>JAJHZJ010000665.1:2835561-3492993 GCA_023548195.1 Bettongia penicillata ogilbyi | reverse complement strand
ACATTCCAGCAAGGAGCTGACAATCTAAGGATAACACAACAAAAGTGGTCTGGGTCAGCAAAGAGAGCTGTCTACATTCAAGGAAGAGAAGAGTAGATTTTTGCGGGGAGTTTGGAAGGTGGGGATTGGTCAGAGAGATCAGGGAAAGCTTCTGGAGCAACTGTAAGAAAGATATCAGGGAAAAGCAGAAAGAATGTTATGGAATCAAAATATCAGAAGATATGTTGAGTCCCACATCACACACTCCCCATGTGATTTTGGGCAAATTATTTCCTTCTTTGGGCCTTAACTTCCTCATCTGTAGAATTCAAGGGCTCACTTAGGATTTCAAAGGATTTCTTCCTGCTCTGATATGTGATTCTAACTTAAGCTGAGTCTTTGAAGAGACTCAGGATAATTCAGGGAATTCCAAACAAATACATCTGGAAAGGGGGAGAAATGAGCTGGGGTGCATGTGTGAGAGCCAGGAGCAGGGTATCTATAAGACGGAGGATGATTCCTTTCTTATTTGGCCAAATTTTCTTCTGACTCATCCTGATGTGTGTGTGTGTGTGTGTGTGTGTGTGTGTGTGTGTGTGTGTGTGTGTGTTTTCCCTGACTGTCTTGTCGGTAAAGTTTTTGGGAATGTTGTATGAGATTAGTTTCCCGCCCAGATCTGACCTGGTCTTTGCACTTCCTTGCTTCTTTCCCAGGGATGGCTAGATCATGACCTTAGAACCCAGTCAGGGATGGCTGGGAAATTGCCAGAGGAGAAGTAGTGGCTGGGAATGTTCTGGAATTGCCCACGGTGACCTCTCTCTGAAGTTGGAACCACAAGAAGAAGGGCTCAGACAAGGAAGATGGAGTGGATGGCCTCTGGGGGCCTTTATTCAGAATAGCAGATCATCCTGTCACTGCTGTGGCTCAGGGTAGAATTCTTTACCAAAGGATAGATATCGTCATAAAAGAAAAAATAGGCTTTTAAATTATGTAACATTTAACATTTAAGATGTTTTTGCAAGAATAAGAGGAATTCAGATAAAATAAGACAAGCCATCAAACAGGAAAAGAATTTGCATCAGACACTGCTGATAAAGGTCTCATATCCATGAAACATCAGGAACTGGGACAAACGTATAAGAGCAAAAGCTGTTCTCCAATTGACAAATGGTCTGAGGATATGGACGGTTTTCACTTCTTTTGGTCCAGACCTGCAATTTCATTGATGTGTGGAACTCCCTGAGGAATCCCCCATCACTAATGCAGATTAGCAACTGGGTAGCAATTGATGGGTGTCTTGGGATGCTGAGAGATTAGGTGACTTGTCCAGTGTCACACAGCCAGTATGAGTCATCCTGACTCTGAGGCAGACCCTTTATACATTATGCCAGGCATCTAACAAGCAGTTTTGAAAATCAGAATAGCTGATGAAGAACTACATGAAAACATGTTCCAAATAAGAGAAATAGAAATCAAAGTACTCTGAAGTGGCTTACCCTCAGTAAATTGACAAAAGTGGCAAAAAAAAAAAATGGAAACAGTCCATGTTGGAGGCACAGGAAAGACAGGAGCACCAATACACCCTTTGTGGGGCTGTAAATTGGATCAATCCTTTCAGGAAACAATGTAGAATAGGAGCTAAACTGTTCATATCCCTTGACCTAGTTATCCAATAATAATTTTTTTTATTATAGGGCATATATCCCATATATCAAAGGCAGAAAGTACAATCTATTATTAAACTATTATTAGGGGAGGCTCATCCAAAAAGGGCTGTTAACTAAAAACTAAAGGTCTCAATTTAAAAAAAAAACTACCTTTTTTTTTTTTTAGATTAAAGGAAAAAAAAACAGAGAGCTGGATGAGAAAGTTCCTTCTAGATCTGATATAGTCTATAGTTCTAAATCAACCTTCTCCATTTTGAGCGGTCTCCTAGAGATACAGAATCTTGGAGCAGTATGTCATCTACAGAAGTCATCAGATTTGAGCCCCTGCCTTCAGGAAGCTGAATGTATTTAAAAATTACCAATGACACACTGAGTATCTTTTCTCTTAGAGCAGAGGATGTTAGTTTCAGAAGACATCTTGAAATACAGAATATTTAGGCTGGAAGGGCCCTTTAGGACTACATAGTCCAACCTCCTCATTTCATAGATGGGGAAACTGAAGCCAGAGAAGGGAATGATACTAAAACCCAGCTGTGTAGAAGCAATATCCTAACCCTTGCTCCTGTGCAAGTTAGGCTGATATTTCCTTAAAAGGTATCAAGGGGGCAGCTAGATGGCACAGTGGATAGAGCACCAGCCTTGGAGTCAGGAACACTCGTATTCAAATGCAGCCTCAGACACTTAAGAAGCTATGTGGTCTTTGCCAAGTCACTTAACCTTGACTGCCTCAAAAAAAAATTTACTGAGACCTGTTGGTCTCAGTTGACATCACTCAGGCTGTTGACATCACTTCTTGGTCACCTGAGTACAAAGCCTCCACCAGGAACTCTCTTTGAGGTTTGGCTGGTAAAAAAATTAAAGAAAAGAAAAAAGTTTGATATCTTGGTGTCCCCAAAGCCTATCCCTGTTGAATATACTCCTTCCTTTGGCCAAGGAAATCTTTTTTTTGTGAACTGTTGCATGATTTCTGAGCATCTCATTTTGTTTCAGTATTGCACCCAAACTACCAAGGGACTGGTCTGATTCGGGCCAAGCCCAGATCACCAAGTTTCCCAATCCTTAAAGTGTCAGATGCAGGTTATACTTTATCTCTCTTCTCCTAATCCAAGGAAACATGGGGCTCCTGAAATCAGAGGTGAGAGGCTCTAGTCCCTGATGGTTCACCATTCCATTACAAGAATGGGTTTTATTGTAAAAAGATCTAGAACTTGGAATGTTCTCCTGTTTCCAGTACCCCTCTCCTTTCTTCTTGCAAAGCCTGACACCAGAGAAGGCAGCATAGTCTGGGGCTCAGATGCAATCAGGCTTCTTGTCTTTTGCCCTAAGTCCACCCTCCCCTTGGTATTGAAGGCCCTGGAAAATCTAGTCTCAACATCTCTCTCCTATCTATCCCTCACTTCTCTTTTTCATAAACCTTCACTCTTTCCTTTAGTCAGTATCATGGCTCCATAAGGCATTAACATCAAGAATTTCTTCAATTTATAGATGGGAAAAACAAGCAATAGGGGAAAGGTTTTACACAAGATTAAAGCAATTTAGTGAGAATGAGGGCTAGAACCCAGGTCTCCTGAGTCCCCAACCATCTGACCTGTTTTACTGGGTTGAGCACACCTACTCTTCAACTCAGACCTTTATAGAATCACAGAAAATGAGAGTTAGTGACCATCTAGTTCAATCTGTGCCAAAAAGAATTCCCACCATAACACAGTTGACAGATGGTTGTCTAACTACTGCTTAGAGACCTCCAAGAAGGAAGAACTCTATGTTTCCCATCACTTGAAGTATCCCATTTCTATTCCACTTTTGGTCACTTCTAATTGCTAGAATGAATATACATACACACATAAACATATACACACATATGTACATATACACACATATATACATATATACATATGATACTAAATCTAAAAATCCTGATTCTTCCCTCTTGGTTCTAATAGAAAAATTCTCCCTTCATCTCCATATGGAGCACCTTCAAGCACTTGAAGACAACCATTGTGTCTGCCTACCCCTCAATCTTCTTTCCTCCAAGTTAAATATGATTTCAAGTAACGCTCCTATAACATTGATTCAAAGACCTTTGCTGGGACAGCTAGGTGGCACAGCAGATAGAACACCAGCCCTGAAGTCAGAAACACCAGCCAAAATTTGGCCTCAGATACTTACTAGCTGTGTGGCCCTGGGCAAATCACTTAACCCCAATTGCTTCCAAAAAACAAAAACAAAATAAAGGCCTTTGCCTTCCTCTGTACACTCTAACTTATCAATATCCTTTCCAGGGGCTGGTGCCTCAAACTGAACACAATACATCAGATGACATCTGATGAGAGCAAACAGAATCGGACCTTCCCTATTCCTATTTGTTACACCCCTGCAGCATATGCCCTGGATTTACTCTCCCACTTCCCACTTGCCCTAGGTGATGGGGTTCCCAGTGCTTGACTGCTATATTTCCCCAGCATTCTAGGGGACCTTGAGGGGTTGGGAGGTATCTTTCTATTTCTATAGCTCATGAACTCCTACCAGTTTGTTTCCCTCATCATCAGTTGATATCAATTAGCCAGCAAGATAAAGAATTTATTTTTTTTTTAACAATTAACTTTTGGAAATGGTTATTTACTACAGCTACTACAAAACATTCTCCCTCCCACTCCAAGTCCTTGACATACTGTTCTACAAGTACATAGAGAGTCCAGGATAAAGTGGGTTTAAGCTAAGAGGACAGGTGGCCCAAGTATAACTTACAGGTCTAGCAAGTTCTTTCGTTGGAGCCCTCAAGATTTATCCCTTAGGGATAGTGACATTTTTCTGCTGGGCTCCTTATAGAGCCTCAGATTTCCTTTCCTCATTGCATCCATTCTGTCTACTCCTCCCAATGCAGTCACTACCATCAGCTGTCCCAGAGACCCTGCTAGGACAGCAACAGGAAGGAAGTTGAAATCTCCAGACCCTTTGAAATTTCTGAGGTCTTCCTCCAGCCAAGGATGGGGGCCAAGGGTGGAGTGAAGGAGACAAAGGCCAAGGCAGAGACCTTTTCCTGCTCTCATATTAATTCCTTCACTGAAGCTTGCCTGAAAGGCTTCCAACCTAAGCCACTAGGCTTGAATCTATCAGTAGAAAACTAGTGCTCCAGTTGGATACATGCTCAACAGGGTTTAAGCAAGGACCTCTACCAATCCAAACATGCTCCCTGTATGGTTTCATTTCATTTCCCTCAATGACCTTCAACAACTTTTAAATTATTAAGACTTTCCGAACTTAGTCTAAAGCCTAGAGTTGATTAATTCATTCAATAGATCTGTTTCGGTCTTGTTCAAACTTAAGTGCCTACCTCTGATCGAATGATTGATTGTTCTTTATTGACAAAGGTATCAGCTGTTGGTATCTAATTACTCACTTTCAGTGGTAAGGTAACTGATTGACTCAAGTTAATTCCATTTCTCTTTTTTAGAACTGGGACATAAATTGATTTTTTCCAATCCAGTGACCACTGTTGAGTTCTCCAAATTTGCTGGCATATTGAGAACAACATTTTCACAGCATCATCTTTTAGGATTTTAAATAGCACTAGCCTTATTGTTAGCATTGTCTTGCTAAGGGCCACTTGACTCCATTGCCCAGGATGCCTGGCTCTAGATCAGTAATGTGGCTGTCAGCTATGTTAAGATCTTTCATGTATAGTCCTTTTGTACGTTCTTCCCACGACTTCTTAATCTCTCCTACCATTTTTGTCTTTTATCACGCCCATTTTGGCATGAAACATTACTTTGATATCTTTAATTTTCTAAAAGAGATTTCCTGTCTTTCTCATTTCATTGTTTTCTTCTATTTCTTTTCATTGCTCATTTAAGAAAACCTTCTTATATCTATTCTCTGGAATTCTGCATTTAATTGGATATATCTCACTTTCTCTTTTTCTTTTCCCTTTCCTTCTTTCCTCAGCTTTGTAAAGCCTCTTCAGATCACCATTTTGCTTTCTTGCTCTTGTTTTTCTTTGGAATGTTTTTTCTTGCTTCCTCCTGTACATGGTTCATCAGCATTCTATCTACAAGATTTAATCCCTCAAATCTATTGTCCCTTCTACTTAACTATCATAAAGGATGTTACTTAGGTCACACCTTTCTGGTCGGATAACTTTCCCTACTTTCAATTTAAGCCTGAATTTTGCAAAATTTTGCTCATGATTTGAGCCATAGTCAGCTCCAGATCTTGCTTTAAGTGACTGTATAGAGCTTCTCCATCTTTAGCTGCAAAGAATGTAATCAATTTGATTTCAATATTGAACATCCGGTGATATCATGTGTAGAGTTGCTTTGTTTGAAAAAGTTTGTTTGCCATGACCAGTGAGTTTTCTCTGCCTAGCTTCATTTGGTACTCTAAGACCAAATTGCTTTTTATTCTAATTACCTTTTGATTTCCTACTTTAGCATCCAGCACCCTATGATGAATGTAGAGTCATCTGCAAATCTGATGAGTATGCCATGTTTACCTTTATCCAAGTCACTGATAAATGTTAAAGAGCAGAGGGTCAAATATGGATCCCTGGGGCACTGCCCCGGACACCTGCACATTGAGCCATTAACAAGTATTCTGAGACTTGCTGTGCAGATAGTTCTATATTCTGCTTGATTGTATTATCCAGATCCAGTAAGTGTCTGAGGCCAGATATGAATTGTATAATCCAGATCTCTTCATCTTTCCCACAAGAATATTATTTTGCTAAATATATACTTGCTAAAAATCTAGGTAATTTATATCCATAGTGTTTTCCTCATCTACTAGTTTAGTAATCCCATTAAAATAAGAAATGAGGTTAGCTAGGCATGAACTGTTTTTTTATGGAGCTATGTTGTAATCACTGTTTCCCTTTCTAGATGTTAACTAGTCATCTCTTTAATTTATTTTAGACTTTCCCCAAGATTTGAAGTCAAATACCATCTGCAGACCCAGTTCTCTTCCCTTTTCTAAAACCAGGCCAACATTTGTCCTTCAATATTTTTGCTTTTTCTCCCAATCTCTGACAATAGCTCAACAATCACATCTGGTTCTTCCAGGATCCAAGTGATGGGGTGATGGGACCATGGAAAAGACCATGTCTTTGAAAGCAATCCAGTCCCTGAATTTTCCTATACATTTCAGCAGCCCAGATCATGGGTCTCTACCAAGGCACCTAACCCACCCCAGCCCACCCCAGCCCACTCCAGCCCACTTAGATCACCTAGTTTGCTTGTAATTCCTTTCATTGTCCTACTTGGCCCACCCCAGGCTACTTGCATTCCGTATTCCCACCTAGACCATCTAATTAGTCTACTTGATATTCCCTTCACTGTCATACTAGGCCCACTCCAGATTACCTACCATTCCTTAAACCCATACAGATCCTTTCATTGTCTACACACACACACACACACACACACACACACACACACATACATAGCATTAGTCTCATCCCCATTAAGCTGCAGGTTGATCATTTCTATTGGTGTTACAATAAACCTTGCCACTTGACTGGAAGATGGTGTGAATAGTGAATTCATTCCAGGCAGATGCTGCCAAGTACTCTGACATTTCAGGGTTCCCAGAAATCCCAAACCTCATCACCAGGATGTAGCTTCTCTGAGCCAGGTGATTTGCAGTGATCAGGTGCTCGTTTATTATTATTTCTTTATATATCTTGGGCTTTAATCTGTATTAAGCATTTTTGTGGTTGCTTCCAATCTGAAGGTAATATTTGCAGAGAAAGCAGCAGAAAAAACCCTCCCTCCCCCAGTCCTGTCAGCTATCATCCTCTTGTCTACTCCAAGCAAAGATCCAGTACCTCCTTTGGTCTTCCTTTGTCTCTTAGGTCTAGTTTGGCCTGTGTCCCTGTGGCTTCCCACTATATCAGGCTTGTTTCTGCTTCTCTACGTCTTTATGCTGTTTCCTTGTCTGGAATGTCCTCTTTCTTCCCCTCTGCCTCCCAAATTTCGCCTAGTTTTCAAAGCCTACCTCAAGGGACTGTTTCTGACTGTTTCTCTCTTTTATTAGGTTTTGTTTTATTTTGCTTTTCCTCATAGTTTCTTCCTTTTGTTTTAACTCTTCTAAGCAACATGACTATTGTGAAAATGTGTTTAATAAGAATGTATGTGTGTAACCCATATAAGATTGCATGCCATCTTAAGGAGGGAGGGGGGAAATTTAAAACATGTGGAAGTGATTGTTGAACATTGAAAACAAATGAATTAATTAAAAACAAAAGAAGAAAAAAGCCTACCTCAAGGTTAGCCTCTTCCAGGAAACTTTCCCTCTTTCCCATCCTCAGACTCTTGTGCTATTCAGAGTCTAAATCACAGCCTAACACTTAACTGATCTGATGCTTTAAGATGTGTCTCTCCCCAAACTGTGAACTCCCTAAGGGGCAGCTAGGTGGTGCAGTGGATAGAGCACCAGTGCAGGAGTCAGGAGAACCTGAGTTCAGCTCTCACCTCACACATAACTCCCTAGCTGTGTGACCTTGGGCAAGTCACTTAATCCTAGTTGCCTCATCCTGGGTCATCTCCAGTCATTCTGGTGAATATCTGGTCACTGGATTCAGATGACTCTGGAGGAGAAGTGAAGCTGGTGACCTACACAGCCCTCCCTCACTCAAAACAAAGTCAAGTGCAAGTCATGTCATCATTTCTCTGATGGCGTGGCCTTCTTTGTCAAGGAAGGACAAACACACACTCCCTAAGGGCAGGTCTGGGTTATCTTTTCTTCAGTTTCCTCTAGAGTGAGCTTCTTCACATCAGGGAATGACCATGCTCCTCAGTCCCCAAACTGAATTCCATGAGGTTGGGAAGCAGATGCCTTCTTTTCTGTTACTCCTAGCACATGGGGGATTAGCATAACTCTGCTATGTGACTTGGAGAATGTGCCAGCTTTTTTAGTCCTAGGATCTTCCTTCCTTTCACTTGGATGAGTGAGAACTGGGTTGGCTGAATGCCTCAGAATGAATAATGGTTTGGGCACACAGGTCCTACTTGGGAGGTAGGCACCCAAGATAGCCAGGACTACTGGTGCCTTTGTGATGGGCCTTGCCCATGACCTCCTGCTACTTGGCTCAGCCCTCTGTGTGTGTGTATATATGTGTATGTGGGAGCAGGAAGTTGTTATTGTCTAGTGGAGGAAAGAAAGGAATGAGTGGCCTATGTATGACTTGCTTCCTTTGACACAACCTTCTTCCTTTTACTAACTTAGCATGTTCTGCTTTGTCTGTCTACCCCACGTGGCAGGGGCAGTTGGGCAAAATAAGGAGCAGGAATTGAAAAAAGAAGAGCCAATACTGTACAACATCAGAAATCATGATATGAAAAGGCCTTCATATACTAGGAAGGGGGCAAAGGAAGGCTCCCCTCACTGCTGCCTCAAAGTCCTTTAATAGACATGCAATTTTTGGGTTAAAGGATTGGAGACAATCATTAAGCTATAACTATCTGGCTCTGGGAGGAGGGAGAACACTGGCACCCATAATTATTTTATGTAGGTATGAGTAAGTCTGAAGTAATGGGAAAAAATAGAAAGTATCATAAGAACTTTTTATTTCCTTTTATTAAGAATTTATTACTCGAGGTTCAGGGCTGACTCTCCTGTTTCAGTTAATCTGTCTGTCTGAAACTTGTCTCATGGAATGTTAAAATTTAGGGAAGACCCTCAGACATTTAGCCACAAGAAGCCAAAAGAGAGGTCAGGTTCCCAGTGGAATTTGACTTGTTTTATTTGTGAAAGGATCTCAAAGGCTCCCAGTGATCATGGCATTTAAATCTCCCCTCTCAATGAGCCCATTGTAAATTCTAAAGCTTGCACCTACTTTTAATATGTAACTTGCTTGAGTTTATCTATGGATGTCAAACTAGGTCTGTTTTTAACTTTTATGTCTTTGGGGAACGTGTGTGTGTGTGTGTGTGTGTGTGTGTTTGTGAGAGAGAGATTGTCTCTTCTTCAGCAAAGGTGGACAAACAAAAGTTTATTTCTCTGTCTCTCTGACGTAATTGAAAACCACATAAGCTTTGTTAGCACCCTAATCAGGTTTCAGCTATTTTTTCTGAGCTCTGAACCTGTGCTTAAACATAACAGAAGTTCGACTTTAACCCTGAAATCTCTACTTGGTGATAGTATTATTTGGCAGCAATTTACTGAGCATAAGAACTCAGTGGGAATATATTTTCCTAAAGATTCCTGGATTCAGAGCCAAGAGACCAGGGTTCTAGTCCTGGCTTGGGTATCAATTTGGGTGATCTTGGGCAAACTCCCTCACCTTATATGGAGGTCTTAGTTTCTTTCTCTGTGCAGTGAAAGAAATGAGATTTCCTATCAGAAATGACCATCCCTTTGGTCTCACATAGTATTTTGTTTGTATCTTTTTAGTGAATTTATCATATATCAACATGCTGCATTTGTATCTTATCCCCTTATCATATCTTTTCAGGGGTGGGAGTGCAGCATAGAATATTTCAGGGAGATACTCTTCAGTCTTGATTGGAAGAACAATATATCGTGGTTATCTTTATTTGTAGGACCATGCTTATCTAATCACATCTCTCCCCAACCCCTCAAAAACTAGACTCTGAGTACAGTAAGTGTCTTGTTGGTTAGTGGTTTTTCAGTTATGTCTGCCTCTTCATGACCCCATTTTGAGTTCTCTTGGCAGAGACACTGGAATGGTTTGTCATTACCTTCTCCAGCTTATTTTACAGATGAGACAAACAGGGTGAAGTGACTTTCCTAGGGTCACATAGCTAGTAAGTGTCTGAGGTCAGATATGAACTCAGGAAGATGGGTCTTCCTGACTCCAGGCCTAGCACTGTGTGCACTAGGTCACCTAACTGTCCATGTGATAAGTTTTACCAGTCTTTTATAGGGTACCAGGTAACTTCTCTACTTGGGGAACTTCACACAACCCTATGAAAGCATTACTTATTATTTTTCATCTCCTTGATAAAGCTCAAGCAACTGACAAGTCTGTCTTGGACTTGTGATATCAGCCCAGGAAGTGAAGAAAGCAGGGAGACTTCATTTCCTCAACCATGTAACAAGTGTTTATTAAGCACCTACAATGGGCAAAGTACTGAGAAAAGCACTGGAGATACAAAACTAAAAAATCCAAGTTCCTATCCTATGTTCTGATAGAAATTCCACTTCCCCTCTAAGGTGATGACAGCACTTGATATGGTGGGATTGTGGGTATTTTGGGTTCAATTCTAGGTATTGCATTGTTGAGTTTGTCCTTTGTTCTCCAAGAGGACCATGGCATCAAGATGATGACATGACTTGCAGCTGACTTTGATTTAAGGTTTGGAGGGCCGTGCAAAGTCACCAACCTCACTTTCTCCTCCTGAGCCATCTGGGTCCAGTGGCCGGATATTCATCAGGATGACTGGAGATGGCCCAGATTGCAGTTGGAGACCCTGGCCCTTTCAGGCTAAAGTCTTATTACATTCTCACTTTATAAGAACACTGACCACTGCTCTAGAATGCCATTAGGCTGCTGAGAGCATCATACACTATGCCATGAGCACTGACTGGAGAAGTCAATTCTCATATGAGGAGAAATTCTTTGAAGCTAGCCAGTCAGATGGGCTGACCTTGAAGGCAGAAGCCACTTTGTTTTTGGTCTTTACATCTCCAGTACAACGTCCTTAGTAACTGTGAACTGAGTTTTTGGATTGAATTGGGGGTGCCTGGTGAAAGAAGACAATTTAGGGGCATGCTAGCATTCTTTAGATTTCTGAAGAGCTGTTGAAAAGGAGTTGACTTGTTTTGCTTGGCCATAGAGGGGAGAACTGGGAGAAAAAGATGTGGAAACTGAAGAGAAGCAGATTTTGGTTCAGTGTAAGAGAAAATTTCACAACAATCAAAGCTGTCCAAAAGTGGAATAAGCTTCTCTGGTAGGTTCCCCATAGCGGGAAATCTTCAGGCAAAGGTTAGATAGCCATCAGTTAGGAATCAAATGGAAATTACTGCTTTGGGATGGGTTAGTTTAATTTAGGTGCTTCTGAAGACCCCTACAATTCTGAGAATCTAGGATTCTACCAACTGCCTCTAAGGTACGGTCAAACACATAACCTGCACAGGTAAAGGGGGTCACAGGAGTCCATTCCTGGATTTGGAGGTCAATTTCAAGACAGTCAAGGGTATTAAGTATTTTACCTGTATTACAATTTAAGTCAACATGCCTTTATTAAGTTTATAGACTAATGGGAATGGTGGGGAACAGGAAATATATGGCAATAAAATGATATAGAACATGATGGGGAAAATGAGATTCAGCAAAAAAAAATTAGGGAGATGAATAACTCATCATCCTCACAATTAACCCTCTAAAGTAGAGAGGTGACATGAGAGAGTAAGGAAGGATACTGGATTTTAAATCAGATAACTCAGGTTCAAGTCACAGCTCTGTATTCTGGAAGGATGTCATTTTCCCCTTTCCAGGCCTCTGTCTCATCATCTATGAAGTACAGGCATTGGCCTAAGATCCCTTTTCCCTCTAAATCTGTGATCCTAGGCAGTACTTTTTTGGTATTGTACTTTTTTTGTGGGAAGGGAGAGAAGGTGGGTCTGGCGCCAATGGTGTCCTGGAGTCTGCTCTTATTAGCTCCTGAGGGCATATTGTTAAATGTTCAATGCGAGCATTTACACCTTGGAAATTGGCAAAAGCTACAAGTCAAGGCTTGACTTATTGTTTTGTTCACTGTCTAAAGTCAAGAAAATGAAGGAGAAAATGTTAATGATGAAGACAACCTTAAAACTGTGCCAGGCACCTCCCTCCACCCCAGAGTCAGTTGTTAAACATTCATCATCATGCCCCTCATTTGGACCTGTGATTACACTGATATAAGGAATTATCAGGGAGGAACCTTCCTCACTCCCCAGTTAAACCATTGCACTGGTAGCAATACTGATCAGTATCTGTTCTGCAATTAGGATCTTAGCTGCCTGGGGGATCCAGAGAGGTTGTAAGTGATCTGTCCCAGGTAACGGAGCTAGTCAGATACCAATTGGTTTAGAATTTGGTTCTTCCTTACTCTGAGGCTGATTCTCTATTAAAAATCCCAAACTGTCTATATAAATAATAGTCCCTTTTTATAGGGACTATTTTATAGATGACGTAACTGAGGCTCAGAGTGGTAGAGCATAGCATGTCACACAGCTAGTTTAGTAGCAGAATTCAGGACTACACCCAGTGCCTTTTACGTTGTGACATTCTGATCCACCCATCAGACACATTACAGTTACAGATGGGCCCCAGTCTTAGGATTTCACTTGGGTGGAAGAGATGAGAAGAGGAAAAGGGGAGGGGAAGAAGGTGATTCACCACCTCACCCATTGTGGTGAGTCCTTTGATTTTCCCAGGGCCCCTCCAGGGGAAATGAGGGAGGTTAGAGGAGAAGATGTCCCCTAACTTCTTAACTCTGGACCTTTCTGATAATATTCAGCCTGGTTGAGTTTCTTTGGGAATTTCTGCTCCTTCCCTTATAGCTGGGGCCTGTCTGGGTGTCCCCTACTTTTCCTGTTTCCTTCAGCCTAGGAACCCCCATGGGTTTTATATTCAGGCTCATGGTCAGAGAGATGATGAGCAGCAGTATTCCAGGGAGGGGAAAGAGAAGCCTTATCCTAGGCAAAGCTAACCTCATCTTTGGCTAGCCTCATCTTTGGTGTATGCTTTTCTCACTCCTCTCACCAGACTTAGGACTACATCCGGGTTTAGACCTGTGATTGTGGGGGAAAGGAAAGAGGAAAGCTGCCTCTAAGGGATAAATCAATTTATGTCGCTCCTCTAAGATAGGGCATACTCTACTTCAATGATCCTACTCAACTATCTTTCATGGGAAAGTAGTATGGAGGTGTTTTTTTATGGGAGAGATGTGACTGGTACATTGAAGCAAAATTTGCCGATGACTATAACATACCCATAAAAATGAGTATATCCTTATACTTCCTGTCCCTCCCAGTTGGGAAGATGGTATGCTGCCTATCTTATTGGGTTTATTATACGCAGAGCCCATAACCAGAAAGCAGCCGGAACCTGTGACTCAGACAGTCAGTCAGCTTGTCCAGTCCACAGCCATGCCGTACACTAGTTAGCTACCCTGGATGGGGTTCAGATTCTGGGAACTTCCTTAAATTCTCCTTGAAGCTCCCCACTTAACCTGGCTTTTCATACTCAAATCTGGCCATTCTCTGAGGTCTCCTGATTGCCTCCAGCTGTTTGCAGCCTTTGATCCTCCTTGTATTCCCTCCTTGGACTTCTCCTCAGGACCCTCCCTAGACCCCTCCTCCCATCACCCTGGACTACCAGACCACCCCCAAGATCCCTCATATAGTCTTTTCTGTATTCAGTCTCATCTCGCCTCCAGGAAAGTGCTCAGAGGCAATCCAGCTCAGACTCTGTCTAGCTGGGATCTCTATCTGAGATTCTAAGTGTTACAAATGCTTAGGCTCCTTAAGAGCCAACCCAAGATGGTGAATCTTTAATAAA
This sequence comes from Bettongia penicillata ogilbyi, assembly GCA_023548195.1. Classification (NCBI taxonomy): domain Eukaryota; kingdom Metazoa; phylum Chordata; class Mammalia; order Diprotodontia; family Potoroidae; genus Bettongia; species Bettongia penicillata. Next base: position 3,478,845 of record JAJHZJ010000665.1, on the reverse strand, counting down.
CTTTGTTTTCTTTGGCTTTAAGAAGGCTTGAGTCAAATTCATTTGAGCATGACCCGGACCATTGGTGTTTTGGGGTCCCCAGCACCCCTAAACCTTGTCACCCTGACAGTTGTTTCAGCCACAGATGGAGAATTGCTTCCTATTCTAGAGTTCTGGGAATGATTAGTCCCCTCTGCTTACAAGATTTCTCCAACCTCTGAAGAGTCTTAGTTTTTCTGCCCTTTGATGGCCCTTGGGATTGACACAGGAAAACTTAAGAGCTACTCCCTAATATCTGAAGTCCCATTTTCCCTAAAAAGGAAAAGGAACGTGTTGGGGTGCTTGTTCTAGGACCCTATCTCTCTTCCTAGCCTAAATACCCTGTCTCTGGCAATAACTCATGAGTGGCCCCAGTGAGGCAAACTATCCCTGTTACAAGAACAAGTTGACTTCTGTAGCATTTCCTTTGCATAAACAGGACTCTCTTGTACCAGCAGAACTATCCTGTAGTGACTCTATAGATGTCAATCTTCAAAGGTTTCCAGCCAGTGCCCAAGGTACAGAAACTGTACATTCTTTTAAAAGCTGACTGCTCCCTCGATCCCGCCCCAGACCTCCTAATTAGCATACTTGGCACACCATTCACTGTAATTTTTCTGTATAAGCTTTATATTCACCCCCATTAGATTTTGAGTATGGGGACTTCACCTGCCATATGAGCATATAGTAAACTTTTGCCACTTGCCTAGAAGACTGCTTGAGTCTGAGAATTCTTTCCGGAAGACCTTGCCCTCAATAGTTTTGGGGCCACTGCTCCCCTAATTGCATTAGAAAGGAAATGAACAGAAACTTAACATGGTTCTCATCACCTCAAAAGCAGAATAATTCAACCTGATATCACCAATTTTTTTCAGAAAGGCTAATCTCTTTGCTTAGGGACTCTACAAGTTGGGGGTGGAGGAGAAGAGGGATCACCCATTTCACCCTTCTCAAAGAGGCTGTTATAATAACCCCGCTCCCCCCCACAAGCTAGAACTCAGGCTCAGGAGACCATTTGTCTGGAATAACCCAGTCCTGCCCTCGACTCAGAGAGCAGCCTCCAAAACCAGCATAATAGAAGTCATAGTAGATTAGAGATTAAGAACCAAAGCTGTCCAAATGGGGAACAGGTAGTGTCCCATGATTGGAGGTGCTCGAGCAGAAACTGGATTCTCCCTGAATGGGAACAGATTGAGTGAAGACTTCTCAGGAATATGGAGACTTCTCCCTGGAGTGGAAGAGAGCTTGGGCCCAGGTTCCATTCCTCCAGAGTCAGGTGATTTCCATATAAGGCTATGTATTACTTTAGGATCAATTATTGGATATGACTCACTAACTCCTCAATACCTAATTTGCATATGTGCAGGAAGTCTGCAGTCCTCACACAGGTCCACCTGATTTGCATAAGTATTCAATGCCCAGTTTGCATGAATCGTCAATGCTTCATTTGCATATATTTTCAATACCTAATTTGCATATAATGACGTGTATTTTCGCAGACTTTATAACATCTGGGGAAGCAGAAAATTTGAACCGGGTTTCAAAAGGGATTGGTTAGATTTCCCGCCTAGAATGTAAGACCTTGCTTCTCAGCCAATGAGAATAATGGTCAGTGGTGGGCGGGGGATTTTCTGCATCAGGGTCTATATAAATTGCAGTTCTGCAATAAGGCGCTTCTCTACTCCAACTTTACTGATGAAGGGAGCGCCCGGTTTCTCTAGAGAACCGAATAAAGGAGATTTTCTATTTTTACCTTGAGACGCCTTTGAGCAGTCAATTTGAGTAAGGGGGGTTCATGCTTTCCTCCCCCCACATCCCTAAAGTTCAACATGTAACCCATTGTTTTGAAATAACTTGAGTTTCTGCCTCTACAACTTCCTGGATCTCTAGCTTCCAAAGAAAAACAGGGGCCGAGTTGTGCAAGGATGTCTTAATGTTTTAATGAGGAGGTTATTTAAAACAATGGCAACTGCCTCCATAATGGCATCCATACCACTTATGCCAGAGAGGGGTGTGGCCTGGATAGGGAACCAGCTGCTGCAAGGGAATTTGAAACCCTTATTGGTCTTTTCAAATATTCTTTCTGTTTTGTTTTTGTTATCCAGGCAATCGGGATTAAGTGACTTGCCCAGGGTCACACAGCTAGTTTAGTGTTAAGTGTCTGAGGTCACATTTGAAGTCAGGTCCCCCAGACTCCAGACATCTACTTAACATTTAGCAGTCCTCAAGTACCCACCCTCCAGGTATTTTCAAATGAATGATAAAGTTCTTAGTGCCTAAAATGAGCAAAGCTTTGTCCTCGATAATCCTGGGGGACAAAAATAGAAAAGCCAGTCCTTGATTTCAGGAAGCTCACATTCTAATAGGAAGGGACCCCACTGTGACTCAACAAAATACCAAAGCGTTCCTGAGTTCCTGACTCTGAGACTTCTCCGAATCTTTCCACTTAATCTGGCTTTTCATACTCAAATCTGTTACCCTTAACCTAGCCTGGCCCTCCAGTACCTGTTTTCTCCCAATTGCCTCCAGCAGTTTCCCACCCTTGATCACTTCAAAATCCTACCTCTAGTTACTCCAGTCCCATCGATATCCTCCTTGGACTCCTCCTCAAGACCCTCCTTAAACCCCTCCTCCCATCACTCCAGACCTGATCAGATCCCTCCCACAGTCTTGCTGTATATGAGATTCTTCTTGTCTAAAGGAAGGGGCTCAGATTCAATGTAGCTCTCTCTGGCCACTTGTTATCATCACAAATGGTGAGGTTACTTAGGGGTCAGCACAATATAGTAGATCTTTAATAAGCTTTGTTTTACTTTGGCTGAAAGAAGATTTGGGTCGAGTTCATTTGGACAGGACCTGGGTGTTGGCATTTTGGGGTCCCAAGCACCCCAAACCTCAACATTATGGTTCCCTGACCTCAACAGTCCTAGACAGATGGCAAGTGAGCCAGGAGAGGGTTAGTAAGAGATGACTACATACATGACTATGTGTGTGGTAGTGTGCTGAGGAGCACTTCTGGGAGAGAGGCAGTGGTGAGTGGTGATGTCCTCTTGGACTCTTGGAGAAGACCAAGATGGCTTCCTCACCTTGGTTCTTCTACTGAACTAGTCACTGAAACATTGGGAGCTGGAAATCTTGAATAACCTCAGGGACTATTCAGTAGTGCCAGGGGATACTTGGTTAAATATTGAAGGGAAGTAAATGGAGACTTTAGACCTTTATTAGTTCTGATTCTAACGATGAATTAAGTCTAGTGTATAATGAGAATGTCTTCTTTAGGTAATAAAAGTTGGGGAGGGGTTAAGACTTTGAGTGGAATGAGGGCTGGGATTATTTTAAACAAAATACTATTGTGCTGTAAGAAATGATGAGCAGGTGAACTTCAGAAAAATCTGCAAAGACTTGTATGAACTGATGCTGAGTGAAGTGAGCATAACCAGGAGAACATTGTACACAGTAACAGCCACAGTGTGTGATTACTGACTTTGATAGACTTACCTCTTCTCAGCAATGTAAGGACCTAAAACAATTCCAAAGGATTCATGATACAAAATACCATCCACATCCAGAGAAAGAACCATGGAGTCAGAATGCAGAATGAAGCAGACGATTTTCTTTTTTGTTTTGTTTTCTTTCTCATGGTTTCTCCCATTCATCAAAATTCTTCCATGCAACATGACTAATTTGAAAATGTGTTTATAGGAATGTATATATAGAGCCACCATCAGATTTCATGCCATTTTGGGGATGGAGTGGGGAGAGAGGGGGAAAAACTTAAAATTTATGGAAGTGGATGTTGAAAACTAAAAATAAAAAATTCACTAATAAAAAATAGGGAATACTATGAAGATATTTTCTTTGCACTTTTAACCCTAAATCAAATGAAGTGATAGAACTGGGTCTAGGCATTAAATGGCTGAAATTGGTTGGGGTAATCCAGGCTTGTCTGCATCCTGTGTTTGAGGTGGAGGGGACCATGGTTTATATAGATCTGGTTAATACAGAGACATGCTCCATTCAGCCAATAAAGTGATTTTTCTAAAAGTGCAGGTCCAATCATGTCACTCTTTTGCTCAATAAACTCCAGTGGCTCCCTATTACCTTGAGGATCAAATACAAAATGTTCTGTTTGACAGTCAAAGCCCTGCATAACCTAGCCCCCTCCCACATGTCCAGTCTTTTTACACCTGTCTGCCATGTACTCTTTAACTGACTGATACTGACCTGCTGACTTTACCACCACCAAGACACTCTATCTCAGCTCTGGGCTTTTTCTCTGGATGCCCCCGCTTGCCCTCTCTTATCTTCCCCATACCTGAAATGTCCTTCCTCTTCATCTCTGCCTCCTGGTTTCTCTATATTCCTTTAAGTCTTAACTGAAACCCCACCTTCTACCAGAGGCCTTTCCCAATCCCTCTTAATTCTAGGTCGTCCTTCCCTCTGTTAATTATTTCCTATTTATTTCGCATGCTTGCACACATTAGTTTTCCTGTTTTCTCCCCTCTTAGATTGTGAGTTTCCTGAGGAAAGGGATTGCTTTGGCGTCTTTTTGCATGCCCAGCACTTAGCATGGTGCCCGGCACACAGGATGCCCCTATTTTACTGACTGTTCTCTTTATTTCTTGTACTTGTTTATTCGTGAACATGATATGGCCTCCCCATAAAATGTCTCACTTTTGTATTTAAGTCCCCAGCGCCCAGCATGTTGTAGGCACTTTAACAAGTGCTTGCTGATCGACTGTCTGTCCGCCCACCTGCCTTTCCACCTCCAGTGCCCATGTAAGGCACCAGTGCTCTTGTAACCAGAAAAAGTCACTGTACCCTTAACAGTTCTAATAGCCTCTTAAAGGATAAGCTTCCCAGGCTCTGACTTCAGTGTCCTTGAAGGAGTAACGCCTGGAAGTTAAACAGAGACAGATTTCAGCTCAGAATAAGAAAAAGCTCCCTAGCAATCAGAGTTGTTCAAATATAGAATCAGCTTCCCTTGGGGGCCAGTGAGCTCCACAGCCCTGAAAATGCTCGAGTAGAACCTGGCCAGGGCCTTGTAGGAAAGGATCCTTGGGGGTCTTTTCCAGCTCTGAGATGCTGTAATATCTAGGAGGTAGAATCGCTAAGATTTGGCAGCTAATTAGGTATGTGGGTATGTGTGGTGGGATAGGGTTTGAGAGAGAGGGAGGAGGTAAAGATAGACTTAAGCTTTGAGCCTGGGGAATGTGATGCTGCTATAAACAGGAAGAGCAAGGAGCAGGTTTTTAGGGGAAGTGATCTGACATTTTTGGAAAAGCTGGGGGTGGGGCTCATCCAGGTGGGAACAGGAGTCTGTAGTTCAGAAGAGAGTTCAGGGGAGGACTCAGAGCTGGATAGAGCTTTGGAATTAGGAATAGCTAAAGCCTTGGGAATAAATGAGATCGCCAAAGGGACAAGTCTCTGTGGACAGAGAAGATGGTCATGGGCAAAGTACTGGGAGGGGAAGGGGAGCCAGTGCAGATGGATGGGAACCAAGAAAGTCCTATCAAGAATTTTGAGAAATGGGATTGGAGGGGCAGCTAGGTGGTGCAGTGGATAGTGCACTGGCTTTGAAGTTAGGGGGCCTGCATTCAGATCTAGCCTCAGACACTAATGAGCTGTGTGACCCTGGCCAAGTCACTTAACCTCAATTGCCTTCAACCTCTCCTCTTCTTCCCCCCAAAAAGAAAAATGGGGTTGGGGAGATGGGTAAGGGTAATTGTGCTCCTGCCTCACAATAATATTACATGGATCAAAGGAAACAATTACATTTGGAAACCATTCCCCTCCCCACCAATCATCTTTAGTCTTCTTCCTGGTTCCTTGTACCTCCTATGTAAATGGCCAGAAACAATAACAGAAACTCACATCCCCTCTACACACTATGATGTGCCTGCTAAAGGCAGTGGCTATCTAAGAACCACACTTGTTAATGTACAGGAGTATGTTGGCCAACACTGTGTAGCCATGTGAACTTGGGTAAATCACTTCCCTTTTGTGCCTCAATTTCCCCAAAGGAGCATTAAAGGAGCTGGTATCTAAGGTCCTTTCTAGCTATGATACATTGTGGTTCAGGGGATGCTAACTTACAAAGGGCCACGTAGCTCAGTCCTTGGTGTCCAGGAAGTGGCGGTGGAAGGGGCTTGAACCCCTAGACAATCTGCTCTGGGGTGGCCCCTTACGTACCAGTGAAGTTGGCACGATAGAGGCACTATTCATTCTTTTCTCTCCTCCCAGGCAGGATGAAGAGGGACTAGGCATCAGCGAGCGGTGAGAAATCTGGCCTCACAGTCCAAAAATGATCAAGGATGTGAATTAGATTCAGCGAGAGATGCTAAGTTGGGAAGTGTTACCCACACTAAGGAAGGAAAGACAAAATGGCCTCGGGGCCAGGGACATGGAAGATGAGGGTGGGAAGGGGAACAGGAAGCACACATGGTGTCTGGGTCTATCAATTCCTTCCTCAAATCTTTCATATCCTATCCTCTCCACCTTACCTTAAGCCCTTATGTCTTCTCACGTGGACTCTAATAGCCTCCTAAGCAGTCACCTCAGCTCCAGATTCCCCTGATCCAGTTTATTCAGAACTCTCAGAAATCTTCCCGGACTCAAGTATCTTCCAAAATTTCCCACTGCCCACAGGATAACATCCAAACTCTTCAGCCTGGATTTCAAAGCTCCGCATCATTTTGATCCCGATGTAACCTTTTCAGATTCATTTTCTACTTCATGTTTCAACCCAAAAAAGACTGACTGGGGAAGTCCACAGAATTTAGAGATAAAAATATAATACGGTCACTGATCTCAAGTAGGATGGAACTTTGGAGATTAGCTACTCTCATCCCTTCATTTTAGATGAGGAAACTGAGATCCCTGAACCACAAAAGAAAGTGGTTTGGCCTAAGGTTATAGCTGATCAGTGGCACAGTTATGTCTTCCGATTCCAAAGCTAGTATTCTTCCCACTATCATTCTGCCTCCTTTCCAAATCACAGCTAACTTCTGTGATCAGAAACTTACTTCACTCCTCTTCACCTGGGACAGCTCCTTTTCCTTCTCTTTGCTTTCTGAAATCCTCCCCATCCTTCAAGGTTTCCATAAAGTTTCTCTATGATCCCTGAAATTTTCCTTCATTAATTCAAATCAGTGATTTCTTTCACCCTCCTCTGCCATTCTAATTCTTTCTACCACTCATCAAACCATCACACACTATACTGCGGACAGCTCTTGAATGACATATTATGCAGGACCACATTGAGGGGAATCTTTCTTGGAAGAGGCACAGGAAAATACGGAAAAGTTTTGCACAAGGTGAGTACAGGTCCTGCATCAGTGGAGGAAGCACCCCATCCTGATGAGATCATACACCCATTAAAGTTCAAGAAGATTTTACCCAAACTCTCAAGACAGTTAACAAGGAGTTTACGTTTCTCTAGCATTTTTGTTTTAAAAAGGACCACATTTCCTGAGGTGAGGATTGTGATACTGTGTTGTGTATGAGGGCAGATTGAGACTCTGAGGGGATAGATAAGTGATTTACTTTGGGTTGCACAGTCAGTAAAGTGAGAAAGCTAACACTGAATTCATGCTTTTAGGTTCTAAACTCAGCACTCTGTCTCTAATACTGGGCTGGGGCTTCTTTGTATCCCCATCCCCACTGTGAGCTACAGGAGTGCAAGGATCATGCCTTATCTCCGGATCCTCCCTAGAACCTTGCATGACGCAGTAAGCACTGGACAGAGAGCTGCTGCTTGAATGATTTATAGAAATATACTTTGTAACAAGGACAAATGCAAGCTGTCATTTTTTGGTTGAACTTTCTTTTATTATATCAGAGAGCACAATTCAGAATGATTTATCTTCCCAACCAATTGCATGCACTGTCTGTTGACTCAGAGTGACACCATGAAGTCATTCCTTCTGAATTAGTTTCTAGGTGAGGGAGGGAATTTAACACAGGATATGTTTTAGGGATATAGAGAAACTGATTTCACAGGTGTGGTCCCTGCTCACCTTTATCCTTGTAAAGAATATCATCACTAACTTTAGCAAGGAAAGGAATGACTGAATGGCCATAAGCCTCTCCAAAGACCCTCCAGTTTCTGTAAATTTGGGTCATTCTGCATTCTCTTAAGATTTAGCCAACTCTGTTCTCACACACTTTTAATCAAGTGCACAACTAAATATAACATTTCTGAAATCAGGACTGAGAATATGTTAATTTATAGAGAGCTTCCTCATAATATGAAAAAAATCATTGTGTCCTAAGGACACATTGAGATATCATTCACTGATTCATAAAATGACTTGGGGAGACAAAGTCAATTGAGTAAATGGTTGGTATTTTTAGGTGCAGAATTTGAACAAAACAGAATCTAGTCTAGAGGCAGTGAGACAAGTGAACACAGTAGTGGATTTGCAATCAGGAATATTTGGGGTCAGATCCTTCCTCAAACACCTACTAGCTGGGGAACCCTGGGCAAGTTGTTTGATTTCTCAACCTTATTTTCCTCATCATTTTTCTATCTCACAGGGTTGTTTTGAGTACAAATGAGATGGCATATATGCTTTGCAAACTTTAAAACACTAATGCAAATGTTAGCTATTTATTATTATTTTGGTAAGAAACCATTTCCTGGGGAAGAGTGAGAACGACTGAGTTTTGCCAGAAGAGATTGGGGGTGAGTGGTAATTTCATGATCACTGTCTTCAAAGGGCTGTGATATAGAAGAGGGATCACGTCTGCTGGGTCCCAGAGCAGGACAAGAGTTCAAGTTACCAGACTGATTTAGGTAAGGCAATGCTTTAAAAAAATAACCAGATTGTCCAAAATTTGTTTTTACATGAAATTGGAAAAAAATAAAAATACCATAATAACAACAAAAAACTCAGACTGTCAACAATGGAATGGGTGCTTCAAGAGGTAATAAGTTGCTTTTCAGTAAAGGTCTTTGAGTGAGACTGGGATCTTTTTACTTTCAAAATCAGTGACTTTTCTCCCATATCACAAGCCAGTATTCAGGGAGACAGTAGCAAGGTTTCCTGCTTCAGGCAATAATTAGCCTACTTGATGTTTGATGCTCCTTCTAGCTCTGTGATTCTATATTTTAACAAATAAAAAGACAACTTCATAACAATTAGAGTTTTCCAACAGTGCAATGGACTACCTTGGGAGGGAATGAACTCACTGTCACTGAAGGTGTTCAGCACAGGTTGATCAAGCCTGTTTGGGAAAGCATGGAATGAACTGTTGGCCTGGATAAAGAGTTGGGATAGATAATCTGAGATTCTTTTCAGCCCTGGGATTCAATGCTTTTAAGCTGATGTGCTGTCTTGGGATCCCTTGAAGGTCCCTATTACTAGAGGTGCTCAATCAGAGATTTGATGACCTGTCAGGATTACTCAAGTATTGACTGACTGGCCTAGCTGATCTCCAAACTTTAGGTTCTTTGATTCTATGAATTGGTAAGAATATTCCTTGAACAGTTACACACACACACACACACACACACACACACATTCATGAGCTCAGCATTCTCTGGTTTGCCTTCTGGAGCAAACTGGAATTTACAGTACTGAAAAAAAGTCATTGGGGTCAACAATGTCACCTACTAACATGGAGGTTAATTGTCTCTTTTATCCCCAAGTAGAAGACAAACATACTTCAGGAAAATATGACCCCTTTGTGATACTGTAACCGAGTGATGCCTTTGTCCTGATAACATGCCAAAGGCAGCATTTTAAACCCCCCTTACCCCTGTAACAGCTCCCCTTCCTAACACTTAATATAGTTCTAGGTGGCACAGTGGATAGAGTGCTGAGAGTGAATTTAAGATGAGTTCAAATCTAGCCTCAGATACCAGCTGTGCAACCTTGGATAGGTCACTTAACCTCTGTTTTCTCAACTGTAAATTGGATAATAACAAGACCTACCTCACAGGACTGTTGTGAGGATCCAGTAGGATCAGAGTAAAAAGTGCTTAGCACAAGTGCCTGGCACACAGTAGGCACTATATAAAAATGTTCAATGTCCTCCCTCATTGTACTCCTTATGGAAGCCTTCTTTGGGGGCAGTATAGCAAGTACAGTTAAACCCAATCCACTAAGAAGGAAATGAAAAGATAGGATCAGAACCCAAGTCTTCTGAATCCAAAGATCCCAGAAAGATCGATTCTTCAAATTTATCAGAGACATTTGTTAATGTAAACAAGAGGGATCTTCAAATGAACTGACATGAAAGGTGCTCATGCAAAAATGAGTTGCTTTAAAAGAAGCCAAAGATTGAGCAGAGATGAACAAGAGACAGACTCAGAGTATTTCTATTTATGCTTCTATTACCCAACTTAAAACTCTTTCTTTGCCAGTTTCTATTTTGATTAAAGCTAAATTTTCATTAAAGTAAATAAAAGCATGGGAATTTCTAAAAAGTATTTTTGGAATTTTAAAGGCCTGTATTTTATAAAAGGAAGCGGGTTCTGTTAATACTTTCTGGCATTAACAGTCTAATCAAGACTTAAGGCTTAACTCAGATCCATTAGCCTTGGAAGTTAAATTATATGCAATTATAATCCATTTTGTTATTTTTTTTCAATTACTCATGCCAACCATAGGTACAGTGGCAGCTAGATAGGAGCACCAGGCCTAGAAACAGGAAGACTCATCTTTCTGAGTTCAAATCTAGCCTCAGACACTTACTAGCGGTGTGACCCTGGGCAAATCATTTGACCCTGTCTGCTTCTGTTTCTTCATCTGTAAAATGAGCTAGAGAAGAAAATGGTGAACCATTCCAGTACCGTGCCAAGAAAACTCCCAATGGGGTCATGAAGAGTTGGACATGAATTGAAAAGCAACTGAACAACAACAAAATTAATAATGATAAACAAACATATGGTTTTCTAAGTCAATGTGCAGCCTATCAGATCCTTATGTACAGGTTGGTGGTTCCTGTTTTTACTTGGGTTTGATATCACGGGGGCAGGAAAACATGAACGAAACATAGGGACAGGGAACAGCATGGCCGATGAAAAGGAACCGTTTCAGAGAGGGAATTTAGAAGGGTAATTTGGAACTGTGTCCAAAGGGCTATAAAAATGTGCATACCCTTTGACCCAGCAATATTGCTTCTAGGGCTGTATCCCCAAGAGATCATAAAAAAGGGAAAAGGACTCAAATGTACAAAAATATTCATAGCAGCTCTTTTTGCGGTGGCCAAGAACTGGGAATCAAGGGGATACCCATCAATTAAGTAATGGCTGAACAAGTTGTGGCATATGAATGTAATGGAATACTATTGTGCTGTAAGAAATGTTGAGCAGGCAGACTTCAGAGAGACCTGGAAAGAATTATATGAACTGACGCTGAGTGAAGTGAGCAGAACCAGGAGAACATTGGACACATTAACAGCCACAGTGTGCAAGGGCTGTTTCTGATAGACTAAGCCCTTCAGAGCAATGCAGTGATCTAAGACAATTCCAAAAGATTCATGATGGAAAATGTTATCCACATCCAGAGAAAGAACTGTGGAGTATGAATGCAGATTGAAGCATACTATTTTTTCTTTTTTTGCTGTTTTTTCTTTCTTGTGGTTTTCCCCTTTGATTCTTCTTTCACAATACAACTAATGTGCTAATATGTTTAATATGATTGTACATGTGTAGTCTATATCAGATTGCATGCAGTCTTGAGGAGAGGGGGAGAGGAGGAAGGGAGAAAAAAATTTAGAACTCAACATCTTATAAAAGTGAATGTTAAAAACTATCTTTACATGTAATTAGAAAAAAATACTATTCAGTGAGAAATTAAAAAATTAAAAATAAATACTACATCTACAAAAAAAAGAAGAGGGAATTTACATTCTCTCTCTGGCCCTAGAAGGCAGTACTAAGAGCAATGAGTGGAATTTAGAAGAGGAGATAGATTTTGTTAATAAAAAACATTGAAGGGAGGTGGGGGACAATTGAATGAAGTTTAATAACACTAGCAGAGAAGTTTCTTATTTAATTAAGAATGCAATAGGCAACCACTGAGTTGAGTAGGCCCTTGAATGGGGAAGTAAAGGAAGGAAAACTATTTTTGATGTAGCCAAGTGCAGCTAAGTGTTGTCAGCAGAAATTCAGGAATCAGACATGCATGATGCTTTTTCAAACAAGCTGTGCTACTGCACAGTATCTCTGTCCAGACCACCTCACAGTAAACACCAACACTAATCAGAGAATCTGAGAACTGATCTAATTCACTTGTATTCAGAAATCAGTCAGGGACAGCAGGGTTAGACAACAGTTTGTCTGAAAACGGTTTGTCAGCAGTGTGATGATGTGGCAACCCCAAACAAACAAACCCTAATTCAAATTCTGGGATGGATTAAGATAGGCATAACTTCCAGGAATAAGGAGTAGTGTTTAATTCTGAACACCAGTTTAAGGACATTGCTTGATAATGTGGAAAGACTCCAGAGGATATCCAGGGTAATGAAGTGGGGGGAATGATAGACGCTCTCAAGTATGTGAATGTTGTCATTTAGAAGAAGTGTAAAACTTGTTCTGTTTGGCTCCAGAGGGCAGAAGCAGGAAGAACAAGTAGCAGTCTTTTTTTTTTTTTAAATGATTATATTTGTTTTCAGTGTTCTATAATCACTTCCACATATCTTAGATTTTTCCCCTCCCTCCCCCCTTCCCCCCTCCCTCTCCATTCCCTCCCCTAGACAGCTTGTAATCTTATATAGGTTCTATACATTCCGATTAAATACAACTTCACCATAGTCATGTTGAATAAAAGAAGTAAAATGAATGGAAGAAATCATAAAACAAACCAAAACATAACACAACAGAAAAGAAAAAGGTCTGCTTCATTCTGCAAGCCAATTCCATAGTTCTTTCTTTGGATGTGGAAGGCATTTTGACTCAAAAGTCCACTGGGAATTTTTTAGGTTCTGGCATTGCTATGAAGGACTAAGTCTACCAGAAAAATTCCTCACACACTGTGGTTGTTGCTGTGTACAAAGTTCTCCTGGTTCTGCTCCTTTCACTCAGCGTCAGTTCGTGTAAGTCTTTCCAGGACTCTCTGAAGTCTTCCTGTTCATCATTTCTTACAGCACAATAGCATTCCATTACATTCATATACCACAACTTGTTCAGCCATTCCCCAATTGATGGGTATCCCCTTGATTTCCAGTTTTTGGCCACCACAAAGAGAGCTGCTATAAATATTTTTGTACATGTGGGACCCTTTCTCATTTTTATGATCTCCTGAGGATACAGTTCTAGAAGCAGTATTGCTGGGTCAAAGAATATTCACATTTTTGTAGCCCTTTGGGCATAGTTCCAAATTGCTCTCCAGAATGGCTGGATCAGCTCACAGCTCTACCAACAATGAATTAGTGTTCCAACTCTCCTACATCTTCTCCAACATTTATCATCTTCCTGTTTTGTCATGTTAGCCAATCTGATAGGTGTGATGTAGTATCTCGGAGGTGTTTTGATTTGCATCTCTCTATTCAATAGTGATTTAGAGCATTTTTTCATATGACTAGAGATAGTTTTAATTTCTTCCTCTGAAAACTGTCTGTTCATATCCTTCGACCATTTATCAGTTGGGGAATGACTTGTATTCTTGTACATTTGACTCAGTTCTCTCTATATTTTAGAAATGAGGCCTTTATCACAGACATTAGTTGCAAAAATTCTTTCCCAGTTTTCTGCTTCCCTCCTAATCTTGGTTGCATTGGGTTTGGTTGGGCAAAAACTTTTCAATTTATAGCAGTCAAAATTATCCATTTTGCACTTCATAACATTTTCTGTCTCTTGTTTAGTCAAAAAGTCTTCCCTTCTCCATAAATCTGATAAATACACTATTCCTAATATGTTTCCAATAATTCATTTATAGTTTCAATCTTTATACCTAGATCATATACCCATTTGGACTTCATTCTTTTATATGATGTCAGGCATTGGTCTATGTCTAGTTTCCACCACACTGTTATCCAGTTTTCCCAGCAATTTTTGTCAAACAATGAGTTCTTATCCCAGAAGCTGGGGTCCTTGGGTTTATCAAATAGTAGATTGCTATATTCGTTTACTACTGTGTCTTGAGTACCTAACCTATTTCACTGGTCTACCCTTCTGTTTCTTAATCAGTACTAAGTGGTTTTGATAATTGTTGCTTTATAATACAGTTTGAGATCTGGTAGGGCTAGGCCACCTTCCCTAACATTTCTTCTCATTAGTTCATGTGATATTCTGAAACTTTTGTTCTTACAGATGAATTTTGATATTATTTTTCTAGCTCTAGAAAATAATTATCTGGTAGTTTGGTATGGCATTGAATACGTAAATTAATTTAGGTAGAATTGTCATTTTTATTCTATTGGCTCGGCCTACCCATGAGCAACTGATATTTTTCCACTTACTTAGATCTGTCTTTATTTGTGCAAAAAGTATTTTGTAGTTGTGTTCATATAGTTCCTGGGTTTCTTTTGGCAGGTAGACTCCCAAATATTTAGTAGTGTCTACTGCAGCTTTAAATGGGATTTCTCTTTCTATCTCTTGCTGTTGGGCTTTGTTAGTAAATATATAGAAATACAGATGATTTATGTGGGTCTATTTTGCAACCTGAAACTTTGTCAGTTGTTTATTATATCATATCATCTGCAAAGGGTGATAACTTAGTTTCTTCTTTGCCTATTTTAATTCCTTCAATTTCTTTTTCTTCTCTTATTGCTATAGCTAACATTTCTAATACTATATTGAATAATAATGGTGATAATGGACATCCTTGTTTCACCTTTGATCTTATTGGAAATGCATCTAGCTTAATCCCATTGCATATAATGCTTGTGGAACGTTTTAGGGAGATACTGTTTTTTGTATTGTGCCACTTATTCCTATGCTCTCCAGTGTTTTCAAAAGGAATGGGTGTTGTATTTTGTCAAAAGCTTTTTCTGCATCTGTTGAGATAATCATGTGGTTTCTGTTAGTTTTGTTGTTGATATGATCAATAATGCTAATAGTTTTCCTACTATTGAACCAGTGCTGCATTCCTGGTATAAATCCTACCTGATCATAATGTATTATTCTTGCGTTAAGTTGCTGTATTCTTTTTTCCTAATATCTTATTTAAAATTTTTGCATCTATATTCATTAGAGAAATTGGTCTATAATTTTCTTTCTCTATTTTGGCTCTCCCTGGTTTAGGTATCAGAACCATATTTGTATCATAAAAAGAATTTGGTAGGACTCCTTCTTCCCCAATTTCCCCAAATAGTCTATATAGTATTGGAATTAACTGTTCTTTTAATGTTTGACAGAATTCACTTGTAATTCCATCTGGCCCTGGAGATGTTTTTCTAGGGAGTTCACTGATGGCTTGTTCAATTTCTTTTTCTGACATGGGGTTAAGTATTCAACTTCCTCTTCTGTTAATCTGGGCAATTTGTATTTTTTAAAATAATCATTCATCTCATTTAGATTGTAGAATTTATGGGCATAAAGTTGGGCAAAGTAATTTCTAATTATTGTTTTAATTTCCTTTTCATTAGAAGTTAGTTCACCCTTTTCATTTTTGATATTGGTAATTTGGTTTTCTTCTTTCTTTTTTTAAATCAAATTGACCAAAGGTTTATCAATTTTATTGGTTTTTACATAAAACCAACTCTTAGTTTTATTTATTAGTTCAATAGTTTTCTTAATTTCAATTTTCTTAATCTCTCCTTTGGATTTCAGCATTTCCAATTTGGTATTTACTTGGGGATTTTCAATTTGTTCTTTTTCTAGCTTTTTCAGCTGCATGCCCAATTTATTGATCTCCTCTTTCTTTATTTTATTCATGGAGGTATTCAAAGATATAAAACTTCCCCTAAGAACTGCTTTTGCAGTATCCCATAAAATTTGGTAGGTTGTCTCATTATTGTCATTCTTTTGCATGAAACTGTCGATTGTTTCCATGATTTGTTGTTTAACCTACTCATTCTTTAGAATTAGATTATTTAGTTTCCAATTAATTTTTGATTTGTCTTTCCATGGTCTTTTATTACATATATTTTTTATTGCATTATGACCTGATGCATTGACTATCTTTGCCTTTCTGCTCTGGATTGTGAGGTTTTTATGCCCTAGCATATGTGCCACATACTGCTGAGAAAAAGGTATATTAGATACAAAGTAATTTTCTCCAGAGAAATTTTCTTCAGAGATCTATTATATCTACCTTATTCAGAGTTTTATTCACCTCTTTAACTTCCTTCTTGTTTGTTTTGAGGTTAGATTTATCAAGTTCAGAGAGGGGGAGGTTGAGGACCCCACTAGTATAGTTTTGCAGTATATTTCTTCCTGTAGCTCCCTTAACTTCTCCCCTAAGAATATGGATGCTATACCACTCGGAGCAGATACATTTAGTAATGAAATTGCTTTGTTGTCTATGGTGCCTTTTAGCAGGATATACTTTCCTTCCTTATCTCTTTTGATTAGATCTATTTCTGCTTTTGCTTTGTCTCAGATTAGGATTGCTACCCCTGCGTTTTTTTTTTTTTTTACATCTGATGAAGCACAATATATTCTGCCCCAACTTTTTACCTTTATCCTGTGTGTATCCTCCTGTTTCAAATGTATTTCTTGTAAACAACATATTGTTGGATTATGTTTTTTAATCCATTCTGCTATCAGTCTCCATTTTATGGAAGAATTCATCCCATTCACATTCAGTTATGTTTACTATCTGTGTCTTTCTCTCCACCCTCTTTTCCCCTATTTGTGCTTTTAGTTCTTCCCCTCCACATCTTAATTTTTGACCACTGCCTCCCTCATTCTTCCCTTCCTTCTTTCAGCCCTCCTCCTTTTCTTACTACTTCTTACCTCTCTTTTAGCTTCTCCTCCCTTTTCTTCCCCCTTCCTCTCCTACCACCTATAGAACTAGTTGTATTTCTATACTTGAGTTTGTTGTTCCCTCCTTGAACCAAATCAGATGAGAGCAAATCTCAAACAATGTTCATCTCCCTCCCCTCTTTCCCTCTGTTTTAATACATTTTTGTGCCTCTTCCTGTGATGTAATTTACTATTTTCTGCCTCCTCCTTTTCACATCTTTCATTACAATCCCTTCACACTCTTAAATCACATTTTTATCATCATATCATTTACTTTATTCCCACTCCCTGTATCTATGTATATCCCTTTTATATATCATGATAAATATACAATTCTCAAGATTAACAAGTATAATATTCCCTTATAGGGATGTAAACAGTTCCCCCATATTGAATAACAAGTTTTTTCCCCCGTTTACCTTTTCACATCTCTCTTGAGACTTGTGTTTGAAGATCAAATTTTCTATTGAGTTCTGACCTTTTCATCAGAAGGTCTGGAAATTCCTTATCTCGTTGCATGCCCACTCCCTGCCTGAAATATCATGCTCAACTTTGCTAGGTAATTGATCCTTGGTGGTAATCCCAGCTCCTTTGCCTTATGATTCCATATTCCAATTCCTTCAATCTTTTAATGTAGAAGCTGCAAGGTCCTGTGTGATCCTGACTGTAGCTCCTTGATATTTGAATAGTTTCTTGTCATTAGCTTCTACTTCCCCGATTCTAATTTTTATGAAATTGTTTTCTTCAGTTAGCTTTTGCATCTCCTTTTCCATCTCTCCAATTGTTCCTTTTAAGGAGTTATTTTGTCCAGTTATGTTTTATACTTCCTTTTCCATTTGTCCAATTTTCATTTTAAATTATTCTGTGATTTCTTTTTTCATATTTTTAAAATCATTGGCCAGTTTAGCTTTTAAAATTATTCTTCAGCTCTTCCAAGAATGCTTTTTGGGCTTCAGACCAGTTCACGTTCACTTCTGAAGTTTCAGATGGCAGTATAGTCTCAATGCTGACCTCTTTGGTATTCGTGTTTTGGTCCTTGTCCCCATAGAAAGATTCTATGGTCTTTTCTTTTCTGCTTTACTTCTTACTCATGATGATCACCTCTTTCCTGGCTTTTAAAATAGATCTCTGCTTCTGTGGCACAAGGGATCTATCCCACAGTTCTTGTGCCTTGAACTTGAGGCTTTGTGTGTTCTGGCCTCTGATTCTTTCAACTAGAAGCTAAAATGCTGAAGCTTACCTGGTGCTGAGCTGGCTGGTGTTGGAAAGCAGAGGCCAAATGAGGTCTCAGAAGTAACCCAGAGTAGCTTGTTAAGTGTGGTGGAAGGGTGGTCTGGCCACAGGAGGTCTCTTCTGCTGAGGTAAAGCATAGGCAAGCTTAGAGATTGGTGAATTCATTTGTGCTAGTGTCTTCTTGATTTCCCTAGGGTGCTGAGGCATGCCTGGGGTCCTGGTGTTGGCGGTGCGGGCTCCACCCCCTCTGGGATTCAAGATCTCCTCCCAATTTGCTGAGGTGGGGCTGTGTGGGACAGCTCTGGTCCTGCACTGGTTCCCTTCAGCCAGAGGAAGAGGGACCCCTACGCCATGCGATTTTCCTCCTGGGCTAAGAGATTGTTTGCCCTTTTGGCTGACCCCACTGTTTCAGGATTTTTCCTGGGGAAATATTTTATGTCTTTCAAGGTCAACAAGGGGAGGAGGAGAGCATTTACCGATCACTCTGCCATCTTGGCTCGCAGAAATTCAAGTAGGTGACTTACAGAGATTTAATTCATGGGCTCATAGTCTCAGGAGTAGCTGCTGCAGATACTTGGGGCTCTGGGCTCTCACTTGCTCTGTTCTGCTGGACTCCCATCCTGGGCTGATATGCCTGAGATTCCACAGTGTGGCCACAGTCTCAGGCCTCCCAGGGCTTCCTGCTTGGCCATGCCACGGTGGAATACACTGGTACAGCCTGTGTACTGTGTGCTCCTCCAGCCTCGCGCAACACATCCTTCCTGTTGACCTTCCAGTCTGTCCTGGGCTGTTAATCTGCCAGTCTGTCTCCTATTGGATTTTGCCCCTCCAAAACTGGTTCAGATCCTCTTTTTAGAGGTATCTGAAGGAGTTTATTTTAGAGGTTAGGTGATTAGTTGCTCTCTGTCATCTTGGCTCCACCTAGCAGTCTAAACATGGCAAATTTAGACTTTAAGCTGGGAAAAACCTTCAATAATTAGAACTGCTGAAAGTGGAATGGGCCACCTCTGGAGGCAGGGGACTCTCTCCCCTTGGACATTCTCAAAGGCATGCTGGAAGATCACTTGTTAGACGTTATGATGGAAGATCTCTTTGGGTTATGATTGGGCTAGATGACCACCAAGATCCTTTAAAACTCTAAAGTTCTGTGATTTTAGTGACCCCAGACAACATTGTCTAATCATTACTTGAACAGAAACCCCATCAACATCTCTGACTAGTGGTCAACAGCTTCTAACGCTTGAAGCCCTCCCCCAAGGCAACTCTGCACAATCTGACATCTTTAATTGTTGGTTTTGCCTTACTTCCATTTTAATTACAGGGATAACATTGCTCCACCTTCCTTGCTCAGTTTCTCTATGGCTCAAATGGAGATAAAAATGTGTTGATGTTTAGTCTTAAAGCAGCTAAATTGTGAGTTCTTCTTTTTCTGATTCCTCACCATGTGACACATAGGGGAGCATTGTTTCTCAAAGGTTATGCCAATGAAGTACAAGCTTTGCAAAGTGGAACCTACCAAGACTGAAAGCCTTCAGATACATGATTGTTTGCTGCTTGAAGAATCAAGAAATACAGAGAGGATCAGGATTAGAAAAGTTGATCAGTGGGGGATGAAGTATTTTGACCAGGGCAACTTATTAAACTATCAATTAAAGTGTAATGTGGCTATGATTTATGTTGGTGGAAGTAGTACTCAGGTGAATGCATTGATCCTTGACATACTATTAATTTTAAAATGGTATCTATGCATACTCACAGTATCAGTTTCAGACTGGGAAAGGACCTCTGAAGTTATCTATTTTAACCCAACCCCCAATACTTTGCGGAGGAGTCCTAGAGAGGTTAAGTGACCTGTCCACGCAAATATATGGCGACAATTGGAACACAGATCCTTTGAAGCCAGAGCCAGCACTTTTTGCTATATCATACTGCTTTTGCATCTGTTTTTGTTCATACCCCACAATTCCCTTATGGAATGCCTTTTGCTCTTCCTTTCTAAACCCTATCCATTTTTTAAGGACCATCTTAAGCCTCATCTCCCCCATGGAGTCTACCCATATGACTGCCCCACACTGATATCTCACTTTACTGTATTCCAAGCCTAACTACTTCCCCCATTTACTCTTGTTATTTCTATCAGGTATTGCCTTTAACTTTAAACTGGGTGCACTTTGTTCCAAAGAACACCTGCTCTTTAAGTGAAGATCCCTGCCTTTTCTCACATCCTCCACTCAACAGCACGAGGTCTACCCATGACCACGTAGTGGACTCAAAAAAAATACTCCAGCTCAGGTGTGAAATGCGCTGCTCTATCCTGAAGCACTGACTACTAAATCTTCCACATAAAACCTTTCAGTGGCTCTCTTCTGCCTACTGAATAAAATTCAAATTCATTGATAGTCTGACTCCAATCTATCTCTACTGACTTCTTATGCCACTTCCCTTTACATGTTCTTCATACCCTCTCCTATCTCTGCTCCTTTGCTAGTGCCTAAATTCTCCCTCCCAGGCATACCCAATTCTTCCTTTTCTTCAGGACCAAACACAGGTATCATTTTCCATGACGCTCCCCTCTCCATTATCTTCAGGTGAAAGTGATCTAATTTAAAAAAACAAAACAGTACTTTGTTTGGCTTTGTACTGCTAACTCTACTTCTTATACAGTTAAATCTTTTACTTCATTAGACTGTATAAGTACCTTGAAGGAAGGTCCTGCTATAGTCCTTTGTGTTAGTGCCATGATTGTCCAAGGTGCTTAGTATAAGTTTGCCATATTGAATATTGGATGTGGAATAAACGAGAACATTGGGTTCAAAGCAAATGTCTTTTAATCAAGGGACTTATTAGTAATAAGCATGAATTCATTCTCCTTTTTGGTTCATTTCTATACAAAGTATTGCTTTAATAAATGTACACATATCTATTTGCTCCTCTTGGCAGATCCCTTATTAAAGAGAGTCCTTGGAGGGGGTCCTGAGGGTTGGTGAATAAAGAATGCTTTCTTGGTCTCCAAGGAAACATGGTCACTGTAACCCAGGTTCTTTCTGCTCATCCTCTGCATGTTGTCTCTCATCTTTGAAGTCTAAAGGCCAGGCATCAGAAGGCAACTCCCACCAGACAAGGACCTTCTTTACTAGGCAAAGACCCAAGAGAGTCCCAAGGGTTTCTGGTTTAAAATATATCTTAGACATGGATAAAGGGAAAGCACATTACTGTAAAGTTATACTAGCCAAGAGGAAGGTCCTAAATGCAATTTTTTTTAATTTTCTCTCAAACATCTCAGCAAAATATCCTGTTCCTTAGTCGCCATGGAAAACACTTAAAAAGTTCACGTAAGCCAAAATTGAAGCAAAAACATTTGGAGTGTTCAAAAACAACAGAGGATACTCTCAATTTCTTGGAATTAATCCTTTTTGAGTTTTCTTGTCCTCTGTCTATATACTGAGATCCAGGATTTCTAATAAAATGGTGCCCACAAATTATACAGAATCAAATAGCATATTATATGCCAAATGACAAAAGACAAAAATGGAACTGTCCGAAGGAGTTTACATTTTATCAAAGTAACAAGGCAGACACACAAAAAAGCACAGGGAGAGAAAGCTACCAACAGCTGAGGAAGATTAGAAAGGCTTCTAGTAGGTACGGCCACTTAAGCTGAGATCTGAAGAAAGATAAAAGGCAGAGGTGAAAAGGGAGTGGACTTCAGCATGGGGCCGGCCTGTGCAAAGGCACAGAAACAAAATAAATATTGTCTACAAGGAACAGCAAGTAGACCAGTTTGGTCTACTTTGGGTTAAATATGGATTCTATGAAGGGGAATAATGTGAAGAAACCTGGAAAAGTTGGCTAGAACTAAACTTTGAAGGGCTTTTTAAATACCAGTTCCAAGCAACTGGGAGCCACTGGAGCTTTTTGAATAGGGAAGCGACATGGTCACATTTTTGCCTTAGAAAAATGACTTTGGCAGCTGTCTGCCTGGATACAATGGAGAGGCCTTGAGGCAGTGAGGCCAATTTGGAGGTCATTTTGGATCAGGTGAGAAGGGAGGAGTCCCTGAATAGATGGAGGTTATAAATTAGGAGAGAATACACAATTATCAACTTGCTGGAAAGTGAAAGCATAATATATTCTAGCTATTAATATGTAATTCCAGCAGAGTACATTTAATTACTGCCTTTTTACTTTGTTTCCATTTAGCAAAGAATATATTTTTTAAATGTTACCACCAACATCCATGATGACTCCACCCATAATGACAAACCTCCTTTTTACAAAAAAGTACCACCATTTTCTTGGTCATTCCAGGAATCCACTTCCAGTCTTCCAACATGTTTTTTCCACAGCAGTTCAACAGCTATTACCTGAATTCAGGCCCCTGGAGGTTTTTTCCCCAAGTATTTTTTGAAAAATTTATTTTTTAGTTTTCAACAGTTACAAGATTCATTCATTCATTTTCACAAGATTTTGAGTTCAAAATATTCTCCCCACCTCCCCCACCCCCCAAGACAGCATGCATTCTGATGACCACTTCCCTCAATGTGCCCTCCCTTCTATCACATCCCTTCCTTCTCTATTTTCTTGTAGGGCAAGATAGATTTCTATACCCCACTGCCTGTATGTTTTATTTCCCAGTTGCATGTAAAAACAATTTACTTTTAAAATTTTGAGTCCCAACTACTCTCCCTTCGTCTCTCCCCACCACCCCCACCAAGAAGGCAAGCAATTCAATATAGGTTATACATGTGTAGTTATGCAAAACATTTCCATTAACAGTCATGTGAAAGACTAAGTATACTCCTGGTAGCTTTAAAGATGCAGATTGGACGTCACCTCTGTGGGGTGATCAGAATAAAATCATGTTTGAATAAGAAGGTGGACAATAAGTGGGAAGCTTTGTTTTCACTAGATGACTAGAGGAGTATTGCTATAGGAAAACCTACTGCATAAAAAGTTATCAAAATCACATTCAGTTTCTACTTTAAATATACAGGAAGGTTACTTGGAGGGATCAGAAAGAACCTTCAGGGCAAAGATTTTTCATTCCTATACTACATAAAAGCCCTTCACTGTAAGTCAATCAAGTTCAATCAGCAAAGCACCTGGAAGGAGTATGTGCCAGGCAAGTGGAACCACTATCACTTCCTTGACCATTATCTTCCCTCAGACTCTGATGGAGAAAGTCATGACTCTGAACCCAAGAACAGCAATGTTTCCAACCTTGTGCCCACAGCCATCATCCTATAAGGCAACTTGTGGACATGCAGCCTAGCAACTACTCCTGTAGGTGCTACAGAAATAGAAGACCCAGAAAAGTTTTTGTCATCTGTCAGTGGTACCATCAAATGGTTCAACATAAAAAACTGTTATTAATCAGCAGAAATGACATTAAAGGAGAGGCATCACCACTTGCCTTGCTGCTTCAACCAAAGACCATGGGACTTTTGTCTGATTAGCAGCTGAAACCTTCCATGCGGTTGCGTTTGTCCTTCATTTTTGAATAGGACCATGACATCAGGGAAATGATGATATAATTTGCACTTGCCTTTGTTTTGAGTGAGGGAGGGCTGTTGTAAGGTCACCAGCCTCACTTTCTCCTTCTGAGTCATCTGGATCTAGTGACCAGATATTCACCAGGATGACTAGAGGTGGCTCAGGATGCAATGAGACACCCTGGCCCTTTTAGGACAAGGCCTTTTCAGGTACTCTTGAGGTAACACCCATTCCATGAATAGGCCTTTTTAAGAAGTGGGTCAAGGGTTGGCCCATTTAGTTAGAAAAAAAAAATCAAGCTGGGAGGGGAAGACCCTCAGGCTTGCTGTTCCAAAGAGAAACAGTTACCACGGACATTCACTCTAAGCCAGGTGGGCACAAAATACAGTCATTAAGTAGAATTTGGGCAGGGACCTATTGTAGTCCAATTAACGAGTGAACTGGGTTCAAGGTTTTGTGAAAGAAAGAGAAAAGGAAAGAAAGGAAGAAATCTAGCCAGTATAACCTTCCATGTTATCCTTGACAACAGGAACTGCTCAATTTGTATTTTCAGAGTTGTGCTCATATTAGGTGCTTCATAAATACCTTCATTCACTTCAGTTACAATGCAAAACCAGAGAACTTGGAGTTTGAATGGATCTAGGGGACTGCCTAATGCAACTTCTCATAGTAGTAGGGCAGGGCTTTTCTTATTTGTTTTTGCGTCTTCCAGCACCACAAACAGTGAGTGGTAGGCAAAGAACAGGCAACAGGTTGAACTGAATTAATAAAATATTACAGAATTCCCAACAATGACCACCCCCTAAAGACCCTTCAAATATTTGAAGTGATCTTATTATCCACTTAATATTCTCTTCTCTAGGAAACACCTTGGACAGGCAAATAGTAGGTGCTGAATGTAGCACCCCTTTTGGGCCCAATCCCCCAACTTATATTCTTACGTTGGCTGCCTAGAAGAGTGTCTACTACTCTTGGAGTCTAGGTGGGAGGTTATTTCTAACACTTTGGCTCCTAAGTCCCCATAGACATGCTTCCATAATCAGCCAGTAGATTTTATGGCTCAAAAGTCTTGAGTTCACAGACAGTATTCTTAACTGATGAAAGGAGTCATGCTCTTTGAAGATGCTTCTGCCCTCAGGTAATATCTTTTAGTATCTGTGTCGTTGCTTGATCTTTCCATTCCTGGCCCAATGCATTCATTTTCTCCTACTAGTTCACAACTTGGTCAAAAGAGAGGAAGAGATGGAGAGTGCCTTCAATTCTGGCTCAAAAGCGATTCCTTTTCAAAGGCTTGGTTTTTCTTCCTCTTCCGGGTGTCAACTCTGGAACTGATAAACTCAAGTGGAACTCTTACATCAATGGACTGGCCAACTTCCAAACTGACTTGCTACCATTTTTATACACAGACTCAAAGGTGTGTCTGATTATCTCACCCAGTCAGCAGATCTATCTTGTGGTCTTGGCTGCGTGGCCAAAATCCTGTAATCCT
Organism: Bettongia penicillata ogilbyi; assembly: GCA_023548195.1. Taxonomy (NCBI): domain Eukaryota; kingdom Metazoa; phylum Chordata; class Mammalia; order Diprotodontia; family Potoroidae; genus Bettongia; species Bettongia penicillata. Next base: position 3,453,754 of record JAJHZJ010000665.1, on the reverse strand, counting down.
ATGTAATTATGGATTTGTTCATCAGTTGTGGAAACTCAAATTCCTCAAAACCTATTTCAAGATTGTATTTCTTATCTGATAAAGGGATAGAAATTTAAGAGTTTTGTTTATATATTAAAACCTAATCATGCCCATTGACTAATTAATTACCATGATTAAAATGTTTGGGCCTCAGTGATTACTTTGAGGTAGTGGGTGGATCCACTCCTCACTCCCTTACATTATTATTTGCTGAACTGAATTTGAAGCACTTTCACATCCATGATTTGAGCTGGACAACCCTGAGAAACATGCAAATCAGACAGTATCACTCTTTTACAGATGAGGTTTAGAGAAAGGATTAAGGTCACAAAGCTAGTTAGGGCTGCAGCAGGGACTTAAAATTTGGGAGCTTCTTTTTCAGATTTTGGATACCTACTCCAAGAATTCAATGTATATTTCTGTTGTTAATGTCAGGTATGCATTAATTAGCTGACTAACCCCCCTCCCACCCTCCACAGGGAGTCACAAACCATGTTTCTTTATAAACTGTGATTACTACAGCAAGCCTGCACAACTAGTAGCCTTTGGACTTCTGGCTCTTGGGCTGCTTGCCAAAGGATTTCCAGTATATACAAAGGATGTTTTCCTCTATATTTTTTGAGGGCTGCCCAAAATCCTTGAGGTAAGTTGTGCAGGCCTGGTCTACAGCATCATTCCTTGAAGCACAAGTAGCTGTTTTCTCCTTAGAGGGTCTTGATACCATCCTTTGGGAAAAAGTTTATTTTTTATTATTTACCTTAAAGAATTCAGTCATTCCTATTCTTTCTTTTATTATCCAAATCTAATCTCTTGACAGAAGTCAAGATCCTATCACTTTAAATGCCTTTCCCCCACCCCCTTCATTTTTACCTAACATTTGAACACTCGTTTATTATTTCCGATCTCTGTTCCAAGACAACCACAATGATAAACTAAGTTGTATTTTTTCACAGGAGTTCAGACACAACTATTTTACTTAAGTAATAACCACATGGATAAGCTATGTAGAATTGTACCTTGTAAATAGTAGGCACTAAAATAAATACTTGTCAAATTGGATACAAAGCCTAACATTGGGTTCTGTCCTTATTACATGTAAATGCTTTCTGCTTTCAGGATTCAGAGTTGCAGCACCATCAAGTGGCCATTACAGTTAGTTCTCTACTACGATCTCAGAAAGAACAGAATAATTATCATTCTTTAAAGAACAGGACCATAAAGTTTATTAATGTTGAATTAAATCAGAGGTCAGCTGGTCTACCACTCTTATTTTACAGATGAGGAAACTGAGGCCCAGAGAATTGTTAAGTGATTTGCCCAAGGTCACATATAACACTAGGTGGTAGAGCTAGGATTTAAAATCAGGTGCATTCATTCCAAATCCAATCTTCTTTCCACTGGCACCTCAGTTGTCCTGATTTGTGGCCAGTGTTATTCAGTCTCAGAGACTGTGAAAATTGGAATGGATCCTAAAATATTACTCTTTTAAAGGTATATGAGCAATTGGATAGGGAATACTCTGTCAGATTCTCTAGTTCACTTCTTTCAACAAAAACAACCCTTATTATTACAGAAGGTAGCAAATAAGGTGGTTAGACTTGATGGTCTTTAAAGTTTCTGCCAGCTCTAAATCCTAGGATCCCCCCTATCAATTGGCCAAATCTAATGAAATGACCAACACCAAGGGAGAGATGCCCCTGTTTTTTATCAAAAACTATTTTAGAATCCCTTAAAACAGGCATATGTTACAAACAGCCTTTAAAATATTCAGGATCACCTATAAATATTCCTACTTCACATTTCAGCAGGTTCATAAGGCACCTGAAAATGCTGCAAGAATCACGTGACCACAAATGATACTGCAAGAAGGAAATCTGGAATGAATTGTTAAGGATTGTGAAATCTTGTGCAAGAGAATAAAACTAAGGGACCTAGGTGTTTATTTTCATCACTGCTACTAACTGAAGGCAATGGCTTCAGAACAGAAAAGGTAGATTTGGAAAGTGAATAGCTAGTAAGGCATATGACAGAACTAGAAATAGGTTGCAAATTGCAGAGGCAATTTAAGTTTGATATTAAACACACTACTACTTGAAATTCTAATGCAGTATGACGGGATTTCAGAAATGGAAAGAATCTTGATGTCTCATCAAGTCCAACTTGTCATTTTATGAAGCATCTCCTTTTAAAGAAAGGATTCCCAATAGCCATTTGGTTTCTATTTAAATACTTCCATCAAAGACTTGTTCCTCCATAAGAACAATCTACTTTATTCTGGAGTACTGGACAACTCCATTCATTAGCAAGTTTTTCTTATGTTTAGTTTAAAGCTGCTTTTCAACAGACTGAGCTCTGTCCTTTGGAGCTACAGTTAAGACTAGACTCTCTTCCATATGGCAGACCTTCAAATGCTTGAAGAAAATACTTTTTCCGTTTCTCCTTGATAAAGTACTCTGATTATTCACCTTTCGTCATGAAGTTTTTCACCCTTATCCTGTTCATCCTCATTTGAACACATTCCATTTATGAAGCTCCTTCTTAAAATGTGGCACCCAGATTCTATTAAAAATTTCCAGGTAAGGACCTGCTAGACCTAAAGATCAATTCTTTTTTTAAACAATCATGGTTTTAAACCTGTTACCAACATCCACAAATTTCACAGGTCGCACAGTAAAAGGAGCAAAAAGATGATCTGGGGAAGTAATTTCCTATTTCTAAGACTCAGTTTCCCCATTTATAAATAAGGGAAGGTTAGAGGATATCAAAGGGTCTAATAAGATATTCCACAGTTCTGTTTTTGAGGTATCACCAATCTTATGTTTAGCAGGAATTTTTATTTAGCTTACTATGAAGAACATAAATGCTAGAATCTTTACTTTCCTCCAAACTTTAAAGTAAGAGAAGTATGGTCAGATACAATGGAGGAGATATTCCTATTCAGTGATGTGTGGATTTGGCTATGGTGACATTGTTCATTAAGAAATAGATTTCCAAGTGAATTTTAATAACTTTTCCAAGGCACACAGATAAATTCCCCATTCCCCACTGTTACATTACATCTCAGAATGTATTAGCTTGCCAAAATAATGTTGCCATCAAGCTACAGTGTATTTTTTCCCTTAAAAAGGGTAACATTACATTCACTGCACAAAGTAGTAAAAATTTTAGTGGTTTTAGGTTTATTAATTCTGCAAATATTATCAGCCTCTCCCCACAACAGATAATGATACTGTGATATCTCACATTCATGAGTCTCAGCCAGGGCTAGTGCTAACTATTTTCTTTTTGCTCTCAAATATCAATCCTTTCTTTCCTATGACTGCCTTTTTATTTTTATTGCTGGGCTTTTAGACCTGTAAAAGACAATGATGCTAGGCTTTTCACAACTGAGATAATTGTGTAATATAGGGTTCTAAAAGTTACAGAGTTTCTAGAACAGGAACTTATTCAGATTACATCTCATTTAAAAAACAAAAAACAAAAACAAACTATCAATGTGACCCAAGCTCAAGGAGAACCATATGCTATGACAACCATCGCAGGAGTTATGCTTCCAAAAATGTCTACTGTCTTACCAGTTCTCTGTGATTGTCTTTAAGCTTGACTCAGAAATTATGAGGATCAATCATTTCTTACAAGTGTTTTGTTTTTAAGAAATGACAAGCTGGAAGGTGACCAAGGTGGTGAGAAAACTGGAGACCATGCCAAAAAGGATACATAGAAAGGACCTGTGACGTATGTATGGCCTAGAAAAAACTTTAAGGGGTTATGACAGACATCCTTTCAAGCATATGAAGGAGTACCACAGGAAAGATTTGTTCTGCACGGCACAAAAAGGCATAACTCGGCTTGACGTAAAACTGTAGAGTTGTGAAATGGGTTGCCTCAAGCTGTAGTGGATTTCTTTCCCTTTAATTAGTGGTCTTCAAGTGTAGACTGGATGACTTTGTTAGGGAGGTTATAAATAGGACTTCTATTCAGTTATGAATGATGCTGCTTATTTCTAAGACGAGGAAAATTAAAATTAATTAATTAAATAAATTAGAACTGAAGAGCTAATATGCCTTGATTAGGATGACAGCTACTAATTTTATCAAGAGGGTCAGTAAGACTATCTCACAGGCCTCAAAAGTCTTTTGAATGACCTTCCACTTTTTCTATATTTTCTTTGTCACTTAAAAGCAATATTATTTTATCTTATGAGAAACTGGACTTTTTCAAAGACTCCACTCTTCAGTTTTGTGCCACAGAATGTGAATCATCTGAATTTCTTGGAAAGAATACTATATATAATGGACACAAGGATGCACCTAAAACTGTCAGCTAAATGCTTCATATATTGTTTCATTTAACCATGGAAAAATTCTGAAGACTAACTAAGGAGATGAAGTTAAAGTGTTGGGATAATTTCCAAAGTAATAATTTTAATGAAGTCCAAGCTGCTACTCTTGTGTACCTATTTTGTAGCTTGTTCTGCTGAATCATGGAGCTTATGGCAGAAGTCTTCCCTGTTTCCTGCTCTCTGCTGACATGGTAGACCATAAGGACTTGCATACTCCAAAGTACTCCCAAATTCTCTGAAACAAAAATGCTATAGATAGATGCAAAGGGGAATTAGTCAGTAGACAGAAAAAAACTTACAGGAACATATGGCAGAAAGAAATCTATCTGGAAATTGTGTTCTGGAATGGATCATTCTCAATACTTCCCATTTTCCACATAAATGGAAAGATATTTACTCCTATCTGTGTGGCCACCTAATATTTTCTAACAGAAAAAATTAGAGGAGGAGGGAAATAAGACCTGAAATGGTGCTGGTTTGCATACTGAATTTCATTATGTAACCTTTAGTATGAGGGAAAAAATATAAGTCCAACTGGACATCAGAAATGAAAGGCAAGTGACATAAAGCATTTATTAAATGTCTCTAGCAAGATTTTCTTCTTGAAGGTGGGCTTGAAAGACAGTGCTATTTAAAGACATTGGAAAGGGTTTTTAGGGATCATCTATCTTGTTTTGTTCCTGCACTCCTTTTTCCCTTGTTTCACAAATTAAAAGGGGAAAAAACTGTGACTCTTTTGTGTTTCTATAAGTAGAAAAAAAAATGCATCCCGGGAACTTCAATCTATTTTTTTTTTAAATTCTGAATGAGTCAACAATTTTCCCATCAAGAGGCTATAATCACAAACTGATAGCTGAATTAATCATACCCTCTTATGTAACCATGTAGGAAGTGGAAAAAGGCTGTAAGCCTAACACATGCAACAAAGCACAAAGAATAAGAAAATTTCATACTGCATCGAAAACAAATCTAATGTAGTCTCAGATTAGGCAGCTCTTAATATAATATATGGGTCCTAGCTAGAAATCAAGAGAGTCAAGTTGCTCTACATATCTAATTCCTTTTTCACACCACAAGGAACCATACTCCTCAGTTTAATTCCCCTCTGATAAAAAGGTTCCAGGGTTAAAAAAACCACTGCCCTCCCATTCCCTCTACCCTCTGCAATTCTGAGGATGCACAAAAGTCCAGCACTACATAAATTTAATATTTGATACAGAGGGGTAGTTTGAGGCACTTTAGCTGATTAAAGATAAGAAAATATATAAGCATATTCCACAACAACACCATGCTAATGCTCTACTAAATGCCCACCATTAACACTGCTTCTATGTAACTGTCTTTCTAGGTAACACTGGTTTATCTAATAGGATTGTAAGGACCCTATTAATGATGTTAGGTGGGACATATTTATACATTTTAGTTACTTTTTTAACCAAGTTTTAAATACAGTACTAGGAGACATAATGCAAAACTCTATTGAGGAAAAGTGATTTTTTAATGATCTCATGAGATCTACTTGGGAAGAAAAAAAACCAACACATAAGCAATGTTCACAACTGTAAATTCAAATCCTTTGTACTTTTTTTTTAAGAAAAAAAGAAAACCCCACAGTAGCAAACTGTAAACCCGCACTAACTGTAACTATTCCTATGTTGATTTTTATATTAAGTGAAAGTTTCCTCCTTGGCTATATCCATTTTTAGCACCAAAATGATCTTCCAAAGAGGTATTGGTACAGCTTGGGATGTTGGTGTAAGGACTTGTTTACATATATAATACTTTAAACTTATATACTATAAACACATACTATACACTCTCACAGCCACACAAATGGGAGGCATATTTAAATGGATATATTCTGTAGACCGTTAAGAGACTTTAGAACAATGTAAATAAAATGATGGGGTAAATATTTTACAGAATAGGCAACTTTAATGCTGCAGTGCACTTAGAAAAAAAAAAGTCCAACTCTTTCTCCTGGCTGAGCAGCTCATTTTCATATATATATATTTTTAATACCATGATTCTGAAGATGCAGAAGTTATTGCCTAAATATTATTCTATACATTTCCGTAAGTGTTCAGGAAAACACTTGAAATTGGTACTTAATTTACAACATAATTACTTTGTTACAGCTTTAACTCATTGGCAATTTTGGAAGCAATGTTTTTAAAAGCTATGGATGTTCCTGATATCCGCTTGAAGCGGACGCCATTCAGTGACAGTCTTGGCAGTTTGCACACCTCCATCTCCCACTGTACAAGGTTTTCTGCATGCCCATCTCCATGGACGCAAAAGAGCAAGAATCGCTCTCTCTGTTCATAGTCACAGTTATTGGCATCCAAGACTTTTCGAATTTCCCTCATCATGTCATTGGGATCCATGGAACTGGTGGTTTTCATGCTCCAGGTAAACCGCAGGGAGCGGGGCTTTGCCTCCTTGTTTTCATCCTTGTGCTCAGCTGACACGTTGCGACTGAAATGTACAGGGGGCAGGTTTATTTTTAACTCCATAGGAAAACCAACATTATCTACTTTGGTTAGTGAAGCAAATGGCACATTAAACATGCTGTGTTTAAAAATGCATACATACCACTTTTCCTAATAGTTTCCTACAGGGTATAGCTAATACTGGGTTTGGTCATATGCTCCTTCATTAAGGAGCACCTACTTACAAGTAGCCACAAACACAAAAAACTCATTACGTCAATAAAATCCTAGCTGACCAGTAAGTATACATCAATTTCATACTCATTTATTTTTCACCTTTTGCTGCTTTAAGGGAACATGTTTGTATACATCAATTTCATACTCATTTATTTTTCACCTTTTGCTGCTTTAAGGGAACATGTTTACAAACCTTCAAGTGCTATAAATTTGAGTTATTATTCCTTTTAATTGTATTTAATTCTCACTTAGAAATTTTTCACACACAAAAAATCTGAAAAGCAAATAAAAAAAGAAGGCAAATGGTATACTGTCTCCCTACAGCACTGTCTAGAATACTTTGTATTTTTATGGAGGGATACTATAGTAGCTATTTTTTGTTTTTTGACACTACACAGTTAAAATACATTTTCTTAAAAACTCCCTAATTCAGGAAAGCTACAAAATTGGTTTGAAAATATATTTTTAAAAAAATGACATGTTTTTTTCCTCCTTATATACATCATTTCCCCATAATGGTACACAATTCGATCATTATTCTGGGAAAAAAATCATTCCTTTCTTGGGCTTAAAAATATCTTCTTCCCCTAGGTAAACAAAATCTAGATTATATTTCATTAGGAGGAGTCTAAGGATAATTTTCTTGGATGATGATAGCACTGAGAAAATGGATATTCTGAGACTCTAGTCATATTCAATAAACAACTGTTCATTTTGTCTCCATTTTTTTAATGGTTAAGAATGAGCATACACATTTCTAACTCCCAAGCAACTTTGGAATTCTCAGATAACATTATAGCTGCTAATAATTAAAGCAGTCATCAAAACACAAACTCTAGGTCATATAAATAGTTAAAATGTTTATTCAAGTTTTTAGGAATATCTAGCATATTAAAAATGCCAAGTAAGAACAATGTTTTACAGGAAGAAAACCTAGAGTGACCTACCTACTTTTCCTCCTACAAAATCCAATATTGAACTTTTTGTCAGAGATCTAAGGAGAGATGAGGAAACAGAGGCCCAGAGAGGTCAAGTGACTTTATCAAGTTCACAAGGCAGTAATTTGAATTGCTGGGATTTGAATTCAAGTCCAAATCTTAATGTATCATACACCAAAACTTGATGGTGTACTGATGTGCAAATTCTCACGTTGGTATGTCTTGTTTCAACAAAGCCTCTGAGCCTGGACCTCAAGGACATGTCATATTTCCATGAACCCTAGTTCAATGCTACTCTATGTAGAGAACAAGTGTTCATCAAATCTTTGTGGATAAAACACACCCATGCCCCCCAATCCACTCAGATACATTGAAGGTACCACTGAAATGTGGGAGAGACTTCCTCTCTCATCACCTCATTACATTTCTTACTACTAATATAAATGGAAAAATGTTGTCCAGTTCTAGCAGCATAGAAATCAATGAATCAAACAGGAATTTGTACAATGCTACCTGCATGTATATGTTCAATGACATTTTTCAAAAAAAAAAAATACAGATTATTAAAATTCCATTAACCTGTTTTCATCACATAGGAAAGTGATTTAGGGATACAATGAATGAAAACAGTGGTAAAGCTAGTATATTTCTTCCCTTAACAAATATTCTTTTAACAGAGCACCTATTTGGGAAGATGGCAAGATACATAAACATTTAAAACAAACTAAGGCTTATTATTATATGAAATTATCAGGGAGAGTTTCTGGAGTTTCATTAGCTGTGTTAAGATGATGGATAGGAGTCATACCAAATCAGCACTCCCATGTGGTTGATTAAAGTAATTAAAATCACACTAGAAATAAGTAACACTGTGTTTTGAGGTAGCAACAGCAAGCACATGCTTTGACTAAAGCTAAAACAGACTCAAAATAGTGACTATATTAAACATGTATTAATAGTTTATTAATGTGGTACACAAAATTCAAGTAATATATTATCTTCACTACACAAAATGCAGTAATTAAGTAAAATTTTAAATAAAAATGATTCCCCTCACCTTGAACCCTCATATCTCCCGTTCCTCTCATATTCAGTTGGAAGCCTCAAGGAAAAGAATGCAGAAGCATAGGGAAGTGGGAAAGAGAAGAGAAATCTTATACTAGTGCACAACTACCTATACTAGATATGACACTTAAGAAATTATTTTTAAAAAAGTAACAGAAATACTAGATTTATGGTTATAAGCAATATTTTCCAATTATTACCCTTTTCCATTTTGATTACGTAATGATTAGGCATAATTTCAAGTGAACATCTAACAATATATTTGTAGGATGGATGACCAATGATACACATGAAAATGTATGTATACTGAATATAGGCATTCTTAAGGGAAATGTGAACTTGAAAGTATGAACGATAATATATATTGATTCTGACTTTGAAACTCTCTTCCAAAATAATGCGTGGGCTTCTGACAGCAAAGGAGGGTATAATTTCAGGTTCAGATTCTTTGTAAATTCATTTTTCTTCTAATAAAGGGAAATCTGGCAGCTTTTACCTTAATTTCCCATGATGGGCAATTAGCAGTTAACTTACAATAGCAGTGGTGAATTTCTAGCATTAATAAAGCAGATACCCCACAGTCCTATAAACTTCACAGCAAGTTCATTTATTGAAACTATGATTTTATATACACCAAAACCCATCATTTTTACCCTTTGTAAGACAGAGAATATTTGTTACCCTCAATGGTTCTCTCCCCTCTGATGCAGTTTTTATCTCATGTTGCAGTGGTTGTCACCAAAATATATTTAAGTCAATTGATTAAGAAGTAATTTTACTCAAATCACACTAGCTTTTAGTTACTTAGCAATAAAACATGTAATGATTATTCACAACAGCTTAAGGAATCTACATACACTACATGCCCTGGGATAGGAAAAAAGGTAAAATAAAGAATTAGCCTCATTTAATGGATGAGGTAATTGAAGTAAAAGTAACCGAGTAGCATATACATGATAGCAGGAACTTGGGTCATAAATGAAATTTCTTCATCTCCATCTACTAGATAAAAAAATCTATTACTTTTGCTGATAAAACCAAAATGTTTAACTTCAAAATATCTTAAATGTTGATGTTACATAGCTGTCTGTCTTAAGGTCTTCCAAATTTACTACATTGTATCACAGCGTTATTTGAATTTTGGTCTATTTCTAGTATAGGAATGTGGCCAATTTCACCATCATTTTGATTTTCAAGTTTTTCTGTTAATAAAACCCTCTAAACAGAGAAACAGAAATCATGATTAACAAAAATATCACTCACCTTTGGCATGCTAATAGCTATATAACAATAGTTCATTAATGTTACTGAGTATTTCATTCTCTGAAAAGAAGCATGCTAAGTGTATTAGTATAAAGACCAAATTATTCAGATGCTAATCATTCTACAAAAGAAAGAAAATGCACAGAGCATGCTTAGCCTCTTGTTATATGGATGCCACAGGCCCTTGTATTTTGGAAAGGTTCATATGCTTCTTTCCATGTGTGTGTGCGTGCATATACATACATGCACGCACACACACATATAGTTTTAAAAAGAAACAAGTATTTAGTTCTCAACAGAAATTTTAGTTTAAAGAGAAACCAGGGCTATAAAGCCAAACCTGATGTTAATTGCAGAAGCCATTTGGGGATGGGGATGGAAATATAAAGTCCTACCTTTTGATAAACCTGAATGACATGTTTCTAAAAGAAATTAAGCCAAAAGCAAAATTAACCAAGATGATTTGTACAAACTAAAATGAAAAAATCTAGTCAATTAAGAGACAACAACAAAAAAAACAATAAATAAAACAAAGTTCATTTTACTAACATAGAGCGAAACTGTTTCAAGATGTTGGCTGAAAAATAAGTCAATAATAGGTTTAATTAAATATCTGAATTCTTAATTTGGAATTTTTAAGTTAAGAGAGACCCTTGAGGCAGAAAAATATAATTTTTTTAGGGGGAGAAAAATGCCAGAAGCAAATAACAAACTTTTGTATAACTGCTTATTGAATTAAATTATTTAAAATCTTCACAGATATGGCAAATACTGGGGTTCTTGAAAATTCAAGTTATATTACTAAATGAAAGGGTATTTTTTTTTTTAGCAGATCAAAGTCAGCTGTGGTATATTCATAAACAAGTCATACTGCTCAAATTTCTTTAAAGCATCTAAGTGACAAGCATCACATGCTAAACTTTGAAACTATTACTACTTTGAAAATATTACTATTAAATAGAAATATTTAGAAATACTGAAAAAAATCAGCCAAAATAAAAAAAATTGTCTTTTTATTATGTGAAATCTTAACACTACTCTGAGGTAGGATAGGGGAGAGTATTTTCAAAATCAACACAATTTAGTTTTTAGTTCTGAAATTGATATACTTATAAATAATGAGATACTGAATTGCCACAAAATGGGCTATTATATATTTTAAATGACTTATTTATGCTTTTATAGTGTATATCTATCACACTGAAAGTAGTTATGCCACATTTTAATCACTATAAAAAAAACAGGTCACAATTTCTGAGCTGAGAAGTACCTTGGAGGGTCATATTTTTATTACAATTATAATTTAGGTTACCTTGAGGTTAGGTTAGGTTACCTTTGCTTTTTAGTCATTCAGGATCATTGATATAATGTCAGAAATTAACAATTTAGCAGTACTAACTAAAAGAACTAGGAGATTTTCTTTCCAGAGCCCTTTGTGTCTCTTGGTTCTACTTAACACATTCTGCCGTACATTCATTTTACTTAGGTCATCAGCCCACAAGGGCTAAGATCATAGGTTACTCATGTTTGTACCTGCACAATGCTGTAGGTACTCAATAAAAATAATATCATAAAACAGGAAAAAAGGCAGTGCTATAGCCTATTTCTTTTTTATATTGAGTTCAAAGATACATATTATATAGTGTAGCCATATGAATACTAAGCCACTAAAAGATATTCATTTAAAAAAAACTGTTACCTAAGATAAGCATGATTTATAAGACACGTGGCTCACAGCATTTAAAAAATTATTTGGGAAACTGGACAGTGTTGTCAACGACTCTAAACTACTCTAGGCTTCAAACACTGTCCTTTTTGGGTGTAACTCATGTAACATTCTGATTTCAGAAGAATCACAATTGCAGGTGACCCAAAGGGCAATGGAAAGACAAAATCGGGGTGTAAGCAGACTGTAGGGTATTACCAATGATGGTTATGTGTACACAAAACTGTATGGCATTTCTATTGGCTTACGACTCAAATACGCTTTGATTCAGAACTGGCTTTATATGTTTAAAGAGAAAGAGGTAGAGGCTAAGACCTCTTCCCTAAGTTTGAGTCAAGGACAACTCATGTACAAAAATTCCCCAATTGGAAATTTAATGTATGTCAGCTATGTTAATTAAAGAAAAGAGAGATTAATGTGGCTGTCACAGGATACAGTGGAAGGAATGTTACACTTGGATTCAAGAGACCTGGGTTACAATTCTAAATGTTTACTAGCTGAGGAAATTTCCAAAAAGAGGTTAGACTAGATGTTATCTAAGATCACTTCCAAGTATGAATCCTATGACCTAAATTTTAGATTGATGATTTAGACAAGTCATTAAAGGGAGCTAAGTAGATTTAAGGATTCAGCACACATCTTAAACAATGCAGGTCACATAAAAATAAAAGTGGTAACACAAGAGACTAGGAAATGAAGCCTTGCCTAGAAGAACAGACAAACAGGAAAATCTGCGTGGACAGTCCAACCCGCAGAGAAGCTTTGCATGAAAACATATACCCATCAGCAGGCAAATCCAGTTTTCAAAGAAGCCCCTCACTGGGGGAACCTTTTGAGATGTGACTTTGAATTTAGAGTGGGGCTTTCAGATTGCCTGAATGCAGGAACTTTCACTGTCTGTGCAAAGGATCACAAACTCATCAACATAATCTTCCCTTGAAGAACTAGCATCCTCTAGGCTACAGCACTGTAACAAACTCTACCTCTCATCACTAAAATGAAACACAATCCTTTATTACGAAGAATCTTGTGGTGAGGAATGGGAGGGGAGGAAGGAAAAAAATATTTTTAAAACTAGTAATAAAAAATAAAGTGTTTGTATTATATACACAAGGTTGTTTTGTTTTTTTTTTTAGCAAAGTCACAAGTTTCAAACAGTTTCAACATTCGAACCTTAGGGAACCCAGCCACAGAATCATGGAATTTTGGAGTTTGGCAAGGACTGAAGAGGCCTCCTAGTCCAACCCATAACTGATAAAGAATTCCCTCCAAAATATCTCTGTAACAGTGTGTCTCTTTTCTGCTTGAGCACCTAAACGGATGGGTAGTTCAACCGGTGCAACAGATATTTTTGGATAGCTTTGCCTGCAACTAAGTTTTTCTCTGTATCACACCAAAGTCTGCCACTGTACATCTTTAACCCTATGATCCTTCTAGAAAGACACTAGATTTCAAGGGCATGAAAGTCAATGCACAGGAAGCTTATACTTCAATTGAAAGGGTATTGTACTTCATTTTCTTTAGTGTTGATTATTTATTGAGCATCAGCTGAATACATACTAGATCAGCTATTCTGCTCAACTTTAGAAAATGACATAGGAACATGTGGATCATAACGTTCACTTGTTTAATAACATACACACATCCCTAAACGCTACCCTCTAATACTGTGAATAGATTAAAAAATAGCTAGCTACTAATTCCAAAAGTCAACCATTACATTTCTAAAAATTAATAAAGGCTAATAAGTAAGCTAATGAATATTCAAGATATATTGGCTAAAAAAAAAAGTGAAGTGAGAGGCATCTGAACAGTAGCTTGATATCACAAAGGAAAAGGCAACTTTTTCTGTGTTTGGTCAATTAAAAATGTCCCCGAACTCTACAGTACTTACCTTCTTGTGAGTTTTGATGTTAATTTGCTAAAAAGATTAGAGGAGCCCCTACTTCTGGTCTGAGAAAGTGGAGCTGCCTCATGTGACAAGCTGGGTGATGCTGGTGGGCCATTGTAAGTTGCTGTTCGCCGCTCCCGGGGCTGGCCATGGAAAGTGCTACGACTGACAGTTCCTCTTGGGAAGCGAATTCGATCAGGAGTAGTTGCACTGCTGATACTGTGTGTTGAAGCAACTGGAGTTCTCTGGTCAGGAACAGTACTACAAAAGTAGAAAATCATAATAATTTTGACTTCCTACTCACAACCTAACTTTGTGGCAAACATTTCATGTATATAAATTACAGTCACAGTCAATTTTTTGTACAAAGGAAAGAACCAGTTATAAAAAAAATCCAGAACTGAGGGATATTTTACAAAAGAATAAGGAAGAAAAAAGTAGGCCAGAAGTGAAGAGGGAGTAAAAGTAACTCTATAAAGAAATAAACCTTCAGGGGGATGTGGGAGAATTGCGCACACAGATTTTTCAGGGACAAGACTAATACAGAGTATTTTTGGGACAAAGAATGGCTAATCTAAAACTTCTTTCTGTTGCTTCCCCTCTCACAATGTGCCTACATGCAGAAAATCTTCCCAATTAAAAATAATCTAACAGAAGAACACACAGGTGGAATTTAAAAATAGGCAACTGAAAAGTTTTTAAGCTCATAAAAAATACCATTCCACATGCTAAAAGAACTGGGAAGGGAGTGAAGGAATTCCTTGTACTTGGACAACTGTGCAGAAGGCACTGGAACACATACAGAGACTGAAATATAGGAAAGACACCACCAGACAGTGTAAAGAAAAATATGGTGAGAAAAGACGTTTTATAGACAGTTATAATAAACTTTAGGACTCTAAAATCCATAGCACACAACTAAAGCAGTGGGTACACATTAGTATCACAAGGATTCTGTGGGTTTTTTTCTTACATATCCTTGAAGTTATCTCCTTCACTGTCTATTGGAGGTAATATCATCTTGGGCTGCCCAGAGGCGGACATCGACTTCTGATGTCTCAGCCGAATACAGGTAGAAGATGTGGAACAAATTGAGGCAGGACTAGCTGCATAAGCGAACATTTCTGTCAGGCTGTGAGGGGTGGGGGTTTGGGTTTAGGCAGAGGCAGAAACAACAGTATGATGGACCAATGACAAAAAAAGCAACTACAGTTTAAAGCAAATATCTTCTTTTCCAAACCATTTCATTTCTATCAAAGAAACAAAACTTTTATCATCAACTGCCATAGAGAAATGAGTGCATTTTGCTAATCCATAGCTGAAATATTCTAAAAATTAAGATTTTTTCCAAGATTAGCAGTTGAAAAAGACAGTCACTTCCACATTTCTAATGTTCATACAAATGTGTTTATATTAAAAAAACTAAAGATCTGAAGTTTTGTTATAAAGTCCATTTTAGTAAGACTTCACAACCCTAGTCCCCAAATAGACTTTAAATACGTGCAAGCATTAAAAATGTCACTGTAAAATGAATTAGCAAAATATGGGTACAATGGATCCCCACTTAAACTTTCATTCTACTTGCATTAAGACATTCTGTGTATGCAAATGATATAGTATTGGACTCTTGATTATGGAATTCCTTTTCAATTGAACAAAATCAAGAAATAGTTCTTAAATGTTTACTATGTGCCAGGTACTGTTCTAAAGTGCTAGAGAAACAAAGATAAAAATATTGTGTGAAGGTGGAGGCAGAAATGAATGAATATAAAAAAATAACATTTATGTGCTTATTATGGGCAAAGCATTGTAAACCTTAAACTTCCTGAGAGGCTTGACATGAGATAATGAATAAGTAAAAAGGAGGTAGGACTAGTCAAGTGGATTATGCACAATAAGGTTCACATTTAAATGGCTGTAAGACTGCCATGCTTCTTTGTACAAAAATGGAACTATTAAAGAAAATAATTACTAATGTGATTTCCCAGCACAGGCGTAACTCAGTAATGATACCCTAATCCCTGCCTCTTGCCCCCCACCCCGCAATATCATAATTTCTACATTAAAGTCATCTTCTGATGCTTGTACATAATGAGGAAAGGTCCTGACAATGTGAAAAAGTTTAAGAGTAATGGCTTGGTGGGGGCTGCCTGAGGATCAGGCTAAGTACAGGATGATGAAATCTTCAGTCACATTATCTTTCAACAGAGAGGTTATAATAGGCATCAAATGAGGAGTATTCACTGATGAAATTACAGGCTTGAAATACTGAACTAATGGCAATAATAGAACTAAATTTCAGTCCTGGATTCTCTGTTTCTCTCTATACTCTTTTCTTGATAATCTTATCAGCTTCCCTAGAACGCAGTTATTTTCACCATCTAGATGACTATCAAAGATCTACATACCTAGTCCTACTGTCTTCCCACTGCACTCCAATTCAACATCACCAACTGCTTCCTGGAATATTTTGAACTGAAAGTGCTCTAAGCACCTAAAACTCAACATGTCTAAAAGAGACATTCTCTTTCGTCCCAAACTTACCCCCTCCCATCAACTTTGTCAGGGATTCTAATACACTTTTATTTCCCCAGGTTTATAACCTCAATGTCATCTTCAACTCTTCACTCTCACTCACTAAACACATTCGTCCAACTGCTGTATCTATATTATAATTCCTTTTCCCACATTGCCTCTTCTTTCTACTCACACTACCACTTTAGTTCAGGTCCTCATCACTTTTCCTATGTGTACTACTGTAATAAATAGCTTTCTAACTGTTCTCCTGGGTTGCAATCTTCTTTAAATCATCTACCAGGTCTTAAACTTTTTCTGCTTATGACTCCTTCAGAATTTCTTAAACTGCGGGTTGCAAACCCAGGTCCAAAAATATACATTTTTTCTCCAAAGTTGAGTTGGTCAACTTTCAATAGGCGGGAAGCAAGGGTTTTATCAGCAAGTCCTCTTGGAGGCATGATCAGTTCCTTGAGCACAGATTTTAACTTTTTAAAGTTATTTTTCTTGCTGTCTTTATGTAAGCTATTCTCCTGGCACTGCTTACATCACTCTGCATCAGTTCAAACTACTGAGCTATCTTTGAAATGCTCTCATTTCATTCACTGTAGCACAATAATGTTCCAATGTCTTCATATGACACAATTTGTTTTAGATTTCTAGTTTTCCACTTTTTTCCTTTTCTTCTCCCCTTTGGGATCACAAAGTTTGTTTTTGTTTGTAGCTGTTTCCTCCCTGGTATCATCATCATTCCTCTTAAGCTAGTTCACCCACCCTTTGTCCCTTCTTTTTGAGTCTGATAATATTTCTACATCAAAGTGTGTACTAAGTTCTCCTTTGTGTGTTTCAGATAAGTTAGGTTTTTCCGATGCTCACTTTCCCCACTCATTCCTCCATGTTTGTAGTCTTCTCATTTACTCTAATTATGACAAATAGCAAGTTTCAACCCCATTCTTTCTTTTGTTCATACTAGTGCACTGTTTTCACGTTCCTTTCTTTTAAAAAAAAATTATCTAGTATTTTATTTTTCCTGTTTCATGTAAAAACATTTTTTAACATTTGTTTTTAAAACTTTAAGTTCCAAATTCTTTCTCTTCCTCCTTTTTCCCTCTTAACTGAGAAGGCAAGCAATTCAATACAGGTTATAAATGTGCAGTCATGTAAAACTTTTGTATATGTTGTGAAAGAAAACAGAAAACAACAACCAAAAAACCCCCAAGTCAAAACAAAAAAAGCATGCTTCAATCTGCACTTAGATACCAATAGTTCTTTCGCAGGGGATGGATAGCATTTTTCATTCTAAATCCTGGATTACTGTATGACTGAGAGTAGCTAAGTCATTCACAGCTGATCAGCTTACAATATTGCTGTTACTTTGTACACAGTGCATTTGACTTTGACTACATTCATTTCTTTTTCCCTTTCCAATCCTCAAAACAGAACCAATTCATCCCCAAGATATGTTTTCCTTATTTAACTCCCTCAACACCATGTAAGGATCTGAAGGAATACTTGTTTCTTCTCTCCATTAGAACGTTAGAAGTCTGCCATTATATAATCCCTTTGAATGGCTCAAATAAAATTCCTTGTTTTGATTTCTCTCAACTATTTGGTTTGCATTTCAAACGTCCTACTTGGGTCTGGTCTTTTCATGAGAAATGCTTGAAAATTCTTTATTCACACCGAAGACCCATCCTTCCAGTGTCTCTCCCCCTACCCCACCCCAAGTTTCAGGCTTACATACTATTCTGCAAGTCAGTTACTGTTGTTTATAAGCTTGTACCTTTGGTCTTTTGGATAATCTTTTTTCAAGATCTACTCTTTTATATTAGAGGCTAGGATTTTGGACAATCCCGACATTGGTCCCTGAACTCCTTTCTGGAAGTTTACAGTGTTTTTTTTCCCTTTGATATAGGAGCTTGGCTTTATGGCTATAGCATTTCTGGGGCTTTTTCCCCTTTGAGTTCTTTTTAAGAAGTGATTAGAATTTTTCTTTTGATACCAATCACACATTTTCTTCTATTTTAAAAATTCTTTTGCTTTTTGTTCTGGTATCTCTGTTGTCTCTTGGAGTCATTGATTTCTTTGGCATATTCTAGGTTTCAGGGAGTTCATTTCTTGTGTAAGGCCTACCACTTTCTCTTCTGAGCTACTCATTCTTCTAATTCTTTCTTAAGAACTTTTATTTCATTTTTAACCTCTTACTACATTTTTTCGAGGTATTCATAATAGTCCTTTTATAGAAAAATCCTCTGAGTCTTTGCTTGCAGTTGTTATGGAGTTATACTCCTTTCTGGAGGATCTCTAGATCTCTGATAATTTTTGATGATGACTGGTGTATTTTTTTTGATTTACTTGGGGTTCTGTGACAATGTATACCTCCTGCTATACTTTTGGCAGGGTAGTTGGGCAGGCTTGTTTTCACTCAGGGTCATCTGGATTCCCTACACTGATCTCCACACTTCAGGTGGTTTAGGATGACTCCCCCTCTCCCCAACTTTAAGGTTCAGAGTACTGCATTTTCAGAACAGAGTGCGGCCTTTGGGTTTAGCAAACACTAGATTACTAAGATCACTGTATATCTAATCTATTCCACTGATCTACCACTCTAATTCTTCACCAGTACCTGATAGTTTGGATGATTATTGCTTTATAATACAGTTTGAGATCTGGTACAGTTGTAGCTTTTCACTTTTGGTATCCATCTAGTATCAATCAAAATTAACAAGTAAGAAATAAAGTTTTGGGAGGTACCAGAGTAGATGGGAAACAATGCAGTCTAATGGAAAGAATGTTAGGTTGGAAAGAAACCTGGATTCTAATAGTGACTTCAAAATTAACCTGTGTATGTTAGCAAATCAATGAACCTCTCTGGGTTGCAACAAAGACAACTGCTTACATTTCTATAGCAAATAGTAGTTTACAAAGAAGTGATTTGTAAGATAATTTGTGATTAAGAAAATATACCTGAAATAGTACATACTAAAATTGAGCTAACTTAGTCTCAAGAAGACTCCAGTCTTAAGAAATTATTTTGGGGGCTTGGAATGATATTTTCAGAGCACAAAGGAACTAGGATTACAACCAAGAATTGCCTACTGGCAAAATTAAGTATAATCCATGAGGGGAAAAAAATGGCCATTCAATGAGAGGGGAATTTCATATACTCTTGAGAAAAGATCAGAGCAAAATAGAAAATATGACTTTCAAATATAAGATTCAAAAGAAGCATGAAAAGGTAAACAGGAAAAAGAAATAATAAGGGACTTTAAAAAGTTAAACTGCTTACATTCTTACATGGGAAGATGATATTTGTAACTGCTAAGATGTTTCTCATTATTTGTAGTTAGAAGGAGTATATATAAATAATAGAGGGTACAGGTGTGAGTTAAATATGAATGGATGGTATCCAAAAAATAAAATTAAGAGGTGAGAAAGGAATGTATTGGGAGAAAAAGAAAGGGAGCAGTAGAATGAGGCAAATTACTTCACATAAAAGTAAGAAAAAGTTTTTACAGTGGAGGAGGAGGAGGGGGAACGTGAGAAGGAGAGAGTGAACCTTACTCTCATAAGAACTGGCTCAAAAAGGGAATAACATACACAACTCAACTGGGTATAGAAATCAATCTTATCCTACAGGAAAGTTGGGGAGAAGGTGTTGAGACAAGGGGGGGGCACTATAGAAAGGAAGGTAGACTAGGGAGGGAGTAGTCAGAAGCAAAGCATGTGAGGAGGGACAGGGTCTAAAGAGAGAATAAATATATAGATGGAGGTAAATATGGTTATTAGCCTTTCACAACATGACTATTATGGAAGTATTTTTGCATGACTACATATGTATAACCTAGACTGAATTGCTTGCCTTCTCATGGGGGCATGGGGTGGGGAGGGAGGAAGGGAGGGAAAGAATTTGGAACTCAAAGTTTTAAAAATGAATGTTAAAATTGCTTTTTATATGTAACTGGGGATAAATGAACTATTAAATAGAAATTTTTTCAAAATGAGTATCAAATAGATATGTATTAGCCTAGAGACTTTATAGCAAAGTAGTCAATGTTTTTCTGAGCTATGAATGAACTATCATATATTCACTATATATGTAGAATTATAGAATGTGACTTCTCTTAATGTCTAATAATTTTTCCAAAGGGTAAACAAGAAAACAAGAAAAACAAGAAAAGGATGTTGAGTGGATTTATTTTTGGAAAAGTCTGATAAACATTTTATTGTTAACTGTTACTACAACAAAATAACAAATAATAACTACATGTAGTCCTAAACTGTGATTAGTGAAACTTGCTATTTGAGATAATTTGATACTGCTTTGAGTTTTGAATTCAGGTTATAATTATCTTAATTATCATTAAGACAGTAATCTACCTTTTGGGGGAAATATGAGGAGCCACTCTAAAGTGGAATAGGTGGATGCTGAAGGTGAGTATCTATGCCTGGGAAAGCTGAGAGGATACCTATACAAGGCAATGGCAGGATTCTCTTGTCTCAGTTTCCCCAATGTGATATTTCTTTTTTGAATAGGAATGCTTCCGACCTGGTTAATTCTGAACCTGGCTATGATATCCTGTGAATAATGTGTAACTTCCTACATATTTGGCAGTTCCAGAAAGTTAACTATGATTTTTACAATCAAATAGAACTAAGGTTGCTTTATCCTGTTATACCTAAGTTACTCTGTGCTGGAAGGCTTAGGCTTGGATTAGGACTATGTCCCTTCTTCCATTAATAGCAAATGTAATCATGGCAGGTAAACTGTTACTTACACACACACACACACACACACACGAATCTTGTTGCAGTGTCCCTCTGAACTAATATAATGGGATGCAAGTATAAAGTACCTTTATTAGGCAGTCTACTTTGATGTTCTTCCTATAGCTCTGTTTATAAGGTTAGCTCTATAAATTTTGAACTGGCTTTCACCACAAAACTAACTGGAAGGTTAATCTTAAGATTAGTTTTTATCAGGCTTTACTAAATTATACTTAGTTTTATCATTAGCGGGCTTCAGCAACGTTATCTAGAGAATCTTTACAAGTAAACTGGAATATGGCCTGGAGTTGAAGTAGAATGAGAGGACATCCTGATTGAAATTGGGAAAAGTCACCTGGGGAATGACTGATGAGGATATGCATAGATGCTTGAGAGACACACAAGAAATGCTTGCCATACACACCTGAAGGAGCAGATCATGAACACTTAAAAAAGACGTGACATCCCTAAAGCTACAGATATATTAGATTTCTTTATTCACTGTATTGTAATTTTGCCTGTTATAAATCCATTAGTTAATCCATAAGCTGTGTATAATTTCTGGTAGGACTAATAATGCTTTGGAAATTGTTAGAAAATTATGAGATTTTAAATAGTCTCAAAAGGGGAAAAATTGAAGGGCTAAATTTCTGTGTATACAGGGCCTTGTCTGACTGCTCCCAAATTCTCCTCTAAAGAACTTTAAAAAAATGCCTCACAATAAATTCTGGAGTGGCAGAATTCACAAGAGGATGGGGTAAAAAATTTTTTTCGTCCAAGACAACTTCAAAGGTGGGCAGAAAATATCTGCTACACTGGGGTGAGACCAGAGTGCAGTCTAGCAAAGGCTGTGCCTCAGCAAACAAACAGCAAACCGTGGAGGTGACTTAATCAGTGGTGGCTTCTGAAGCTCTCAGCCCACAGATGGTAAAGGGGTCAAGAAATTATAGGGGTCCCTTTGCTGACACTGGGGGCAGGGCTATTTATGTTGCACTGCTCATACTTGAATCCAGGTCACAGTCTCAGGGCAAAAAGGGAACACTAGCACACCAACAGCGGCAAGGGAGTGGGTAACGCTGGTCATAATTCCAGGGTGGAAAAAGAGTACTGGTGGTTGCTCACAGAACAGAGCACAGGCCAAGAATAGCAAACATACATATCCTTATATCATACCACCTTGGAAGAACTGAAAACTTACAGATCCTCAGAACTAGCTCTGAAAACAGCTACACAAAAAACATGAAGCTTGGGATGATGCTCCCTCTATACTAGCAGCAGAGCCCAACTTTAACAACATAACATAAAGTTAAAAGTCAAGAAATAGGCAATATGAGCAAACAACATAAGATCCTGACTATAGAAAATACTATGGTGACAGGAAAGATCAAAAGAAAAACTCAGAAGAAGCCAACAAAAGTCAAAACTGCTACATGCGAAGCCTCAAAGAAAAATGTGAATTTGCCTCAAACCCAAATCCCTGGAAGAGATCAAAAGGATTATAAAAATATAGGAAAAATTGAGAAAAGAAATGACAGTGATGCAAGAAAATCATAATAATAGTCAACAACTTGCAAAAAAAGTGAAGAAAATAATACCTTAGAAAAGAGAATAGGTCAAATGGTAAAAGATATTTAAAGAATTCACTGAAGAGATCTGATGCTGAGCGAAAGGAACAGAACCAGGAGAACTTTGTGCAAAACAACAACCATAGTGTATAAGAGTTTTTTCTGGTAGACTTGGAACTTTATTGTGATGCAAGGACTTAAAAAATTTCCAGTGGTCTTTTACAAGGCAAAATGCTTTCCACATCCAGAGAAAGAACTATGGAACCCACATCCAGAGAAAGAACTATGGAATTTAATCGCAGAATGTAACAGATCATTTTCTTTTGTGTTATGTTTTGGTTTTTTATGATTTCTCCCATTCATTTTAATTCTTATACACAACGTGACTATGGTGAAAATGTATTTAACAGGAAGGTCTGTGTAGAACCTACATAAAATTGTATGCCATCTTGGGGAGGGAGGGGGAACATAGGAGGGAGGAAAAAAAAAATGTAAATTATATGGCAGTGACTGCAGAAAATAAATAAATAAATAAAATAAATAAAAATACAGAAAATAAATAAAAAATAAAATGTCAAAAAAAAAATTCATCAAAGAAAAGAACTACTTAAAAAGTAGAATTGTTCAAGTGGAAAAGGAGATACAAAAGTTTCTTAAAAATTAGAATTGGGAAAATAGAAGCTAATGAATCCATTAGACATCAAGAAACAATAAAATAAAATCAAATGCATGAAAAAAAGAGAAGGAAATGTGAAATACTTCATTGGAAATATAGCTGACCTGAAAAATAGATCCAGGAGAGATAATTTACAATTACTGGACTACCTAAACGCTATAATCAAAAAAAGAGACTAGACATCATCTTTCAAGAAATCATCAAGGAAAACTGCCCTGATAGCCTACAGCCGGAGAGTAAAATGAACATTGAAAGAATCTACTGATCACCTCCTGAAAAAAATCCCCAAATGAAAACTTTCAGGAATATTATAGACAAATTCCAAGGTTCCCAGGTCAAGGAGTAAAGGTGGCTTTATAGGAAAGCTGTGAAATTTAAAAAATAAAATTTGGCAATGAATTGCTATGCGAGACAGGTAAGAGTCAGGACAAAGGCAAGATGGTGGACCTGAGTGACCAGAAGGATGGAGGTGTCCCTGAAGTAACAGGGAAGTCTGGAAGAAGTGAGGGTTCTGAGGAAAAGATAATGAATTTTTTTTTGTTTGTTTATGCTCAGCATTGAACACTGGAAAGAAAGATGACCAAGTGTCTTGTGAAATATATTTAATGAAGTTTGGCTACATGATCAAATCAATTTATTAAACTCCTTTAGTTATCTCACCAAGGACAAGTGACAAACTTCCTTCTATCTGGAAGTTTGTTTTCATGTATACCAAGAATAGCAATACTGATAATGCAATTAATCTAATTAATTTCTAATCAACTGACCAAAATGTAACAGCCGGAATTTTTACAGTTAAATTCTTAGAGATGGTCTAAGAACCAGTAACTTTTACAATTCTTTCTCTCTGGCTGTCACCCAACAAGGAAGCAAAAGGAGGTCTAAAGAGAACTGAAGGCCACTGTGTATTTGTTTTTTTCTCATATTAGTTGCCATGGTAGCTAATCTCCTAGTGATGAGCCCTTTTTAATTTGGGTTGGTCCACAGACAGCTTTAGTCTATTTTTTTCCAGCTTGATAGTAAACCTGCTGAAATTTGTGCTCCTATGATACAGCATGCAAAAACTCAAGGCAACTTCCATGGATGATCAAACATAGAAGTAGACTTTTGTGAAGTCTTATGCCACATAGAACTACCCTAAAGGTTAGAATTTCTGTTAGAAAACTACAGTAGCTAGAAATTAATTCTGGCAATCCAAAATGTCAATTGGAATTCTCTATGCTATTTGACTAATAAGTATCATACATCTATTTTAGAAGCAGTTAAGGTAATATGAATTACTTCTTCATAATTATGACTTTGGGTTATATTTTTAAAAGCCTAAATTTCTTAACCCCACGTATAATAAGATAATGTAAAAACCACCACAGTACCTGAAAGCCATCATGAAAGAAAACTGTTCAGATCTGTTAGATCTAGAAGGCAAAGTAAAATAAAAACTACCCATCACCTTCTGAAACCTGAAAATGAAAACTCTGAAGAATGCTACAGACAAAACTCAGAAATTTTAGGATAAAAGAAAAAAAATTCTCCGAGAAGTCAAGAAGAATTCAAATTCCAACAAGTCAGTAACAATCAGGATTTAAGAATACTACAACCACATGACTAATATGAAAACATGTTTAAGAACAATGCCTTTGAAGAGCCATATAATATTGCATGCCGTCTTGGGGAGGGAAAGGGAGAAAAACTAAATACATTTTTGAAAAAGAGGGGAAAAAGGAATATTGCAAACTCTCAGAAATAAATTAAAATACCAAGAAATCTGGGCAAAAATCACTCAAGATTTAGTGAATACAACTACACAGGAGCAGAACTACATAAAAACACAGATCTTAGAGAATAACTGTAAAACATCTACACACTCAGGGAAAAACAGCTTGGAAGCAAATTCAACTAGAATTTCTAGAAAAGATGAAATATTTAAAATTAAAAAAATTTTCTTTTATCAGTGAAATTAAATATCCAGAGGGGAACATTAGAAAAGAAATGAGAGCAACATAAGAAAGAATGCAAAGGGAATTTACAGGTTAGAATCAGAGGTATAAAACTTTGCTCAAGCAACAAACTTATAGACAAGAATAATTTATTTAGTAAAAGTGAGTATGATGCTAAAGAGAGTGGGGGCGGGGGGGAAGGAAAGACCTTTAATGAAATAGAAAACATTTGAGCATTCCTGATAAAAAGACCAGAGCTATATAGAAACCTATCAGTTCAAACATAGGAATTAAAACAAACACATTAAGGTAAATCTGAATGAAAATGATAAAGACCGAATAAATATAAACCACTTACATTCTAATATATGAAGACAATACCTGTGTCCCCTCTGAATCATATATATCATTATCATGAAGAATTGTAGAGGGAGTCAACTCTCCCAACTCCCCTAAAAAACCCTGGTGGTTCCACCTCAGAAGTTATCCTTTAACCACAAAATATCATTACTAGACTTTTACCACAAAAGTTCAAGTTAAGAAAGGGAACCATATGTACAAAAGCCTCAGGTGGGAGAAGACATAAGTGGAAAATAACTTCCTTCCTTCAAAAGCTATCCTAGATATATGTATTCTGAAGACTAATAATGTTTCACTGTACTGAAGAACTTAATGACATCTGACTATGTAAGTTATACTTTATTTTTTTTCCTTTTAATTTTATTTATTTATTTTTTTACATTCATTTTCACAAATTTTTGGGTTCCAAATTTTCTCCCCCTTTATCCCCTCCCCCCCCACCCCAATACCCCAAGCAATCTAATTTTCCCTATCTCCAATCTGCCCTCTCTTCTGTCATCCCTCCCTTCTCTTGTTTCCATCTTCTCTTTTCTCCTGTAGGCCAGATGACTTTCTATTCCTCATTAACTGTATGTCTTCTTTCCTAGTTGCAACAACAATACTAAACAGTTGTTCCTAAAACTTTGAGTTCCAAATTCTCCCCATCCCTCCCTCCCCACCCATTCCCTTTGGGACGGCAGGCAATTCAATATAGGCCATATCTGTGTAGTTTTGCAAATGACCTCCCTGATAGTCGTGTTGTGTAAGACTAACTGGATTACCATCCCTCCTAACCTGCCCCTCATTGTTTCTCTTCTGTCTCTTGATCCTGTCCCTCCCCAAGTGTTGACTTCAAATTGCTCCCTCCTCCCTTTGCCCTCCCTTCCATCACCCCCCCCCCCCTTGCAATATCTCTTTCTCCCCCACTTTCTTATACTGTAAGATAGGTTTTCATACCAAAATGAGTGTGCATTTCACTCCTTCGTTTAGTCAAATGTGATGAGGGTAAAGCTTCGTTTTGTTTTTTTTTTCTCAGCTCTCCTCTTTTTCCCTCCACTAAGAAAAACTCCTACCTGCCTCTTAAATGACATACAGTTACCCCCTTCCCTTTCCCTCTCTTTCCTCCCCCTACATTTCTCTCTCACCATTTACCTTAGTTTCTTTTAAGGTATGGTCCCATCCTATTCAGTTCAATCTGTGCTCTCTATCTCTGTATGTGTGTGCATGTGTGTATATGTGTGCATGCGTGTACATGTGTGTGTGTGGTCCCACCAACTACCCAGATACTGAAAAGTTTTAAGAGTTAGAAATATTGTCTTTCCCTGTATGAATGTAAACAGTTCACTTCTGGTAAGTCCCTTAAGACTTCTCTTTGCTGTTTACTTTTTCATGCTTCTTCTCATTCTTGTGTTTGAAAGTCAGATTTTCTTTTCAGCTCTGGTCTTTTCATCAAGAATGATTGAAAGTCCTCTGTTTCATTGAAAGACCATATTTTCCCTTGAAGTATTATACTCAGTTTTGCTGGGTAGGTGATTCTTGGTTTGAGTCCTAGTTCCTTTGCCTTCTGGAATATCCTATTCCACACCCTTCGATCCCTTAATGTAGAAGCTGCTAGATCTTGTGTTATCCTGATTGTATTTCCACAATACTGGAATTGTTTCTTTCTAGCTGCTTGCAAGATTTTTTCCTTGAGCTGGGAGTTCTGGAATTTGGCCACAATGTTCCTAGGAGTTTCTCTTTTTGGATCTCTTTCAGGTGGTGATCGATGGATTCTTTCAATACTTATTTTGCCCTCTGGTTCTAGAATGTCAGGGCAGTTTTCCTTGATAATTTCATGGAAGATGATGTCTAGGCTCTTTTTTTGATCATGAGTTTCAGGTAGTCCCATAATTTTTAAATTGTCTCTCCTGAATCTATTTTCCAGGTCAGTTGTTTTTCCCATGAGATATTTCACATTCTCTTCCATTTTTTCGTTCTTTTGGTTTTGTTTGGTGATTTCTTGGTTTCTCAGAAAGTCATTAGCCTCCATCTGTTCCATTCTAATTTGGAGAGAACTATTAAATTCAGTGAGCTTTTGAGCCTCTTTTTCCATTTGGCTCATTCTGCTTTTGAAAGCATTCTTCTCCTCATTGGTTTTTTGAACCTCCTTTGCCAATTGAGTGAGCCTATTTTTCAAGGTGTTAATTTCCTCAGCATTTTTTTGGGTCTCCTTTACCAAGGTATTGACCCGTTTTTCATACTTTTCTTGCATCTCTGACATTTCTCTTCCCAGTTTTTCCTCCACCTGTCTAACTTGCTTTTCAAAATCCTTTTTGAGCTCTTCCAGGGCCTGAGCCCACCTGCCACCCCCCTGGGGTGTCTGGGGTACTGAGGCCCCACCCTCCACGTCTTTCCCTGATGGCAAGGATACGTCCTCATCATCAGATCTGAAGGTCGGGATCATTTGCATTTGTTGGAAAAAACTCTCTAAAGTCTTATTTTTCTTCCCTTTTCTAGGCATTTTCCCAGCCAGTTACTTGACTTCTGAGATTCCTTTCCACCCCCACCTGGATCCGCCCGGCCTCTGAGATTCAAATGGGCTTTCTGGCAGCAAGCTTTAGTTTTGGCGCTGGGGTGGGGGCAGGGCCGCCTCCCAGGCTCAGTTCCCTCAGGGGCTTTATGCAGAGATTTTCAGGAACAGAGCGGATGGGGGCGGGGTGGGGAGCCCGCCTCCTAGGCTCAGTTCCCTCGGGGGCTTTATGCAGAGGCCTTCAGTAATAGAGCGGGGTGGGGGCAGGGCCATCTCCCAGGCTCAGCTCCATCAGGTTTTATGCAGAAACCTTCCGTAATGAAGATCCTGCCTGCTGTTGGGGGATTCCTGAGTCCTGGGCCGCTGCCGCCTCAGCCGCCGCCCACACCTCTGCCTCCGCCGCTTCCTGCCCCAGTCTCTGCCACCGCCGCTTCCTCCCGAGGAGGCCCGAGTCACGGAGACGCCCTGCTCCCCCTCTCCTCCAGCCCGGCCTTCTCTCTCACTGACCTGTAGCTTCTGTGGGCGGAGGGACTTTCCCGGCTGCCGGAGCTTCCGTCTCTGAAGCCTGCTCGGATCAGCTTCTCTGGGGCCGCGGCCAGGGCAGCGCTGGGGGTGGGGTCCACTTTCCGGGGTGCGACGGACCCTGGGGACGGGTCTCCAGGGCTCCCTGGAACGGAAATCTCTTCCACTCCGTTTCTGCACACCTTGTATTGACCCAGAAGTTATGGGGGACTCTTTTTACATTAATTCTATGGGCTTTGGTTTCAGAGCTCGTAAACGTGCGTCCTTCTACTCCACCATCTTGGCTCTGCCCCCTGTAAGTTATACTTTATGCAGAAAAGGGGAATGGGGTGGATGAGAGGAAAGATTAAGGGAGACAGTGAATAGAATCAAAACAGACACTTGCGGTGATGATAGCGTCAAAAAGAAGGATTAAGTATGAGAAAACGGAAAGGAGGGAAACAGAGTCAGCAACCATAACAGGGAATGTGAACATGATGAACTCACCCATGAAAGACAGAATGAATGGCACAACATTCAAATTCTTGAAGAAAAAGTTAAATGAGTTACAGGAGGAAACAGACATATTACTGAAGGGTTCTCTCAATTTATGCCTCTTAGATCTAGATAAATATAGCCATTAAAAAAGTTAAGGAGGGGATTAGAAATTTTAGAAAAGTTAGATATGATAGTCCTCTAGAGAATACTGAATGAGAATAGAAAGCAGCATATCTATTTCTCAGCTATGTATGGCACCTATACAAAATAATCATGGGCCAGGCCATAAAAATCTCACAAAAAATGCAGAAAAGCAGAAATATTAAATGCATCTTTTTTTTTGAACATAATGGAATACATATTACATTCAATAAAGGGCCTGTGAAGCACAGATTAAAAGTTAAATGGAAACTAAATAGCCTAAGTTGAATGAATGAATGGGTCCAAAGACAAAATCACAGAAACAATCAATAATTTCATTTACAATAACAATGAGACAACGTAACAAAATTTGTGACATACAGCTAAGGATAGTTAGGGGAAATCTCTAAACACATGTCAATAAAAGGAAGAACAGATCAAATAATTGGATCAAATTAAAAACTCTTAATTAAACACCAAAATAGAAATACTGAAAAACCAAAGGTGAGGTTAACAAATTAAAAATAAAATCATTTAACTAATAAATACTAGTAGGAGCTGGTTTTATGGAAAAATAAGAAACAAATAAAACCGATAAACCATTACCCAACTGATTTTAAAAAAAAAAACAGATTGCCACTATCAAAAATGAAAAAAAAACCCAAAACACCTCAATTCACAACGTATCAAGAGGGAACAAAAGAAATTATTAGGAGCTATTTTGAGTAATCATTCCAATAAAACTGTAAATCAAAATTAAATGGATGAATATTCACAAAAATATAAATTACCCAAGATTAAGAGAACGTGAAATAGAATACTTAAGTAACTCAACCTCAAAAAAAGAAACTGAACAAGTCACAAATAAGCTCTCTAAGGAAAAAAAAACCCCAAACCTCCAGGACCAGATAGATTTATACATGAATACTAATAAACATTTAAAGAACAAGTGATTCCAATGCTACATAAACTGTTTGGGGAAAAAAGTAGATAAAGGAATCCAATCAAATTCCTTTTATGACACAAATATGGTCTTAATGCTTAAATTAGGAAAAATAAAAACAGAGAAAGAACATTACAGACCAATTTCTCTAATGAATATCGATGCAAAAGTCTTAAATAAAATACTAGAGTAGAGAGATTAGAGCAATATATCATAAATATCAAACAATGAACAGGTTGGATTTATATGAGGAATACAGGGCTGGTTCTGTATTAGGAAAATTATAAGCATAACTGACATATCAATAACAAAAACAACAAAAATCACAAAATTATCTCAATCATAGGTGTAGAAAAAGCTACTGACAAAAATATAACACCTATTCCTGTAAAAAATACTAAAAACACAGGAATAAATGGAAGTTTCCCTAAAATGCTAAACAATATCTATCTAAAACTAAAAGAAAATATCTGTAATGGGGATAAACTACAATCCTTTCCAGTAAGGTCAGGGGTGAAACAAAGATATCCACTTTACTACAACTATTAAATAATGCACTAGAAATGTTAGTTACATAAATAAGAAAAAGAATTCGAAGGAATAAATATAGGCAGAGGAAAAAATACTACTACTTTTTGGGGATGATATGAGGATTTTCCTAGAGTCAACCAAAAAAATTAATTAAAAGAATTAACGTCTTTAGCCAAGTTGCAGGATATAAAATAAACCCACACAAATCATTTTATCAACAAGGTTCATCAGGAAGGGATAGAAAGCGCAATTCCATTTAAAATAACTACAGATCATATAAAATACATTGGTGTGTACCTGCCAAGACACACACACACATAAATTATACAAACATAATTACAAAATGTTCTTCACATAATAAAGACAGATCCAAATAACAGGAGAACTTTTATTTTTCATGGATAAGCAAAACCAGTAATAACAAAAATGATAATGCTACCTAAATTAATTTACTTATTCAATGCCATACCAATTACTTTACAGATCTAGCAAAAATCATAACCAATTTCATCTGGAAGAATATCAAAGGAATCAATGAAAAAAATGAGGAAGACTAGCATTAGCATCAGACTTCAAACTATATTACAAAGCTATAATTGTCAAAACAATTTGATAAGAAACGAAGAGGTTGATCAGTTAAAAAGATAGGTTACACAATCTACAAAAGCAAATGAGCATAGTAACGTAGTGTCCGATAAACCCACGGATCTCACCTACTGTTCCAAGAACCACTCTCTGACATAAACTGCTAGGAAAACTGGAAAGTAGTCTGGTAAAAAAAAAAAACTAGATCCAGACCAACATCTCACACTGTACACCAAGATAAGCTCAAAATAGGTGCACAATTCTGACAAAAAGGATGTTATCACAAGAATATTAGTAGATATGTGGAGAGGAAAAAAGATCATGAACAAATAAGAGCTAGGAGATAAAATGGATTAATTTTGATCACATAAATTAAAAAGTTCTTCCACAAACAAAACCAATGCAGCTAAAATGAGAAAAGCGGGAAACTGGTGGGGTATGTGTATATAAATCTTTGTGGCACATTTCTTTAATAAAGGTCTTATTTCTAGAATATATAGGTAAAAAGCAAATTTATAAGAATAAGAGCCATTCTCAACTGCTATAGGAAGATAGGAATAGGCAGTTCACAGAAAAAGAAATCAACCATTATATAAAAAAATGCTCTAAATCATTAATAATTAGAGATGTAAATTAAAATAGCTTTGACCAGCTAGGATGACAAAAGGAAAAATGACAAATTTTCTGACGGAGAAGTGGGGGGAAAAGGCACACTAATTCACTGCTGGTGAAAGTGTAAAGTAGCCCAACCATTCTGGAAAGCAATTTGGAATTCTAATTACATTAAATTAAGAAGGTTTTGCACAAACAAAACCAATGCAGTCAAGATTAGAAGGAAAGCAGAAAACTGTGGAAAAAATTTTATAGCAAAATTTTCTGATAAAGACCCTATTTCTCAAAATATAGAGAGATGAGTCAAATTTGTAGAAATAAAAGTCATTCCCCAATTGATAAATGGTTAAAGGATATGAACAGGCAGTTTTCACGTAAAGAAATCAAAGCTATCTAGTCACATGAAACAAAGCTCTAAATTACTACTGGTTGGAGAGATACAAATTACAACAACTCTGAGGTACTACCTCACACCTATCAGATTGGCTAATATAACAGAAAACGAAAATGATAAATGTTGGAGGAAATATAAGAAAAAATGGGACACTAATGCACTATTGGTGGAGTTGTGAAGTGATCCAACCACTCTGGAAAGCAATCTGTAACTGCCCAAAAAGGCTACAAAAACTGTACATCCCTTTGATCCATCAATACACAACTAGGTTTGTATTCCAAAGAGATTAAAAAAAAAAAAGGAAAAGGACCTCTACGAACAAAATATTTACAGCAGGTCTTTTTGTTGTTACAAATAATTGGAAATCAAGGCCCATCAACACAGGAATGCTGACCAAGTTGTGGTATATGATTGTGATGGAATACTACTGTGCTATAAGAAATAATGAGCAGGACAGTCATTCAGAAAAAAACCTGGACTCACATAAATTGATGCAAAGTGGAAAAAGCACGACCATGACAACATGGTACACAGTAACAACAATATTGTACGATGATTTGTATGACTTAGCTGTATTCAGTAATACAATGGTCCAAGACAATTCCAAAGGACCCATGAAGAAAAATGCTATTCAATTCCAGAGAAATAGGGATGGAGTCTGAATGCAGATCAAAGCATACTTTTTGGAACTCAAAAGTTGAAAAAGAAAAAAAAAGAACGTTAAAAATTGTACATGCAATTGGAAAAAAAAATTCAAAGATTAAAAAAAGAGCAAATTAGAACTACTGTCTAAAAGGCTATTAAACTGCATACTGTTTGACCCAGCAATAACAGGGTTATACCCCAGGGAGATCAAAGAAAGAGGACCCACATGTGCAAACATAATTGTAGCAGTTCTTTTTGTGGTAGCAAAGAATTGGAAATTTGGGATGTCTATCAATTAAGGAAAAGGACAAACAAGTTGTGGTATGTGAATGTGATAGAATACTATAATGTTGGAAGAAATGATTAAAGGTGTCAGTTTCAGAAAAACCTGGGAAACTTGTAAACCCGATACAATGTGAAGCAAGGAGAATCAGGAAATCAACCTATATAAAAAAGCAAATCATAAAGATAATCAGCTCTGAAAGACTTAGTACCTGAACAACAAAATGACCCACAATTCCAAATGACTCATGATGAAACATACTATCCATCTCCAGATACAGAATTGATAGACTCAAGAGTGCAGATTAAAGAATAGTTTCCCCTCTTTTTCTTACTTTTTTTTGGGAAACATGGCTAATGCAGAATTTTTTTTTTCTGATTATGCATATTTATAATAGGACTTGTTTTTCTTTCTTTCTCACTGGGTGAAGGAGGAGAGAAGAAGAGGCAGAGAATATGGAACAGAAAAAAATATAAAAGGCTTTGTGTTTTTTTAAAAAAAATATAGTAACAACAGACCATACTACCAGATACTAATAAGGTCTAACAAGAATAAAATTAAGAAACTGTACCATGTAATTTAGGTATCAATCAATTAAGTGAAGAATATAAAATCAGTGAATCAAATTATATTTTAAAAACTTTCTGATAAGAGAAATGAATCCTATTAGGAAATGAGAATTCATTAAGACTACACAAACAGGAGGACAGTTTGAAAATGCACATCTCAAACTAAAGAATCTTTGGAAAATCAGAACTCAACAAAGTTACAGATACAGAAAATTATGAATTTGAAGGCAGTCACAGAACTCCTAAGATGATACCTCTACAGTCACTTGAACTTAGGAACAAACTAGTAACTTCCATTCAGCATGCTATTTATCAACATTTTCTATCAGGTGACTTTTTCATTAAAGTATGTGAAGGGCTTTCGGAATGAAACTTTATTAACTTAAAATAAATTAGCAGAGAAGTTGATTTATTAAAAACATGTGTATCTAGAGAACAGGCAATTAGAATTGTGTGCATTCATGATGTCATATTTAAGCACATGCTTACACAATGCTATTTTGTCATGATAATACAAATGATAATAAAGGACAAACAAAACTTTTGGTTGCCTCACTAGTAATTACTCTAATGTGCTATTCTGATAATCTCATTGTGGTGCAAAGGTGTCCCCAAGTTCCTGAAAGACGTTACAGGGAAGCATAAGCTGTTGCAAAATATATCAACTAGAAAAACTTTCAGTATTGCCCCATCAACTGCTTGTGTCAGTAGTCTAAAGGGCATCTTAGAGAAAGGATTATTACTACAAAACAGGCCACAAGGTGATGAATTTTTAGTCACAGAAACTCATGAAAGCTATCTACTAAAGTACGAAGGGATTACAATTTGTGTTGGGAAACAGTGTACATGCTACACAAATGAAATGGCCTCTTCTGAAATACTGATGTGGGTGTCCAGTGATTAGAGATGCAGGGAAGAGTGAGGGATACACAGAAATAAATAATAGCTGTGTTTACAAGAGATGTGAAGTATACTAGATGCTCTATATGCATTATCTCATTTGACTAGTCCAACAATCCTATTAACAATACCAGTTTGTGAAAATATGACATATATGTTGGGCTTATTATTATTTAACATACTACAATAGTATGGATACATTTTTACTTCCATGTTAATTTCAACTATTTTGAGATTTGGGGATCAGAGGCTGATATGAAGTTGATTAAAAGAAGATGATGATAAAACAGTTGTTTTAAGAAAAGAAGAAGGGTAATGGACTAAGATTTTAGCTACTGTTAAGAACTTTACTGAATCTAGAAAAAAATGTTAAGTTTTAAAAACAAAACAAAAACAACAGACAAGTATGATTAATTCCAGCAAAGAAGAACAAGCAAGACATTTGTAGTTAAACATAAGAATTAGATATAACTGAAGAGAATTCAAATAATAAAAGTTTTTTATTTATCAACAAAAGGGTATCTACATTTTCTACATCACTTACTTGGCATCTCACAAATAAATATTTCATTTTTATTTAGACTTTCATGACTTTAATTTTGGTACTTTTTCAAAAAGGGATCTATGAGTACTTGGCAAGCTGGAAAATATAAACTTATCTTCTAAAATACTTGGAGATTCTCTTCTAAATTGCTCTTTACATTATTTCCTAATCTCACCCTTCTCAAGGATAATCGTTTTAATCAGCATCCTTTTCCCAATCAGATTCACTCAAATTGCATATCATCTTATACATTTTAGCTTTTTCAAAAAAAATCTGTAAGTTATTTTAACTGTTATTTGTCACTTCAAGAAAGGATCAACATTTCAAGGACAGGAATCTCTTTCTCCAAGGTATTTGCAAAGGAGTTAGAATAAAAAAGTGCCCAATAAATGCTTATTCCCATTATTTAAAATCCTCAAAATCCCTAAGAATTCAAAAGAAAGGTGTCTTGTTTAGATTCCAAAGATGAAGTCATTTCAGTATATAATTTCAATATATATATTCCTCAAAATACTTGTATGTGGACTGAACATGTTCTCCAGTCATTCTTAATTACCCTCTAGAACAAATTTATTTTTGACTTTTGACTTCAAAGCTTTCTGGCTTATTTTCCTCATGTTACTTAGAAGATCACAGTTCCCACTCCATCTTATTTCTCCAATATCACCTAATGGTAGAGCCCTGCATTAATCCATTTAATCAAATCGTCAACAACCTACTTTTTATAACTGAAGATCTTAACTATGAAAGGAATGTACTATTCTGGAGTTTCTGGGATCAAGAATAGTGACAGGCTGGAAGCCAGTTCTTTTTTTTCTTATCCCAACAAGAAACACACACACACACACACACACACACACACACACACTCTCTCTCTCTCTCTCTCTCTCTCTCTCTCTCTTTTCTCTCTCACCCCCCGCTCTTTAGGAACAAAACCATGAGACATTCATACTTCCTTGCTCACAGTGTAAGCTTCATACCTGTTTTCTTTGCCATTTTGAATCACCGAATGTCTATCTGCAGTAGTCCTTTCACTACAAACATAAGTATTTCGTCGTGTCATCCCACCAGATGTTGAATTATTCTAAAAGTAAAAGCAGCATTTATTTTCTTATAAAGAAAAGCTCAATTAATTAGTGAAGACTGTATAAGAACATTAATCTACAAGGCAATTCTTTCTTTTGTTTTTCACTACAATATGATGCTCTCAATAGCACACTCCTAATGCTACAGAATTATCTTTCTTAGTTAATTGCTCAGCTGACAATGAACAGTAGAAGAATAAATGAAAACTTGCTCATAAAATCAGGGCTACTCAATCTTTCAAAAGAAAATAAAGTACAAGATATTAAAAGCCAAAAGGAACTTTGAAACATGAATGACAAATTTACAATTAAATATATTTGAAGATAATGTAAAATCAACTATTTCTAAGTAATTGAGAACTACAGATTAGAGAGAAAATTTGAGATCACATAGTTCAATTCCTTCATTTTACACTTCAGGAAACTGAGGCCCAGAGAGGGGTCACACAATATTTAGAGGAGTATTACCATTTTCCTTTCTTGAACAATTTAGTCCATTATTATTACCCTATTGAAAAGGGCCCTTAATAATTTACACACAAAACACCCAAATCACAACCCAGGTGACACAACGTAATATAACTTGTAAAAGCCACAGTCATCAATGAACATTCATGAATTATTGCAAAAAGGGGAAGATGAAAAGGCAAATGAACACAAGTGGACATTTCTTAAAATAAAAACACCTTTCATTAAATAATAATTGGATGAGATTTGAGTTGATATCACCTTATCTGGTGCAATGCATGTTTAAGCAGGAGGTACTGAATATGGCTTTCTAATGACTGAAAGATGAATAGGAGAAGAAATAAAAAGAAATAAAAACAATGCTCAATTTTATCTCTCTACAAAGAATTAAATATGAAGAGTCAACTCTATCATGGAAGTTCAAGAGAACTGGATAGTATGAAAGAAGGCAGTCAGTAAATATAACTAGGGTTTCTTTAAGTCACTGCTTTTCTCTAAGATTTATTTTCCTTATCTACAAAATTAGGGAATTAGATTAGATATTCCCTAAGAATCCTTGCAACGATAATAGTCAATGAAAACTCTTAAACTTTTGTGACTACTAATAACGTTAAATGGACTTTATTAGTATCACTTCAGGAAATCAACCAACTTGCTAGGCTTTATTTCCAGCAAAAATAAAAATACTGTCTAAAAACTAAAAATGAGATACACTAATAATTCATCTTAGTAGGCATTTTGGAGCCTTTCTAGCCTGCTATAGAAACAGCAGTACAGGGTTATATGTTTTTGTTTAATCATTTTAGCTCTGTCAGACTTTTTGTAGCCCCATTTGGGATTTTTCTTGGCCAAGATACTGAAGGGGATTACTATTTCCTTCTCCAGATCATTTTACAGATGAGGTAAAGAGGCAAACAGGATTAAGTGACTTGACGAGGTTCACACAGTTATTAAGCATAGTAAATGTCTGAGACCAGATTTGAACTCAGGAAAATGAGTCTCCCTGACTTCTAGCCTGGCACTCTATCCATCTCACCACCTAGCTGCCTGCAAGGTAACAGATTTTTGACAGCTTACTAATGTTATAGGTTCTTAATCTCTCTGAGTCTCACTTTCAAATGATGCATTTGGACTAAATGATCCCAAAAGACCCTTTCAGTTCTAAATCTAGAAACCTACACACCTAGGAAATCAACCCAGAAAGGCAAAGT
The DNA here is from genome assembly GCA_023548195.1 of Bettongia penicillata ogilbyi. Classification (NCBI taxonomy): domain Eukaryota; kingdom Metazoa; phylum Chordata; class Mammalia; order Diprotodontia; family Potoroidae; genus Bettongia; species Bettongia penicillata. Next base: position 3,415,622 of record JAJHZJ010000665.1, on the reverse strand, counting down.
GATTTGCCAAAGGTTACACAGAGAGTAGTTAGAAAAAGGATTACAACCCAGGGCCTAAGTCTGCAAATCAACATTTCTTTCCACTACACAATTGTTGCTATGTCTGATGAACAAAAATAGAATTCATTAATGGACAAAAAAACCACATGTTCTAAACTGGTATTTAAACTCTCCTTACCAAAGAATAAAATAAAGTACCACTACTGAACAAATATGACTTACGCTAGGAATAGTGGCACTTTTCTTCCGTTCAGGAATATCTGCCTTATTTGGATTATTTGCATTACCCAGCATGGGACTAGCTGGTGCTAATCCCTTTCCTCCAACAGCACTACTGCTGGATTTCCTTGGCTGAATTCCTTCCTCCTTGAGGTCATTATCTGTAGTGCTGGTCTGACTCCTCTTGGGATAGGCCACAACTGGAGGAATGGATGGTCCAGCTGAAATATAGAATTTTGGTTTCAAATTAGAATAGATCTTTCTATTATTGACTTGTTGAAAATAGAGTACTTTAACAAGCAGGACAAGAAAGTGCTATTTCAAAGGAAAAAAAAAGATAATGCAGTAAAATCCTCTACGAGGTTCCCCCTGATACAAAATTTTGCCACAAATAAATCTAAATTGTTAGATGGCATCTACTTGTTCATAATTTTCCATTTCCTTTAAAAGATCTCACAATTAAGAAGTTTTTGGTAGCTGTCCTTTGGAAAACATCTTGGGAGGATGTTACTGTAGTTATAACAAATTAACTATGCTAATGATGCACACAAAACCATGCAAAAGCAATGGGTTCACCTTGGAAATCTGACTGAATTACATCCTTTTTTGTACAAGAGAGGCCTTCACCTTTTGGAACAGAATAGTATTACAAAATTACAAAACATTTCCTTCAAGTTGTCTCAAAATTTACCTTGAATTTAAACATGTAATGCAATGAAATTGTGGTTCACCAAGGCAGGAAAAGGCATAGAAGGAGTCAGTGCCCACTTAAGCAGTAGAAGAGAATTCAAAATTCAAACAATTTGGAAAAATAATCATTCCAATTTTATGGAGGTGAAAAATAAAAATGTAGAACATACTTTAAAGGCAGCATGATGTAATTAACAGACTTGAACGAACTGGGTTCACATTCCTGGCTCTGATACTTAATACCTGTGTGACTTTGGCCAGTTGTTGTAACTCTAAGGCTCAGATTCCTTATCTATACAAATAGGGATAATACAGAAGGACAGAGATAATACCTTTTACATGTTTAAGAAAATTACTTTGCAAATCTTAGAGCACTATATAAATTTATGAAATTATTTAGTGTGAGGAGTATTTGGATTTTGTAGCTATTAGAGAAAGAACATGGCTCCATCTCTATAGAAAATTCTAAATCAAGAATATTTGAGTTGAACTAAGTGAATAAAGGGTTTTGCTGGGAAAGCAAATGATCAAGTTTGGTAGCTTCAAAACATCAAAAAAACCTAGCAAAATACTGCTAAAACTGGTGACACTGTCCTTGGCAATATGTTGTTTCTTTTCTTTTCCATATCCAAAGAGTCCTAACATCACTTTAAACATCTAACTTTCAGGCAATTATTAATTTGTTTCAAAACCATGACATTTTTTCATTTGGTAAAAAGATAGTCGGCTTCCCTTAAGATTACAAATGGCAAAGATAAACACTCAGATTAAACTTGCAAAACTTAGAAACTTGGAACTATAAAGTTTTGGTTGTAATCAACCAGTAAAAGGTTATATGGATCACCACATTTCATGACAGTATCTTTGATAATTTTAGCCAATGAGTTATATCCATCATGATATAGCTTTCAGCATAAACTAATACTTCAAGGAATGAGAAATTCCATTTCATACAAACTAAACATTTAGAAGCTGGTATATATAGTCTAACATATGATTTAGGGTGAGGTCAAGCAAGAGAAAGGAGAAATTAAAAAATCTTCTCTGACATTTGCCTATGAGTACTTAGTCATTAGGCTAGATATTTATTTTAAAGTATAACTTTGGTCCAAACAACTCCGATGCCTACGCTTGGGGTTTTTTGCTTATTTGTTTTTAAACTCACTTGGCTAAACTTTTTTGGACTGGACTCCACCAAGTCCCAGGAACCTCACAGCAAGAAAACTCATCGTCCTGTGAGACTACCTGGTACTCAGACTGTATCAGTCCCCTTACTATCCTCTGCCCTTCTGACTGGAAGGGTGGAGGTGCTCCACCCCCTTTTCAGTTCTTTTTCTCTGTTGTCTTCTCCCTTTTTGATTGTAAGTTGGTTGTGGGCAAGAACTGTCATCCTTTTTCATACCTGTATTCCTAGTGCTTAGCACAGTTTGGCACACAGCTAGTGCTTGTTTATTGACCAAACACTTCTGAAGGCCTACCCTCCTTTCTCAGCTTATGAATCTTCCTGTGCTCTGGGAAGCTACTGTGTAGAAGAGGTGATTGAATTTTGTTAACTTTCTACTAAGTTTGTTTCAAAATGTTCTTATGTGATATTCCAGAAGTTCTGTGAAGGAAGAAACTATATTATTATAAAATTATATAATAAAAAATACAGATTAAGAAACCTCATCAAGATGAGCAGACACAATGATATAGTGGGAAGAACACTGGACTATCAATCATGGTTCAGGTTCTGAGTCTGCCACCAAACTGACTGATGACTTTGGGAAGATCACTTCACTACTTGGCTATTTTTTCTTTTGGAAAGTGAAGAGGTTGTGTTAAAAGATCTTTTAAGACTCTTCTAAGCTCTAATTCAATTTAACAAACATTTACTTGATGCCTACCTAGATGCAAGGAACTGTACTAGATGCTAGATGTCTATACAAGACATACCATGCTCTCAAGATGCTTACAATTTGATGAGAAGAAAAATACAACTACATAATTGACTAAAATGTCACAAAGAGTGTAGTGAGTACAAAAGGAAAAGGCAAAAGTGTTATAAAAATTTGGGGCAGGGGAAGATCACTTTCATCTGTGAGGCAGGTTCAGTAGCTTTATGAAGGAGGTAGCTCTTGAGGAGTTCATGAAGAAAGAGATAGACTCCAAAATATTAGCAGTAGAAGAGGAGATCATTTTTGTAACAGAAGAATAACCAAACCAGAAGGAGAAGAGAAATTCAAAACAAGCATGGAACACAGAGAGTTGCCCTGTTTGACTAGAATGTATATAAAATATATGAAGGGTGAGTGGTGGAAGATACAGCTGAAAAGGTATGTGGCTCAGAAGTTTTATCTTAGGTGGTAAATAATTTGGAACCAATGACATTCCATGATGAGGGGTAGAGGGAAGTGAGATAAGATAAAATTCAGACTCACTCTATGATTCTGGTGAAGGTTTAACCCCAAGGCACAAGACTAGGAAGAAAATGTCCAAATCTTTATAAAAATTTTTCATGTTTTTATAAAGTGATATTTTTATTGCATTTAGTCAAGGGATATTGTTTACACATTATAGTTTGGTCCTTTATTGGAGGGAGGATACCATGAGATACCCATACAATGGTTTTTTTCAGTATCATTAAAAGCATCAATTAACTGCTTCTTTGTTCATAGAGCAATGTTATACACTATAAAAGTCAACTTAAATATATTTGGTACCTTCCTTTCACAAACTAAGACTCTGAAAACGCTGACAAAGATAGGCACGCAAAGGTAAAATATTAAACAAAGATACTTTTATCCACTAGAGTCTTCTGAACTCAAGTCCTGAATAATCAAAGAGTTGATGAGACATATCAAACTGGATGTCCTAAAGACATGCCAAATTCAGCAAGTCCAAAACAGAAACCATCTTTCCTTCAAAATCCACTTTTCTAATGAACTTCTTTTCTGTTAAAATCCTTTTGGTCACCCAGATTTACAACCTGTGAGGCATACTCAAATCTTCATTTTCCTTCACTGAACATAAACAAGTGACAATGTCTATGGCATCTATTCTCTTCTTTCCACCAACAAGGTCACAGCTTTAATTCAGGCCTTCATCACTTCTCAACTGTATATGCATGTAGGTCTATGTCTATATTCCTGAGAGGTGATATACATGGACATCTACATACATACAGATATAAATGGAATTATGTGATCATATAATAATATATAATATTAATAAATAGTTGTTTTTAATAAAGCTATAATACAATCTCTATTCCTAACCATCTTCTTTCCAAACCATCTTCCACAGTTGTCAAAATAACATTCCTAAAACACAGATCTGACTATGTTATTCTTCTGTTCACTATCACCAGCAACTCTCCAGGACAAAACACAAATTTCTCTGGTATTTAAAGACCTTCACAATCTGACTCGAATCTACCTTTCTAGGCTGATTATATATTAACTTCTATTCACATACACTTTAGTTCAGTCAAAGTGAGTTGCTATTCTTCACAAAACATATTCCATCTTTCCTCTTGGTACTTCTAAAGGCAAGCCTCATGCCAATTTCCCTGACTTAGGATCCTTAATTTCCTTCAAAGCGTAATTAAAATGCAACCTCTTTTATGAGGCCAATTCCTGATTACCTGCCTTCTACAAAATTAACTTCTTTTCAGTATGCTCATATATGCATTATGTATGAGTTTTCTTCCTCACTGGAATGTAAGCTCCTTGAAGTCAGACGCACAGTGCTTCATATATACAGTAGCTGCTTGAAAAATGTTGGTTGACTTATGCTTTGAAAACAGATACCTTGGAAAGGAAGGGGTTTTTGGAAGGGTTATACATTAAAAACCAGGGAGGAGTAGCCACACATTTGACCTCTCAATATTCTAGGGAGATTTCCTATAATTAAGTCTATATAGCTCAAGCAGAACAACCAGCCAGACATACAAATAGCTGAGTAATCCAGAAATTGAACCCAGTTATTCCAGCTGTAAGCATTATATAGAACTTCTACTCACATACTTCAAATATCTTTAATTTATCAGTGCAGGTATTTTGTCTACTGATAGAGACTGCAGTTCCTCCATACATTAGTAGACAGCATTCCAGACTGTTGTGGCTAAAAAAATTAGGTTGGTTGTCCAACCCTATGATGATATGTCTCACAACTTGCCTAGGTTGATTCTCAGATAGCAGGCACAATGACTGCTGCTGTGCCAAAACTTAAGACACTTCATTTTAGTGGAACCTACCAAAGCATCAGCTGCACTAGGACGGCCTTTGAGAATCCAGAGTTCATTTCTCTCCATGCCACATTAGGACTTTAGAAAGAAACATAAGAACTCACAAAAAAGGAAAAAGGCACCTGGCTAGGTAGTGAGGTAAAGGCTTTGTATCATTTTATATGGTCACTGGTCATAGTCAGTTTTCCTATTTAAAAGGAAAAACAAAGAATATTCTTTGCTATTATCACTCACCATGATCACTATATCGTCTTTGCTTCTGGCTTGAAGAGATGCTTCTTTGGACTTTGTGGTGAGGAGATTGTCCCGTGCTATTATTAAGATCACTGCTTGGCCTAACCTTAGCAAGTGAAAGATTGCTGCTGGAACTTGAATCACTAGCATCCAGCTAGGAAAAAATTGAAAAAGGAAAACATACATACAAATGATTTATTAAAATATAAACTTGAACCTCACATAACAGAACTGTTTTATTGAGATGATTAAATTACAGCTGAAAATCCAAGAAATAGACATACTCTTGTTGGTCATTCAAAGGTAAAGAAAGAGAGAAGTGTAATATACTTTTCTAACATGTTGCAAAGGGCAGAAAACAAATACATTTGTTAAATATACATTTATATTACATATCTGCTGATATATGAAACTGTTTTTAAATATTAATTATAGATCTGTTATCAGTGACAAGGTCCAGCGTTAAAAAATATTACCTTGAAAAAGACAGTAGCTAATAAAAAAGGAGTAATAGTCATGGGACTTGGAATGACTATTACTTGCATAAAAAAAGTTACCAAACAACAACAACAAAATTACACGAGGTATCTTTAGCTTTCCTTTCTGAAATTACTCTTACCTCTGATGATTTTCTGCCCAACAACAAATATGTAGCTGTGATTTCATCGTATTTCATTTTACTAAGAGATTCTTGAATTTCTTCTTGTGAATAACCCATTCCCACCATAATATCTAAAAGAAGGGTACAAGAAAGTTTATACAACAAAACATTTTGTTTCAGGATAAAATGTTCCCTTGACTCAAAAAGACTATACTTAAAAACGAATGAGCATTTAACCAATTATTCTAGTTACCTGCTGTCAGGGAAGTTCATGTATGTCAGTGACATATAACACACACACACACATATATATATATATATATATATATAATATAAACACACCCCCACACCCACACATTCAGATAACCATTCTGGCACTGCACCCCACCCCACCTCCACCCCCATCAGATTACCTATTCTTTTCTGGTCTGAGATGTCTAGCTCTGGTTCTACAAATGGTTTAAGTTCATCTTCCTCATGCCCTGCATTGATCCACCTGTCCTTCATGATTTGCTACAAAAAAGTGAATTATTAATTAGCATTTATAACAAGAAAAGCAAAAAACAAAACAAAATCACAGTAACACTTCAACTACTCTAATATATATAAGGTCTCTGAATTTTAGAGTTTATTTTCAGATTTTCATTACATAAAACTCAAGGGGGAAATGTTTTTTACTTTCTTAGTATATCATTCTCTCAAAAGACAAGTATTAGCTTCTAATGAAAAGGAGCTCCAAAGCCATCTGGTTTGACCAAGAATCTTATCTACAACATATGCTTAAAGTGGTGATTCAGAATCCGTTGTCAGGTATCTAGTCAGGTAAAAACCATCACCTCCTAGGCCCACTCTACCTTCAAGTGGCTTTAATTATTGGCTCTCTAAACTACATCTGGAGTCAAGTAGAACAAGTCTAACACTTCTTTAACATGACAGCCTTTCCAATATCTAAAGAAAGGCTTTCATATCACCTTTATTTCTTCTATTCCAAGAGAAACACCCCCAGTTTCTTTAACTGGTTCCTATATGAATGATGTTAAGCTATGTTACCATCTTGATTAGGCTCTAGTTTACTAATGCTTTCTCTAAAACATGCTGTCCAGAACTGAACACAATGCAGTGTTACCTAGGGCTGAATAAGGGGGACTATTTCAAGTATGCTTCTCTTAAAGAACAGTCTAAGACTGGGTTAGTTTGGGCTGTTTCTTTTAGGGGTGGGGTGGTTTTCTCCCCCTTTGCTTGTTCCCCTCCCACATGTAACAGGGTTGACTCCCACTGAGCTTGTAGTCCACTAAACCCTCTCAGACAGATTTTGAGTGAATTGCTGTTAACTATGTATTTCCAATATCTTATATTTGATAAAGTTGATATTTTTTTCAACCCAAGCATAAAACTATATTTATTTCCACTAAAATTTAGCTTTGGTTTGGTGTTCAAGTCTAGTGAGATTTTTCCCCCCTTGATTCTGACTCAATATCTGGGTTCACCAGTCTACCTGGTTGTCAATTTTAAAGAGCATGATAATATCTACAAATTTATCCAAATTACTGATAGAAAAAAAATCCCTGGGATAATCTCCTGGAAATTGCTTTTACAGAGTAGACACTGAACCAGTAATGAATAATCTTTAAGTTTAATAACCACTTTATAATCCACCTAAATTGTACTATTGTCTAACCCATATCTATCCAACCTGACCATAAGAAAAGCATGAAAGACTCTATTAATTTTTTTTTAAACAAAAATCTAAGTAAACTAAGAGATAGTATTTCCTTGGTTCTACCATCCCATCAAGTTATCCCATCAAAAAAGGAAATGAAATCAGTCTGGCATAACCTGTTTTTGCTGAAGTCATGCAGCTCTTTGAGATACATCACTTCCTTCCTTTAAATGTTCACTACCTACTCCCTTAGTATTTCTAGAATACTGGAAAGAATTGAAGTCAAGTTCACAAGCCTATAATTTGCTGACTCAACTCTTCCCTTTTTTGGAAAATCAGAATACATTTGCTTTTCTCTGGTCCTCTTAAATGCTTCAAGTTGAAAGTCTTCAGAAATAAATTAAGTACGTTGGACAAAGTAAGCAAAGCTCTAAAAATATTTCAAAGAATGTTCAAAGTTTCCTATGTTTTTCACATTGGCAATTACCTCTAGTGTGCCTCTTTTGGTTGGATTTAGCACCAGGAAACGCTTGAGGAGATTTTCACAATCCGTGGACATGTAGAAAGGGATTCTGTATTTCCCTCTTAATACTCTCTCTCTCAGTTCCTTTAGGGAGAGCAGATTAGAAGAGTGGTAAATCATGACAGGTTAAAAGGACAATATACCATTATAGTGGTAAAATTTTAAAACTATTAAATCTACAAAATTGATTTTTATTATTTTGGTGGCATTTTATAATACCACCAACTTTGGTGGAATTTAATAATGAGAAAGAAATTACTTTGTATACCTTTAGGTTTTGTCCATCAAAAGGAAGAGAACCACTCACAAGAGTGTAAAGAATAACACCTAGACTCCAAACATCTACTTCAGGTCCATCATATTTTTTGCCCTGGAAGAGTTCTGGAGCTGCATATGGGGGACTGCCACAAAATGTGTCCAGTTTATTTCCAACAGTAAATTCATTACTAAAACCAAAGTCCGCTATTTTAATGTTCATATCTGCATCTAGCAATAGATTTTCAGCCTAGAAGAAAAACATTAAGGAAAAATGAAAATCTTACTAAATAAAATAGCAGAATTACTAATGTGATTTAGAATTAGATATTAATTTAGAATAAAGTTTTTTACTGATAAGCTACAAAGTCAAGTCAATAGCAAACATTTATTAAATGACTACTAGGTACCAGGCACTGTGAAAAATACTGAGGACACAAAGAAAAGTAAAAAAATTGCCTCTATTCTCAAGGAGCTAACAATCTAAAGGGCAGGACAACATGCAAACAACTAAGTACAAACAACCTGTGATGTTTTCTGCTGTGTCTAACTTTGTGACTCCTTTTGGGGTTTGCTTATTTTTCAAACAAGGAAATTGAGGCAAACAGATTAAGGGACTTGTCCAAGGCCATACATCTAGTAGTATCTGAAGTCAGAATTGAATTTAGGTCTTCCTGACTTTAGACTCAGTGTTCTATCTACTGTGCCCTATAGGTGCACTATAAAAAAGCTATAGACAAACGAACTATAGACAGGATAAACTGGAGATAACTTCAGAGAAAAGACATTCTAATGATCTAATGAAGAAGCCTTTCTAGAAAAAACAGAACATAAATCAGAATTCATGCTTTTATGTCATTAAACAAGAACCTTCATTTAAATTCATTCCACATCAGTTTAAGCCTTAAACAGTAATTAAAGTCTTTTGTAGGACTCTGACCAAGTACAATTGAATTTTATTTATTAATTGACAAAACTTTAAAATACTTATTTCCTTTAACTTCAGAGTAAAGTAAAAATACTCTGAAAAAAGTTATGGACTTGCTGCCCATGAAGTCATACCAATCATATTTTTATTTCATTAGTTATCAATCTATAGAATACACAAAAGTTTAATGAAATTTACTGTCTCTTCTAACATACTGTTAGGGAATTTAACTCTGAATACAGAGAAAGAATTAGCCTCTTTTAATCCTTAATGGTTCTGTTTACAGTGAAAAACAGGTATCAAAAGGTAATGGTATATAGACAACACTTTCACTTACAGGCAAGTCTTGTCAAAATGACTAAGGTTGTATACTGAACTGGGACAAAATAATGACTACAAACTCACCATCACAGTATAAAATGCTTAACATCATTTCTTTTTTTGAAACACTCTCCACTGTGGCTTAAAATGATTTAAAACACAGCAACACATAAATCAAATTCCTTATTTAAAAACAAAATTTAAGTAATTTATTTTTATTAGTATAGCTAAGAAAGGTAAGACATACAAATATATTTCACCTAGAATCTAGTCAAATACTATTTATTTCTACTTACTTTAAGATCCCTGTGAACAATATGCTTTTGGTGGCAGTACTGCACTGCTGATACTATCTGGATGGGGGAAAAAAAGGTTTGGTTGCATTATCACTGAAGGTGGGATTAATCATTAAACATTATTACACCTTGGTAATCGGTATTTTGACAACTCCACAAAATAGCAAATAGCTGTATATAACTCGTATCACTTGACTTTTCTGAAAACACTATTCTTGTGGATTTTACTTCCCAGATGTCTAAATCTATATCTAATCAGATTAAATCTAATCTACTTGTGAAAGGCTCTCTCTACTATTCTCCTTTTTCCTGTGAGAGGTATATTTCTAGCATTGTCTTCAAACTTTCATTTTGATCTGAATTGCCAGTAACTGCTTGGAGAAAGTTTGTTCTCTTTAGGACTCCAGTAATGACTCTGACTCACAACTAAAAAGACACATCTCTGTATCTTTGGATTTTCTTGCTTGTTTGTTTGTTTTTGAGGTAACCAGTATTAAGTGACTTGCCCAGAGTCACACAGCTAGTAAGTTATCTAAGCGTGGATTTGAACTCTAGTCTTCCTGACTCCAGGGTCAGTGCTTTATCCACTGCAGCATGAAGCTTTCTTCACAATAATTCTGTAAGACAGGAAATGCAGTGATCATTATCCTGTTTTATAGATGAGAAAACTGAGGATCAGAGAAGTGACGTGACTTGCCCAAGGTTCCGGTGAAGTCTCCAGATAAATCTTTGATGCAAACTCTAATATTCTTTGGACTATATCATTCTGCCTTTATTGATTCCTATATACCCAGACAGGTAGCTCTAGATTACTTAAGTTAGACTATCCATGTTATTCCTTAATTGAGAATGAATCGACTGAACTCCTGGTTTTTATCATAGTTACCACATGAGATATTAAAAAAGAAATGATCATAAATTAGAACAGCTATTAGAAAATTACACTAACACTTGCTGGCAAAATTAGTATTAGACAATTTACTTTAAAAAATTTACTTTTAAATTTAAAAATTTAATATACTTTTATCTTTAATTATCACCTATATTTAACATTCTACACCTCCCATTCCCAGACAGTCGCTCTCTCTATAGTAAAGTAGAAAAATAGGGTAAAAACCAGGCAAAATCAATTAATATACTAAAAAAAAACAAGAAAACTTATGGTGGGATTTTCCCAAAATTACATCTAAAAAATCAACAGAAAAGTGAGCAGCAAACTTCAGCAAAGCCAAACAAGCCCTATGGCAAAGAGCCAAATACCCTCTACTCATAAGAGCCTAGGGATCCCACTAGAAGGGGGAGTTGATATAGTAAAATATGTTACGGAGAGAAAGAAGATATTGCCTGTTCAACATCCATAGAAAGGTTCATAAGGTCCTAACACTCTGTTCTGATATGTTATAGTGGACCTTAAAAGTCTACTATTCTGAAACTAAGTAATTTAAGGTGAGACAAAGCAGGAACGACCACAACTACCCCCTGAAAAATTACAGCCTAGTACTAAATCTAGCAGGGCTACAAAGCTCCAGTTGAAGAACCTGGAAAGTTAAGAAAAAGCTTGAATTGAAATCTAGCCTCAGACACTTCGTAGTTATGTGACCTTGACCCTTAACCCATCCACTTGTCTCAGTGTCTTCAACTACTGTAAAACAGGAATAATAATTGTACCTACTTTGGTTGCTGTGAAGAGCAAATGAGGTATTTGTAAAAAGCATTTAGCAGTGACTGGCACACAGTAAATTACTATTATACTATATTAAATTATTTCTTCCTCTTTCCCCTTCCCTCAGTTTCCTTTTGTTCCTATTTCTTCCATTTACACTGCTGTCATCATCATGTATTTTCGTTTTCCTGGTTTGCCTTATTTCACTTTGTATCAGTTCATAAGACTGCCTCTTGATGCTTCTCTGTGTTCTCCATATTCATCATTCCTTACAGAGCAATAATTCTTTACATTCATGTTCTATTATGATTTGTTCAGCTATTTCCCCAATGTACATCTACTTCGTTTCCAAATATTTGCTTGAACAAAAAGGGCAGCTATAAATAATTTGCAATATTTGAGGTCTTTCTTTTTTTTTAATTATCGTTTTATCATTTACTTCCTTAAGCTGTACACCTAGTAGTGGTGGAATCTCGGGGTCAAAGGGCACAGGCAGTTTAGGCACTTTCTTGGCCAAATTCTAAATGTTTTACAGAATAGGTGGTCTAAGCCACAGCTCCATAAACAGAGCGTTAGTGTGTCACCTACTGATATATGATATACTTCTTAGTGTGGTATATGTGGTATAATTAAAAATACATTGGGACTAGAAACAAAGAGATCTGGGTTCCAGTCTTGGCTCTTCCCCTTCTCTATCTGTGGCACCATCAGTTTGCGGCTGAGGTCTCTTCTACAACTTACAGGGATACTTCTTGATCTGCAACTATGTTCTACTGGAAGATATCCACGTCAAGATATATTTTTTTCTAAATTATTTTAATTAGGAACTACTTTTTTCTCTCCAATACCCGTGATGTGTAAATTTTAAGTCTAAGAAAAACAACTGGGAAAGTAAGTCTGCAACAGAAAGACATATGAAGTACTCCTAAACAAAATAATACACCAAATAATTGCTACCAACTCAACAGTCACAGAGTCAGTCTTGGAACCTAAGAGCCCATAATAGATAGTTATGCCTGTTAGATCACTAGCTCTGCATCCAATCTGACACTTGCAGTCATCAAAGGGAACATTCCCCATGTAGAATGGACCCCTCAACTTTACTACTATCAATACCAACTGCTAAACAACTGTTACCAATAGTCAGCTAAGTCCAAGAGTCCTGGGAATAGCACTGCTCTGATACTGTAGTTAGTTCTCCAGTTCAAGGGAACAACCCCTGTGAAGAGGCTGCCAGTCCAATCAAATGCTGACCAACTGCTATCCACAGGGTGAGCTAGCCAGCCTAGCTAAACCAGAAAAGCAACCTAATAGAAAGACAAGAGGTGGCAGCACACGATAGCTAAATGAAACTATCTCTACAACCTTGATGAACACCTCAAACCAAAATGAAGATAGCCTGGGCTCAAGGGACCAGTGAGTACTTGCACCCTTCTACACTACTAATTTAACATGGGACATAACCTCCAAAGCCATCTTCCAAGGAACCAACCCTTATAGAGATGAGACCTGGCAAACTCTTCAGCTGGTGCTACAGGACCTCCCTCCTTAGCAGCCAGTATTTTTAAATACCAGAAGAAGAAAAGATTTTGTCACCAAAGTCCTTGCCACTGCCAAATGGTTCAATATAAGAAATGGATTTGGCTTTATCAAAGGAAATAACATTAAAGAACATTATCACTATCTAGGTGATACAGTGGATAGAGATCTAGGCTGAGAGTCAGGTAAGCTTATTTTCGTGAGTTCAAATTTGACTTCAGACACTTACTAGATATGTGATCCTGGGTAAGTCATTTAACTTTGTTTCCTCATCTGTAAAATAAGCTGGAGAAGGAAACGACAAACCACTTCAGTATCTCTACCAAAAAAAACTCCAAATGGGGTCACAAAGAATTGGACTGAAAAACAACAAATTACCATATGGTTTTGCTACTGTACTTTTTTAAGGACCATAGGGCTTTCCCATTTGAATTATGTCTGAAACCTCCTATTATGTGTTATCTCCTCATAAGAATGTGAGCTCCTTTAACAATTTTGGTATACCTAGTCTTTCTTTTTATCATTCATTTCCTTGGGCTATATGTCTAGTAGGAGAATCTCTAGGTCAAGGTAGAGACATGTTAGCCATTTTCTTGGAATAATTCTATATTGCTTTCCACAATGGATTGTATGAATTTACAACTCTTACCAATCATATTACTAACTCTTTATACCACCTACATCTCAATGTGGGCTCTTAAATACCCATAATTAATAGAACATTCAGAGAAAAGTTTTGCTTAGACTGGGGCTTTGCTTCAATATGAAAAATGAGGAGAATTTGAACAGGGTTCAACACAGGAATGACTTCTGACTTAGGTCTTTAAAATGTAATATCATTATTTTATCTCAAATGAATTTCTAGAATGTTATTCACACTCACAGCCAACTATAAGCACAAGCATTCCAAAACCAAATATTCATTTAATAAACACTCAGTGAATGCCACCTTTATCCTCACTGAATTTATAATCTAGAAGATATACAAGTAACTACAATACCAAGAAAAACTTAAATGTGAAGGTGAGATATATGAATGAAGTATTATAGATTAAGGACAAATACACTTCTTTTCTGAGCCTGTAAAATGTTCTTCCTCTGTAAAATGAAGGGAAAAGAAAGACACTCTATAATGACATTTTGAACTTTAAATATAGAATTTTGCTGGAGATGGAAAGGAGAAATCAAGGAAAGCTCTATGAAAGAGATTTAATTTTAGCTAAACTTCGAAGAATGAATCATACTTTTGTACCCTGTAGTGTATGTGAGAGAAAGGAAGAAAAAAGGGAATGTCAGGTGAAGGGAATAAAATGAGCAAACACATAAAAGTTAGAAACTTCAGCATGTGGCTAAGAGGTAGCATTTAGTTTAATAGTGCTAAAAGTGTGGTCCAGGGATCCCTAGAGGTTCCCAAAATCCTTTCAGGGGATCCACAAAGTCAAACATTTTAATCTCTAATACAGTAAATTCTGACAGACATAAACAAAGTATCTTTCAGGGTAGGGAAATTTAATAATTTTTAAGAGTATAAAGGGGTTCTGACACAAAAAGTTTGGGAACCACCAGGCTAGAGTACAGAAATAATTACTGGAAGCCTTAAAAGATCACAACAGAAGATTTTTGAAGGGCTTGATTGCAATATCCAAGAGCATGGATTTCACTTTACATGCTACTGGGAACTACTCCAAGTTTCTGTATTTCTAACCTCATCATTCAAAACTGCTACTTCCAAACTCACAAGTCTGAAAAGTTCTTATCCTCTTCATTTGACACTTGATCACCTCCTTCTCTCTGGGTTTTTCTTGATACTTCTCTTGTCATTCTTTCTCTTTGATCCTTTAAGTATCTGACTCTTTTAAGTCTCCACTGCTGGCTTACTATCCCTAAGAATTCCATTTCCCTGCTCTCCACCCATAACTGAGTTCCCCAAAGCTCTGCCTTGACTTCTCTTCTCAAGTGACCTTATGGCCTCCCATGGATATAATGGTCATCTTGATTTAGATGACTCAGATCTTATATTCAGACCCAATCTCTTTTCTGACTTTCAATCCCGTATCACCAATTGCCTATAGCCTTGTAGAAGTCTTAATACGTTTTAAATGAAACTCACTGTATTTCTCCTTAAATTCATCCTTCTTCCAAATTTCTGTTTCTGCCAAAGGCACTGTCATCTTTTCAGGCTCAAAGGCTCCTAACCTCAGTATTATCCTAAACACCTCCATCTCCTTCATCCTACATTTTCAATCAGTTGACAAATCTTATCTTCTATCTCCACAAAATCTCTGCATTTTAAATCCTTCTCCCTAGCCATAAAGCCTACACTTTAGTTTGGGTCCTCATCATCTTCTGTCTACACTACTTTAAAAGCCTTCAAAATGCTTTCCCTGTCTCAAATTGCCCCTTATTCCAATTCACCATCAAAGCTACCAAAATTATTTTCTTTAACACACAAATGTGACCATATCACTACTGTACTTACACCAATACTGAAGCCTCCCCTTTGTCTTTAGAATCAAAATATAAATTTGCTCAGCTTTTAAACTCCTTCATAACCTGGTCCTATCTTTGTAGACTCATCAGACACTACTCCCTTTCTTGTACTTGACAATCCAGAAAAACAGACTCTCTGTTCCTAATAAATGGCACCCAATCTCTCAATCTGTGCCTTTGAACTAGTAGTTTCCCTGCCTAGGATGTGATCCTTTCATACCCAGTCTCAGAAAATGTCTAATTTTAAGATACAGTTTAAGCACTACCTTCTATACCAACCGATGACATTCTATCATCTTAACCACCTGGTACTCATTCTGTTTTTATGTTTAGGTGGCTCAATGGACAGAGCACTGGGTCTGCAGCCAGGAAGACCTGTGTGCAAATCTTGCCTCAAATACTTCCTAGCTATATGACCCTGGGCAAATTATTTTTTATGTGCCTTAAGCTACTGGAGAAAGAAATTGTAAACTACTCCAGTATCTTTGCCAAGAAAATCCCACAGACAGCACTGGCATGCTATGTACACAATGTCACAAAGAACCAGACACAACTAAGTGACTGAACAACAACAAAAACTCTGGTGCTGTTTTGGCTTAAAAAGGAAAAGTTTAATAGCTTAAAACTGCACCAAAGCTCTTGGGGACACCGTGTGTGTGTGTGTGTGTGTGGTGTTGATGAGTATCAATGCAATCATCATTGGTGATAAGACAGCAACATCAACATTGCTTTGAAAAACAAAATGCCTGCAAAGGGATTTGGAGGGGAATAAAATGGAAGAAGGAAAAGAAAAACATTATCATATAAGTCACAGATAAAGAATGAGAGAAAATTGAAACCAGCAACTGCAGAGCAATACTCCTATCTCAAAAGTTGGTGGGGAAAGAGACCAAATCTTCAAAAAATGTACAGGGTAAACAATATAAAATATAGGAAGTGTCTTTTAAATGGGTGTGATGATGTGTTAAGACTGAAATAAGAAAAATATTCATGAAATAAAGAGGACTTTATTGACTTTTAATAATGAATAATTAAGTGAAATGGTATGGTAATTAATGGTAATTAAGTTGATGAAATGGACTGAATTCCCCTACAAAAAAAAAGGATTTAGGAATGATTTATTAAAACCAAACCCGACAATATTAGTGTACTTATGAGAAGCATATCAAAACCAGAATGCTAGAAGGAGGTGGTTCTTAGAGTTTCTGGTTTTAGAACCCCTTTGCACTCTTAAAAGACTACTGAGGGCTCCAAGAGCTATTTAGTTATATCTTTTAATATTTACCAGATCAGAAATTTGAATTTCCATGTGATCACTGGATGGATTAGGTTAGTTATAACCTAAAAATAACATACCTATTACATGCTAACATGAATAATAACACATTAATAATAAAAAACTAATTTTATAGATGAAAATAATTTTGACCTTACAAACACCTTGAAAGTGTCTCAGAGATTCTTGAGGGTACATGGATGACACTGAAAATCACTGACACAAGGAGTTGGAAAAAAATTGAAAGAGTTAAGATATGTTCTCTAACATATCGTGGTCAAAGGACAGGAACATTCAGTTCTTGAAGTGAATATAAATATTCAATAATCATCTAAAACTGTTTAGGTTCTTTAACAATCAAAGAAAATTCAAATTAAAATAACTCTGATATAATCTTCCACTCATTAAATTGGCAAGAATCACAAAATTCGAAGCTGATGGGGATATGGGGAAACAGGTACATGATTACACTATATTAATAATAACATCTAATATCCATACAGGTGCTTTATAATTACCTCATTTGATCTTCACAACAACCTTGGGAGGTAGATGCTACTAATTACTGCCTCTCATTTTACAGATGAGGAAACTGAGGCAAACAGAGATTTTTTTTAAGTGCCTTGCTCAGGATCGCATGGCTACTAAGTATCTGAGAGTAGAATTTAAGATGAACTCAGGTCTTTGTTACTCCAGGGCCTCATCAACTGCCTCATCATTGGAATTGGGTAGTTTTATAATCTTTGCACAAAGTACAAACTTTAAAAACACTAGCTGAATTTTCTGAAAGCAATATACAATTATATAACAAAAGTTACAAAAATGTTAGAACCTACAAAAAATGCTGGCTCAGTGATCCCTCTCTTAGGATGGAGCATTGCTCAAGATGCTACTGTCATGTGTGACTTTTTCCTCTGGAAACCAAGTTTAAGTACCATCTTTTCTACAAATCTTGCTCCCTTTCATTTTTTTTTTAGTGGATGGAAAATTTAATTTAAGTCAACAACTGCATGTGGCAGTAAAAAGGAAAAAAAAAAGATGATGTGATCACTGGATGGATTAAGATAGACATGACATCTAGAGCTAAACAGTTCTGGCCATGTCCTGTCAGATCTCATCTATAATTTTGTACTCAGTTCTGAGTACATTTTAGAAGGATATTAACAAATTAGTATCCAAAAGAAGGCATCCAGGACAGAAAGGAGCTTCCAAATAATGTCATAAGAGGATCAATTTAAAGAACAGAGTACATTCAGTTTGCAAAAGAATACTTGGAGGAAACAGGTCAATTATTTTCAATTATTTGAAAAGCCATCATATATAGGTATTTCATATACATCTGAACTCAATACATCCAAAAAAGAATTCATCATCTTCCCGGCTAAACACACCCCTCCTCTTC
Source organism: Bettongia penicillata ogilbyi (assembly GCA_023548195.1). Classification (NCBI taxonomy): domain Eukaryota; kingdom Metazoa; phylum Chordata; class Mammalia; order Diprotodontia; family Potoroidae; genus Bettongia; species Bettongia penicillata. The sequence goes on along the minus strand of JAJHZJ010000665.1, from coordinate 3,397,297 downwards.
ATTTTTTGCATTTATTTAGTATTTAATTTCCCCTCAGTTACATGTAAAAACAATTTTTAACAATTGTTTTTAAAACTTTGAGCTCCAAATCCTCTCCCTTCCTCCCCTCACCACCCCCTCATTGAGAAGAAAAGCAATTCCATATAGGTTATATATGTGTAGTTTTGCAAAACATATCCATAAGTCATGCTGTGAAAGAAAACATACAAAAAAAAACAGAAGAAAAATAAAGTGGAAAAGAAAGTATGTTTCACTCTGTATTCAAATACCATCAGTTCTTTCTCTGGGGATGGTTAGCATTGCTCCCTCCCATTTTAAGTGTCTTCCTCTCTCTAACTTGTACTTGTTCTATATGTTTATTCCACCCTCAACACAGTATAAACTCCTTAAGAGAAAGGACTATTTTTTTCTTATTTGTATCACCAGTGCCTAGTATAGTGCTTCACCTGTACCAAGTATTTAATAAATACTTATTGATTAAATATGCATTTCTATCAGTTCTTATTTTTATCAACCCCTCCAATTCCTATAATTCTCTGGTAACATCCTTTAGACTGTTTCTTTTGCATTCCTCATTGGTAATATACTGCAGCCTATCTGTACTCACTATGCACATTACCAACTGTTTTCATGGTAACTCTAACTTTTACTTCTTGAGATGATATTATTCTAGACATTTCTTTCGTTCATATAGTTATTACAAGGCTAGGACTTTGTTTAAAGGTCATCATGAGATAAGGGATTTAGAGAGAGAAAGGGCCACAAAAATCGAGTTCAACTATCTCATTTTAAAATTGAGGAAACAGAGGTTCAAAGAGGTTAAGTGACTTGCTGCAGGTCAACCCAGTATTAAGTATCATATTTAACATGTGAACTGGCATCTGAGTCAGTAACCCTTTGCACTGTGCTTCTGACGGAATTTTTATTAAAAGCAATAGCTAATAGTTCTTTGAGGAAATCTAAACTGCTCTCTTCCCTTATTTAATTCTGGAGCTGGTTCACTGTCCAAGATAAATATATTTAAGAACATATTCCAATGGGCTATTCCTACAAGTGAGCACTGTAGTCTAGACAATAGATACTGTACATTCACCTGGACTTCTTTGTGTAGACACTTAAAGACTTCATTCTTTTGAGTCAATATCAGTTTCATTTTTCATTCTTTTGAGTGATTTTCAGTGTCATTTTAAAAGTTCTGCAGTGCTCTCGGGCTTGATGCAATCTGCACATAAACAGAAACATCTGGAGGACTTCATGTCCACCTCCCTGAACTATTTCAACAACAGTAGTAAATATCTTAAAATAGATTTATGTTTTTCTGTTTTATACTTCACATCATAGTTTGAATCACAGGGTCAGAATCAGAAAATGATCCTATGCTTATCTTATAAAGAATATTTTATGATTTTAGGTATAAGCATGGAAGACAACTTCTTGGAGGAGAGACTTCAAGATGGCATTTTGCCTTAATGGATCGAACATTTTTTTTCATAGTCAACGAACAACAAGAACAGTGGAACTTCTTATTCTTTAAAATCTTTCAGTTGGTACTATAAAAATGTGACGTGCTACAGGTTATTACTTGTTAAAGGGTGCTTGGTTCCCTTCTCCTACGTTTACCAAAGATTTCAATGTGTCTAACATTATTCTCATAATTCTTGTAGAGACTTGAAAGAATGCATATGGAACAGAATCAGTAGTTATAACATTATCTTGTTGACTTAAAAAAAAATAAGATCCAAGATTTTTCCAAGCCTTTGGCATCTCCCCCCTTTCCAGATCCTTTGAGAACTGATTCCTCAATCCCTTATAATTATGTCATCTCTGGCACGGACCTCTCCTTTCTAAATAATTGGTCCAGTGAAGTTGTTAATCCCATGTATGTTTCTCTATCAGAATTAACTTCTGTTTTCTCATGTTTCAAGACTGATACTTAAGTCCAGATATGGTGGGCTTCATTGTAATTGAATAACTGTAACTGAATATTGAAAAATTCTTAACAGATCTTTTCCATTTTTCCATATTTTTTTGCCTTCTTATTCCAGTTTCATTGTTAATTGCCCTTTGTGATTTTAACTTTCACCAGTCCTTCTATAACTTGCTTCTTTTCAGCCCTGCCCTACCCTCCACCCTAGTCTTTTTACGCTATACAACAACCCATCATCCATGTACTCTGTAATCCTCTGACACCCAGACTCCTTCCTGTTCCTTTCACAACATACTCCCCATCTTCAAGTTCCAAGCATGTTTACCGGCAATATTCCATGCCTAGAATGTTCTCTCTTCTCATCTGTACTACACCTGGGTTCCTGGTTTCCTTCAAGTCCCAGCCAAAGTCCCACTTTCCACAGGAAGTTTTTCCCACTCTCTCTTAATTCTAATGCCTTCTCTTTTGATAACTTCCAAATCTTATATAAAGCTTATTTGTATTTCCTCCCCCCCATTATGGCATAACTCCTTGAGAATTGGGTCTTTTACCTTTTTTTTGTAACTCTACTGTTTAGCACAGTCCTAGGTACACAATATGACCCTGAATGTTTACTGATTAGAGGCAATACTGTTCACAATCATCATCTTCCTCCATATGAACTTTCAAATGAATCTGTAATCGAGTTATCGCCGTTGCTGTCCTAACTCCCCACCTGGCAAGGAGAAGAAGCGTGTGCTTGCTGCGGAAGTCTCTGGGCTGTTTTTGCTTCCTCACTGTGGCAAGCATGGACTAGGATTTATTTTGCTTCAGTATCCTTAGGAAAGAATACTGGTTTGTGCTGAGAGTTGTTGTTTTGTCCATTTCTTACTTTTCAGCATCAGTATCTTCTTGAAATAGGTCAGGAGAAAGTTGCTTTAATTATACTCTATTACCATCTCATTTTTATTCTTTATTCTACAGTGACACTCATTTTTTGATCTCTGATCAAACACACCTGTAGTTTGTAAACAGCTGAATCAGAAATAATTGTTTCTCAGAAATAATAAAAACACTAGTAAACTGTTGTCTCCTGTCAATTTTATTTTTTTCATGGTGGTATTCTTGCAAATGTTTATCATGACCAGGGCAATAATAAAGGATCAAATGCTCTATCATAAATTTTATATTGATATTTTATTCCACAATAAAACCGTATTAACTAACTCCTTTATTTTTCTTTCCAAAGAGAACCTGTGATCCATCCTTTCATTCAGGGAGAATTCTTCTTGTCTTCTGGTTTTACTTATAGGGAGGGAGTTGGTCAATATTGATATTACTACTGAATTCCTCCAGTAATATGTTTACCTAGTAACTAGGACAAGGATCTTCAAGTTTCAAGCATCAGATAAGCTAATGTTGATACATCATAAAACTGATTCTTAGTACCTTCTGCCCACTTTTCTAACCACTCACACTGTAGAAGCAGAGACTTAAAGCCAAGGGCCATTTTTTTGTTGTTGCTGTTTAATAAATTGCCATGGTTAAAGAATTGATTGCAAAGTGTCAAGCCTACTGCTAATGAGCCTCTCTACTTATGTAGACTGTCCTTTGGAAAATGGGCAAAGTTTGTTGGCAGTATGGTATTCAAAGACCTTCCTGGAAAATCTTGATCTCTACTGGTTCAGCTTTCGAAGGCTAAGAACAAACCTTAAAGGTGGGGCAAGAAGATAAAAGAGGTCAATAAAAAAAAGCAATTAGAAAAGCAATAGAAGTGGCATAACAACAATGTTATAGAATCCAAAGGAAGAGAGAGTATCAAGGAAAAAAATAGTAGTTCAATGGTATTAAATACTATAGGAAGAGCATTGATGAAAAAAAGGGATGGGCTATGACAATTAGTAGCTACTGGTGACTCTCATAAGAGCAAATTCAACGCAGTTTTGAGGACTGAATAGCAAGAAAGCACTAAAGAAATAGAGGTAGACACTGTAAGCTAATGGTGTCAAATTTAAAAAGAAAAGGAGCAGGGCATCAAACCATGCATAAGATCCCTGCTGTAAGCTGTATAATGACTTAGAAAATCACCCATTTTTACACAATTCTTTTTTTAAAAAAAATATTAATACATCAGATAGGAACAACATTTTAATCTAGTTTGGTCTCATTTGGAAATCTTAGAGGCAGAATGCTGCCAGGGGACCAAGTTTTTTACACCTCTTGTGTAAACTTTTCTGCAGCAAATTTTGCTGTGTGGAAGGGAAGAGAAAACTCAAAGATGGATTGGGAAGATAGTGGGTTAAGGGAAGTTTTGGGGGAAAGTAGGGGTGGAGAGAGGAATAATTTGTAAGTGTAGATGGAGTGTAAGAGAGAAAGAGACTGAAGATGTGACAGAGGGAATGTCTGATAGAACAAGGTTACAGAGAGAACAAGGTTACAGATAGAAATGTATTTAGGCTTGAAAAGTAGTATTTTGGTTTAATAATAACTTGTATTTATATTGTACTTAACAAGAAAGGTAGAGTTGAGTGAATTATGTTATATAACTTGTTAAACTGAAAGAAAAAAATTGGGGAAAGGGGAAGACATATGGCTCTCTATTATTTTAGAAATAAACTTGCTAAGTTCCAGTATTACTATTTACAAATTTGTATATAGACTTGGTTCCTCCCCTCCCCCCAAAACATTTTACTTTAAGGAACAAAAAGGCACCAGGAGTTGCTAAATGTCAACAAGAGGCCCCAGAAGGTCACAGGAATGCCAAATTATCCAGGACCAGGTCAATATAACCCAAATCAAACTGAGGCAGTCAATACTCAAGCATAGCAAGAATATTATGGGTGGACATCAAGTACACTTTTCAAAGGTTGGAAATGGTATGTGTAGGACTATGTTACAGTATTCCAAATGATATCATAACTAGAGTAAATAAGAACAGAAATAGGACACCCTGAATGATTGTTTGAGTGGGTTTGGGGTGGGGTGAGATAAGCTTTAGTGAATATAAAAGTGCTATATTTCTCGGGAGGAATTTTAGCTATGCTGTGCTCTTAAGAGTTTATACTCCACAGCTGCTATAAGAGCTATTTGGACCAATAAAGCAATTATATAAATCCTGTTAATTCTGACCCTGGAAATCTATTACAGAAGGAGTAACAGCAACAAAGGCAGAAATTTTGGTATGGAGTAGGTATTAAAAGAAGTGATAGAATCCCCAAATGCAGGATTTCAGAGACAGAGTGTTTGAAAAATGATGAAGTAAGTAAATTCATAGATATACCAACAAATGAATGAAGAGTTATTATTTACTATGTCAATCTGGCAGCGAAGTGGCGCAGTAAATAGTAGTAAAGACAAGAAGACTTGTCTTTCTGAGTTGAAATCTGGAGTAAGACACTTAACTAGCTGTGTGACCCTGGGCATGTCACTTAACTCACCTGTAAAATGAGCTGGAGAAAGAAATGGCAAACCACTTCAATATAGCTGCTAAGAAAATCTCAAATGGGATCATTAAGAGTCAAACAATCGATAAACATGCCCAGCACTGTTCAAAATGCTAAGGATACAAAAAGAAAGTCCTGAGGGTACAGGGAAGGGTGGATGGCAAGCCTCAGTTGTCCTTAGACGTTACCTCAGCAGACTGTGCCACAGGTCTACAGAGCACAGAAGTGCAGAGGACCTTAAAAGAAAGTGCAAGGAAAGATAGCAAGATCTGTTGGTCATCCACATCATAGGAAAGAAGAGAATTGGTGACTCTTGTTTACCTATATCATATGAATAAATCATGTTAATTCTGACCTGGATGAGTTCTAAGCAGCCCACCTGGGCAGAGGTCAAGGGGTATAGTCAAAAACATCACCAGACACTGGGTGAAGGTCTAAGGTTAGATTTTTTTTTTCTCTTAAAAATTGGGCAGTAGCTAATTGGGTCACTCTATGATGTTTTCTAATGACACCTGGCAACCTTAGAATAGAAAAAGCAGATGGTAAGGTAGAACACTAGAAGTTCAAGGTATGAAGGATTTTAGGATTTATCCTTAGAATATTTTTTAAAATATGGCATAATGGAAAGAATATTTGACTAGGAAACAGGTGGCCTAGACTGTACCTTCAATTCATCTTACTAGATTCAGCCCACTGTTCTGGTTTATTGGTATATTTTTAAATCTTGGTTCGAATGCTGTACATCCCTGACCACCTCAAGATCAGACCATCTACCTTAATACTATATCCCAAGGCTTCTAAACTATTGCATGTGATTTATACTCGTAAGATCTGAATAATATTCTCAATATTATATATTGGTAAATATTTTAGCCACTGACAAAACAAATCATGTAATTTGAGAAATAACAGAAAGAAGCGCTAAATTTGGTAACACCAAAATTCTCCTTCCCTTCCTAATCACCCCCTTCTTCCTCCCACAATGGAAGTGGTTGCTATAAGATCAAAGAACCAACATAAACAATGGGAGCTAAAGAGAATTCGGGTACAGATTTTTAATTGCCTCTGGTCATTTTTTGTATTCACATATGTGTATGTGTTTTCCCCCCCCCCAAAAATAAAGCTCCCTGAGAGTAAGAACCATTTTATTTTTGGATTATTTTGTCTGTATCTCCAAAACAGATTAGATGCTTAATATGTGATGTGAATGAATTTCTCCTTATTCTTTTATTTCAATAGGCCAAAGGTAACAAAAAGGTTGGGCCACCAAACAACCAATCAATCAAGTTGGGGGAAAAAGAAGCTAAATGGTTGCAGATATCTTGACTACCTAGTTTTTAGGACTAAGAAAAGAAAAAGGCTTCACAGATGCATCATTTCATGAAACATATAAGGTAACAGAATTAGAATTACTAGTGACCTCTCAAGTTTATCCACTCCACTCTCATTTGACAGTTAAACACAGAGAGGATAAATGATACCAAAGTAACAATGGTAGTGACAGAGTCCAGATACGAATCTAGTGTTTTCCATATTGCATTCTTACCCTTTTTCTCAGTTACCTACATTTAATTTTAGTATTAAAGCACTTTTCAACTTAGTTTCAACCTGAGTTTAGTCACTCAAAATTTTCATCAATAGCATAACGAGCCCAGGAAATGGGGTTGGGAGAGAGCTGGTCCTGAATTCCAATTCTGACCCTTATGAGTAGTATGACCAAAGCCAGTCACAATCTCTTTGAATCTAGGTTTCTTCACCTGTACGATGAGGAAGACACCTGCAGTCCCTATCTCATAAAGTTTCTGAGGGCCAAATGAGAATGCACATAAAGGACTAATATCTGGAATGGTCTAGGAAAGATTTTCTGAAAGCAAAAATGTGGTTTGTAACTGGCAGATTGGAATGACTGTCTACCTATTATTATACTGTAACAATTATACAGTATCAACAACTAGCATCATACAGCAATTTAAAGAAACTGAAGCACAGGAAGGTTGTGATGATGTGATCTCACATTTAGAAGGTCAGAGTCAAGATGATAAAGTAAGTAGAGTACTGTACTTGCTGCATTCAAATCTAGCAATTTATATGTATTAGCTGCACAACTCGAGGAAAGTCATTTAACCTCTACCTCAGTTTCTTCTTCTGTACAATGGGAATTTTTAATAGCATCTACCACCTAGGGGTGTTGAAGATCAAATAAAAAAATATTTGAAAACAAATGTAATGTGCTATATCAATGCCAACTATGATGATGACAATAGTGATGATATCTTTTAACTCCAAATTTAGTGCAGTTTCAATCATACCTGAGCGGCCTCATCTAGCAAAAAAAAGACAGTCAACTGCAGGTAAGGCTATATGGGTTCTGATCCCAACTCTATGATTTGTTTTGTGGCCCTGGGCAAATGATAAACTGGGTCTTGTGGATAAGGGTCTTCCCTTGTCCATAAATAAGAGATAAATATTTCATCTAATTTACAGGAATTTTGTAAGGGGTGAGGAGTAAATTAAACTTCCATGACTACACTTACTTTAAAAGAAGTCCCTTAGAAGCCCCTGTAGAAAACTCTGGGTCAGACTTCAAAAATCCCTTATTTAGTTCATGGACTATCTACAACTTTTCCATCTCCCTCTAACAACTGTACAACTCAAAGATATAATTACTCAGAGCTAGTAAAACAGAATAAAAACTCAAGAGAAAAACTGTTACAAAGACAGTGGCAGTATACACTGTAAGATTAAAAGAAAACAAATCTGAAAGAGTTCTTAATTACTTGTGTACTTTACATTAACATTCTACACCTTGACACACAAATGGAAAATGAAATTATACTACACAGCAAATTTTCACCCAGGTAGCACTTTAAAGAATAATTTTGCTTAACTTGATGACTTGGCTCACAAAGCAGTCCAGGTGCTGAGTCAACCCCAAATGGATAAGTTTTGTGCATTTCCAAAGTCTGTAGGGTAAGTATAAAACTAAGTTCTCCTGGGAGCCTATTTTTGCAGTATATCTGTTGCAAATTACCACCTGTTCATTCAGACAAATTTTTTAAACTATATACACAGCCAGATACTGTTGGTCTCAACAGTTTTTAAGCTAAAAAGGATTTCAGTAGTCATGGAGGTTCAATTCCTTCTTTCTACATCTGCATGTGACAATTATATAACCTTAGCTTCCTCAGCGGAAGGATTCAGCAGTCACACAATGAGAAAATGGATTCCCAGGATATGGCAACCTACTATATACTGGGTCAATGAGTCCAGGAATGAAATTTAAGAATACTAAAGCCTTTCCTCACAGCATAATTTTATTGAAGAATCAAGGATATCAAAGACAAGTCAGCACGTGCCTACAGGATACAAAGACAAAAATCAACTAGTATCTGTTCTACAAGCAACTTAACTTCTATTTTCTTTATGATAATTAGATAAATATAAGTTGAAGAAATTAAATTAGATGCTCTCTAAAGCTCCTACAATCCTATGATCCTATAAGGTAAAATGTTTTTCATGAATAGTCCACTTTCACAAGTATGAAAAGAATGAGAGTCTGAATAATTGCTTTAGCCACTTCAAGTGGGCTGGCAAGAATATTTCTCTTAACTGATGAAGAATGTAAATCCCTCCTCATGACCTAACAGTCTTCACTGATTCTTGTTTCCAAAAAAAATCTGGTGTCCAACCTTCTGGTAAGGAGCCATTTGGTGTTTCTCAGATGGAAAACATTCAAAAGTCCATTCACCAGGGGGTACATACTCAAAGCCTCTCCGGTTTGGTAGGACCTGACAGAGCTTTTACTATACTGGCATAGCCTTCAAGAACCCAGAGCAACAGCCTCACCATTAAGTATCATTGGAGAAGGATCTTTTTAGTACTGTGAAATTATTGCTAGTTTCACAAATCCATATGCACACCAAGAATTGTTATTATCTTATTTCATTTGAACAAAATAGGCAAAAACAACTGTATAATAAATATACTTTCTGTAAACTAAACAGTATCTTGTCCCTATATATATATATAAAACATATATATATGTATATGTATTGCTAGTTTTTTTTTTAAACAGAGATACTTCAAAAATACACATAAATTCACTTAAAAGGTTTATAGAATCTTAGTAGTTTTTGGTCATCATGAATTATGTCAATCAACGAATACTGATATAATTTCCTACAAGTCTGAGTAACATTTTGACACTGAAAAGGAATCGTCATATTAAAAAGGTTGGAAACCACTGTTCTAGACCTCATAAAGCTTAGAAAATCAAATAAATGCTTATTAGCTTCCCAGTTTAGTTCAGAAGTGAATTTCACACATACCTGTCTAAACTTAGCTCTGGCTTCCTTTTCCTTCATTCTTCCATGAGCAACCAAATAGTCAAACACTTCACCTATAATTGAGAAAAATGAAAGTGAGGAGATAGACACCTACTGAAACTAAAGAGTTTAACATGAATTTTACATGCATTTTATGTCTAGCAATGCTTCCAAATGGAGTTCTATTTCTAACAAAAAAATAAAATTATAGCTATAGCTAGCTTTAAAGGTTAATGACTATCATTCAATTCCCATCAATAAAATCTAACAAACTTAAAAAAAAATTTCCTTAAAATTACATACACAGTCTGACATCTTAATAATGATAACAATACAACATTTGTATTATTCTTTCAGGTATGTAAAGCTCTTTACATATTTCAATTTGATCCTTACCTGCAGGCATAAAATAACATCACCTTCTTGTGATACAGGTGTTGGTATTCCTTTTCAAGAGAAGAGGAAACTAACACTAAGAAATAGTAAATGATTTGACATAGCTAGAGAGCCAGAACTGAAACTCAAGTTCTCCTGACTCTAAGGATCTAGAACTTTTCCCACTATGCTGCTCATATTGTCAGAATCCCTATTTTGTGAGACATTGTTCAAACTTTTCCTGATTATATCAAAACTGAATTGTAAAAAGTTGACATATTTATAAAGAAGATTCACACAAGTGTTCCTTAATTTCTTTCCCACATCATTGTCTTTATTTTCTTTTTATCTTTTGTTTTGATATCACCTTCACTTACTAATATATTCCATGTCAACTCTCTTACCTAATAAACCATTTCTTATGACCAAGATTTAAAAAGATGAAAAAAAATAGTTCACCAAACTAACCAACCAAACAGTATATGAAATACTGAACACTTTCTTCTTCATAAAAAAAGGGCGGGGAAGGGAGGGAAGAGGGAGAATTTTTCTTCAGGACTAAGCTTAGCCATTACAATTATCATTACAATTACACAGCATTCAGAGTCTCTTTTTATGTATCCCTTCCATTTAAATTTTTGAAGTCAATCTATATATAGTTTTTGCTCACTCCATTCCATTATGCATCAGGTTCTGTAAGTCTTTTGATGCTTTTCTGAATTCTTCATATTCACATTAATTTCTTTTGGGAGAGCAATATTTCAATATTTAAGTACCACAATTTCTTTAGCCAGTCTATCAATGGACTCCTACCATCTTTTAAATTTGCTACTACCATAAAAAACTGTCAACTTTACTTTAAAAAGTGTGAGGCATTCAGGTGTTTGTTTACAGACTATTATTTGGAGAAGAAGAGAGATACTTAGAAGATATATATGATTAGGAATAATACCAAATGAAGATCAAATTTAAATGAAAATGGAATGCTATTGAAATTATAAGAATGGTCCAGAGGGCATAATGGTTAGGGCAGACAGGGTAGTTGTGCATTCAATCCTTATCTCCAACAAAAAGTACATTTAGCTCAGTACTGAAGTGCTGAAGAAGAATTCAAAGCACTCTTTTATTTTGGCCTTCATATTTTTGCAGGTAGGAAAATGAGCTGTATGGAGGTTACTTAATAATGTGTCTTCAGGCCCTAAAGAATTCATAGTTACAGGCAGGAACTAGACCAATCCATTCTTCAAAAGTACAGAACAACTAGTGAGGGGAATTTCTAAAATCTGGGATTGATATTCATCAACAAGGAGAAAATGGTAGGTAGGGTAGCAATAATAGGAATTCTGGGAAATGATCACTAACTTTATCTTAGAATTTGTGACTGTGAAGAAAACAAAGCTAAGCAAACACCCTAGAATTTGGCAGGACATATTTGAAATATTTCATTGAAAAGGGGGTTAAATCTCATGGAATAAAATTTTACAAAAATCAGTCCAAGAAGGATAAGATGCTCTTAATAATGAAAATTTTAAGACAAACAATTCTGATGAGAAGGAAAAAGAGGACTTGTCTAGAAGGAAAAAGAAGACTTGTTTATAAAGAATAATGCAGAAGCGTAAAAAATTCACTGACCAAATTAGATTTGAAAATTAATTCTGGGGATACAAAGAAAAACAAAATACAATACTTGTTCTCAAGGAGCTCACTGTCTTAATTATGGAGACAACATGCAAACAACCAAGTAAATTAAGATACAGATAGGACATAGATAAACTTAGAGTAAAGGCATTAGTATTAAGGAAGAATCAGGAAAGGCTCCTTTATAGCAGACAGGACTTAGGCAGGAGCTGAAAGAAATCAAGAAAGTGAGGAGATGAAGATAAGCAGGGAGAAAATTTCAAGGTATGTGGGACACTCAGTCCCACATATGCAGTATACTGTGCAAGGAATAGGAAAGAGGTAAGTGTAACCGGCATATAAATGGAGGGGAAGTAAGGGCAAGAAGAGGGTATCATATTTGATCGTGGAGGTAAAAGGGAGCCACTGAAATGGACTGAATTGTGGTTAGACCAGCACATAAGGAACTGAGAAGGACTAGAGTATTTGACAGACTTGAGGTAGGAAGACCAACTAGAAGGTTATTGAAGAAATTTTGGCATGAAGTAATTCAGGTTAGTGGTTGTGCCAAGAAAACAGAATGGGTGAGGATGAAGGCGGAGCAGTAGTTTCTGAAGAAAGATTCTAAGTTCAGTTTTGGATATAATGAGTTTAAGTATATGACACTTCCATTCAAATTATCCAATAGGCAGTTGGAGATAAAAGTCTGGAGATTGGGAGAAACATAATAAAGTATGATAGCTAACAAGAATGGGTGAATCAAGTAGGGGTTTTACTTTGTTTTTGAAAGTTACTAGAATTGTAGTTTAAGGAAATGCTACTGATAGTTTATATAAAATTTAATGAAGTTTCACAGTAAAGCAGTGGGAAAGACAGAGATGTCAGCCAGAAAAGAGTACAGATATGGTCCCAGAACTGATTTTATAGTTGAATCCAAAGTGTAGTCATTAATAGTTTGATGTCATTTTTGAAGGGAGAAGCTCTGGGGGATTTGTCCTGGGACCTATGCTGTTTAATATTTACTAATAACTTGTACAATGACTTAAATGGAAGGCTTTCAAATTTATAATGAGGAATACCTAATAGATTACAGTCAGGGTCCAAAAATATCTCAGCAGATTAGAATATTAGACTAAATCTACTGAGAAAAAAATTTAATAAGGCTAAGTATAAGATGTTATATTGGAATTAAAAAACTCAACTTCACAAGTAAAACATTGGGCATAGCCAGCATTTTTCTGACTGAGACATGGGAGGTTTTAGTGGATTGCAAGTTTGGCAGGACCTTCCAATAATAGGGAAATAGTTCAAAGGTATATTCTGTCATGGTCATACCACATAGTGTGTACATTTTACGGTATAGGAAGAACATCAATAACCTGGAGATTTCCAAAAAACTGCAAACAAGACGAGATCTTGGGCTAAAGAAGGGATGGTTAGCCCGAAGAAGAGAATATTTAAGGGAAATATGCCAGCTATCTTCACATATGCTGTAAGGAGGCAGTAGTTTAGATGTAAGAAAAACATCTCCTAATAATCAGATGCAGTTCCTATACCTATAGCACTTACAAGATTTGCAAAGTGCTTTCTTCCCAACAACCTAATAAATTAAGTAGTACAAGCACTATTATTCTCATTTTACAAATGAATGAACCCTGAAGACTAAGAGACTGGCCCATGATCACCCAGCAAAAGTCACTGAGGATAGGCTTCAAACCTAGATTTCTTGCTTCCAAATCTAATGTTATATTCACTATACTGTTTGGCCTCAATTTCAGTGTAGGATGAGCTACCCCAGTAGGTACTGAGTTTCTTCTCACTAAAGACCTTCTAGCAAAGGATAGGTCCTGAGTACATTGTACAGGAATTCTTATTTAGGTATAGGTTGGACCAGGTGGATTTTTCGAAGTCCAACTAAGCCCATCTAGTTTTCCTTTCAATGCTAAGACAGTCACTCTGTAACAGTGATGTAGTAGTGTGGCATACAAGGGAATAGAATGTAAGGCAATCTGGAACTAGTCCTAGATCTACAACTAATTTGCTATAAGACTTGGGGCAAATTACCACCTTTCCAAGACCTTAGTTTCCTCATCTTTAAAGGACAAGAATTCTTCTCAAAATGCCTTTATTGATCAAACCAAAATATACTCTAATAAGAAGACCAAATATACAAATCTATGAAAGGAAAGGTTATATATAAACAAAATAACACTCTCTATTACAGTAGACAATCCAATGGCAACAGCATTAATTGATATGGTTAAAATGAATCAATTTTCATCATTTGCCTCTTCAGAAAAATCTTGTACATAAAAGAAAACATCCTGTGCATATACATATTTAGAGGTTTAGAAGACAAAAGTAAAACTTGTACGTGTGATGACTCTTTCTTTCCCCAAGTTCAGAGTACTTCTTTTTACTTAAAAGTTCATTAAAGAAATAATATTTACTGTTTCTATCTGCTGTTTCTGTAGAATGATTATGAGATTATTAGAAAGCATTCATAAGTAAGATTTTAGTAAAAGAAAAAATTTTCAATGTTCTATGAATTATAAATTAACTAGCACTCTATATAAAATACAAGAGAAGAAAAACTTAATTGGTTAAAAGGAATCATTTTTATAGAAATGTTATGAATACATAAAAAAGCAAAATCAGTAATCAACTACTATATATAATCAATGCAGAATTTCAGTAGTTCTGTGATACTCCAGATGTTAGTACTCCCTTCCTTGGTACAGACTGAAATTCACCCATGCCTTCTTGTCCTACAATTCTTGCCCACATCCATATTCAAAGCACCTGAGCCAAATGTTTGTATTCATATAACCTTGCATTTCAGTTAACTAGCAGACAATTTCACTATTTGTCATGATCTCTGACATTCCAGGGAGTACATATAGTATTAAAAAGAAATCTTGTAATATTTAAAATACATAAACGAATATTGCAGATTGTACTAACAAAATTAATAATTGTAACTGAAAGCTAGCAACACAAAATAAGTCAAGTAAAAACAAATGTACTTACCTCCACTTGCATACTCCATGATTAAGTACAGTGTTTTTTCAGTTTCAATTACTTCAAATAACTTAACTGAGGGGAGATTAGGAAAAGGAAGTAAAATTTACTAACAAATGAGCATATACATTTGTTTTCAGCATTATTCAATTGCAAACTTGAAGGTAAATGTAAGTGTAGGACTAGGTATGCTGAAAACCTTAAGTTCATGGTTTTAAGTAGGTTTTTTCCCTTTTAAAGTTTTCAATAACCGATTCTTTGAAAAATGCCAATGGATCTTTACTATATGTGTGTGTGTGTGTGTGTGTCTATAAATGCGCACACACATACTTCAGCAAATAAAAAGATTAAAATCAATAAAAATATAGATTACTCCTAATACATTCCAACATATTCACTTTTTATCAGACCATGATAAACCATATTAAATGCTGACTCTTACCTGTAAATTTTCTTCCCATGTGAGTTTGCTATTTTCTCTTTATATTTTAAAGGAACATAACCCTTTCCATCCTCTAACACCATCTCTTATATACACATATATACCTTAATAATAGCACTCAAGATTTCATATGTTTCACAAACTAACTAAATTTAACAAACATTTAAGCACCTATTATGTGCATGATCCTGCACTAATCAAGTAAAAAAATAAAAACTATTAGTAAACACTTACTATATACCAAGCACTGACTGTGCCAAGTGCTAGGGATACTAAAAAAGAAAAAAGTGAGATTGTCCTTGATCTCAAGGAACTCAAAGTGTGGGAGACAACATATTAAAAATAAAAAGTTCAGCTGTAGATCAGATGGAATGTCCTAAGTATACAGAGAGGGTAGATGGTAAGGCCCAAAGATCCTTAGGTTACATTAGTAAGTCAGACATAAGTGTCAAGAGTACAGGGTACAGAGGCAGGGCAGGTGTTAAGACCTGGTGGCCTCACATCTCTTAGGAAGGAAGAGAATCAGTGCGTCTTCCTTTTCCTTCAAACCTTGACAGCAAAGTAAGTAATCAGGAGTTGGGAAGGGTCCTCCTCCCCTTCCTGGTGCCTGGTTTTACCTGGAAGTCCAGGATGATAGTAGGCTGGTTGGGGGAAGGATGTTCCAGTGGTAGTAAGAGATAAAAATCTCATGATTCCCGCATGCAATGAGCTTATACTTTAATGTCAGTTTTGTGTATGACATAATATGATGTGGGCTAAGGAAAAATTCATATAAAGTGATATAAGAAAAATCTGATGGGGAGAGCACTTTCTGTTGGGAGTAGGGGGTAGGGATCAGGAAAGGTTCCATTAATGGCATATATGATATCTTGGCCAAACACTGAAATAAAGGATTTCAACAGGCAGAAAAAAAGAGTGTATTCTGGGTGTGAGGGGATAAACTTAAAAAAAAGATTTAAGAGTTCAGTTAATAGGTAGATAGTGTGGCCAGAACACAGAGAATATGGACTAAATTTGCATGATAATGATGGAAAGGTAGGTTGGACTCTTATTGCGGAGGGTCTTAAATGCTAAGCTAAGTATCTACTTTATTCTAAATGAAACAGGGAACCAATGCAAGGGAAACATCAGACCAGCAATAGGAATATTAATTTTACAGTTATGAGAAAAATGTACTGATAAAAAAAGTTGGGAAGATAAGAAATTATAACAACAGGAGGGATGAAACTGAATTTTCTATAAGCTCACAACTCATTACCTTTTTAATTTCAGTTTTTGGGATACTATTCTGGTTAAAATATCACAGGTTAAATTGTGAAATTTCAATTGCTCCAAAGAAAACAAGGACCTATAAAGTAAAAAGTAACTACTCTGAAGCAAAAGTTGAGAGAAATGGAAGGTACTGTACTATGATAAATGGGAGAGGAGTAACCTCAGAACATACCAGTTTTCAGAGAGCATTAATTAACTTTCAAAGGGAATGAGGGCCTTGCTCTATCATGTCCCTTGGTTATAGAATATTTCTATTTTTACCAAAACTAGCAAAAAGATACAGTATGGCAGCTCTGTATTAAGAATGTATAAATTCTAAGATAAGAGTCATGAATACATGGGAATCTACAAAGCCAACATTTTGGATAAAACTCCTAACCTTAATTTTCCAGCACGTCAAATTAGTAAAAAAAAAAAAAAAAAAAAAAAATTATAATGCAGGCTAAATATTTTCCAGTCAACGTGAATTGCCTTCACTTAGGTCTAAGAGTTTTTAACAGACAACAGAATGCTTAAGAAAGCAAATGTCTACTTTTTGTTACAGAATGTCAGCTACCCTTTATTAAGTGTTTACTATGTGTCATACATTGTGCTAAGTGTGAGGAAGAAATAAATGTCATTGAGAAGCATACACTCTAAAGGAAGAACAAAATATAAGTAACCAAAATATAAGGAATATACAAAACAGATAAAAAGTAATGAGAGGTAATGGGCATTAGCAGCTAGGGGGATTGAGAAAAGTCTCTTGCAAAAATGGATTTGAGCTAAGTCTTGAAGGAAGCCAAGGAAATTAAGAGGCGTAAGTGAAGGGGTATAGCTAGGTATGGAGAGGGGAGATGGGAGTGTCTTATTCAAGTAACTGTAAATAGACCAGTATGGTTTAATCATAGTATGTGGTGGAGAGTTAAGTGTAAGAAATTTGGGAAAGTAAGAAGGGGCCAGGTTATTAAAATCTTCCAGTGCAAAACAGAGGACTTTATATTTGACCCCAGAGCCACTAGAACTCATCAATCAGGGAAATGACATGGTAAGACAAAAACCACCTTGAAACTTAAGGGAGGACATTAGAGAGGACGTTATTAGTCAAGAGAGACATGTTGGAAAGATATTGCAATAGTCCAAGTTATAGATGATGGCAGTGACTATGAATGTAGAGAAAGGGACTGATATTTTCTGATGCTTTCATATATATTATCTGAAACAACTTTCTTCAAAGGTTTATTCTGCAAACTTAAGTTGCCAAGAAATAAACCACAACTGAAAAATGATCCTGTATTTCTTTTCTTTTTTAAAGCCAAAGAAATAAACTTCAAACACCTCTAAAGCTAAAAGCAAATATAATACCAAATCTCTTTTAAGGTAGTAAAAACTGTGGAGTCTATTTTAAAATCATATAGACTGCATGTCATTTAATAATTTTGGTAAAGTGTTTCGAAAAGAAGCAGGCTATTATCAAAGTAATTAAAAGATATAATTTGAAATTTAAATTGGATCCATGAAGGGTGATAGCCATAAATTGTTTGAAATGAAAAATCAAAACAAGATGTTTCCACTCCCACCAAAAAGGTATCCTGTATAATTCTTCCTTTAAATATTGTATATGATCATAACAGAATACTATAAATATATAGTATATAATCATTAACAGACATTTTGATAGCTCTTGCTTCTGAATTTAAAACTCATTTGTCTTAAGAATGATTTTGTAATTTAAGATTTTTAAAGTCAATTAAACCAGAATTTTGGCTTTACTCCTTTAACTGTCAATACTTCAAATTTCAACTCTTAGTCAATGGTCACTCAAAGTACCATAAAACTTAAAACCAGCAACATTTGGGAAATGATGAAGTCATTAAGATACTAATTCACCTTCTTTCAAAATGTGAAATTCTGAGTCAGGAAATTAATGGTACTACAATGTTGATTATACCCTTGGTATAATAGATTAAATAAATACTTATATTAAAAAAACCACGGCACGGACCGATTCTTTGGCTTATCATCATATAGTAAGCAAAGCAAAACTGCATAGTATTGGTTACTGTAAAAACTCTCATGGGACATTCACAAGATCACAAATTTCAACTGACCTGTAAAAACCAGTTAAGAATTTGGAAAATTAAAAATGTAAAATCTAACAAGTTAAAAGTAAATTCCCTGTCCTTAGTTATTTATAGTTTGTTGTTTTTTTTTTTTTAAAGAATGGCATGATTTAAAAGAGGTGCTTGCATATTTTCATGAAATCCCATGAAGTTCCAATGCTAAGATATTCATTTTCCATGCAGCACACAGTGGTCACTGAATTAATTTCCACTGTGTCTGGATATTGTGAGCACTAAAAGATGTTGGCTATGATATTATTATACATAGTACTGGATCATAGGATTTTCAAATAGGAAAGAATGACACAATTCATTCTAGCCCAAGTAGCCACATTTTTATAAATGAGGAAAAAGAAGTCTGGAGAGATTAAGTAATTTGCCCAAATCACATGAATTATTAGAGACTGAACTAGAAAGGATGGATTAATATAAGGATTTCAATGCTAGAAACTCAGGGGTCATTTTGACCAATAAAAATACACTCCATAAAATCCAAAGTGGTCATTTCCATCAGACAACTTCCAGGGATAAGAAGTTCATTACCTCCTGAGGAATCACATCATATTTCTGAATAACTCTAATTATGAGGAAATTTTGTCCTTATGTCAAGCTGATATCTGTCTCTATAACTTTCATCCATTGCTTTTTTTTTAAACGTCTGAAGCTATGCACACACTCTTGTGCACTGGGAGGTTTAGAAGATCTATTAAGAGGCTATTGTAATGGTAGAGAAAAATAGTAATGAGGGCTTGTTCTAGAATGGTAGTCATGGAAAAGTAATAAAAGACAAAGTGAAAGAGAGTACAGAGATGGTATTGATAGGTAACAGGATATCAGAGATTAAGTAGCGAAGAATCAAAGATAATCTCAAACTTTTCAGATATGAGAGACCAACTGAAAGGTGGAGAGACTGAGAGGAAAAGTGAAGCCCTTCTTTAGTCCCAATCCCCATAATCATTATAAAAAAGGATTTATATTAATTTTTGTTGATAAACTTTTATTTTTATATTACTTTCATTTAGAAATATATGCCACCTCCTCCCTGAGGGCCATTCCTTATAACAAAGAAAAAAAAAGGGAAAAAAAGCTCTGCAAAACTAACTTATCAACCAACTTCGACCTTATATGTAGTGTTGGAGGGTATCTATAGTCCCCTATCTCTGCAATGAAAAGAGAGATACATTTTTAACTCTTCTTCAAGGTAAAATTTGGTTATAACTAAACAGAATTCACTTTTGACTGGAAATGTTGTTGCTGCTCTTTCCATTTACAATGTTTATATTATTGCATTCACTGTACATGTTTTTATAAGTTTATTTGGCTTTGCATCAGCTCAAAGTTCTGCCATGCTTCTCTATAGTAACGTTCTAATACTTTCATAGCATAATTGGTTTGGCTATTCCTCAATCAATGGGCATCTACTTTATTTTCAGTTCTTTGCTACTACCCAAAATACAGTTACAAATATTTTAGTGTATATGAGACTCTTTTTTTCTATCCTTTACCTCCTGGAATATACAACACTTTAGTCACCTTTCTTAGTGTGATTCCAAAATGCTTACTAGAGCAAATGGGCCAATTTATAGCTGCAATACTTTCAGTGTGTTTGTCTTTCCAAAATATACAACTATTGACCACTCTCAACTTGCACCATCTATATCCATTTGTTGGGAACAAGTTAAATCTGCAGTTATTTTGATTTGCATTTATATAATTAATGATTTGGAGCCATCTTTCATATGGCTAATTATAGACTGCCATTATTTACTGAAGAACTATTCATTAACTGTTCCCTTCATCACTGATTTACTAGGCAATCATGCACGTGCGCACACATGCACGCATATGTGTGTGTGTGTGTGTGTGTGTGTGTGTGTGTGTGTGTATAAGAGAGAGAGCAAGTGAGCGCTATATACTTTGAACACCAAAGTTTACCAGAGATATTTGATGAAAACACTTTTTTCCTCAATGGACACTTTCCTTCTTGTCCTAGCAGCATTGATTTCATGTAAAACCTTTACAAGTTCATTAACTCAAATAATCTAGTTCATCTTTTGCTATCATTTCAGTCAAGAATTTTCTCTCCATTCATAACTTAACTTTTTACAGAATGTCTTCCAAACTCATCACTGACCTAAAAACGTTCCCTCTAAAGTTATTAATGACTTCTTAATTAACAAATACAACGGCTCCTTCTTGATATCTCCATAACCTTTGACATTGCTGATCATTGGCTTCTTGATATTCTTTTCTCTCTAAGTTTCTGTGATACTACTTCAGGCTGTTCCTTCTTCTTTTAATCTCTTTTGCAGGATCTTTGTCCAGGTCGTGCCTGATTAACTGTGGGTATCCCCTAGGGATCTGTCCTCTCCTTTTATACTAATTTCACTTAGTAATACCATCAGCTCTCTTGGATTCAATTATCATTATGATGATGATTCTCAAATCCTAAATCCTAACCTTCTCCAGTCTTGAATCTCTTCAACCTGCCTATTATATATCTCAAATTAGATGTCTTGTAGATGTGTTAACCTCAATATGTCACAAACTGAACTCATCATCTTTTCCCTGAACTCTACCCCCTTCCTAACTTTTTTATTACTGGTGTATAAATTTCCTATTACCACCATCCTCCCAGTCACCCAAGCTCACAATCTAGGTATCATCCTCAATCCTTCACTCTCACTGCCCCTCCCCCCACATCCAAAGTAGAGGCAAGTACTATCAATTTTACTTTCCTAAAACCTCTCAAATGCTCCTTTTCCTCTGACATAGCTACCATACTGGTAGCAGGCCATATTATCTTACACTTGGATTACTGTAACAAGTCTTTTCCCACTCCAGTTTATCCTCTTCTCATTTGCTTAACTGATCCCCCTAAAGCTCAAATCTCATCAATTCAACCCTAATTATACAATAATGGGTCATATCACCTCTAATATCAAATGTAAAATCCAGTTTTAAAGGCACTCAAAATCCTTTCCCTCCCCTTACCTGTCTAGTCTTCTTGTATCTTACACTCAAAGATATATTCTGAGAGCCAGTGACACTGGCCTCCATGCTATTCCTAATAAAATACACTCCATCTCTCTCAACTCTGGGCATTTTCACTAGCTGTTTCATACCTGAGATGTTCTCCCTTCTCATCTCTGCTCTCTGGCTTCCTTCAGTCACAGCTAAAATTCTACCTTCTACAAGAAACCTTTCCTGATTCTCTCTTAATGCTAGCGCCTCCCCTATATTGATTACCTAATACTTATCCTCTCTATGTCTTGTTTGTACATAGCTGTTTTCATATTGTCTCCCCAATTAGACTGTGAGCTCCTTAAGGACTGTTTTTTGCCTGTCTTTATAGTTCTAGCACTTACCAAAGTGCCTAGCACATAGTAGGGGCTTAATATGTTTACTGACTTTATGACAGATAGCTATGAAAGCTACCTGATCTTCTCTTCTCATTTTTTGTGGTGTTAACCTTAAGTACTCAGGTGTTTATTATGGTACAATATAAGATGGACTTTGAAATCTAATTTAAGCCAACCTGCTATCCAATTTAGATGGACTTGAAGTCAGGTAGACCTGAGTTCAAATCTTGTCTCAGACACTTACTAGCTGTGTGACTCTGGGCAAGTCTTCACTTAACCTCTTGTCAGCCTCAGATTCCTCATCTGAAAAATGGAGGAAATGGTAACAACACCTACTTCACAGAGCTGTTGTAAGAACCAAATGGGATATGTGAAGTGCTTGGGAAACCTTACAACACTATACAGATACTAGGTAACTATTATTCAATAATAAGTAGGGAAGTATTTGAAGTAATTTATGTTGTCATTTATGTAAGTTTTCAAAGATCACAATGGTTCAGCAATCACATCCACCAATTCTTTTAGTACCCTGGAATACAAAGTCTATTATGGAATGGCAACCTAAAATTATCAAAGTTGGCGAGATAGTCCTTTATTATCATCATAGTTATTTTGATTTCCAAGTTCCTATTAGTCATTTTTGTTCAGTTCTTTATAATCCTTAAATTAGTTTCTTTGGTGGATCATACCAAAGAAAACAAGAGTTGCACACTTTTGCCTGATCCCCATTATCCGTGGTCTTTATCCTATCCTAAGTAGTCCCATTCTTTCTTTGATCTTTTTCTCTACACAGTTTAAAATAAAAACCAATGATCTTTTGATCATCTTCAACATCCTATAGGGCTATACTACCTTTGATTTTAGTTTTCTTTTAAAAATGTCTAACTCTTTTTATATCACCTTAATTTCAAAATATATCCCTTTCCTCCTCAATCTCCTGTGAGCCATCATTTGTTACAATGAATAAAAAAGAAAATAAATCAGCTCAGCAAAGTTAACCTACCTATCAAGTCTCACAGTACACATGCGGTGTTCCAAACACGTACTCTTCCACACTCCCCCACAACCTCCCCAAACCTCGGCAAAGAAAGGAGACACATTTTCTTATCTTCTCTTGGGCCAAGCTTGGTCATTATACTTATAGAGACTATTCTTATCTATTCATGCTTGTTACCTGACCTTTGCTTCCATTTCCTATATGCATCTCTAAGTTCTCACCATGTTTCCACATTGGTATCTTCAAAGAACTCCCCATATTCCAACTCATCAGAACTGTTTTTTGTTGTCAGCCGAATTTTATTCAGGAAAATTAAAACTCAGTGGGACTGACTTTGCTGTAGAATTTTAATCCATGGGATTCTATCGTCCTTTCTGTGAATCCTTTGAAATCTGCATTCCCACAACCTACGGTGTACATCAGATTATCGTCAGCCTTTCTCTACTCTATAACAGGTTCTAAGATAAAATAGCCATATCCTCTCAAGGTTATGTCACTTCTACTTTAGCAGCTAGTTCTTCCTATGCAGAACCAGGTCTGGAATGACAGTTCTTTTAGTTGATTTCTTCACTTTTTGTAGGATTAAATTATTATTTAATGATAAAGCTTATGATTAATAATAACACTAAGCTTGTGGTCTGCTTCCAGAACTTGCCTACTTCTTGTCTTGATGATGCATAGTGTTTTCAGATATGACTGGTTTGTTTCAATCCTTTCATTGACCTTCGCTGTAATGTCCTCCAGTATGTTTTTCCTCTTGAAGTTTTCTAAATTTCCACATGAACATTTCTTAATATATAATCCTACCTTAAAAATTCCCTTTTACTTAGCTGGTTGCTTTCAAATAAGGAAGAATCTTCTAGAGTCATATTACAAGAAAAGGTCCTGTCCTTCAAATCTCTGTCTTATCTACTGAAGTAAAATGTGCACAGTGTTTTGCTTTAGAATCCTGAGTTCATCCTGCTGTTAAATAAACTTCCACAGTTTTGAATAAGTCATCTGAAGCTATGAAGTTCCTTTCTTGGACATGGCTTTTAGGAACTGTTACTACTAAGCTGGAGCTGGTCTCCATGCTATCAAAGCGGCTGAAATACACAGTACTCTCCTCTCTCCCACTTCCCAAAAGGGAAGCCCTTTTGACCGAATTTACTAAATTCCAGGCAAATACATTTTTATCAGCATTTTTCTGATAGCTAAGATTGTCATTCTTTTTATATTTTAACATACAATCCCCAAATTCAAATACTGTTTTAGACACAGTTTCATTAATCAGTTGTTTTGTTCCCAAGCAGTGAGAACATTCTCTGAACCATAAAAATCTTCAGTTTTTTGCCTAAAACTTCATAATTCTTAGTAATGCTTTCTAGATTTCCTTCGGGCAGTATCGCTTGTGCCCATTTGTATATCCAGGAGTAAGTTGTGCTTCATCTACTGAAGCAGACTGCAACTTTAACCCACACCTTAAGTGACTATGGCAGTCAGCCTTCTTATAAAATGCTTTTGGGAATTTAGCCATGCTAATCCTGGTTATTGAGGAAAAAAACATTTTCTGCTGTTTCAGAAAAAGAAATCCTGCTTTTTGTTCTATCTTCATTTAAAATACATATATATATAAATTTTTCTTCAAGTACTGAAAACATCCAACTAGTGAAATATTTGATTTTTACAAACCATGTAATTACCTGAAAATCCTAGCTATTTTTAAAACAACAATTTCACTATATCCTATACTAATTTTTTAACCATCTTTTGTTTACTTGCAATACGGCCATAATCCTATTTCAAATATGAATATGAAAATCAGATTTACACAAAATAAAAAGTAGGGATGGTTGCTTCACAAAAGAAGTGACAATAATACAACTTTAATCTTCTAATTTCCTTAGTGACTTAAAATATGGATTGATACAGAAGAACTTTTCAGGAACATGTTTCTTGCATAAAGGAAGATACATTTATAACAAATTTCCATCTCTGTGTTTCTTTTCTTTCTATCCATCAATTTATAAGAATTGATGGTTAGGATAAAAGGTCTGCAACAGTGACAAATTTGGCATATGACATGTATATTAATCCTATTTAAAATATTTAGTCACATACAAAACTATAACATTTAAGTATTAAATTGACAAGCATTTAATTTAACATCTAATAGTTCACTATGTCAGGGCAAGAACTTCAGCGACTTCTCACGTGGAGTTCTAGAAAATCAAAGCTGTAACAATTTCACGCTTTAAGAAAATGTCATTGTATAAAGGCCACCTTTCTTGGAAGAGAAATTCAACTTGGAGACATGCCTTTCCCAAATACATTTGATTCAATAAGCATTTAAAATAAAAGTACCTATGTTTGGATGGTTTAAAATCTTCATTATTCTTACTTCTCTGAAGAGCTAAAAAAAAAGAAAAAAACAAAGAAAAGAAAATGAAATACGTAAAATTTACTGAACAGGCTATCCCAATGGAGCAGTACAAAATTCCATAGGCAAAAATGAACGCATAAACATTCCTTTCCTAAAGAAGGATTACTCTGATCAATTTCAAATATTAATGTTTCTTGCCTATGACTAACTTATGAAATAGGGATAGCATTAGTATAAATTTTAGTTTGCTACCACAAAAAGTCTATAATCATATAGTCACAAAAATGACAAAAGCCATTATTATATGATAATATGACAAAAGTCTATAATCATATAATCACATTTCTGATTTCATCTTGCTATTGGGGTAATAGTATTCAAGTCTTTAAAATGAAAAGGCTCAGACCAAATTTGTTTTACATATTCAAGTTCTGACTATTTAAATGGGGAAATACTACTGTAGTCAAAATGAGTTTTACCATAAACATATCAGGTCTTGAATTTCAAAGCAAATAAAAGATTTTAAACAATCACCAGAATCCAAGACTAGAAATAACAGTAATGGGAGATGGGGCTTCACAAAACAAGTCATACTAGGATTCTTTTAAACTTCAAACTTGCCTGGTAACTTAAAATTAGGATTTGATGTAGAAATACCTATTCAAGAACGTTTCTATGACATAATGAGAGATAAATTTGTAAACTATAACAAATCCATTTCTTTGTATCCCTTTTCTCTACCTACTAAGTAGAGATTTTTTTGATCAGGTTGCAGAACAATAAGACACACTTGCTCACGTTAAAAAAAAAAAAAGGAAAGCAGACCCATTATATATGTTACCATTATCACCAAAGCGATTCTGAATCCATATATATTTCTAGACATGTCCAAAGGTAGGCTGGACTAACGAGAGAAAAGAGAGACAGAGAGCATGCGCAATGTAGGTTCTATACCACATGAGAAGGGAGACATTCCAAAACTGCCTAGACACTACTGAGTTACAATTTGTTCTGTATACTTGGTTCTACAAATTAAACGGGAAATATTTAATAAGCTTTCAGTAAGTACAAATGATTAGGTGTTACTCAGAACCGCACCCCCTAAGTCTAAGATGTGGTCTGTGCTCTCGAATACCTAACAATAAAGTTGGAAAAAACACTATGAAAACATAAAAATTACTATTAAAGAATTGAATAAGAATATAAGAGGAGCCAAACATTATAAAATCATAGGTAAAACTTCAGTTCTATACCAGTAAATGCTTGTCATGTCCAACTAGATGTCCAATAGGCAAACTCAGAACATCCAAAACACAACACATTACTTCCTTCCCATCCTAACTAGACTCTCCTGGCTTCTAGACTCTTCTCTCCAATGCATTTTCCAAGTGGTCTCAAAATGATTTTTCTAAATTAAATGCATTTTATTTAAGTGATAATTTTGAAAGTGGTCTACAATAAGACTGTAAAGTAACTTCAGGAAACATCATGATAAAGAAATCTGTTAGTATGCTTCTCTGATATAGGACAACGCAAAGTGGATAGCTAGGTGGTGTAATAGATGGAGTGAATAGAGACTCCAGTCCTGAAGTCAGAAAGACTCCTCTTTGTGAATTCAAATGTGGCCTTGGACATACTAGCTGTGTCGCAAGTGACTTAATCCTGTTTGCCTCAGTTTCCTTATCTGTAAAATAAACTGGAGAAGGAAATTTCAAATCATGCCAGTATCTCTGCCACGAAAACCCCAAACGGGGTCAGGAAGAGTTGGACATAACTGAACAATTTTTTTCCTCATAATCTTCAAGGATTGTGAAAAATAAGGTAGAAAACTTAGAAATACCAATTTTTAGCATCTGCTTCCCTATTTAAACAATTGAGAATGGATAATAATTAGGGAAGAACAGAAATTAGATTTTTTTAAAAGTTCCTAAATTAAAATGTTTGAATTCCCAAGCAACTGTAATTGATATCCATTTACATCTGAATAAGAGCCCTGAGGAAAATGTAAGGTTTTATATTCTTCATTGAGAGAATTCGAATTATTCATAACTGGGCTCATTCCACATTCTTTCTCTCTGCTGCTCAAAAAAGGTAATTTATGGTAAACATTACCCACTGCACCAACCTTCCCATTCCCCCAAACAAAACAAAATTAAAACAACAACAAAAACTTTAGGAAAAACTAATTTTCCTAAAGCACCAGTGTGACCACATCATTCTTCTGCTCAAAAGTCTTCTGTAGCTCTCTATTACTTTTAAGGATAAAATGTAAACTACCTCACAATCTGGCTCCAGTTTTTTTTTCACAATATTCCCCCTTTAAGCACAAGTTTCTGCCAGATGTAATTACTTTTTTAGCTATTCCTGGAGGTCAGTCAGCACTCAAGCTCCTGCCTTTATACTTTTGCCTAAGTGCTTCCTCAGACCTAGAATGCATTTCCACCTCAACCCTATCCACTTAGAAGTGAATCCCTAACTTCCTTTAAGGCTCAGCTCAAGTCCCACCTCACATGGGAAGCTCTTCCAGATCCCTCTATACTGTTTTTAACTAGTTCTGTGTTGCAGAACCCTCTGGTGAAGCCTATAAATCCACAGTAATGTTTTTAAAATGAGTAATATGAAGGTTTACAGAGGAAATCTGCTATATTGAAATATAGTTATCAAAACAGTGCTTTAAAAAACAAATTCATAAATCTTAGGTTAAAAACCTGTTTTACTTGGTGCTCTCTCCTTCTTGAAATAATCAAGGATTACCTATCTGTTTACAGTGTAACATAAGCTCCTTGAGGGGGGAATTATTTCTCCTGTTTCTGTGTCCCCAATGTTTAGCAATGTACATAACACAGAGAAAAGTCTAATAAATATCTACTGCTTTGTATAAAATAGACTGACTAGAGAAGAATGAAATCAACTAAAGTTAAAAAGGGCTGAAACCTGTTCAGAAGTGGCCCTTCCATTGTTCTTGAGTCAACAACTTAGAGGGTTAGGTGGTATATATTCATTAGGAAGTAGCTGTCACAATTAATTAGAGCAATTGCTAAGGTTAGGTCTAGTTTTCCTGGTCTTTAAGGACTAAAAAAGGTGATAAAAAGATAGCCTTAAAATTTGGGAAGAAAATAAAAGACTACATGAGTGGTTCTGTACAACTTGAAAACTATTTTTTTTTTTTTTAAAAAAAACAGAACCAAGAAAACTATAATAACCAAACAAACTGGGAAGCTGAGTATGAAGCACTTCATATACTGTCAGATTCAGGTGGGATGAGGGTTACTTTATGGTGAACTGGTTTTTCCTCTTCCTGTTTGGTTTTATTCTTTGTAATAAGAAATGGCTCAATGGGTAGAGGAAGGGGAGGGATACATTAAAAAAAAAGATATCAATACAATTTTAATAAACATTTTAAAAGACCAATAAAATCAGTAAGTCAGTAACTACTTGATCAAGCCTGAAAAAAATGCATGACAATTCAATCTCAAAGAAACAAGGCTAGCTTTAGATGATCTGCCAAAGGGGTGAGAGGTTGAGGGAGGGGCGAGGGAGAAAGAGTATGAGGATCCTTGAACCAGATTCAAACAATAACCAAAATTAGTCTTCAAAATAGACAGAAAGCATTATCCAACTCCATTTTTAATACAAATATGGTCCTGGACTAAGCAAGTGACACAAAGCAGGTAAACTATAGCTCAATCTCATAATACTGATGCTGAAGACATCTTTTCCAGGTTATAGTAATATATCCAGTAAATAATTCATTGCAAGCAAGTTAAGATTCGTACAAGGAATACCCAGAATGATTAAACATTAGAGAAACATTTAGGACAATTAATCATATATTAAAATATTCATTCAAATAGATGGATGGACATTTACTCGCTCAATTTGGGTTTTTCCTGTAATGGTACAGATTGCAACCTATCCATACTTGCCTATCCTGTGAACTCTTGTCCATTATCTTCCCATGAATTTGCTACAGGCCTTCCTCATTTTCTCCTAACTTTTTAAGAATATCAATTATTCTGTCCAATCTCCCCCAACATTTTACTGGTATAATAACAAATTTGTGGATTAATAGAGCATCAATGCTCTTACTGTATTAGCCTCCCTAGCAAAAAATCCTGAATTTTCTACTTAATTAGGTCTTTTATGTCTTTGAAAACTGTTTTATCACAGGAAGTCTTTATGTGCACTGGTAGGTTATTTAGATTATCAAATAGCTAGTCAACGAGCATTTATATTAAGTTTTTAATTTTGGGGAGCAAGTATTCATCTATTTTCTCTAAATTTTTAGTTTGTTATGTAATTTAAAATAGTTTCTGAGTTTTTAAAATACTCTCCACATTTTATTAAAAATTATCCCTTTCAGAAAATAACAAATGCTGGAGATGATGTGAAAAAATGCATACAGTAATATACTATTTACTAGTGGAGTTGTAAACTGATCCAATCATTCAGTAAAACTATTTGGAACTATGCCCAAAGGGTTATAAAACCCTTTGACCCTGAAATCCTACCATTACAGATCAAAAAGAGATCAAAGAAAAAGGACATATATATGTACAAAAATATTTATAGAGCTCTTTTTGTGGTGACAAAGAATTGCAAATTGAAGAGATGGATCATCAATTAGGAAATGGCTGAACAAGTTATGGGAGATGATTGTGATGGGATACTATTTTGCTACAAGAAATGATGAAGGAGTTGGTTTCAGAAAAACTGGGAAACACATGAACTGATACAAAGTTCATGTGCAGAACATGGAGAACATTATACAGTTACAGTAATATTGTATGATGATCAACTTCAAAGCTTTAGCAATTCTTATTAATACAATGAATCACAAAAATTCCAAAGGACTCATGATGAAAGAAGATATCTACTTCCAGAGAGAAGTTTGTGTTTATCAGTTCTAACACAAGAGTTTTGATTTCAGCATTCCCCCCCCCCCCTTTATTCTTCTTGTTTGAAGGCAAGGATGGCACACAATACGGCTAATATAGCAACATGTTCTGTGTGACTGACTTCATACGTACAATGGGCAACAAACTGCTTGCCTTCTCAATGGGTGGGGTGGGGGAAGGGAGGGAAAGAATTTGCTACAGGCCTTCATTCAAAAAAATGAATGTTAAAAAAAAATCACCTCATTTCATTTTAAATTTTGTGATTCTGGTTTCATATTCTTTGGATGCTGAAAAAATGTCTTAGAAGAGAGCAAATATGGTGGCAAAAGTCTCTGAGTCCATGTCACATGAAGATTATTAACACTGGATAAAAGGGGAATACGATAAGTAACTTACAAGTACTGGATGACAATTATATAAAATGGTCCCAGGATGTGCTTTTTGAGTAGTTTTGTCTTTTCAGTTTTTCTGCCTCTCCACTCAATGTTAGGCTATCAGCTGCCATTTCTAACAATTATCTACATTCCTGCTTGTAACAACCTCTTTTCCCCAATTCTAATTTATTAGAAACCAGACTAATAAAATTTGTGAAAATTCTATTTAAAGAGTATGAAGGGCTCAGAAAAGGTCCTGGGTGGCTCCCTGACGAATAAAGTCCACGAACTTCCATAGAAAATCTGTCACCTCTATCTTGGCTACTCGGAGGTTGATCTGCTTCTCTCCAGGTTCCTGGCTATATTCCAGCTGAGTAAAGTTAGCAGACAACTAAGGTAACAGATGACAGATTACTGGACTGTGAAAATAAGAGATAAGGGTAACACATATAAACTAAAATTCCTAGACCTTCATATCTAATTTTGACTGCTCATTTTTAGCTTTCTCCCCATTCAAAATCTTTAAGGAGTTAAAAAAAAAAAGGATTGGTTTTACTATTTTCCCCATACTTTCTGATGGAGATGTGTAAGCAGTGAAATGGTCAAATGTTTTCCTCTATTTATAAGCCTAAATAAATTATATACTGGGGGATCATTTTAATAATGATCACAATGTACACAATGATCCAAAGTCAACCAGGAGTAGAATAATTTTAGATCTACCCTAATTTTTCATGGAGAAATAGCTGAGAAAGAACTGGATTTGGAGAAATCCTCAAATGAGCTTGTGAACTGACACTTATCTATTTAAATATATAGCTCCTTAGAGATTTTCCCAAGCTAACAAATCCATAGTAAAGTTGCAAAGACCATTCTGCACCCATAACCTAGTCTAACTCAAGTAAATTTACTTTTAACTAACAGTTAAGATACAAATGGAGGTTCTTATAAAGAAGCATTGTTTCAATTTTATTTTTTTTGCCTTCAAATCTTCTTGTAAAGTTTAATTAGTAAGAAGTGTATGTAAGACTTCTCTTAACATTTACTAAAACATTGTCTTTAAATCTAGTGCCCTTCTTTATATCATGCTTCCTACATCGAGCACACCAAATCCAAAGTAGGCACAAAATTACAAAGGAACTAATAAAAAATATGACCAAAATTATTACTCAATTTTGCATAACAAAAAATGTCAATTATCCCATTTACGAAACCATTTACTAATTTTTTTTTACTTGACATGCAATTTCATCAACATAGAGGGAGCTCCTGATGAGAACATTTATCAAAGCAGATTATCTGGAAATGTAGGTTTTACTTTTCTTTTTGTGGTTCCAAATTCTTTCTTTTTATATCTCTTAAGCAGTCTAAGCTGAGTATGGCATGTAAATGAGTCAATACAAAATGCAGTCATTAAAATTTAATCAAAATAAGAAATAAACTAGTGTGATTTACCTCTATTCACTAGAATTTTTGCTCCTGTATGATAGCTAAATTTTTTTTTTAAATGAAAGACCAGTTTCAACAATGAGTAAAAGGAAAAACTGTGATTCTTTTCCAAATTAGTCCAAAGTTGCATTTAGGAATTTAGTTTTTTGTTGCTATACTGATGCAAATCAAATTGGGGAGCTGAGGGTGTTTTAGGATTCTGTTTTGTTTTCAATATCTAATGCTAACAGATCAAGATCTGGAAATGTTCCAATTATAAGACAGAGATATTTTTTGGTTTCATCATGCATTTGCTCCTCGGGTTAGATGCTGGAAGATGAAACATGTTTTGCTGGATGTAGGTATATTACCCAGATGTTATCAAGGGCAAAAAATTCATCATCTCTCCCTTGGTATTAAATGGAAATTCACTGGGTACCAAAAAATGTATGCAATTCCACATGTAATTTTTGCAAACTGAGATTCTTCCTTGTGGCTTGTCTGTAAAAATTTCCTTAGGTGCTACAAATTTTGTATGGTTTTTAGTAAACCATTAAAGCTGTGACATATTCTTATCATCTCATGTTCCTTGCCTGTCCTTTTGGCTGTAAAATGAGATTGATTCTCTTGCTCTTGGATTAAATTCAGTGCTCTGGCATCTCATATCTAGATTTTCAAAGACTGGAAAGATCTCTTCAGTTTTCCTTTCCAAAGTCTTTATTGTATCTTCAACTCCAAAACAGTACTCCCCAGTGGTCTGGCTAATTTCAAAGTTATCAGCCTGAGTAAATATGTCATACTGACTTAATTCAGTTATGAAATCAGTTGATCTAGCTAAAAGCCCAGTCACACTTACTTTGTCCCAAGAAATAAACAATTGCACAACAGTTTCTGCTACCTTCATTACTTAGTTGTGGTTCTTTGGGGAGATCCAGTGAACCTGTTCAGGACTTCCCATGTTTCCTTGGAGAGTGCCACAGAGTTCACTATTACCATCCATTAAGATAAAGGTAAGCTTGCTATAGCATTGAAAGATGCTTTGTTGTCACAGATACAATGATATATACTAGTTTAAAAGGTTCAAAATCAATACTGACTTTCTTTTTCTTTATTCTGTCAAATTTGTTTCACAGTAAACAACCACACCATTTGATAAGAGTTGGGGTCGGGGTCTTTGTTGTACAGATATTATGATTCCCAGAACTGTAAAATGATTTACGAAAGACTTCATGTTGGATGAAGTTCCAAATTCATCTGCTAACATTTTTTTTGCCACTCAAGATATCTG
Organism: Bettongia penicillata ogilbyi; assembly: GCA_023548195.1. Lineage (NCBI taxonomy): Eukaryota > Metazoa > Chordata > Mammalia > Diprotodontia > Potoroidae > Bettongia > Bettongia penicillata. The sequence continues at coordinate 3,364,085 of JAJHZJ010000665.1, read as the reverse complement.
GTCTTTGAGAAGAGTGATCAATGATATGCTGGTGCCATTGCCACAGGGTGCTTCCAGGCTCTTGATGAGCTTCTTGCTCTTCCACATCTTGATGTTCCTGTCAGTAGTGCTGCAATCCTCAGACATTTTGTCTCCTCTTTCCTAGGTCCCAGTCTCAAGTGGCAGCAGGGAATTCCCTGGCAAGGGCAGAAGCGAGGTCATGGGCACCCTCTCTGGATAGCTCTGATATGTAATCCTTTTTTTTTTTAATTTTCCCCCCGTTACATATAAAAACAATTTTTAAGATTTATAAAACTTTGAATCCAAATTCTCTCCCTTGCTCCTTCCTCACTCTCCTCTCATTAGAAAGCAAACAGTTCAATATAGGTTATACATGTGTAATCATGCAAAATACACCCATAATAGTCATGTTGTAAAAGAAAATACAGATAAAAAACCAAAATCTCAAGAAAAATAAAGAAAGTTTAAAAAGTATATTCAATCTATATTTAGACACCATCAATTTTTTCTATGCACATGGACAGCATTTTTCATCCCAGGTCCTTCAGAGTTGTCCTGGATCACTGTATTTCTGACAACAGCTAAGTCATTCACTGCCGATCATTTTACAATATTACTACTACTTTGTACACAGCATACTTCACTTTGTATCAGCCTATGCACGTCTCTCCAAGTTTTTCTGAAATCTGTCTGCTCATCATTCCTATTTATTTATTTATTTATTTAACTTTTTGCATTCATTTTGACAAAATTTTGGGTTCCAAATTTTCTCCCCATTTGTCCCCTCCCCCCACTCCAATACACAGAGCATTCTAATTTCTCCTATCACCAATCTGCCCTCTCTTCTATCATCCCTCCCTTCTCTTGTCCCCATCTTCTCTTTTGTCCTGTAGGGCCAGATGACTTCCTATTCCCCATTAACTATATTTCTTATTTCCTAGTAGCAAGAACAATACTAAACAGTTGTTCCTAAAACTTTGAGTTCCAAATTCTCCCCATCCCTCCCTCCCCATTCCCTTTGGGAAGGCAGGCAATTCAATATAGGCCCTATCTGTGGAGTTTTGCAAATGACTTACATAATAGTTGTGTTGTGTAAGACTAACTGTATTTCCCTCCATCCTATCCTGCCCCCCATTGTTTCTATTGTCTTTTGATCCTGTCCCTTCCCAAGAGTGTTGACTTCAAATTGCTCCCTCCTCCCATTGCCCCTCCCCTTCCATCATCCCCCCCACCCTGCTTATCTCCTTCTCCCCCACTTTCCTCTATTGTAAGATAGGTTTTCATACCAAAATGAGTGTGCATTTTATTCCTTCCTTTAGTTGAATGTGATGAGGGTAAACTTCATGTTTTTTTCTCAGTTCTCCTCTTTTTCCCTCCACTAAAAAGTCTCCTGCTTGCCTCTTAAATGACATATAATTTACCCCCATTCCATTTCACCGTCTTTCCTCCCCCCTACCTTTCTCTCTCACCATTTACCTTAATTTCTTTTAAGATATGGTCCCATCCTATTCAATTCACTCTGTGCTCTCTCTGTATGTGCGTGCACACGTGTACGTGTGTGTGTGTATGTGTATGTCTGTGGTCCCACCAACTACCCAGATACTGAAAAGTTTTAAGAGTTACAAATATTGTCTTTCCATGTAGGAATGTAAACAGTTCACTTCTGGTAAGTCCCTTACGACTTCTCTTTGCTGTTTACTTTTTCATGCTTCTTCTCATTCTTGCGTTTGAAAGTCAGATTTTCTTTTCAGCTCTTGTCTTTTCACCAAGAATGCTTGAAAGTCTTCTGTTTCATTGAAAGGCCATTTTTTTCCCCTGAAGTATTATACTCAGTTTAGCTGGGTAGGTGATTCTTGGTTTGAGTCCTAGTTCCTTTGACTTCTGGAATATCCTATTCCATGCCCTTCCATCCCTTAATGTAGAAGCTGGTAGATCTTGTGTTATCCTGATTGTATTTCCACAATACTGGAATTGTTTCTTTCTAGCTGCTTGCAAGATTTTCTCCTTGACCTGGGAATTCTGGAATTTGGCCACAATGTTCCTAGGAGTTTCTCTTTTTGGATCTCTTTCAGGCAGTAATCGATGGATTCCTTCAATACTTATTTTGCCCTCTGGTTCTAGAATATCAGGGCAGTCTTCCTTGATAATTTCATGGAAGATGATGTCTAGGCTCTTTTTTTGATCATGGCTTTCAGGTAGTCCCATAATTTTTAAACTGTCTCTCCTGGATCTATTTTCCAGATCACTTGTTTTTCCAATGAGATATTTCACATTCTCGTCCATTTTTTCATTCTTTTGGTTTTGTTTTGTGATTTCTTGGTTTCTCATAAAGTCATTAACCTCCATCTGTTCCATTCTAATTTTGAGAGAACTATTTTCTTCAGTGAGCTTTTGAACCTCTTTTTCCATTTGGCTAACTCTGCTTTTTAAAACATTCTTCTCCTCACTGGCTTTTTGAACCTCTTTTGCCAATTGAGTTAGCCTATTTTTCAAGGTGTTATTTTCTTCAGCATTTTTTTTTTTGGGGGGGGGGGTCTCCTTTAGCAAGGTGTTGACCTGCTTTTCATGCTTTTCTTGTATCTCTCTCATTTCTCTTCCCAGTTTTTCCTCCACCTCTCTAACTTGATATTCAAATTCCTTTTTGAGCTCTTCCATGGCCTGAGCCCACTGAATATTTATTTTGGATGTTTGGGATACAGAAGCCTTGACTTCTATGTCTTTCCCTGATGGTAAGCATTGTTCTTCCTCATCAGAAAGGATGGGAGGAGATACCTGTTCACCAAGAAAGTAACCTTCTATGGTCTTATTTTTTTTTCCCTTTTCTGGGCATTTTCCCAGCCAGTTACTTGACTTCTGAGATTCCTCTCCACCCCTGTCTTGCCTCCAGATCTACCCAGCTAGTGCTTGGGGTCTGAGATTCAAATGCTGCTTCCCAGCCTCAGGGCTTTCAGCCAGCTGCTGCTATTCAATGTGAGATTAAGTTCAGCTGCTCAGGTGGGGGCAGGGCCACCGCACAGGGCTCAGTTCCCTCAGGGGGTTTATGCAGAGACCTTCAACAATGGATCCCAGCTCCTGCCTGCTTTGGGAGCTTTCTGCTCCGCCATCTTGGCTCCTCCCCCTGCTCATCATTTCTTATGGAATAATAGTATTCCATCATATCATATGCCACAACTTGTTCAGCCATTCCCCAATTGATGAGCATCCGCTCAATTTTTAATTCTTTGCCCTCAGAAATGAGCTGCTATAAATATTTTTGTTCATATAGGTCTTTTCCATTTTTTTATCTCTTTTAGGATATAGACCTAGTAGTGGTATTGCTAAGTCAAAGGATATGCATTATTTTATAGCCCTTTAGGTATGGTTCCAAACTGCTCTACACAATGGCTGAATCAACTCACAACTCCATCGACAATGCATTGTCTCATTTTTCTCACATTCCCTCCAACATTTGTCATTTATCTTTTCTGTCTTATTAGCCAATCTAATAGATATGAGATTCTGATATATAATCTTAATGCCTAGATACTAAGAAGTTGAGTGACTTGCCCATTAAGTAACTTGTCCAGGGGCACAGTCCGTGTCAGAAAAAAGACTTAACACCCTATCATCTCTACTAAAGGGCCACCTACCTCTCTATTCATTATGCCTCTTCATTTACACTAAATAAAATATTTTAACAAACATTGCCTAGTATCCTAGAGTGGAAAATTAACTTACGTTTTTCATTCTTATCAATACTGTTTCTATATAGTCTTAACACATGATGTATGCATGTGTATCCCTCTATTCCCACCTAGTCATACTTTGTTTTTGTGGGGGATCAGACCTCTGATCTTGTACGTATTCGGAGTTGTGAGTGAAGAACTTCCAATGGAAATCACCATCATCTCAATAAATTACAATTTTAGAGAGTTCACTAGGAAAATTAAATGACTTGGGTAGGACTTGAACACAGGTCTTCCCAACGCTATGTCTAACTCTCTCTCCTCTGTATCATTCTGTTACAAAAAATTTTTTAAAAAGAGAAGAAAAAGAAAGAAAAGCAATGTTGCAAAACTAACCAATACTTCAAAAAAGTCTGAAGGTATATGTAATGTTTCGTACCCACACTCTCCTACCACTTCAATGTAGGAAGGGAGGTACATTTCCTCATTTATTCCTCAGGGTCAAGCTTGGTATAGCTTAATTAATTCCTCAACAATGAACTGAACTATTACTTGCTTCTAAAAGACAGGATAAAATCCATAAAATAAAACTTAACAAGGCCATGTGACATCTGAAAACAAGTCAATATATATCAAACTGGAAATGTACTTCAGAGAAGTCATCTTTTAATTACACCCACACACACAAAAAAAAAGCCCCAGGAAAATGCTGTGTATAAGCCATTTGGCAAGATTGACATTTTTAATTAACTATTATTTTCAAAAGCACCAAAGACACTAATCAAAAGAAAAGATATTTCAGAATCAGGATTTGGGATCTAAGCCATTCATCAATTCTCCCTCTACAAGACATGTCAAAATATCTCTACCTGTTCTAGTCTGATCCATTTCCTTACTAAGATGAACTTTCTTATTCATATGCTGAGTCACAACCCTCTCCCATATCCTCCAAGAGTCAGCTCTATTGGTCATTTCATTAGTACCTTTCCTCTTCAGTCTTATCAGCTACTGGCTCTTTACTCAGTTACTCAGAACACAAAACCCCTTCAATTGAGGGTAGTTGAACCAAGATGGCAGACAAGAGACAACCCAGCTGGGATTGTCTCAAATTCTGGAGTGGTGAAACCAACAAAGGCAGGATTAGACATTTTCCAAGCCTAAGAAAAACTTAAGAGGTTAGCAGCAGAAGTTCGTGACACCAGGGTAGAAATCTGCCTGGAGGCTACACAAACACAGCAGCAGCAGCAGTGGCAGCTTCAGGAGTTCTCAGCCCAGATTCTAGCTAAGGGGGTTGGACAATTGGTCAGAAAGAGATTACAGGGGACCCTTTGCTGACACTGGATACAGCTGGCACAGACTGGCAATTCTATTGCCCATATGCAGCTCTTGATCACAGTACCAGGGTGGAGAGGAGCTCTTATGTCACAGTCATAAGGAAGCAGTAGTTCAGGTCACAGTTCGAAGGCAGAGAAGAGTATTATCCAAAAATACTAAGCAGACCAATGAGACTTTTTTAAAAAAAAGTACTGACCTCTATCATCCCTTTGCTCACTGAACCATTTTGGTTCAGCAGCATATAGCCTGGATTATTAAAATAGGAATATGATGAACAGTTGGATCTCTTAACTTTCATTCATTACCATTCTTCCCTTCAACATGATCTAACAACTTGAAGACAGTAATGTTAAATGGTTTCTGTATTTTAAGAGTCTCAATCTCAGATCCTTCAGTACAGATGTGAACAAAACTGCTCACATAAAACTGACAGGATCGATTTAGAGCAGAAAGAGGCCTTAGAAACTATCTAGTCTGACTCAGTTTTAAAACTGAGGCCTAGAGAAGGTAAGCAACTTGTACAAAGTCACACAGGTAATGCAACACATCCAGAGCTTGCGCTGAGGTCCTCAGACCCTAAATCCCAAACCCTTCCCACTATTCAATGCTGCCTCTTCATTTTAATCCTTTGGATTTTTATTGCCCTTCTTAATAAAAGTGCTTCATAAATATTATTTATAAACAAATTTCTGGTAGATTTCAATATTTTCTAAATAACAGGTTTGATGTAATTAAAAGCTTCAGCTTCAAGCATGACAGACATCTCCATCTGAAAACTTCTTCATGTATTGCAATGAAGTTGCAATAAAGTCCTGTGTCAATAATGCAAATGATGAGGTGATGACTTTTGGTAATCAAAGGTTATGTCTTCTGCTAACTTCTACCAACTTTATAAGCTTCAAATATGGGCTCAGGTATGTGTGCCTCAAAAGACTTGTTAAACTAAGCACATGAAGTTCATCATAGAAAGCTGGCTATTAATTAATAATTAAATTTTGCCCTTTGCAACTTTTTAAAAGATTGAAATTTTAACAGATTTAAGGAATTTCTCACACAGATATTTCACATTATCAAAGTACTTGAGAGAAAAGAGTTTTGTTACACTATTAAGTGACTAAATATTAAAGAATTTAAGAAACAGAATGGGAAAAGAATGATGGTTAAAAAGCGTACTTTTTCCCCCAATAATGTTCACAAGATAAACAGACTTACCTTCTGTAAACTTGTTGGATTCAACTGAGTTTTATCAATTATTTTTATGGCAACCTAGTGGGGAAAAAAAGAAAAATCATGGATTTTGAGAATTTATGCTTTAAAACCATACTAACTAGTATGGTTAAATATTCTAAAAATGCTTATTCCCAAAAAGGAATAAGCAAAAATTCAACCATACACATACCAAACTCTAAAAACAATAATTTTCATTTGTGACAGTGTCATTTTTTTAATCAAAAGAAACACATGCTTTTGTGAAAATTAATGTTTAGGATAGTTTTAACAAAAAAGCATTTCATTTCATATAAAAAGAAGGGATATATTTATGCAGGACAAATATCTTCAACATCATATACTAATATCAGAAGAGAGACATGAAACTATGACATTCTAAATCTAAGACTCATTTTCCATTATACTATTGCAAATCTCTTCCATACACACATTAAATAACGAAAACTGGTATTCACAAATTCCAACTAAGAATTCTGTTGAGTTGGGCCTATTGCTAAGCTTTCACTAAACTTTTTTTTTTCTCTCCACTGAACCAAGTTATTTTATGAAGGGATACTATACCTAATCTTTCACCATGCTCCTTCAAGAGTTTACTTAGTTCATACTCTACAATAGTGTGTCCCTGGCTGCTACAGCTTTCTTCTTGGCAAGCGAATAAAATATTAACTCATATCAGCTGAACTTGTGTATGAAATCATTAAAATCTGGATCTTTTCTTATATAATTTCCCACCTTTCAGCATCAGTAACTCATTTACATTAAGTATAATTAGAGTTATTAAAATTGAAAATCACATCTTTCTCTAGTTTTCATTCTTTTAGTTTTGTATTGTTTTTAATTCTTGTCCTAACAAGTTTATGATCTGACAGTACATAGACAGGTGATTGAAGAAAAACACACATCAGTAAAGAATCACTTCACACATATTAAAATAGGCAATTTAATTTTTTGCAATGCTCCCATACCCAGCACCTTCTAATTCTTTTCTTGAAAAAATATTCATGGTATACTGGTAATGAGGTTTCTGTGTTTAAGACTTTGGTCTCTCTCATTACTTATCCCTGAATGACATTTTTCTTTCATAAAAACATTTTATTAATTATTTTTACCGTTTATTTTTCAAAAATTTTGAATTCTGAACTCCCTTCCTTTAGCCACTCCTCCATATATTGAGAAGGCAAGCAGTGATATTATATATATGAAATCACATAAAACAAATTTCCATGAGACATTCCAACATTTTTCAATGCCCCTTTCTACTTCCATTCTAACACTGAAGTCACCAAGTCAAAAAGTATACACTGATTTAATTTGCAAGATCTTGCTGGATTTTCATAGAATTTTTCTATATCTTCAACTTCTACAAAAAGATGCTGGCATATCAGCTACAAATATTTTCATGGTGGTTTTTTTGCATATAGTTCTGAAAAATGCAAAAGAAGATGACCCCATGAAATGATGATTTTTTTTCTAGGTTGGCATTTTCAGTAGTACTGAAATAAAAAAGGGCAGCACTGATGTGCATGACTGAGAACCAGACAAACATCCAGGAAACAATTCACTCAAATGAGTCTGACTTTGAATCATTAATAGTAATACTACTAAAATGATGCTTCTTGTTGACTTTGGATGCACTATAAAACCCACACCAACTCTTTTCATTTACTCTCCAAGCAGGTGAAAGTCATATACTTTCATTTAGCTACAGAATTCTTTTGTCTTCTAGTTTCATTTATAGCAAGAACCTCAAAATTGAAAAATTCACTTACTCCAATAGGAAACCCAATGAACACAGATCTAACATTTAAGAGAACAGCTAAATTAATGTTTACAAGTCATTTACAAGTTGTTTTCTTACCACCCTCCGCACTTTTTTTCTAACACTCTACGGCCATCACTGAAGAAGTAAAAATGGGGTTGCAGCCCATGACCAGCAAATTGGCAATATATCAAAAGACCAGTACAGTTCATGTTAAAGAGTTATTAGAAAGACAGAGAAACTAATGCAATGTTGGTGAAGCTCTGAAACAGTACATTATAGAAATCAATTTGGAATAATGAAAATAAAGTTACTAAAACATCCATATGTTTTGACCCAGAGATTTCACTGTTGGTGCATACCTCAAGTAAGGCACTGACAAAAAGGCTCCATATACGCCAAAATATTTATAAGCAGCACTTTTCGTGGTAGAAACAAAGATGCCCACCAGAGTATATTCTACTGAGTCAACAAAGAAAGGCTGAAAACCTATGGCAACAAACTTCAGAGGGCTCTAGAAGGCAGAGATCAATACAGGAACTGAAGTGACATAAGTCAAGAACAAGCAGTGGACCAACCAAATTGTCCAAAAGCTTCCATTACATGTATCCTCCCATTCTTTACTCTGTAACACTTTCACTAATCTTCAATTTCTCACTCTCTAGTGGCTGCTTCCCTACTGACTGAACACACACACACACACACAGTCCTAACTTGATCCATTCATTCCCACTAGCTATAGTTCCCTATCTTCTCACTTCAAGGACGAAATTTCATGAGAAGGTCATCTACAAATGGTACCTCTACTTCTTCTCTTCATCTAAAACTACTGTCTCTGAAGTTACAAATGACCTCTTAATTGCCAAATTTAATGGTCTTTTAAAAATCTTCATCCTTCGTGACCTTTCTGCAGTCTCTGACACTATTAAACGGGCTTCTCTGTTGGATACTCTCTCCTGTCTAGGATTTTATTCCACCACTTTCTTCTGGTTCTCCTACTTTTCTGATTGCTTATTCTCAGTCTTTTGCTGCTTTTTCCTCCAGGTCATGCCCACTAACCACGTATGTGTTCCTAAGGCTCTACCCTAAGCTATCTTCTCGTTTCCTTCAATGATCATCTCAACATAGATGATTTTCAGATCTGTTTATCCAACCCTAACCTCTCTTTTGACCTCTAGTTTCAAATCTCCAATTGCTTATTTGACATCTCAAACTAGTTATCTCATAGACATCTTAAACTCAATAGATCTAAAATAAAACTCATTCATCCATCCCCACCCACCTCCACTTTCCAGCTTCCCTAATACTGTCAAGGACAGGCACCACTAGCTATCCTCTCAGTACCCAAGCCTACAACCTCCATATCACCCTCAATTACACCTTACTCAAACTCACATATTCAGACTCACAACAATGCTTGTGCATGTCTCCTCTCCACTCACAAACCACCCCCCCCCCCCCCCCCCCCGGAGCAGGTCCTGATCACTTCACTCTTGGACTACTGAAACAGCCTCCTTGCATCGAGTGGACACTGCTGCCTACATGATTTTCCTAAAGTGCAGGTCTGTCTACATTAATCCCCTATTCAATAAATTCTAGTGACTCCCACTGTCTAGGACCAAGTATAGAATGTTCTGTTTGTCTTTCACAATTTAGTTCCTTCTTGCACTTTACTCCCCCCTCTGAGACCGCTACACTGGTCTTTTTGCTATTCCTGTTATATGATCCTTCATGCCTTTTCAATGGCCGTACTCATGCCTGGAATGTTCTCCTTCCTTGTTTCTGCCTACTGGTTTCTCCAGCCTTCCTCAAGTTTCAATTCAAATATCACCTTCTTCAAGAGTGCCTTTCCCAGTCACTGAGGACTGCTAATGCCCTCCCTCTGACATAATCTTCCCCTTATATTGTTTATATCTTGTACATATGTATATAGTTTTTTGAATGTTGTTCCATTAGATTATGAGCTCCCTGTGTGCAGGGATTGTGTTTTTGCCCTTCCTTTTTACTTAGTGCTTAGCACAGAGCCTGGTACGCAATAAAAGCTTATTAAATCCTTGTTGATGATACCTTCCCACAAGAACTTATATGACTGGATAAAAGAAATTAAGCAATTTAAAAAATAAAAGAAATTAATAGTAAAGACTTAGAACAGGAACGGGGAAGTTGCAGTCTCGAGGCCAATAGGTTGCCCCCTCCTGACCTACAAGGAGAATAAACAGCTCAGAAAACCAAGTGGTAAACCTTATCTAAGTTACAAAGACTGAAAATTACAACATACCAAACAAAATCAAAGACTATATGATACAGCAAGAAATATTAGAATAAAATTAGAACAGAATAAAATATTAGAATAAAACAGAAAGAAAACATAATTTGATCTATCAAAAAACAAGTGACCAAGAAAAAAAGTCAAGAGATGTTTAAAAGTCACTGGACTTTGTGAAAACCATGATCCAAAGAAGACAAAACCCAGAATACTTTGTTTCAAGAAATTATAAATGAAAATTTCCCAGGTCTACTTAGAACCAGAAGCCAAAGAAAAGACAGAAAGAATCCACTGATCACCTCCTGAAAGCCCCAAAGAAAACGTTCCAGAAGTGTTATAGCCAAATTCAGAGCTCCCAGAAGTGCCAAGGATCAAAACACGATCACAGAAAGCCTACCAGCTATAAATGAGAGAAAATCTTGGAGTATAATATTCCAAAAGGCAAAAAATATTTGCAACCAATAGTAACTTAGCCTACACAAAATTAAACAATGTGCTACAATAGGGAAATAAACTTTAGTGAAGCAGAGAACTGAAGAATTTCTGAACAAAAGTTCAAAGTTGAGTAGGAACTTTGAAATACAAACACAAGAAGCAAGAGAAACCTAGCAAAATATATTTATTCGAATAATTAAATGTATAATGCAAAGCTAACATTCTAATACCTTTAGAACTTTGTAGGACCATTGTCCATTTCTTCCTGCTCCTAAGTGTGCATTTACTACTCCCAGGCCTCTGTCCTGAGACATTCTGTCTCTCTATCTTCTAATTGTTGGTGATAAATAACATTCCTAAGTATCTGACTCCAAAATTCACATTTGTAGCCCCTCTCCTGAGTTCCAGTCTAACATCATTAACTTCTTCCTAGACCTGAATGTCCCACAAGCATCTCAAATACAACATATTCAAAATGGAACTCATTAAACCAACCACTCTGGCCTACCTTCCCTGCTTTGGTAGAAAGCATCATTATTCTTCTAGTTGCCCACCTTTGAAACTGTTCAACTTCTCTCTCTCCCTAACCCCTCAAACTTCATTAGTTGCCAAGTCCTGTCTCTATAGTTCCACAACATTTCTTAAGTTTTCCCCTTCTCTCTTTAATTATCTTCATCAACTCATGCTTAGCCTAAGCTAGTACAACTGTCTTGTTTCTAGGCTCTCATTCCTCCTATACATCTTCTACAGGGCTAACATTTTAATCTTCCTAAAGCACATGTGTGACCTCTGGAATAAAATACAAACTATTTTGGGGGGGCATTTAAAACCCTTCAAAATCCAGCCTGCTTTTCAAGACTTATTTCACAATACTCATTATTACTTGCTGTTCAAAGCAACTTGGCCGAACGAACACAGTAATAACTACAAATGTCATTTACAGAGTGCTTAGAAGTCTGCAAAATACTTTATATGTTATAAATAAATCAGTAAGTATGTCATTAAGTATTACTATGTTCCAAACACCGTGCTAGGTATAGGAATATAAATGCAACAAATGAAAGCAATCCCTACTCCAAAGGAACTACTAAATCAACAGGAAAGACAAGTCCACATATAACTAATATATAATAAAAATAAAAAAAATTCAAATAGATACAAAGTAATTAAATATGAAACAATTTAAAAAGAAAGGCACTAGCAGTTGAGGAAATCAAGAGAGATTTCACATAGAAGGGGGTGTCTGAGCTGTATCTTAAAGGAAAAGAAGGCTACTATGGGGCAGAAATAAAGAAAGAATATGTTTCAGGCACGAGATGGCCAGAACCAAGGCATATAGACAGGAGAAAGAGAAAGAGTATCAAGTACGAAGAACAGACTATGTCGGGTTATATGAAAGAGTGGGAGGGGAAGTAATGTTTAAATAACTTAGAAAGAAAAACTGGAAATAAATTTCTTTTAAAAGATAAACAAAGGAGTTTATCAATCATCAACTATTTACTGGGTCCCTAATATGTACCAGGCATTATACATGGAGTTAGAGAAACAAATACAAAGAATGAAATAATTCTTCCTTGTAAGGAACTTAACACACTAATAGGAGAGACAAGTACATATGTAAATATATAGCATAAATATAAATAGTAATATCAAGTACTGAAATCAGGAAATAGAATGGGAAGGAGGGAGACATTTGGGATAGCCAGGGTAAATCCACAGAAATGAGAGATGGAGCATTATATATGAGAAAGAGCTGGCAGAGTGGGACAGAGAATAATGGTCAATGAAACTGGAAAGATTAGTGGTAGGTAATGAAAAGCTTTTAAAAAAAATAAAAGGAGGAGTCAATATGGCAGAGTAAAGGCAGGGACTTGTCTGAGCTCTCCCTCAAAACCCTCCAAATGTCTTTAAATAACGGCTATGCAGCAGAACTCACAGAAAAACAGACTGAAAATTTTTCTGCTCAAGACAACTTAGAAGGTTGCAGGAAAGATCTGTTGTACCTGGGTGAGAAAAGCCTGGCCCCAGCAAACTAGGAATAGGCCTTGGGAATCACTAAATCAGCAGCAGCAACAGCTGCTTTCAGAGCTCTCAGCCCAGATGGTAAGGGGATCAAACAACTGGTCAGTAAATTACAGGGATTTCTCTGCTAATACTGAAGCAAAACTCTGTTGCTTTGACCATACTTGGATCTAGGTCACCATCCCAAGGGGAGGAGGAGCACTACCACATGGCAGGCAGCTTGCAATGGAGGGGGGACCCTCGTCATAGTTCCAGGGCAGAAAAGAGACTAGACTTTTAGACTAGAGTACAGGCCAGGAGAGAAGTTAATACCTCTCCTTAGATCATACCACCTTGGTAGAACTGAAAACTTAAACTGTCTCTGAAAACAGCTACACAAAACCCCTGAAGCTTGAGACAGGGCAACATCCATTCTGGAAGCCAACTCCTACTTTAACAAAGAGTTAAAAGTCAAGTAATAGGCTGGGAATATGAGGAAACAATAGAAAAAAATTTTATCACAGAAAATTACTATATTGACAAGGAAGACCAAAACATACACTCAGAAAAAGACAATGAAGTTCCTATATCCAAAGCCTCCAAGAAAAATATGAATTGGTCTCAAGCCATGGTAGAGCTCTGAAAATCAAGTGAGAGATGGAGGAGAAATTGGGAAGAGAAATGAGTGATGCAAAAAAATCATGAAAATAGAGTCAACAGCTTAGGGTAAAGGAGACACACAAAAAATACTGAAGAAAAAACACCTTAAAAACCAGACTAGGCCAAATGGCAAAAGAGGTACAAAAAGCCAGTGGAGGAGAAAAATGTTTTCAAAACTAGAATTGGTCAAATGGAAAAAGCACAACAATTCACCTTTAAAAAAAACTCTTTAAAAAGTAGAATTAGACAAATAGAAGAGGAGGCTAAAAAGTTCACTGAAGAAAATAATTCCTGGACGTGGACCCTATAGCCACAAGGCCCTACCACCACTTTCTACCTATTCCTTCCCCTGAGATGCTCTTCGCAGCACCTGATACCTCAGGGCAAAGTGAACTTACTGGAGGACAGCAAGGACCACATGTTTTGAAAATGGAAAACAAAGCACCTGTGGATTCTCATAAAGTTATCAAAGAGTCTATAGTAACAGAAGAATTGATTACACAAGGAAAATGGGTCAAGTTTCAACAAACAACTTATGCGGTTCCCACTGGTAAAACAAGAACTTGGGAAACTGAAACACACTACTAGGAGAGCAACTGGTGTGGCAATTAAATAAGTATTAAAAAAAGAATTCTGCATTATGAATGCATTGTCCTGGTGAAGCAGTCAGAACTCCAATGGAAAGCTACTGCTTAGTTTCTAGCAGTCTCACAGATGACAAGGAAAGCCCAGAGATATCCATTCTTCATAAGCTTGAGGAAGAAACTGATTAAGAAGGTGATGTTGCTAAATATTCTCCGGCTGTATGCATGAACCCAGATTTGTCAAACTGTACTATACATATAGTGACTGATGATTAATGAAGATGATGCTGAAAATGTGAAACCTAAGCCAAAGCTTGGAGATGGAGAATTTGTGAAAGTAGTTTCTTTACCAAAGAATGATCTACTGAAGAGAATTGATAACCTGGCTGCTGATAAACATCTCAAGGTGGATGCCAGAGTCTATTCTTATGCTTTGGCACTGAAACATGCCAATGCAAAACCCTTTCAAGTACTATTCCTGAAATGCTGAAACTGACCAAGACTCACCTTTATATTTCTATAAATGAGGTCAATAACTTTCATAGTTTGGACTTTGTATTCACATAGTTAATATAGGTTTTAAATTAGCTTTTTCATAAAATAAAGGCAATACAGAATGCACACAATGTTGATGGAATTGTATTAGTGAATTGTAAGCTAATGTTTTGAACTCTATTTTAGGTTAAATTTGAATTATTCAATAAGGAGTGCACAAACATAAAAATCTAAAAGTAAAAAAAGTAAATAATTCTTCAAAATTAGAAGGGAACAAATGAAATTCAAGTTAATAACTTCATGGGAAATCAAGAAACAATAAAACAAAATCAAAAGAATGAAAGAAAAATAGAAGACAATGTGAAATATCTCACTGAAAAACAAGTACCCTGGAAAATAGATTGAGGAGAGATAATTGGAAAATTATTGGACTGCCTGAAAGCCATGATCCAAAAAAGAGCCTAGACACCATCTTTTAAGAAATTTTCAAAGAAAACTGCTCTAATAATCTAGAACCAGAGGGAAAAATAATAGGAAAACTCCCAGGAATATTATAACCACATTTCAGAGCTCCCGTCAAGGAGAAAATGCTGGAAACATCCAGAAAGAAACAATTCAAGTATCATGGAACCACAGTCAGGTTAACACAAGACTTGGCAGCTTCTACTTGAAAGGATCAGAGGGCTTGGAATATGATATTCTGGAGGGCAAAGGAGTTAGGATTACAACCAAGAATTATGTACCCAGCAAAACTGAATATAATCCTTCAGAGGAAAAAATGGAATATCAATGAAATAGAGGACTTCCAAGCATTCTTGATGAAAAGACCAAAGCTGAATAGAAAAATAAGACTTTTGACTACAAGACTCAAGAGAAGCATAGGTGGAGCCAAGATGGCAGAGTAGAAACAGGGACCTGCTTGGGCTCTCTCCAACAAAATCTCAAAAAATCTGTAAAAAAAATTACTCTAAACAAATTCCAGAGCAACAGAAGTCACAAATAATAGACTGAAACAAATTTCCAGCCCAAGACAAACTGGAAGGTTGATAGGAAGGGCTTACTGCACTGGACTGGGAAATGAGCACAGTCCCACAAGGGCTATGCTGGCACAAATGGGGCTGGAATAGGCCTTAGGGGACTGAATCACTGGCAGCTGCAGCAGTTTGCAGATTTCTTAACCCACAAAGACAGCTTTAAAGGTCAGAGGGAAAGGTCTCTCACCTGGTTGAGAGGGGAACATGGTCCAGCCCCTGCTCCAGCCCCAGCCCTAGGGTGGCAATAGCCACTGCCACAGTAGGTTGCTTCTGGAGCCCTTTACTTAACAAAAAACTCAAAAGTCAAGTAATTGGCTGGGAAAATGAGAAGCGGAGCAGGGAGAACATCAGACAATGGAATCTTACTTTCTTGGTAAAATGTATTTTCTTACATCTTTGGTGATGAGGAAGATCAAAAGACACAATCACAAGATGACAACAAAGTCAAAACTCCTGCATTCAAGGACTCCAAGAAAAATATTAATTGGTCTCAGGCCATAAGAGAGTTCAAAAAGGATTTTGAAAATCAAGTGAGAAAAGCAGAGGAAAAATTGGGAAGAGAAATGAGAGTAATGCAAGAAAATCAAGAAAAACAAGTCAACAGTTTACGAAAGGAGACCCCAAAATATGCTGAAGAAAATAACACCTTTAAAATTAGAATAACCCAAACGGCAAAAGGTCCAAAAAGCCAAAGAGGAGAAGAACACCTTACAAAGGAGAATGGGCTAAAACAAAAAAAGAGGTCCAAAAGCTCCTTCAAAATTAGAATGGAAGCTAACAGCTTTATAAGAAATCAAGAAATTATAAAACAGAACCAAGAGATGAAAAAATAGAAGACAATGTGAAAAATCTCACTGCAAAAACAACTGACATGAGAAATGGATCCTGGAGAGATAATTTAGAAATTACTGGACTACTTGAAAGTCATGGTCAAAAAAGGAATCTAGACACCATTTTTTTAAGAAATTATTGAGGAAAACTGCCCTGATATTCTAGAACCAGAGGGTAAAACAGAAATGGAAAGAATCCACCAATCATCTCCTGAAAGAGATCACAAAAAGAAAACTCCTAGGAATACTGTAGCCAAATTCCAGAGTTCCCAGGTCAAGGAGAAAATATTACAAGCAGACAGAAAGAAATAATTCAAGTATTGTGGAAACACAATCATGATAACACAAGATTTTCTACTTCTATACTAAGGGATCAGAGTGCTTGGAATATGATATTCCAGAGGTCAAAGGAAATAGGATTAAAGCCAAGAATCATTTACCCAGCAAAGCTGAGCATAATACCTTAGGGGAAAAAATAGAATTTCAATGAAATAGAGGATTTCCAAACATTCCTGTTGAAAAGAACAGAGCTGAATAGAAAATCTGACTTTCAAATACAAGAATCAAGAGAAGCATGAAAAGGTAAACAGAAAAGAGAAACTGTAAGGGACTCATTAAAGTTGAACTATTTACATTCCTTACACGACAAGATGACATTTGTAACTCAAGAGACCTTTCTCAGTATTAGGGTAGTTGGAAGAAACATAATATAATGTAACACAATAAAAGGGCGGGGGGAAGAGAGCACAGGGTAATCTGATTATGAAGGGATGATATCTAAAAAATAAAACTGTGTTGAGAGGAAAGTACTGGGAGAAAGAGAAACGGAGAGGTAGAATGTAGTAAATCATCTCACATAAAAGAGGCAAGAAAGAGCTTTTACAATGGAGGGAAAGAGGGGGAAGCTGAGATGGAATAAGTAAGCATTACTTTCATTGGATTTGGCTTCAGGAGGGAATAACATACACACTCAATTGGGTATGGAAGTCAGGAAAGCAGGGAAGAAGTGGATAAGGGAGGGGGGATAATAGAAGGGATCACAAATTGGGGGAAGGGACAAGTGAAAGCAAGCACTGTTGTGGAGGGACAGGCTAAAGGAGAGAATAGAATAAATGGAGAGCGGGACAGGATAGAGGGAAATACAGTTAGTCTTTCACAACATAACTGTTACACAAGTGTTTTGCATACACACGTATAACCTATATTGAATTGGTTGCCTTCTCAATGAGGGTGGATGGGGAAGGGGAAAGGGAGAGAATGTAAAACTCAAAAGCTTTAAACACGAATGTTAAAAACTGTTTTACATGCAACTGAGAAATAAAATATATAGCCAATGGAGTATAGAAATCTATCTTGCCCTATAGGAAAATAGAAGGGAAGGAGATGGGAGGAGGGTGGGTGATAGAATGGAGAGCAGACTGGAGGAAGAATCAGAATACTTGTGTCCTGGGGTGGAGGAAGGGGAGAGATGGGGAGGAAAGTTGAAATTCAAAATTTTGTGGAAGTGAATGTTGAAAACTGAAAATTAATTTAAAAAAAGATACAAAGAAAAAAGCAAAACATAAAAAGGTAAACTAGTAAGGGAAATCATAAGGGACTTAATAAAGTTAAACTTTAAATTCCTACACATGGGAAGATGATACTTGTAGTTCAGAAGAACTTTCTCATTATTAGGGTAGATAGAAGTATACATACACACACACACACAACACACACACACACACAGGGCACAGGTGTGAGTTGAATACTTAAGTTTATACAAAATAACTCACACAAAAGAGGTAAGAAAAAGTTTTTACAATGAAGGGGAAGCGGGGCTGGGGGGAGGGGTAAAAGGGATTGAGTGAACTTTACTCTCATCAGAATTGACTCAAAAAGGGAATAACTCAATTGGGTATAGAACTAGATTACCCTTACAGGAGAGGAGTAGGGGAAGAGGATAAGGGGGCAGTGGTGGTGAAAGAAGGGAGGGCAGACTGAGAGAGGTGGTAAACAGATGTGAAATGTTTTGAGGAGGGACAGGGTAAAGGGAGAGAACAGAATAAATGGAGTGGGGGGAGGGAACAGGATGAGGGAAATGGAGTTAGCAATAGTAACTGTGAAAAAATTTTTGAAGCAAGTTTCTCTGACAAAGGCCTCATTTCTCAAATATATAGAAAACAGAATCAAATTCATATAAAAATAAGAGCCATTCCCCAGTTGAGAAATGATCCAAAGATACGAACTGCCTTCAGATGAAATAATCAGAGCTATCTACAGTCATATGAAAAAATGCTCTCACTACTGACTGGAGAAATGCAAATTATAACAATTCTGAGGTACTAATACCTATTAGATTGCCTAACAGGACAGAAAAGGAAAATGACAAATGGCAGAGGAGAGGTAGGGAAAATGGGGCATTAATGCACTGCTGGTGGAGTTGTGAACTAATTCAACTCTTCTGTACAGCAAACCAAAGGGCTATAAAACCACACATACCCTTTGACCTAGCAATACCATCACTAGATTTGTATCCCCAAAGAGAGAAAAAACCAAAAAGGAAAAAGACATGTACAAAAATATTTGTAACAGCTCTTTTCTGGGAGCAAAGAATTGAAAATTGAGAAGATTCCATCAACTGGGGAATGGATGAACTAGTTGTGGTATGTGATTATGATGGAATACTACTGTGTTATGGGAAATGACAAGTGGGATGCTCTTAGAAAAGCATGGAGAAACCCTATGTGAGCTGATGCAAAGTGAAATGTACTGTATCCAAAATAACAACAATATCTTAAGAGGACCAGCTGAGAATGACTTAGCTGTTCTCAGCTATACAATGATCCAGGACAATTCTGAAGGACTTATAATGAAAAATGCTATTCATGCCTGAGAAAAGAACTGATGGTATCCAAATACAGATTGAAGCACACTTTTTTTGCTTTTTTTATTTTTCTTGAGGTTTTGGTCTGTGTTTTCCTTCACAATATGACTTTTATGGAAATGTTTTGCGTGACTACACATGTATAACCTGTATTGAATTGCTTACCTTCTCAATGGCGGAAGGGAGAGAATTTGGAACTCAAAATTTTGAAATGTTAAAATTGTTTTTACATATATCTGGAGAAAAATAAAAAATAATAATAAAAGAAAAAACTCAAAGGAGTACATATTTTATCCTAGAAGCAACAGGAAGTCACTGGAGTTTGCTAAATATAGGACTGATTGGGTCAAATTTACATTTAAGCTGTGTAGTGGAGGAGGTAGCTTAGAACAGGGAGAAACTTGAGGCAGACAGACCAATTAGGAAGCAACTGTTACAATCTAGGGGGGAGGTAATAAAGTCTGAACTAAGATTGTAACTATGGGTCAGAGAAGGGGTTAAATGAGAAACATGGCTATTTGGCAGCTGATTAGGTAGATACATTAAGGAGTCCTAGATACTGACAAGGTTACAAACATGGACATCTATCAGAATAGTAGTGTCTGCGGCAGAATTAAGGGAATTTGAAAAAGGGTGGGATTTGTGTGAAAAGATACTGAATCTGTTTTGGACACTCTGAGTTTGACTTATCTGTAAGACATTCTATTTGAAATGTCCAATAGGTAACTGAAAATGCAGGCTTAAAGCTGAGAGGAGAGAGTGGAGATGGATATATAGATTAGTGAGTCATAAATTGATTGCACAGATGATAATTAAACTCACAGAACTGAGAAATCACTGAGAGAAAATAGGGTAACTAAGATGGAACTTTAAGGATGTTAGATGGCAGTTCAGAATACTGATGATAAATCAGTAATGTAGCCTGAAAAGCAAAGGCTAGATAATAATAAGAAAGACCCAGAAAGTGTAGTGTCAGGAAATCTCAGAAAGGAGCAACTAGTCAACAGTGTCATATGTAACTGCGGAGTAAGAAATTTCAAATCTGAAGCCAGGTTGCAAAAGGATAAGAAACAAATGAAAGGAGGAAGTAGAGGCAGCAAGTGTAGACAACGTTCTCTAGCCATTTGACTTAGACAAGTAGTAAACATAAAGGATAATAATTTGAGCAGTTAAAATCTAGTGAAAGATTTGGCATGTTTAAAGGCAGTAGGGAAAGAACTAATAATTGATAGGGAGAGATAGGGGCTAGGGGGTGGGGAGGAAGAGAAAGAGGCGGGGGGGGGAAGAGGGAGGAGGCATAGAAATTGTGGTTGTAGTCTGCTGGAGCAGATGCAGAAGGGATTGAATTATGGGCATACATAGGCAGGATGACCTTGGCAAGTAAATAGGAAATTCACTGCCAGATACTAGGGAAAAGAGGGCTGGAGGGTTGAGATGAAGAGAAAGGGACAAGAAGTACATCAAATGGCCTCACTTCTCAGTACAGTAAAAAGTGAGGTCCTCAACTGGGAGGGGAAGGGGGCAAAGAAAGAGGCAGTGAAGACTTGAAGAAAGAAGGAAAGGTTTAAAAATATTTTGTGGGTTGTGAGACAGGGCATCAATTGGGAGGAGTAAAAGGATTTCCCTGCTGCAGTTGAGGGATCAGTTCAAGTTGGATAACATGAATTTACAATGTATCCAATAAGCACAGCTGTGTAACTTCCTCCTGCTGTGTTCAGAAGTACACGAGCAGGAGTGAAGGCAGATTGATTCATGACTGAGGTTTGGCAAGGGGTAACTGGTAATAGGACATGGAGGCAATGCATTTGAAAGTAAAGGGCAGTGTACAGTTAATTAGCTAGGGTCAAGTTTAAAGAGAGGAAAGTGAAATCAAAGCAGGCTGAGAAAGTACTGAAGGATAAAGGAATCAGAGATCTCAATGAGGGTAAAGAGTAGGTATAGGGTGGATAAGAGGGAGAGAAGAAATGATATAAAGTTAGAACAAAGAAGAATGACAGTTTTTGAATAAGGAAATCGAACACATCAATAATGATGAGATCAAGAGTATAACCACTTTTGTGTGTGCCTGAGATAGAGCGAATCAGAGTAAATACAATAAATTGTAGGATTTAATGAGACTGAGGAAATCAGGTGGGTTAGGAATTTAGTGGAAGCATCAACATGGGATGTTGAACTCTTATATAGTTATAAGAACAAAGCTTTGGGGAAAAGAAACAGTGAGAACCAGGTGATGAACTCCTTGAAAAAGAAAGGAAAATGATATAGGGGTCTATATACAATAGATACCTTGATTTTGATGGGGTGGAAAATCTTAATACAATGAAGTTTAAAAGGAGGAGAGGTTACTGAATAATGGCAATAAAGTGAAAAATTCATTAAGCGTTTGAATTAATTTTTGGTAGTTGTGCATTCAGAACCTTCTACTATTGCTAAGGTTTGAGACCCCCACATTCAGTGATGTGACCTCATATGATATCTTGACCCAGATTTTAAGGAATGCTGATTTAGAGACATTATATTAATGAGGTAAAGATGTTTATGTGAAAATAAAGAGCAGACAACCTAAAAAGTCATTAATGAAAAATAACTCAGAGTAACATTTTTTAAAGCAAGTGGAAATGCCTAAGTTCAAAGAGAAGTACAATATAACCAAGAAAAAGAGGTGGTGAAAAAAAAAATTATCAGCATGCCCCTAGAACCAGCAAAAGGTGAGGCTTTCTTTATCTGGAAGACCTGATCATTCTGCAACCAGGAAAAGTGCCAAAGCAAAATAGGACTGTAAGCACAGTATTAACTACGCATAAATTCATCACCACAGTCTTGAGGTTAGTGTTGTCCTCTTTCGTAAGTTGTAGAATAAGGCTGAGATGTTACAAGACTTCCCCAAGTTTGTCCAATAGCTAGTAAATTTCAGAACTGATGTTTCTGGGTACAGACCCCCAATTCTAAGCATTACTTTTTCTATTACACCACATTGCTTATCCAGCACATAGTACAGTGTTTGACACATAATAGGTGCATATGCCTACACACTTGATTTGGGGCAAAATTTGACTCTGTGTTCTGAAACTGGTTTTTACCATCTTCTTGATTCCAGAAAGCAGACAATATGGCACATATGGCACAGTTTTTGGAATAGT
The DNA here is from genome assembly GCA_023548195.1 of Bettongia penicillata ogilbyi. Classification (NCBI taxonomy): domain Eukaryota; kingdom Metazoa; phylum Chordata; class Mammalia; order Diprotodontia; family Potoroidae; genus Bettongia; species Bettongia penicillata. Next base: position 3,341,788 of record JAJHZJ010000665.1, on the reverse strand, counting down.
CTGTCATAAAAATTAGCTTTCTACTGCAATTTAATCTCATGAAATTTTGGATGGCATGATTCTGTTATCATAGGCCCTGATCATTCTTTTGGTAAGCTGAATACTAAGGTTCCAGAACTGAGTAACTAAATGATCAGATGCTAAATTGTGTTGATCCCACAGGATGTTATCCTAGCAGTATAGGTAGAATTTGCAAACGCTAATATTCCAGCCATGATCAAATAATTAAAAGTTTCTGTTAGATGGGATATAAAAAGGTAATTTACAGAAAGGAGCAACTGCTTGTTATGACTTCTGTTTTATGGAATTTGAGGTGAAAACAACTTTGGAGGTGATCCTGTTCCAGTACAAAACCTTGACTAATTCATGAATTTCTTCTACTATGATCCCTAACAGTCATTCATTCTTCATTTGTATGGCACCTGGGAAAGAGGCCTAGTTACCCAACAAAGCAACTCATACCAATCTTGTCATACGTTAAAGCAGTACTTTCAAGTTTGGTGTTACCCATGTATTTGATAACTAGGATTGATTTAAAAACAAAAGTAGGTAATGTTAGGCCTTAGGGAAAATCCCTATAACCTGCCAGTAGATACCTCCCCAACCCCAAAGTTGACATCAAATAATTAATATTTTCCAGATCTGATAGCTCAATTAATTTCACATCTATCTCACTAGAGTACCATCTAAGGCCCCATTTCTATACCTTCACATGGACATTATGTAATCATGTTTATTTGCTGTAATTTAGATTTAATACAATTGGTCTAAAATATAAAATCTTACAATCAGTCTCCAGGTTAGTAACTCTCTTGTGTTAAGGGATAAGGTATCTAGTTAAGCCTTCATTCTCTAGTCTAATCCCTGCCTTCATACTTGGACAACAGTACAAGTATATAAAAACTAATTTTATATAATGCTTTAAGGTTTGTGAAGCACTTTACAAACATCTCATGTATCCACACAACAACAGGAAAAGGGAAAATACTATTACTACTTTAAAAATGAGGAAACTAAGGCAGATGGGTTAAGTGACATGCCCAAGTTAGTGCCTGAGGCTGGAGATGACCTCAGGTCTTTCTGACTTCAGTGCTCTAATCATAATACCACTTACATGATGATGTCACCTCAAATACCCTGTCCTCCCACCTTGTTCCTCTAGTTCAATTTCTGTGAGCTATATTTCATTTTACTCTATTCACCCACAGAGATGATTATACCTTGAATCTATCATGATTTTAAACTCTTAAATGCTCTTCTTTGATCATACCATCCTATCCTCACTTCTTTCTCCTATACTTCACTCTTAAAATCTCTTCCTTGATATTGCCATGACCTCTAGTGTCTCAATCCCTACCTGTGAATCCAGTTCATAATTACTCCTCTGGCAATTTCCCTCCTTCACTGCCCTGATGCAACAGTTCAATTATGTACTGGCCATTTTTTAATCTCTAGTTTTATCTGATTCACCATGTTTATGCTGCCAGTCCTTTCCCAACCTGCCATCACCAATTTTTCTGCTAAAAAGCATTCTGCTGTTCACAAAATGCTAACTGACACTGGGTGCCCTGGTTAACAAGTCCACTACAAATTTATTACTTTAAGCCATTGTGTCACAGAAGACAGGTGGATCAGATCTAACCTGGAAGACATAATATAATACAGTCCAATCTTTTAAGCATTTAAAAGTCTATTATATGCAAGGCACAAAAAGATAAAATAGTTCACAATAATTTGGGGAATTATCTGTGAATGGTAAAATGGTTCATTTACAATAGGGAAGTTTTGCAGAAGTGAACATTTAGGAGGAAAATAATGAATATTTAATTTTGAAATTATTTTTTTTTATAATCAGTGAAAATCCACCTTCTCCTTTCTACTCCTCAACTAAGAAAAAAACCCAGAAAGCTCATTTTACAAACAAGTATATATTCAGGTAAAACAAAATTCTCAAACTGGCCGTATCCCCCCAAAATGGATCTCAATCAGCACTCTGAATCTACCATCTATCTACCTCTCTATTAACAGGTGAGTAGCATGTTTCATCACAAGTTCTTAGGAATCATGGTTAGTCAGTGTAATGATCAGAGTTTCTAAGTCTTGCAAAGCTGTCATCTTCTGATTCTGCTTACTTCACTGTGCATCAGTTTATAAAAATCTTCCCAGGTTTCTCTGAAATCATCTCCTTGATCATTTCTTATAGAACACTTTCATATGCCATAACTTATTCAACGATTTCCTAACAGATATCCCCTTAGTTTCCAATTCTTTGCCATCACAAACTAAGCTGCTATAAACATTTTTGTATAAAAAGGTCCTTTTTCTCTTTTTTGATTTCTTTGAGAGAGTAAATAGTGGTATTGCTGGGTCAACAGGTCTGAAAAACTTACTAACTTTTGGGACTTGATGCCAAACTGTTTTCCAGAATGGTTTAACCAGTTTTTGTTGTTTTTCAGTCTTTTAGCTGTCTACAACTCTTCATGACTCCATGGATTATTGCACACCAGGCCCTTCTATCTTCCACTATCTCCTACCGTCTGTACAAATTCATGTTTGTTGCTCCCCTGATACTATCTATTTAGCTGTCACCCCTTTTTCCTTTAGTCTTTCCCAATGTCAGGATCTTTTTCAATGACTCCAGCCTTCTTATTAAGCACTTAACCTTCAGCTTCAGTATTTGACCTCCCAGTGAATAGCCTGAATTAATTTCTTTCAGTAATGACTAATTTGAGCTCCTTGCTATCCAGTAGATTCTCAAAGTCATCTCTACCACCACAATTTGAAAGTGATGATTCTGTGGCCCTTAGCTTTGCTAAATCCAATTCTCACTCTCACAACCAAATATTACTACTGGAAAAACGAGAGTTTTGCCCATGCAGACCTTTGTCAGCAAAGTGCTGTCTCTGTTTTTTAGTATGCTGTCCAAATTTGCCATAGCTTTTCTTCCAAGAAGTAAGCAAATTTTAATTTTATGGCTGCAGTCATCATCTGCAATGACCTCTGAGCCGAAAAATATTTAATCTGACACTGCTTCTATTTCTTCTCCCTCTATTTGTCAGGAAGCGATGGGACCAATTGCCAAGATCTGAATTTTTTTGATGTTAAGCTTGAAGCCAAGTTTTCACACTCTCTTCTTTCACCTTGCTGGTGTGTAAAATGAGAGCAATTGTTTGATAATTTAAATATTCTTTAGCATTGCCTTTCTTTAGGACTGAGATGTAAATGGATCTTTTCCAATCCAGTGACCACTGCTGAGTTATCCAAATTTGCAGGCATATTGAGTAGAGCACTTCAACAGCATCATCTTTTAGGATTTTAAACAGCTTAGCTGGAATTCCATCACCTCCACTAGCCTTACTGTTAGCAATGCTCCTTAAGGTCCAGTTTACAATTCCTCTAAGTGATCAGTCATCCTGTTTTTCCACAATCTTTCTAGAATATCATTTTTATTTTTTGTCATTTTTGCCAATTTGAGAGATATGAAGTAGAACCTCAAATTTGTTTTAATTTGCACTTCTTGTACTTATTAGTGACTTAGATAAATTTTTTTATATGGCTACTGATAATACAGATTTCTTTCTCTGAAAACTCTATTCATATCCCTTTACTGTCAAATTGAGAATGATATTTATTCTTGTAAAAATTTGAATCGGTCCCTACATAGCTTAGAAATAAGACTTCTAAGAGAAATATGTTCCAGAGACTTTACCTAATTTACCTGCTTCTTTTCTAATTTTAGCTGCACTGGTTTTATTTGTGTAAAAACTTTTTAATTTAATGTGATAAAAATAGTCCATTTTACCCTTTCGTAATTCTCTATGATTCTTGTTTGGTCTTTTTCTGTTTCCCTATCTATATATTTAACAGGAAATTTCTTCCTTCTTTCTCTCATTTATGATGTCAACTCTTAAGTTGACACAAGACCTACAATCATTTGTAGTATAACTTGGTATGGTGTTACATGTTATTTTAGCTCTAGTTTCTGCCATACTGCTTTCCAATTTTTCCAACAGTTTTTATGAAATAGTGAGTTCTTACCCCAGTAGTTGAGATCTTCAGCTTTTTCAAACAGTATGTGCTCATTTGCCTCTGTATTTTATGTGTCTAATCTGTCCTGCCTTTTGATCCCACTCTCTCAACAGCTTGCTCTATCTAATCTTTAATCTCTCCCTTCCTATTGGTTCTCTTTCTACTATCTACAAATAAACTTCCTAAAGTATAGGTCTGGTAACTGTGAAAGAAAAGAAAGTCTCGACAGCTGCGCCCCCCCCCCCCCCACTCCCCCACTGCCTTTGGGATAAAATACAAATTCTGCAGTCTAACAACTAAGTGTCTCCACAATCTACCGCTAATCTACATTTCCTCATTCAAGAAGGCATCCTTTGAAGCGCCTCTCTCATGAAAGAAATATGCCTCACGTATGTCAAAGAACTAGATTATTTTATGATAAAGCCAAGCACCAAAGGTGTTCTAGGAAGCAGCAAATACTTCTCTAACTCCCCTTTCTGCAAATTCTTACCTTCCTCCTACCACATGTTTCTGGTATTCAGGAGGGATTAGGTTAGGTTCCTGCCAAGAGTGATTTTAACAGACACCTTTGGAAGTCAAAAACATTGGAAGTCAAAAACATTTTCTGTTTTTTTTTTTTATTTCTCCAATCAAGTTTCCAGTCTGCACTATCCCACTGTTAATTCTTTGGCATCACACACTTACCTTGGGCCTAGTTTTAATGCCCTCTTTCTATATTCCATCATTCAGAATTACCTTTCATTATATATCATCAAATTGTTTTTAAAAAACCAACATTATAAAGGAGATAGGCTAAAGACCTTTCCAGTAATTGGTGAGTAAAGCAAGGATTTTTATTGTAAGAAATATTACTTGATACACTTCTAGAAATACTAGCTATAACAATAAGAAGGAAAAGAAATCAAAAGAATTAACACAGGAAAAGAGCTGCAGAAAATAGGAATAAACTAAAAACTTGAAATTGCAGGAAATAAAACCACCTACATCAACAGCATTTTTGTGTCACCAATAAAACTCAGAAGGAAAAGAGAGAAAAAAGTTCCATTTAAAGTAACTGCACAACGCACAAATATTTGGAAGTCTACCTTCTAAGACACAAAGGAACTATATGGATACAATTACATTCTTTATGTAGAAATAAAAACAACTCTAAATTACTTGACAATCAATTGGCTAATGATAAAGCATAAAAATGACAACACTGCCTAAATTAATTTACTTATTTAGCACCATAATCAATCAAAATAGCAAAGGATTACTTTAGAGAACTAAAAAAGGATGACAAAACTTTTCTGTAACAAAAAGTGAAGAAATTCAAGGAAAACAATGAAAAGAGTGAGCACAGGAAGTCTTTCAGTATCAGATCTCAAACTATAGTAACAAGCAGTAATCATCAAACTGGTATTATTTAGAAAAGAGAGGTTGATCAGTAAAACAAATGAGGTACACAATATATTGAAACAAGTAAATTAGCATATAGCATCTGTTCAATAAACACATAATCCCTGCTACTGAGAAAAGAACTACACTATTTGACAAAAACTACTTGTAAAACTAGTAAGAAGTTTGGCAGAAATCAGATTCTGACCAACAATGCCTATCGAACATGAAGATAATTCAAGTGGATGTGGGGTTGAGATACAAAAAATCCTACTATAGTTAAATTAGAAAAGTAACAAAATAACTTTCACAACTACAGATAATGAAAAAGTTAATGACTAAACAAGGATAAGATAAAATTAACAAATTTAATTATGTAAAATATATCAATAAAGCTAAATGAAATGAAAATTAGTAGGGAAATAGGGAACTGGGGGAAAAAATCTTTGCAGCAAGTCTTTATGACAAAGACTTCAAGTCTAAGATGTATAAGGTACTGATTCAAGTCCCACTCCCAATTTATAAATGGTCAAAGTACTTGAATATACAAGTGCAAAGGAAGCTATCAACAACCATATGAAAAAAATGCTCCAAGACATTAGTTAAAGAAAATTGCAAATTAAAAAGAAAAACTCCATGGCTCCACCTCACACCCATCAGATTGGCAGTTTGGACAGAAAAGCAACATGATAAATGTTGGAGGCACTGGAAGAGCTGCAGTAAACAGGTGCAACGATCTTCTGCTGGTGGAACTGTGAATTGGTCTAACCAACTTTACATATAACTTGACCTAGCCATTATCAACACTAAGGTCTATATCCAAATTTAGCAAAGACAAAAGAGAAAAGACTCATATGTGCAAAAATATCTATAGCAACTCCATTTGTTAGCAAAAGACTAGAAACTATGATAGTACCCACGAATTGGGAAATAGCTAAACAAATTATAGTACATGACTGCAATGAAATATTACTTTGCCATAAGAAATGATGAAAGGGGTGATTTTGGAGAAACCTGGAAATATTCACATGAACTAATGCAGAGTGAAATAAGCAGAGCCATATGACCAAACACAATTCTAAGACTGATGATAAAACCCACCTCATGACAGAAAAATGATAGCTTCAAAGGAATGAGATGTGAATTTTCAAGCAGAGTCAATGTTGGAACTTGTTTTGCTTGACCATGATTATTTCTGAGGGTTTGGCTTTTCTTTCTTTTTTGTTGAGGAGAACTAAAGGAATGCCAGAAAAAAAAAGCCAAGCAGAATAACTTTTGTGGCCTAGTCCTGAGAACTCTGCCCAAAATAATAGGTGATACTTATGTAGACTATTTAAGGCTTACAAAGCACTTTACAAGCATGATCTCTTTTTGACCTCATCAACCAGAGAGAAAAGTGCTTCATTCTCATTTTAGAGAGAGAAAGTTGAATATAAAAGAGACTAAATGACCTGCTAAAATTTGAACTCAGGCCTTCCTGAAAACAAGTGCAGACTTTATTTGCCACATCATTCTGCCAATGGCTAATACACTTTTATAGTAAATACATTAATTTTTTTCTATGACTACAAGTGGACAGGGCCTTGGGTTCTCCTCATATCCGGAGCTTCAATCACAAGGTAGCTTTATCCTATATATCCATTAAAAAAAGAGTAAGAGCCAAGGATATCAGAAGTCATTCAGGAGAGAGGACTCTCATCTGTAGCAATGCTTAAAATATTGTCCTCACCGCTAGGTCCAAACAGAAACTAACCTCTTAAATTACAAAGAGGGGATAAGAATTTGCTTCTTTTTCCTAAGTCATCACTCTTATTAATACTTTTCTTCAAAAGGATTCAAATATTCTTATTATGTTCCATTTATAACTCACCAGGATCCTTATGAGGTAGGAAAATGGACAACGCAGGCAATTCTACTATAAGACTATTAAAGGTTCCTCATCTCACTTTAATACTAGCAGCTGAAACTGAGTATTAATACAGTGCAAGGTCTTTGCTTTAATTATTGACTCAGAATGAATCAAGGCCCTCAATCATCAAAGCTACTTTCTATGCTTAGTGAGCTTTAAAAAAAGTTACATTAATAATGTCTTTTCTTTTTGAGTCACAATGGTGGCTGGATATCCCACCCTACTTTCATTCTGGAAACTGAAAATTCTCTTGGAACAAAGAAAAACATCTAAGAAAAATTAATTAATACAAGTGATCCTTTCTGATAATGCATGCAAAATGATGACAATAGCAAACATTCATAGCTCCGCAAGGTTTTGCTTTTTAAGCTCTTCAACACTTTATGTGTTACTTAATTTGATCCTCATAACAAATCTGTGAGGTAGGTACTATAATTACCTCCATTTTACAGATAAAGAACTTTAACTGCTTGACAGAAGTTAAGTGATTTACCCACAATTTTCTTTCTATTTATCTATCTACCTAGAAAAGTTAGTATCTGAGGCAGGATTTGAACCCAAGTCTTCCTGAGTTCAAGTCCTCACTGTATACTCTTCCAACTAGCTTCTCAATATTCTGCCTTCACTGCCCCAGGCTTCTCCTCTGAAAAGACAACATTATCTGTTCTCTGGATCATTATTAGTTTTTAAATTATTCTTAGATAGAAGCATGGTACAATGGAAAGACTGATGACTTTAGTGTCATCATTTGAACCTGAGTTCAAATTCTGAATCTATCACTTACTGCATCTGTGACCTTGAGTAATTTACATCACCTCTGCACTAATATTTAGTAAGAGCCTACTATGTGTATGCCAGGCCTGGTGTGAGGTGCTGGGATACAATGATAAAAACAAAAAGTCCCTGTCCTAGGGGAAGTAATATCTACATTGTTATTTTGTGTTTGTTTTATGTATACTTATATACAAAATAAAAGATTATTTGGGGAGAGACTAACACTATGGGGATTCAGGAATAAATTCATATAGAAAATAGTGTCTGAATTGAGTTTTGAAAAAAAAAAAAACAAAACCAAACTAGGGCTTCTAGTGGTAGAAATGAAGATAGAATGCATTCCCGGCACGGATGACTAGCCTAGGCAAAGGCATGGAGATGTCAGAGAAAAACAATTAGGCTGATTTACACTGATCATAAATGTATGTGACAAGGAGCAAGCTTAAAGAGATAAGCTGGAACTAGGTTGTGAAAAGCTTTAAATACAAAATGGTTGAGTTTACCAGAAATAACAGGGAGCCATTACTTTGTTGAGAAGGAGTGATATGGTCACTTTGTACTTTAGAAATATCACTTTAGCAGGTGTGTGGAGGATGAGCTGGAGAAGTAAGAGAATGAAGGCAGGAAGACAAATTAGAGGTTACTGCAATATTCCAAATGAACTAGGGTGATAGCCCTGTGGACAGAGAGGAAATGCATGTGAGAGATGGAGGAAGTGCAATCAATAAGACTTGGCAGCTGACGGGAGAATGAGGAGTAGAGACATGGCTACTAATCTGGGGTACCAGAATGATAACGACATCCTCAACAGAAACACAAAGTCTGAAAAAGGGATGGGTGTAGTAAGGGAAAAGGCTGTTGGTTCTCTTCTGGACATAATGAATGTGAGAAATTTTAAGGACATTTAGTCTGAAGTGTCCAAGAGAGAACTGAATTATATAGGACTGGAACAGAATAACACTAGAGCTACTTCTTTAACGAATTTATCACTTACATTATTATACTGGTTCCATTGTACTTTTTATCATTCATAAAAACCCATGTTTTGGCATACAAAACATGCTGATTAATGTTTCTATGAATTTCTCATATTAATTAGTAGTAATAGTTCTTATAGCACAATAATATTTTGTGACTTTCATATACTATAGTACAACCAGAATAATGTCAACTGATAGGTGTTATTCTGTTTCCATTTCTTTGCTATATAATACAAAATGCTGCTGTAAATATTTTTATACATATTGGATTTTGCCCCCTGCCCCTTACTTTGCATCTCCTTGGGGTATACCACAATAGTAGAATCACAGTGGTGGATGAACAGCTTAATCACTTTTCTCACACAACTGCAAATTGCCGTATTTATAGAATTGTTGCACGAATTCGCAGGTCCAACCGTGTATCCATAGCCCCCACAAAACTATTATTATTTTTTGATAAATTATATAAGGGAAAACCCCACAGCTGTTTTAATTTGCAAGCCTTATTATTACTAATTTGGAATAATCATATGGTTACTAATTCTAACTTCTCTTTTGAAAACTTGTTATCACAAATACAATTCATATTATATTTCATAAATATCTTCCTATTATTTTACCACTTGTCTAGGGGCAACCAGTATCTTCTATGCTTGCATCAACTCCCTATATATCTTGGATATCAAATAGATATCAGACTTTATCAGGGATATTTTTATAATAAAGATTTCTTCCCTATTTTTGCTTATTTTTACTACTGATTTTTTTTTATGTAACCAAAGTTATGTTGTTTTTTTAAAAATACTTTTATTTCTTCTTTGGTTAAAACTCTCTTTTAACTATGAAAAGTACTGCCATTCTCTAGTTGCTTTTCTTTAAATGATCTTTTATGTTTTAAGTAGAATATCTATTTGGAAGTTATTGAAGTTTACAGTGTAAGACTGATTATCTAAACCTAATTTCTGCCAAGTTTCCTTCCATTTTTCCTAGAAATTCTAAATATGAATTTCTTTGGCTTATCTTCTACTTGGGATTTTATCCAAAGGTAGGGTCCTATTTTTCAACTGATTTTGGGTCTATTGTTACTTTTATATCTTAAAACCAGTACAAAATCATTTGCATGACTGCTGCTTCATAATAAAACTTAAGGTCTGATGATACCACGTCTAGTGTGCTTTCTTAAAAAGTTCTTTTAAAAAATGTAAGCAAGTAATTTCTAATTCCCATTGACCTAAGGGACAAAAGAAGTGCAAGAGGCTTCAATATTTAGTAAGCTGAATGGGGAAAATCCATTGAGAGGAAGAAACAAAAAGGTAGTAGTAACTTTATTTCTGTAAACTCATGTTTAATTGCTATTTCTCTCAAGGGGGTTACTGCATAAAAAACCTGAGGCAGTGTTATAATCAAGCTTTGTTTAGCCTAGTAAAGAAGTAACTTATTGTGATCAAACCACTAATTCTCATTCCAGTTAACAAGATTAAATATAAAGGAAGGATAGTCTCTATGACCAGATATGGCAACCTATCCAAGTATACTCATCTTGTGACATTCTTTTCCGTAGTCTTCAATTTCAGAGGCTTTCCTCTAGATCTTTTACATTTTGCAGGTGTCAATGCAAAACTCAGGTAGTCCAATTGCTTCCACACCACTCTGCCTTCATCCCCCCTACCTTTTCCAATAATATTTCTTGAATCGTTTAGTTACACTGGATGGTAGGCCACCTCTGGAAAGAAGCTGAAGCCTACACACAGCCTAAACCTACCCGCTAAAACACCACGTATGTAAAATCACCTATGAATCACCCCTGTTTTTATTTTATACTTCTTAAACCAAAGTACCAATAAAGAAAGGAAAAGTTTGTGGATCAGGGGAAAAAGTCAGAACTGCATGCACACAGAGATGTGCTGCTTGAAAGGTGTATTAACAACCTCTTCAAATTCAAATAGCCTGGGTACTTAAAGTAAAATCATAATCAGAGAAGCCTCTCTCAGTTGGAAAACCCATCGAAGGCCATTTAGCCTAATTCATGCCTGAATAAGAATCATTTTTACAAAATATCCAACAACAATCACTTAGTTTTTGCAAAAAGACCCCCAGGAAGGGTAAAGTCATTACCTCTAGCCGTTACCATTCTACTTTTGTATGTGATGCAAATATTATATGCAGCTTTCCCAATAATTACTAGGGTAAAGCAAGAATGCTCCTTTTTCTTGATATTATTTGCCATAGTTCTAGAAATGCTAACAATGGTATTAAGAGTAAGCAATTAAACTCATAAAAAAGAGAAAATAACTGATCTTACAATTCACAGGACTTAATATGAAGTCACATTTCTCTCATCTTGTAATTTAAAATCAGTGAAACCAGAAGCCACAATGAAGGAGGGAAAGCATTCCAGGCATAGGGGACAGTCAAAGACAACGTCCAGAGTCAAGAGATGGAGCACCTTGTGAAACAGTCAGCCTGTGTCACTGGATAGAAGAGTATGCATAGGGGAGTTAAGGTGTAAGAAGACTAGAAAGGTAGGAGGGGCTAGGTTACAAAGAGATTTGAATGCCAAATAGATCACGGTGTATTTAATCCTGGGGCAATAGGAAGTCACTGAAGTTTATTGAGTAGAGAGCTAACATGATCAGACTTGCACTTTAATGACTAGCATTTTAGTGGTTAAATGGAGGATGAATTGGAGTGGGAAGAGACTTGCAGCAGAGGAACCCACCACTAGGCTACTGCAAAACTCCAGGTGTAAGATGATAAGGGACTGAACTAGAGTAGTTGTCGTGTCAAGAGAAGAGAAGAGAGTATATTCAGGAGATTTTGCAAAAGTAAACTCTATAGATCTTGATCACAGTGAGAGATACTGAGAAATCTAGCATGACTCCTAGGTTGTGAGCCTGAAGGACTGGGAGATTGGTGTTGTCATCTACAGTAATAAGGAAGGGAGGTGGAAAGGAGGTTTCAGGGAGGAAGAAAGGGTTCTTTTATGGACATAGTGAATTTAAGATGTCTACTGGACATCCGCTTTGAGATTTCTGAAAGGCAACTGGAGATGTGAGATTGGAGGACAGCAGAGAATTTGGGACAGGAAAGGTAGATTTAAAAATCATCAGCATTGTGAGCAAAGTGAACAGAATGAGGAGAACATTGCACACAGCAGCAGCAACATTATGTGATGATCAACTATGATAGATTTAACTCTTATCAGCAATACAATAATCCAAGACAATTCCAAAAGAGTCATGATGGAAAACGCTATCCATATCCAGAGAAAGAACTATGGAGTCTGAATGCAGATTGAAACATACTATTTTTACTTTTTTTGGTTTTTCACGGTTTTTCCCTTTCATCCTGTTTCTTCTTTCACAACATGACTAATGTAAAAATATGTTTAACATGACTATACATGTGTAACCTATATCAGAATGCTTGCCATCTTAGGGAGGGGGAGGGAGAGAGAAAAATTTGGAAGTCACAATCTTATTAAAAAAAAAAAAAAGAATCCGGAAAATATCTGCATAGAGATGGTACTTAAATCCATGGGAGCTAGTGAGATCAAGTGGAGTAGTATAAAGGGAGAAAAGGGTTTAGTACAGAACCCTGAGGGACACCTGTGGTTACACAACATAATGTAGAGGAAGATCCAGCAAAGGAAGACAGAATTGTAATCAGACAGGTAGGAGGAAAACAAGAAGAGAGTTGTGTCCCAAAAACCTAGAGAGAAGAAAGTATCAAAGAAAAGATGGCTTCTGAGATGTCAAGGAGACTGATGGCTGAGAAAAGGCCACTGAATGTGGCCCAAGAGATCATTAATAAAGTTTAGATGGAAAAAGGTCAGAAGCCAGATTATAAAGAGCTGAAGAGAGAAAAAAACATGAGACCCAAAACACATGCACATATTAACACCAAAAGCCATCTCACAATTCTACATGCCTTCCTTTTAATGCAAATTTTTATCTTCTCTGTCTGTATCTTCTATGTACCTATTTGGGTACATGCTCTCTCTTCCATAAGAATGTAAATGCCTTATGAGCAGACTGCGTTTTCTTTTTCTTTAAATGTTGGCTGGCTGAATTGTATATGAACTATTTTAACAAGTATTGAAAACTACAAATGAACACATTCTCTAAATCATTAATAGTAAGAGAAATGCAAATTAAAATAACAGATTTCACCTCACTCCATGTAAATTGGCAAAAATGAGAAGAAATGGAAATGTCTATGTTGGAGATGTGGGAAAACAGACACATGAATACACTATGGAACTGTTAAGTGATCTGGCTATCAATTTGGAATTATGTAAACAGTAATTAAACTGTTCACACCCTTTGATCCACTGCTCCTACTACAGGTCATACCATGAAGTCAAAAACAGAACAACAGATTCAAAATATACCAAAATACTCATAGCAGCATTATTTATAGTAACCAAGCACTAGAAACAAAGTCCAACACTCAGGAAACATTTGAAAAAATTATGGTACATTCACTGACTAGCATATTAATGTGTAATAAGAATGATAAGAATTCAGAGACACATGGGAAGATTTTCATGAACTGATGCAAAACAAAATAATCAGAACCAAAAAAACAGTATACGTAATTACTACAACAATTACCAATGAAAAGATCTTGAAAAAGAAGCTACACTGCTAAGTAACCAAAAAACAATGAACATGCTGGAGAACAGATACTATAATGAAAGGTAACTCTCCACTGAGGAAGAGAGGCAGAAAACTACTAGAACAGAGTAGTAAGCACACTATCACACCTGGTCACTATTTTACCTGCCTATGCTTAACTATTTTTCTTGGTCACAAAGTACAAGGTGGGAGAATCAGTCTGAGGGTTAGAGGAGTTTGAGATGACTGAAAAAACAAAAGGCATCAAATAAACTGAATTTTATTAAAGGGGTTAAAGAAAAAATTACAAGTTTTACAGTTTCCTTAATGTCGAACAGCATTTGAGTTGTTTTGATAAATTTATTCTGTACAACTAATTATGAAGTATTAGTCTGTGAAGTTTGGGACCCAGAAACAAAGTAAAGAACTAACTCCAACCTAACCACTGTTAACACAGTTTTATCTTTCTTCTAGGTCAATAAACATCAAGAAGACTTTCAAAGTTGACTAAACTGCTTGGAGATATAAAATATAAAACTAAAGTAAAAAAGTCTAACATTTTTAAACTGACAAGTAATCATAAATATTTTTGTTTATTTACAAATACATAAACACACTACAAAAGGCAGTTTTGTAATTTTTTTGCATCAAAAGTAAATGTAACAATGGGTACTTACTTCTCTGCCTGTAAGGATATGTCTTGCCAGTTTCACTTTTGCAAAATTTCCCTTGCCAATTGTTTTCAGAAGTCTGTAGTTTCCAATATGAGGCTGTTCATCTGCACAGGAAGCTACTGAGTTTCTACAGCGAGCTCCAGAGCGCCCAGTTCGAGAGGTAACTTCTTGACGTCCATCTCCGTGAGATGTGTGCTAAGGTAATAACAACATAAACAAGTTTAAGGAAATAAAAGAACACACAGTACTTGCCAAGTTTTAAGAGCCTCTGGCTGAAGAAATAACGTATCATTGCTTACAAATTAAAATTTATCTTAGCTTTACTGTGTCATCAGCTTCTGTGGACATTTGTCCATATTATATCTTAAATTCAAGAGAAAAAGAATAAAGAAATATTTAGAAGAATAGAAATGTCTACATTCAACTTAATGGTTTGAAAAAGCAAATTAATTTACATATATGATTTTCTTAAAACACCAATAATAAGAATTTAAGTTTGTAGAACCCTTTTCCAAAAGCAAATTTGCATAGTTACAACCTGATCCTCACAAGAAAGCTATATGGAATTGGTTTGCAGACAGGTACCATTCTCATTTGACATATAAGTAAACTACAGCTAGGAGATAAATGATTTTACTCAAGGCCAAAAGCTATTTAGTAACCAAGTTATAACTCCAATTTCTACTACACTAGACTGTTGACAATCATTCAAAAGGTACACCTATAAACACTTAAAACTAGAATTTTAAAGCCACATAACCACAAAGTTGCTAACTTTCCCCCAAGTTATAAGCACTCAACTTTTAAACACAAGCTTCAAAGGCTAAATAGCATCTATAGACTGTATCTCTTCTCACCATCTCCTCTAATGCTATCTACATACCTTCTTCTAAACTCTTCTTCTCCTAAGTTGTTCTAGATCAATAGTAGTAGATGGTGACCCAAGTTTTGTCTTACATAACTAGTCTCACCCTTTTAGCTCTAACACCACCTTCCAAGACAACTGTAGGAGACACTTTAAATGCTTTTTCCTCTTCTTCAGGAAAATCTCTCTTGCCCTATTTTTCATTCACGGTCGAAAATAAATCTAACTGTGACTGACACAACCCCAACCTCTCATCATATTTAGACCTACTGAAATGCATCTTAAATTAAAAGTCCAGCTCAAGTACACTTCCTCCTCTGATCTCCCAAGAGTAATCCTTCTTCATCCCTGTCTTTCTCAAGTCTCTGCTCAATCTTTGCTACACACATGATTTTCTGGTTCGTCTTCCTGGTCTAGAGTCTCTGTCCAATCCATTTCCCACGGAATCTAATCCATCCTCCACTTTGCTATTAAACTCATCTGACCAAGTTATCCCTCCTCCTTATTCAAGAAATTCTACTGGCTCCCTATCACTTCCAATCTTAAACGTAAAACTGCACTTAGACTTTTGGGATACTGTATGAAATTCTCGAACATTCAAAGCCTTTCATAACTTGGTCTTTTCCTACCTTTCCAGCTGCTTTCTACCTTATTCACATATACTCCAATTCAGTGATACCGGCCTCCTTGCTATTGCTGTTCTTCAAACAAGACACTCCTTATCCCCAGACTCTAGAAATTTTCACTGGCTCTCTACTCCCCATATCTGGAATTCTCCCCTCCTCATCCTGTGGCTCCCTGGCCTCAGGTCACAACTAAAACCTACCTTCTACAAGAAGCCTTCTTGATATGTCCTCTAACACTAGAACCTTCTCTATATTCCCTCTATTGATTTTCTTCAATTACTTGTGTGTTGTTTCTTCTCATCAGAATACAAGTTCCTTGACAGAAGGGGTTGTTTTTTGACTTTTCTTCATATCCCCATTTATTCTGTAAATTCAGCCTTTCATACATCATGTAACATAACGTTACACTCAATTTTAGGCAAAAAGTGTTTACTGAAGAGTTTACTGTATGTACAATACAAAACTGTGTTTTGGAGAATACAATTTATTTTAAAATTCAAGGTAATCTAAAGTTTGAATTTGCAGCTTAGTTTTTCCTAGAAAAATAAACAGGTTACCAATTTCAATAACTCTAAAGGGGATGCGGGGAGAGAATCATGCAGTCTAATTCTACCATGGTTCAGCATATCCATGTTGGCATGCATTGAGTATGAATTCAAGCTAGTAAGGATCTTAACAGTGTCCCTTCCCACTCCCCAGACTAACAGCCTGGCCTGATGCCATAATGGAGGGGAATAACCTATGAGTGGTCTGGTAAATATTTAACAATCAGTTCTCGGAAGAAAATGTGCATATGGCATACTTTCAAGCATAAAGTATATTAACATTATTTCCATCAATTTAAGTCTATGGAAAAGCAAAAAACCAACCAAACAATAAATTATGCCCTGATTTGTGGTGTTTTCTTAAGTGTAAATGCTCACACTGAAAATTTAACACTCAGTTTTTTGTACAGCTGGAAGTAATCCTGGTCAAGAAGGGATCTGCCATCTCCACCCATACCAACTGTCAATGAGAGGGACAGGCAAGGCTGGGAAATACTGCCCTCTCTCTAATCCTCATAAA
Organism: Bettongia penicillata ogilbyi; assembly: GCA_023548195.1. Classification (NCBI taxonomy): domain Eukaryota; kingdom Metazoa; phylum Chordata; class Mammalia; order Diprotodontia; family Potoroidae; genus Bettongia; species Bettongia penicillata. The sequence goes on along the minus strand of JAJHZJ010000665.1, from coordinate 3,324,867 downwards.
ATGGCCACAGTTGAGGTGAATCACTGTTCCATTATACATCCTGGGCCCTCTTCTCTCTCTACACATGAGATCACTTGTCGATCTCATAAACTTCCATGAATTCAATCAGCATTCTATGTTGATGATTCTTACATCTACATATCCAGCCCTAACCACTTTCACCCTCCTGATTCTCCCCTCTAACTGCCTATAAGACATCTTGAACTGGATGTTCTGTAGACATATTAAATACAACATATCCAAAACTGAACTCATCTTTTCCTCCCAAATTCTCCTCTCTTCTTAACTTGCCTATTACTGTCCAAGGTACCATCATTTTCTCAGTGTCATCTTCAATTCCTCATTCTTACTCCTGCTTTTCCAATCTGTTGCCAAAGCCTGCCAATTTTATCATAGTATTTCTTGCATATGTTCCCTTTTCTCCTCTAATACTGCATCTCACTACCAGACTGCTGCAACAGCCTGCTAGTTAGTCTCTGTGCCTCAACTCTTCCCCACTCCAGGTCATTCATTCTCCACTCAGCTGTCAAAGTGATCTTCCTAAAAAGCAGATATGACCATAGCATCCCCTCACTCAATAAACTCCAGTGGCTCTCTATCATGTTCAGTATCAAATATAAAATTCTCTGGCATTCAAAGACTTCATAATCTGCCTTCCTTTAACTTTCTAATTTACTTAAACCTTATACCTCCCCACCCAACCATATACTATGCAATCCATTATGTCTCCACTCCTGAGTGTTTTCACGGCTGTCCCTAAAGCATGGAATGAATCATCTCTACCTCATGGCTTCAAGTCCCAGCTAAAATCCCACCTTCTGAAAGAAGAGTTTCTGATTCCCCCTTAATGCTAGTGCCTTCCATCTGTTGATCACTTCATGTTTATCCTGTATAGAGTCTGTACGTAGTTAGTTTAATATTGTCTCCCCCATTAAACTGTGAGCTCTTTGAGAGCAGACTATCTTTTACTTTTCTTTGTATCCCCCAGAACTTAACATGGTACCTGATACAAAACTGGCACTTAATAGATGTTTATTCACTGACATAATTTTTTAATTCTTGCTTCATTTCTTTGGGGAATTATAGGAGAGTTTACGGCAAATCTGGTTTTCTTTGAGGCTTTGCTGGTAAGATAATGTGGAATCATTCTTTTTTCTGCATTTGTCTTGAGTGTCCCTGGTTCCATAATACTTCTTCCTGCCCCCATAAGTATGTTTTCCTTCATTCATTTTTCCAGCCTTACTTCCTGAAATGGGATTTTGTGTTAGGACCAGACTGTGTACTTCTAGAAAAAATGGTTGGGTCTTGTTTGGTTCAGGGCTGTTTTATTAAGGGCGTGGTTAAATAACAAGGACTTCAAGGACTTCAGGAGCAGCAACAATACACTGCACTGGGTCAGTCTACGCAGGTGAGTGATGGAGCAGTAGATAGAGCCCTAGGTTTTTAGACTCATCAGCTCTATGACTTTGGGCAAGTCCCTTCACCTGTTCACCTCAGATTCCTCAACTCTAAGGTGGGGGATAATGATAACACCTACCTTACAGGTATTGTGAGGATCAAATAAGATAACATTTGTAAAGCACTTAGTATAATACTTGACACACAGGAGAAGCTATATAAATATTATCCATCCGATCCACTGTGAGCCCTTATTCTTACCCTCCTGGTCTGGATCCAGGTTCAGGGTCAGAATGGCATACCTTAGCTACATGCTCTAGGTATCTATCCATGGCCAAACCTTGAACCTGGGTTCCCAAGCCCTGATAGTCATAATTTCAGGTATTAGGCTTCCCTGGTTTGCCCCTAGTCCCTAAACTGGAAGGCTTCCCTGAACTGTACTCCTGGGCTATATTTTTCTATCTGGATCCCTTTCCTAGGACAGTAGTCTTTTGGCCATCTAGGCTAGCAAAATGCAAAGAATATAGTTTCTCCTTGTATTTCTTGATCGTATTTTTTTTCATCCTTCTTGAAGTAGTCATGAATGATGTGAACTATTCTGCTTCCAAAGTCACTCCAACATCTTTAGACAAGTATGGATTCTTAACAAAAGTATGCTGAATCTTTGTTATCAGCACTTCCTTTCCCAGGCATTCACTAATCATTAACCTTTAATGAAAAACATTTTGGAACTTTTGCAAGGAGCAAATCAAGCTCACTGCATTTTAGTTTACAGGTTCCATTTTCTTCTCTTTTCTTTAAATCCATATAGCAATTCACATGGGGAGAGGGTAGTTTGAGGGGGTACGATATTAACAAAACTTCCAGACTCCATGATAAAATTATGGAATAAAAAGCTAACATTTACAAAGCACTTTAAGGCTTACAAAGCACTTTACATATATACTCTTTCAAATATCAATGATAATGACTCAACAATCTCAACTGCCAATTCCTTCAATATTCTAGGAGATGGTTCATATGGGCAAGATGGTTTGAACTCATCAAAAGCAACTCATTACTTATCTCAGACATCAACTCTCTATTTGCCATTTTGCATTATTCTTTCCTGAAGCAAATACTCACAATACTCAGCAGACACAAAGTGGACAGGTCTGAGAGACAGAGATTTCACTGATGCAGAGAACTCATAATGAAGAAACACCCCTTACTAATGAATATTAACAACTACTTTTCAATTTACTGACTTACAGAGTTGGCTAAGACACTTCAGGTTAAGTGACCAAACTAGGATCATGCAATCAGTCTATCAAGGGCAGAGCTTGAGATCAGCTCTCTATTCACCAAGTCAACTTGTCATTTAGTAGATAACCAAAGTAAAAGTTGGTGAACTTAATTCAAAATTGTGCCAATATTTAAACCTCTTCTTTATACATAGCTACTAATTAAATTAACATTGACATACACTATAGGTTCAGGAGATTTATCTGACAAGCAGCCTAAGTGAAAATAAGACAGAATCAATTCTTTTTAAAGCAGACGTTAAAATTTTTCTCAAATATAAAGCTAAGCATAAGTGTTAAGAAAGTTAATGACAAGAGACATTATTCATTCAAGAAATATTAACACTGAAAGTTGATTATATGTAGGGCTCTGTGAAGGATAGTAAGATTTTTGGACATAATCCAATCCATGACCTCAAAGAGTTTACAACTCTACACAAGAATATAAGACAAGAAAAGAAATTCATTATTATACATGTTAAGGTGAAAAATATCAAGAGGGAAGAAAAATATTAGGGAAAGTCATAAAATTTGGCCATCAACTTTTAGGAAGAATACCGATAAGCTAGAAAACATCCAAAGGAAGTCTTCACCAAGAGGAGAACGGGTGAATACCCTTCAGTCCATGTCATATGGGAAGCAGTTGAAGGAACCAGGAATATTAACCTGGAGAAGATGGGGGTAGAGGGAAAGAAGGATAAGACCTGTAATTTTTCAGGTAATCAAACATTATCAATATTTATAAAAGCACAGTGTTAAGTACTGATCCCAGCAGGGAAAACCAGCAGTGATGAGTAGAAGTTGCAGCGAAGCAAAATAAGGCTTGAGGTCAAGAAAAATTTCTTAATAATTCACTTTGGCTTTTTCCCTCCGGTAATATCTGACTTTTCATGATTCTTTCTTGGGGGATTTTCTTTGCAAAAACTACTAGAATGGTTTGTTACATCCTTCTCTGGTTCATTTTACAGATGAAGAAAGTGAAGCAAACAGGGTTAAGTGATTTGCCCACACAGTTAGTATCTGAGGTCAAACTTGAACCCAAGTGTTCCTTGACTCTAGGCCCAAAGTTCTAGCCAATGCACGACCTGGTTACAGGAGTTTGGGATTTGTCAAAACTAATAATCCAGTTTGGTTTCAGTGGCTAATCAGGAATTTGAGAATAGTCAGTATTAAACTACAACTAAATCATGAAAAAAGTCTGGAAGGTGGTGAAGTAGATAAGAGTGCTGAAGTCAAGAAGATTCATCTTCCTGAATTCAAATCCAGCCTCAGATATTTACTAGCTATGTGATCCCGGGCAAGTCATTTAATCCTGTGTGCCTCAGGTTCCTCATTTGTAAAATAAACTGGAGAAGGAAATTGCAAATTACTATAATATCTTTGCCAAAAAAAAAAAACAAAAAACCACCCAAAAAAGAGTCACAAAGGGTCAGACATGACTAAAACAACTGAACAACAACAACTTCCTGACTCCAGGTCAGGCACTCTATTCACTGGTCAACCTAGCTGCCTCCTCCTAACAATTAGTGTTATCCATAAATAGAATGGGCTGCTTTAGTACGAAATAGTCACACCCCACATCTCCCCATCAGAAGTCTTCAAACAGAGGTTATGAATGACTCTCTAGTCGGAAATGTTGTGCAGGAGGATAGAAGGGAGTGGCAGTCTTTTGGGTATGAGTTGGACTACATGGTCGCTGAGGTACCTTCCAAAGTTACACTGTTATTATTTTGGGAGAGATGAAGTAGACAGAAAATCTCAGGAAAAATTAAACAGAAGAAATCGCATTTATTCTACATCTTAAAAGGATGAGTAGAAAGGACAGGAAATGCTAGGGGCAAAGAGTATTACAAAGGAAATACTTTGAATTAATATCATGAGAAAAGACACGAGGGTTGGGAAAGAAAAAAGCATTTAAGTACTTACTGTGGGTCAGTACTACGCTAAGGGCTTTACAAATATTATCTCATTTGCTCCTCATAACTCTTCTAGGCAGATGCTATTATTACCCTCATTTTACAGATAAGGGAACAGAGGTAGATAGAAATGACTTGCCCAGGGTTACAGAGCTAGTAAGTTTCTGAGGTCACATCTGAACTACAGTCTTCATGATTCCATGCCCAGCACTTTAGCTACTGCACCATCTGGTTACAGGAGAGTTTGGGTGTTCTCAAAACAAATACTCGAGTTTAATTTGAGTGGATGAAGAGAAATATTAAGAGGAATAATCAATTGTTAAACTGCAACCAAATCATGAAGTCTTAAATGACAAGTAAAGCAGTTTGGATTTTATTCCATATACCTATAGGAAGTCATTAGTGTTTATTTTTTTGAGGAAAGGAATGACCTGGACCTGAGACATATATATGCATTAGGATGATGTTTTTGGGTTACAATCAACTCTTCTATTAATTCTTTAAATTAAGGCAGCCAGCAACTTGGAACCTCAGAAATACACAACAAACTGAGGAATTTTTTTATATCTATAAGAGACCCCCAGCCTCAAGATCTCAAAAGTACTAAAGGTCCTATACTTCCAGAGAGTCAAGAGGTCAGGAGTCAGCTGTCTGTTCAATATTTGGGTACCTTTTTGAAGTTTTTAGCCCATCATCTTAGAATGACACTATAGAGTTGGTGCTGAGTGTGAATTCAGTCTGTCTCAAGAGACCCAATTACCAATTATTTACTGCTACAGATGCCTAACCAAAAGTTCCTGGTACCTCTACCTGCTACATCTACCCTTCATAAAGTCCCCCGGTATTTTGAGTAATAAACCAGAGAAAGTAACACCACAGGCACTTCACCAACACAGGGTTTAATTATCATAGAACCCTAGAGAGGGTGACCACACCAATCAACTGGTTTTCAGATAGGCTTTCCCCTATCTGATAACCTTTTGTTCTTCTTGCTCCTGTAATTTAAGACTGCCATCTGCCAATGCTAAAATTCCCTTCCCCTCTCTCTAGTAGTCAACATTTATGTCCAATCTCCAAGTTTTTCGTGTATCCTGGAGGTCTGGGGTTATGTAAGTAAAACCAGTTTTCAATTCACAAAATCCCTCAATACATAACCTACATAATCTAGGCAAAACAAATATCTACATTAGCAATGTCTAAATACATGTATCTCTTCCTAGATTTTAAATTCATCACCTCTCTAGGAGAAAATAATTTCAGTCCTATACTTCTCACAATCCATATTGCGTTTGCATTGCACCCAATGTCTGATCTCACACTATTTCCAAACTCCATTTCTTCAAAGAAACCTGGATCTTTTCAGGGCAGCCAGAATACACTGGGCAGAAAAGAGTAAGTACATTCTTTTCCTTTCTCCAATGCTATTTCCAAACCCTTCCTCTGCACCATTATCATTCAATCTCTCCTCCAATCACTCATTCTAACCAATCTCTCTCGCTCCGTCCAGATATTTCTGGTGAAAATATACTCGATTCCTTTTCTCAGATTTAGTACCAGATTCACAATCTTTACAACCAAACCAACCTTTCTCATTCTTAAAGACTCAATATACATGCTAACAGTCTTCTCAATGACTGGTTCAAGTCAATCTGTTACAATGGGATTGCTCATGGATTTCACTGCCATCCCTATGATACTGGACTATGAAATTCCTCTTTTTTGACCATAATCTCCAAACTTTTAATCTGTGTCTGTGTCTCACTTCTGCTCAATCTATTTGTCCTCATAACGGTCTCTAGTTCTCTCATCTCACCCCAAACACATACAACCTGAATATAAGCTTCTTGGAAACAGAATTTTTTTTTTTTGCCTTTGTATACTCAGTGCCCAGGACAATACTGCAAATAACAGATACTTGATATGTGCTTTTTGGAAGGGATTATACTTCCATTCCATCACTCCAACTGAGGCTTCACTTTTCTTTCTTCAAAGACTTAACTAGTCCCTTTTTCACCTTCCCATCCCCCATCACTTCTCTGCTCTAATTCCTATGTTGTTGAGGAAATCACAGAACTGTGCCAACTCGGTCTACTACAAATTCAAAAATTTTCAAGTAATTTTCGATCAATTTGTCCTTGTCATTAACCTCCTTACTCCCCTCAAATGAACAAATTATTTTAAAATCTGCAGTGCAGTACAATTTGGATGAATAAACAAAAGGACCAGGCAGCAATTAACAAAACTTTACACTCAAAAGAGCAGGAGGAAAACAGACACAACTGTCTCAGTGTGAGGAGTGCTTTGCCTAAAATCCAAAGGGACAGAATAGGAGGAACAGGGAGTGGGGGGCTGAGACGTGCATCTGGCAATGCAATGGTATCTACACTCTGGTAGAAGCCCCACAGACCTTTAGGGCTCGTTTTAGACAAAGAAACAAGATAGCACTAATAGGAGATTGCTTGGTTATCAATAAGGGAAGATGATAGTAAAAAACAAGACCAATGAAATGAGTACTTTCAAAACTGCCCAATAAAGAGGGAGGAATGAGTAACAGAGATGAAAGGAACATAACTTTTTAACTATGCCATTCCACAAGAGGCTGGGGGAGGGGGCAATGCCCAATCTCCAAGTCTTCCATGCATCCTGGGGTCTGGGGATATACCAGTCAAACCAGTTTTCATCAATTCACAAAATCCCTCAATACAAACCTACATAATCCAGCAAAACAAACACCCACATTAGCCATATCTAAATATATGTATCTCTTTCTGGATTTTTAGTTCATCTCTGCTCTATAAAAAATAAACTATGCTTAATCCTTGTTCTTTTAGTCTCATGGTTTATAATTACATTGGTCAAAGTTCTCAAGTCTTTTTAGTTCTGCTTGGTGTGCTCTGTTCAGAGGTCTTCCTGGTTTCTTCTGAAACTGGCCATTTCATTACTTCTTATGGTACAATCATATTCCATTTCCTTTGCATACCACAATTTAATTAATCATTCCCCAACAGGACAGTGTCTTAGTTCTCAATTTTTGGCTACCACAGAAAGAGCTATATATATTCTTGTACATCTAGATTCTTTTCTGATTTCTTTTGGATATAGACCTGGTAATGGTATAACTGCAGGGTCAAAGGGTATGTTCAGTCTTGTAATTTTTTGGACATATTGTCAAACAGCATTCCAGAATACAGGGACCAATTTGGAGCTTCACAAAAGAGAGCATTTGTTTACCTGTTTTTCCCCACAGCTCCTCCAACAACAGTCACTTTTCTATTTTGTCATTTCTGCCAGTCTGATAGGCATGAATAAGAACTTTAAAGTTTCTTTGCCTTTTTCTAATAGTGATTTAGGGTATGATTTAGGGTATTTTTTTTCTTATGATTGTTGATAACTTGGGTTTCCTTAGAAAACTGCCTATTCACATCCTTTGACCATTAATCTATCAGACAATAGCTCTTTGTCTTTTAACTTTGAATCAGTCCCTTATTTATCTTGGATATGAAACCTTCCCCCCACCCCTTTTTACCTGTTTCCTTCTAATTTTTACATAAGATTGGTGAAAAAAAATTTTAGATAACCAAAATTGCTTATTTTATCATGTGTGATCCTGTCACTTGGTTAGTCATGAACTCTTCCCCTATCCATAGATCTGAAAGGTAATTTCTTCCTTGCGCTTCTAATTTATGATGTGACTTTTTATATCTAAGCCACATATCCATTTGGAGCTTATCTTGAGTACATGGTGTGATCTAGACCTAATTTCTACCAGACAGCTATCTATTTTTCCCATCAGTTCCTGTTAAACAATGCACCCTTAGCCTGCATCAGAGGCCTAACACTTAATAACTATGTAAACCACTGCATTCTCTCTGAGATTTAGTCACCTTTCTAAAACTTATTTATCTAAGCCATCTACAAAGATGGAAGGGTTTCCATACTAAGGAAATCACAGATTCTTGGTATATTTGACTATATGGATTATCTTTTTTTGATGCCTTGTGCAAAAAGCCAGTAACCATTTTAATCCCACTCAGTATAAACTGGATAAAACTTGTCTATCACTAACAGGCCCAAGTTAAGAGAGCTGAGAGGGAAGGTACATGGTGGTGGTGGTGGGAGCCCTTTTAATTGTATCAGAATTCAGAAGCTGCTTAAATGAGATTTAAAGTATTATTTTGTCTACAAGTTTTAGTTTGGAGGCAGAGGGCTAGACTGGTTGATCTCTGGAAAATGTTTCCTGTTCTATGGGGTTTTAAAACTATTCCAAGTCACAATTATAATTTAATAGGAATAACAGAGGCAGGATGGGGGGGAGGGGGGAAATCCTGTATTTTAAAATGTATGGTTCATAATTACAAATTTAACACTTAAAAATTCGAAAGATTTTCACTTAGAATCATTTGTGACAAGCCTTTATTACACCTCAGTTGAATTACGGTATTCATGAAGCCAAGGTGGAAGGCTTAGTTCCTATAAAGCAACTTCAAAATAGGAAAAATTATCTATTCTACTAGCATTTAGTGCACTCTGTACTCAGGTTGATGTTTTAACACAAAGCAGTGGGGGAAAAAACTCCACAGATCTGGAATCAGAGGACCCGTGCATATAAATACATACTCTAGTACCCATATGGTCTTCACAACCTCACTGGAATGATCAGCATTCCACTTTATAAAATGAGGACGTTGTATATGATGATCTTTAAGGTATCTCCTAGTTCTGGAATGTAGAATCTCATAATCCTATGAATCAATTACAATTATTGTTACCAAGGGGAAAAAAACCCAAACTTAAACACATAACCTTCATACAAACTATTCCAAATGCTGCTGGAGATTGAAAGCTTAATTCAGAATGCTTACATCAAATGCTACACAAAGGAGCTTTTAAGATATCCTGGAAAAATTCTCTTATTCACTTAAGAATATTCAAATAGCTACCTAAGTAAAGGTAAAACAAGCAAATTTCTGTCTTGCTCTTCTCCCAATTTTGCCAACAAGCATAAGTTTTGCTGGCCACTACCTAAAACCACTGACTGTTCCAGAAACTGTTGCTGGTAATGAAACTATAGGATCACAGAGTTCAGAGCAGACGGGATTTTAGAGATAATCTAGTCTAACTTCCTCATTACAAAGGAGGAAATGAGGACTAGAGAAGGGAAGTAACATGCCCAAAGTTACTCAGATGATAATAAGAAAGCAAAGATTCAAATCTTTTGTCATCCCAACTTCAAATCTTGTACTTACACACACACACTCCCAAATATATCTGGTATTAAGGATATTTGACTGAAAACTTAATTCTTACAAGGTGCTGGTATAGAAACTAGGATTTTCCAAGAATCTAGTTTAAGATCACTGTTCTAAGCATGATAAAATCTAAAAAGGAGTATAGTTTTCCATGACAGTATGGAGTGTCAAAACTATGGGAAGTTATGATGAAAACTGTATTAGTTAATATGTAAGCTCTTCATAACCTGGTTTCCCCCCTCCACCGCACTTTTCTAGTGTTCTTACACCTTACACTCTCCACATACTCTTCAATTCAGTAACGCTGGCTTCCATGAACACCTCACGTAAGAATCTACTTTCTGACTTGGTATATTCACTGCCCCACCTTATACATGGAATGCTTTACCTCCTTCCTGTCTTCTCTCACATCTCAGCTAAAATCCCACACAAAGACTTGTTCAATCTCTCTTTAGTTCTAGACATTTCCCTCTGTTGATTATTTCCTATTTATCCTGTATATAGCTTGTTTGTACATAGTTGTTTGCATACTGTCTCTCCCATTACACTGAGTTCTTTGAGAGCATTTAAATGCTTTTTCCCTGTATCCTCATGGTTTAGCACAGTGCCTGGCACATAGCAGGGGCTCAATAAATGTTTACTGAACAAGTATTTTTTTAAATATTTACTATTCCCAGTACTCTGCATTCAGAAGACTCCTAATGAATAAGCATACTACTTACCTACTGAATGAGAAGTGATGGACTCAAGATAAGGAATAAGATATATTATTTTTTGGACATGGTCAACGTAGGAATTTGATTTTGCTTCATTATGAATATGTTATAAGAGTTTTGTTTTATCTTTTTTCCTCCAATGGAACAGAAAATGTTTTACTGATAAAATTAAATTAAAAAAATTTAAAACCCACAGAGTAGTCCTGTGAAATTATATGCTATATTAACTCTACCTCGTCATTTAATTCTTTTTTTTACAGACCCTGGGGGATTTAGATTTTAAGTATTATTTTACTCATTTTACAGAGAGAAGGAATTGGTGACTTTTTACAGTGGCAAAGAACACTACAGGAACTCCTAAACATACTATACCACTTCCCCCGTCCATCAGGATTAAATCTTTTACAAGAAGTATATTCTCTGTCATTTTTATAAAAAGTTGATAAGTGTAGTAACCTTGGGCCTTTGTTTTTTTAATGCCTCTACTTAAGTTTTCCAGGGTCTCAAAAACAAATCAGCAATAAAGCAGAGTCTAAAATTCAAAACAAGTTTTGAATTTGATCCAGTACTGAAATTCACTCCCCCACAGCCTTTAAATAATATCGGCTTTTAATAACTGTTTTATATCTGATTTTATTAATGTAAATTTGGCATGACCCTTAGGCAAGTGCCTAGAACTCAATTTCTTCATCTGTTAAATGAGGAAGTTGGACTAAATGATCTCTAAGGTTCAGTCTAAGATTCTAAATCTTTTGTAATTTTACACAATCATCAGTTTAGTATTAGAGATTCAAATTACAATAGGGGGCCAAAAAGGAGGTTATAATGAAATACTAGAGTACTGTATTTTCAGTTTATGACAGAAAATATCCATTATTTAAAATGAATGGCAAATTATCTTCCTTGTAATAAAGTGGACAGTATGTTAGAATCAGGAGACCTGGGTTCAAATCCCACTTCTGATGCTTCCTAGTTATGTGACCGTAGGTTACATGACTATCCTCCTTCACTTACCCTCCTGATACCTCAGTTCCTCATCTGTAAAATGGGGAGAATACCTGTAGCATCCATCTTATTTGAGTTGTGAAGTTCAAGTAAGAATAAGTGTAAAATACTTTTAGAATACTTTATTTCTTTAGCAGCTCTTGAATTTTAGTAAATAATATGAATTTGAATTGTAGCTTTGAGATATATATTTCAGTGAGTAAGGCATTTCAAATCTTTCTTGAACAAGCCAAAACAAGAGTTACCATAAACAAGTTTGGGTGAACAATGCTGAAATATACAGCAATTCTCACTTACTGTAGTAAGAAATATAATAATTATACTACATAAAGAATTTACATAATACATGATCTAGGCAGAAAATATGTAATTCGAAATCAAAGACATATGTTTTTAAAACTTATAACCTGATAAATCAAAATTCAAAGGCCCAACCAAACTCAAAGTCACTTCTCTACTCCTACAACTTGTTCTCCTTTTTCTTTTTCCTTGATGGCAACTATCATCTTCTTGTATTGCCCAAGCTAAAAACCTCCCTCATCTTTGACTCTTCAGTCAATATCTAATTAGTTGCCAACCCTAAAAACTCTCTTCTATTTGTCCCCTCCTTTCTACTTCTAGTACAACCAACTCCTAGTTCAGAAGTCAAGAGATCTAGACTTGAAATCCAGCTCTACTATTTACTTACCTGAATGGCCCTGAAGGCATTTAACCCCTCTAAGTCTCAGTTTTCTTAAACCAGGGCACTGGGACTAGATAGATCATCAGTTCTCAGTGACTCCCAGCCCCCACCCCCACCCCTACCCTGTCCCTGGGACAGGATTAAGCGATCCTCAAGGTCAAAACTATTTTCACAATAATACTAAGACATTTTAATTTTTAATATGGTAATTATGAACAAACATAAACAAAAACCCTTTGAGTCCTTAATAATTTTTAATAGTATAGAAGGGTCCGAAGGCCAAAAAGTTTAGGAATCATTGGACTAGGTGAGGGGTTATGGTCCAGCCCTATCCATTTTTTTAAGGTCTATGAGCTAAGAATGGTTTTTACATTTTAAAATAAAACTAAATGTATACTATTTTAAAATAAAAATAGGCAGCAGGCCACCTCAGATAATAGTCTGCTAGCCCCTGTTCTAGATAGTTACTTAAGTCTCTTCCAGCTCTAAATCCCATGACTGGTTCTTAAGTCTATTGAAATGGCCTTCTTACTGGCCTCTCTATTCTCTCACCCTGAATAAAAGTGATCAGAGTAATCTTAATATGATGTGTCTTCTAAGTAATACTGCGGGGGAAGAAGTGGAATCTTCAGTGTTCCTACACTGCCAACAGAAAAATTTTAAACTCCTTGACCCCACACATTTGGCTCCAACCTACCTTTCCACTCTTACTGCATGCAATTCCCTGCTCCTCTCCTGATCTCTCGGCCTTTTCTCATGCCACCTTTGAAATACTTTCTCCCTTCAAAAGGTCCAAGTCAAGTGCTAGCTGTCTCTTCCTTGTAATCTTCCCTGATTTTTCCAGTTTTCACCTTCCCAGAATTTAACATACTTCTCTGGACCTTTCCTATGCATATCACTTCATATAACATATTTATAGTTATCTGGGTTCTTAGCCAATGAAAGCTGAAGAGCAGGAACAGTTTTGTTTCACCTGAGGATACACTAAAACAGATAAGGCAGCACTTAATAAAAGTAAAGGGGGCAAAAAGTTAAATCAACAAACTACTGCTTGTAGCCTAAACCACTTATTCCTAAATTAAAAATAAGCGAATTTTTCCCTTCATTCAGACTTACAAACTGAAATACATGTTTGAGTAGGAAACACTGGGTATAAGCTTTTATTTTACCTCAGACTACAATACGGATCTGCTACATTACTGTTTTTAACTTCAACTTAGAAGTGTATAATTGCGTTTGTGACTTTACTGCAGATAGTCAAATCTGACTAACCTTTTGCTTGCTCCACACCACTGAGCATTCCAAGAAAAAAATAGTCAGAAATGAATGACAAGCTCTTAAAGGAAAAATTTTAATCCATTAAATATTTAAAATTTTTCTATTGTTCAGTAGTTTGTAGTGCATTTAAGCAAAACATATCATTTATAATTTCGTACCAACTTCGACCTATTGTTATTAACCAAGTACTCAAGGTTATTATATACTAGAGATAGTCTGTCCCAAATTTTACAAGAGATTAAATCAGCAGATGGCTAACCAACAAACAGCAGTGTGGGGATTAAACTCAGGCATTTGATACTGTGTGGTAGTTAAGTGTGAAGAACACTTAGAGCAAGGAAACTTTTCCTAAGGTAGTCTATAATCAGTCACCTTCACCCATTACTGGTTTCAATCCAAATATATGCCTTCATCCACTTTTTCATCTGGACTGAAACCTCCCTAATTGATCTCCCTGCCTCAAGTCATTTCCCCTACTTACACACCTTTTACTATTAAAACTGACTAGGCCAGTACTCTGCTCAAAAACTCCCAATGGCTCTTTATTTCTCCAAGATTAAAATATAAACTCTTCTGTTTGTCTGTTAAAGCACTTCATGGTCTGGAACGAACCTGTTTTAAGATTTATTACATCTTCTCTAACTCTACTGTACAACCCAACAGTCCGACTTGCTGCTCCTCTATCATCTATCTGCTTTGGTAGCTTGGCAGACAGTTCCCCATGCCTGGAAGGCATTCCCTGCTCATCACTACCTTTTAAAATTCCTAGTTTCCTTCAAAGCTCCATTCAAGAACCTTCTACCTATATGAAGTCTTCCCTAATGTCAGCAGTCGCCACTCTCCAATTCATCAAATTAAACTTCTATTTACTTTGTATATATTGTGTATTTATTTGCCTGTGTACATAGTTTCCCCCACAGAATGCATGTTCCTTGAGGTCAGGGCTTTTCATTTGTCTTTGTAGCCCCAGAATCTGGCACGCTGTCTGGCATATAATAGGAATGTAATAAAAGCTTTTAAATCTAGCTGTCAATAAACTTTTTAATTTAAGTGCAGGATTTACTTTCCAGAGATTACTTAACTAGATATTTTTTAGCAGAGAATTTTAGGTGGCAATCCAATTTAGTTCTTCACTAAAAACTGGATGAATTCAGACAATTCATTTGGATATGATTTACCCCAATGTTGGGGGGTGGGAGTGGTCACTTTAAAACAAGGAATCTTAACTTTTTTTTAATCTCAGAGATCCCTATGGCAATCTGTGAAACTTAAGGATCTTCTATGAATACTTTTTAAATGCATAAAATAAAATACATAGAATTACCAAGGAAACCAACTATATTTAAATACAGCTATCAAAATATTTTTTAAAAAGTTCCCAGGACACCAGGATAAGGAAGTCTACTTTAACGGGATTACAAAGAATAGTAACTGATTTAACAAGAAATTTTTTTTCCTGTTTCTCTTCCCCTCCTCAAAACAGATGTTACAAAAACTACTCCTTATTAGATGTGTGTATTCGTTGTAATTAGGGTCTTGGGATCTAGTGGTTTTTGAATACCACCCAAAGAGATCTTAAGGAGTTCTTAAAAGGTAGCATTTTTTAAGAGACTGTGATTATTGCTAGATCAAACCTTTTCTTTTAAAGAATGAGCTGTAAAGGGTAGCTTATTTTGCCCAATTTACTATTTTATTAAGTACTAAAAAACACAGTCTTTAACTGACAATCTCATTAGATATACATGACCAAAACCAGAGTCTAGAGAAACCAATACTGCAATGTCTCCAAACACCCTAAAGAACAGGTAGAAGACAACCCAAGCAAGTTATACAGCAACTTTTAGACTTCATTAGTCAATAACACCCACCAAGGCACCATAAAACATATTCTCACTGCCCAAACATTAATAGAT
Source organism: Bettongia penicillata ogilbyi (assembly GCA_023548195.1). Lineage (NCBI taxonomy): Eukaryota > Metazoa > Chordata > Mammalia > Diprotodontia > Potoroidae > Bettongia > Bettongia penicillata. The sequence continues at coordinate 3,309,427 of JAJHZJ010000665.1, read as the reverse complement.
ATTACTTAATTATTCCGAGCCGGTTTGAGAAAACATGTCAAGTGCTCTTTGATCAAATCGGGCTTTTACAACCGCCCGTTTTGTGCAGATTCAAAGTTTAGATAGGATACAGTAGTTTTGACCAACCCAAAAGCTCCCAAAGAACAGGGACTGCAGCAAAACTTAGGCTTTGTTCCCACCAAGCAAAATCCTGATTCATTCATAGAGCTTTCCTCCTAACAACCCTGTGTGGCAGGTACCGCCAATCATGACACCCAACGGACCAAAAAGGAAACTGAGTCTCTGGGAGAGGAAGACACAAGGTCACGAAGATTACAAGCAGGGATTTCGCCCGGGTCCTCTCAATTTGGGGCTCGTTCAAGTACCCTGGCCACGGGCTCTCGGCTTGTGCTGCACCTAACAGGCGCCTAGTGTTGGCTGAATGTTGGGTGAATATTAAAAGGCTGGTTATTTTCAGATTTAAAGACAAAATTTACCGGGCTGATTTTTAGCTCCTGGAAAAAAGAGGGTGCTCAAGCACTACTGGAAACATCTCCCAGAATAAAATAAATACTTCCAACTAATTGCTACTTACGTTTTCAGTGTCTCGCTCAATGACCGTTGGCAGAGGGGTCCTAGTGGACATTTTAATTCACTTTTAATTTTTTCCCCCACAATGGAGAGGAAAAAGGAGAAAAAAGAAACAAAAGAAACAAAAAGGACGCCCGAGAAAACAAGCAGCGACTACGAAGGAGAGTCCAGCCTCGCCGGTCCGGTGGCCGCAGGGCAGTCTCGGTAGCGGCTCGGCAGGGGCACCAGGGGGAGGGTGGCTTCCTTCTCCCTCCCCCCGCACGGTGGTCTAGATCCCAGGACCGGCCGAACGCTTCCCCGGGCAGGTTCCGGGCTTCATGCTGCTTTCGCTGCCCCACCCCCCCGGGCCCGGGGCCGGACACCGACCCCCCTCCCCCTCCCCGCCCCTCCAGCTGCACCGGGGCGGGGAGGCTTCAGGCGTGGGAAAGTCTGGGGAGGAGAGCGGTGCCCAGGGCAGGGCAGTGGAGGGCGCGGCGGGGCTGGGCTAGAGGGTCTCTAAGGTCCGTCCCGGCGCCGGGGCTGGGCAGCACGAGCAGAGAAGGCGGCGGCGGCGGCTGCGGACAAGGCCGGGCCGCGCAGCGGAGGGAGGCTGCGGGGTCCGCCCGCCAGGCTCTCCGGGGTCCCCGCGAGCCTCGCACTCCTCCGGCCGCCGCGCTCCTCTTCCTCCCCTCAGCTTTCAGCGCCGGGGCCTCCGCACCCCGGCACCAGCCGCCCTGGAGGAGGAGTGGAGGGTAGGCTGCGGAGGGTCACAGGTGCCGACCATGGAAGGGGCCTCGCGCGGAGAACTGCGGTCTCCCTTCTCCGTCTCTTGCCGCCCCAGCCCCGCCCGCTCGCCCTCCTGCCTCCGCCGCTCGAATCTCCGCAGCCCGCTGCCGCCTCTCCTCAGAGATCCAAGATGGCCGCCACCCAGCTTCCTCTGCTGCCTCCGGCTCCCCTCGCCGACCCCAGACGGGAACGGAAGTGACGACATCCTCTTCTCCCCGCCCCTCCGGAGGAGACTCGGCCAATAGCCGAGGCGGGAGGAGGCAAGCCTTGGCTGTTGTTGCTAAGGGCGACTGGATTCCTGTCAGGGAGGGAAGGAAGGAAAAGGGAAAGGGAGGGGGCCAAAGAGGGAGGGGGAGAGGAGGAGAAGGTAAATAGGGGAAAAGGTGGGGCCAATGGTGAAAGAAGACCTTTAGGGTCGTAGGGTTGAAGAGTCTGAAGAGACCTGGGAGACCAAGGAGAGATCTTGAAGTCCAAACCACTGTTTTTACAGAAGGGGAAACTGAGGCACAGAGCAGGGAATGGACCTGCCCAAGGTCATATGACTAATAATATATTATATTACGTAGTATAATAAATATATAAATATAACATATTTATAAAATAAATTATATAATACAATAAATATATAATATAAAATATAAATATTTCTATAATGTATAATAAATATATAAATTATATAAACATATAATAAATTATATAATATATAATTAATAAGCAGCTAAGCTAGAAGAACCCACATCCTCCGAATCTAAATTCAGTGATCTCTACCCTTGACCTTTTTCTCTGGAAGTGGAGTTTAACTCCTATATTTCCTTTAAAGAATCTTTGGAAGCCCATTGTGTGGTAAGTCCCATCTGTTTGATTTCTTGACTATGTCTTCCCTTCCTACTTCTCATCATGTTTCAGCTTTCAGCCAGACATTACTGAACTGAGCTCTGCAGTCTAGGAAAATATAGAAGAGACCATCCTTTAGAGCAAATGACAAAAGTATGACTCCAATCATGTCCATTAAAAATGTTTGGTGACTTCCTGTTACCTACCACGTAGAGTTAATAAGATCAAAGATGGGAGCGTAGGATTTAGAGGTGGACAGGGATTTGGAGGAGACCTAGTCCCATCTCCTGAAGCCCAGGGGGTAAGTTGATTTGCCCAAGGCCACATAGATTGTAAGTATGTGAACATCAATTAGGTCAAACTTTTATGTCTGGTATTGAAGGCCCGTTGTAATTTGGCACTCCTCTTTATGTATTTACAGCTTTAACTCACATTATTCTCCACCATCTAGGTAAACAATTGAGCAAGCATTTATTAAGTGTCTACTATATACAAATCATTTTCCAAGATGATACAGCTGTGAAGACAAAGTGAAAAACAGTACCTATCCTCAAGGAGCTTCTAATGAATATCAGGCCACTGGACCCAGAAGACCCAGGAGATGAGAGCGAGGCTGGTGACCTTGCACAGTCTTCCCTCACTCAAATCAAAGTCAACTGCAAGTCATGTCATCATCTTGATGTCATGGTGCTCTTTGAGAGTGAAGGACAAACACAACAATATTCTACTAGGGAGATACATCAAATAATTTGAGAGAGCACAAGCAACTAAGGGAAATAGGAAAGGCTTTCTCTAGGAGGGTACACTGATCCCTACGGTCTCTTCCAGTTATCACAGCTTATAAGCCCACAATCCCTGAAGAATAACTGGGGGTGAACAGGAGGCTTGGGTATGAAAAGAGGAATACCAGTGTATTGTCTAGAAAATTAACAAGTACATCATGAGCTTTAAGAGGCTGAAAATACAAGATGCTTGATATTGATACAGAAGTACCAGCTTCTTCTGCTTATGCATACTGTAATCAATGCAAAACCAACCAAACATGGACAATTTATGGTGGACAGAATTTTTCTGTCCTATGAACTTGTACCAGGATCACAGATCCAGAGCAGGAAAGGACTTCTTGGGCCATGTAGTCCAACGCTCTCATTTGACAGGTGATGTAAATGAGAACCCAGAGACTTGCTGTACAAGATCATGTAAAGTGGAAGGGCGAGATTCAAGCCTAGATCTGATCTGAAACCAAGTTCAGCACTCACAAGTGGAATATTTTTTCCATTGCACCATGCTGCCTCTAGAAAAGGGCAAAGTCCCATGTATTGTATATTCCTCCAGACTGAATTCCTCTCTGTCCCTCAGCATATCATGCCCTTTCCTATCTGCATGCTTTTGCTCAAGATGTTTTCTATAACTGGAATATTGTCCCTTTACTTCTTCACCTACTGAAGATAAATACAGCAATAACAGACACATACAGTGCTTCAATAGTATCCCCATTTTACAGATAAAGAAACTGAGGTTTAGAGAGCATAATTACACTGTATCTGAGGTGATATTTGAACCCAGATCTCCTAACTATCATATTCCTACCCATCCTTTAAAGCTCAATTCAAATCATCTTCTAATATAATAATAATATAAAACTAATAATCTAAGAAAAATTTCATTTCTTATTTTTCACGCAGAATTTTGCTTAACACTTTTGATGCTCTTATGAACTATCATGAGTTATGACTATCTCTTTTTGTCTAATCCCTTTACTAAATTGTAAATTCCATAAGCATATTCATGGGACTTAAGTTTAACTTTTTATCTCCTCTAGTGGCATGTCATCCCAAGGTAACAAGCATTTGATAAATGTCTGTTGCCTTGCATTGAATTCAAGTTTGCAGTCCCTACCTTTCAGGGGTTCATGAAGCAATGGGGAAGCAGGATTGACCCACATGAAGCACCTAGAGAACAATAGGAAGATATGATTAAGTAGCTTCTTATCTGAGGCAGAGAATGAAAGGAGTTGAAAAAGTGAGTAGTCAGGGAAAGCTTCAGAGAAAGTAGGTCTTTCCTTTGGCCTTGAATTCAGTTCAATCCAACAAACATTTTAAAGCACAAATCCTTGTGTCCCTCTGGGGAACAAAAATTTTAAATGACTCAGAGCCTGCCTTCAAAAAGCTTACAATTCAAGGAGAATATTACTCATACACAAGTTACTATGATACTAGTATCACAGAATATAATAAGAACAAAGGAGTGATCCAGTCAAATTGCTATTAAAAAAACTGGGTTGAAGGGAGAGAAATTTTTTAGGTGAGGGGAGGGGAGAAGTGGCCAAGTTTCATGAAGGTGGCATCCAAGTTGGGTATTAAATGAAATGAAGGAGTTCAACAGATGGAAATGAGCAAAGGGGTCCCATTCCAGGCAGGAGGATTTTGTAAACAAAGGCTTAGAGCCCAGAGAAGACAGGACAAGAACACATGGTGAGTAGTCTAGTTTTGCTGGAATGCAGAATATGTGAAGGGGAGTAATGGCTGGAAAGATAGAGCGGCACCAGACTCTGGAAGAGGGATGATTGATGGCCTGGAGTAATTGAGCAGCCTTAACAAAGGGATGGGATTGCCTTTTCCTATGAGAAGAGAAAAGAAAGGGTGTGTGAGGATATTCAGCACTTCAGAAAAAGAGGAAGATGGGAATTAAGGAAGTTTATATCAATTTCTTCAGTCTTCCCAGCAAAGTAAAAGGTGTGTTCATCTGCTGTGCAGAAGGCTGAGTTGGATTTGATTAGCCTGAAACAAAGCCTTAATACGTGATCGTGTAGTCAGCCCTGTGAATTATATTAAAATATAGAAGGCACATCATCTGTCCTCAGTGAGCTTCTTATCTAAAGAAAAAAACCCAACACAACAGAGGGTTTTTTAAAGCATCTATGATGTACAAGACATTGTTCCATGTGCTAGCTGCCTAAAGACAATAAAGAAGTAAATAAATAATCTACTCTCTGTGATGCTCATATTCTACTGAAGAGATGCAACATTTATGCAGGTAATTGAGTACAAAATAAATTTGGAAAAAGGAGTAGTCCTAAAAAGTAGGGGGTTCAGGAAAGAAGTTACATTTTTTGGAGGCAGTTGGAGTTAAGTGACTTGTCTAGGGTCACATAGCTGTGTGCCATTGTGCCACCTAGATGCCTCGAAAAGAGTTATTATAAAGAATGCTAGAAAAAGGAATAGAAAAGGTCCAACCATTCTAGAAAGCTATTTGGAATTATTCATCAAAAATCACTAAGTTGCGTATACCGTTTGACCAAGAAATGCCCCAAAGAGATCAAAGAAATAGGAAAGGGACTCATAGGTTTTACACACATCCACATATACATACATATATATGTGTGCGTGATGGTATAAAAATATATAGATATATGTGTCTGTGTAGAAAGAATTGATTTCATATTATATATATGTATGTATATATACATATATATATATATATATATATATATATATATATATTCAGCTCTTTTTATAGTGTCAAAGAACTGGAAATAAGGGAGTACCCATCAATTGAATGACTAAAATTATGGTATATGTGCTGTAATAATGAAAGGGAAAGTTCAGAGAAAACTGGGAGGATTTGTATGAACTGATCTAAAATAGGATGAGAACCAGAAGAACAATCTATACAATAACACCATTATAAATGTAAACAACTTTGAAAGACCTGAGATTTTTGATCAGTGTAATGACCAACAAGGATCCCAGAAGACCAAGGACAAAGCATGCTAACTATCTTCTAATAGAGGGACAATAGACTTAAGGTGCAGAATGAGAAATACATTTTTGGACAAGGCCAACGTAGAGATTTGTTTTGTTTAACTATGCTATTTCTTATAAGGGTTTTGTTTTCTTTTATTTTTTTCAATGATGAAAAGACTGGAGAGAGATGTCTTCCTCTTTCTGCTCTCAACTTACAAGTGAAGAGAAAGAAGAAAACCAGAAGGAATAACAGATAAACAGGACAGCTCTAAAAATAATATGTCGGATTTATTACATAGTTAAGAAGAAATAGCAAGTTTTATATAATAGAAAATTTCAGTCATAAACAGTTTTTTCCTGTTCTACATTGTTAAGGGAAATTTTCATTTTATTTGGCATTTGTTAAGTTGAGAATAAAAATAAAATTTAAAAATAGATATTTCAGAAGTAACTTGGTCCAATCCCCTCACTTTATTGGTAGGAAAATGAGAACCAGAGTGTAGAAATGACCACACATACACTAGAGATTTGGGAAGGCTAGTATACATACGAAATGTCATATAATTATTAAGTGTCAGAAGTAGAATTCTAGGAAGAGTTCAGGTCTTTCTTGACTCCAAGACTTTCTTGGATCATTAAGACAAATTGGCATATTGGAAAGAAAATGGCATTTGGAGTGAGAGAACCTGAGTTCCATTCAGCTCTGATGCCACTGAGTGACCCTCAACAAGTCACTTCACATCCTTGAACCTCAGGTTTCTTCATCTGTAAAGAAAAGAAATGATTAGACTAAGTGATCTCCAAGGACTCTTCCAGTTCTAAATCCTATGTTATTATTTATAGTACAGAAAAATAAATAGCTAACACATTAAAATGCCAGTTAGGAAGTAACAGAAAACATAGGTGTTTCATTTATATTTTTTAAATGAGCTCATGAGTGAATTTAGGTTCTAGTAGCATCATGTTACCATCCACACCAATGTTTTTGATTTCTTTACTGCTAGTTTGCTGAGCTTGCTTGACATTTTTGATCACTTCCGCTCCCTTGGACATTAGTATTCTTTCAAAATGTGTGTGAGAGCCAGTCAGTCATCAGATCACTTTCAGCCAAGAAGATGTGACTTTTCCCCCTCCCCAATGATGTTTCTAGGCTTATGTACATGAAGGAAATCTCTCCATCCTCCCTAGCTCATGAATCCCTAATCTACTTGCAACTGGAAACCTTCACCCCACACCCAGCTCCAGTAGCTCCTCTTAATAGTTGTTCCTGATGACACTGGTTAGCAGCTCTTTCCTTTCTCCTCCCACAAGCCCCTTCAACGTCAACATGGACCTTGGAACTTAGGGAAATACTGGGCATCTACAGACCTATCCCAGGTTACCAGAGTCTCTTACCATTCCCAAGTCAGTGTCCTGATGAGCAGGGTCTAAAAGGGGTTACTTAAGATTAATTATTGACTTTTTCTTTTTATGGTGACATAGTAATATAATATAGTTTCCTTTATGAGAATATGAAAACTTCTCTAATTCTGTCAAGAAAGAAACAGTATGATTGGACAAGCAAATAAGTTAGCCATGCTGGTGGAAGTTTTAAATAGCTAAAGCTACACCCTTAAGATCTCAGGGCAAACAAAACTCAGAGCAGTAATGAAGTGATATCCCTGTAGCATGAATAGAAAAGGACTTAATTCTCCTCCCCTTACTCCCCATATTTGCCATATAACTTTGAAGTAGAGCTATTGCATCTATAGAAGTATCTTCATTCAATGGGGATTAAGGATATACATTCCAGACAAACATGGATACAGAGAGACAGTCACTAGAGGGAGGAAGTAACTTTAAGGAAGTAAATTGACCCTTGGCAAGTGAGGGTCAAGCAACTGAGAAGAGCAGATGTAAGGACCCAAAGAGGACTCTACAAAGAGAAAGAGTATTTTCAGATCCCATAGTACCAAGCGTTGGGAGTTGCCTTTGGCACCCATGTATGTTACACTTGTGTCTCACTCCCATTTTGTTCTAAATTTGAGCCCACTGTCTCATTGAATGCCCACCATATCATATTTGTGGGAAAATACACCCTAGGGTTTTTTATTTGAGGGGCGGGAATTCTTGTAGTTTCACTTGAGTAAATGCCTTTAATAAGAACTAATTATATCTACTGGCTCATTGTTAATGGCAAGCATAGATACAGTATATAGAGCAGATTTGCACAACTTGGCAGTAGGTAGGGGCCAAAATTAAAATGGGCTAAACTTCTTCAGGTCACAGATAGGTTTTCAGTGGCTTACTTTCCAAATAAAGGTATAATTAATGATTAAACTATTTTCAAATAAACTATATTTTAAGAGAAATTTTAATTAATATCAATTAATTATACTTATTACTTAGATTTTTATCAGAAAGTACAATCAAAGTTAAAAAATTACTTTGCTAAGTGGAACAAGTTTTAATATGTTTTTCAGGTTTTTTTATTGTTTACATTTAGTTAATGGGATGTGTTACACTTCTTGTCAGCAATCAGTTTATCATACTCTGATATCATGTTTGAAACTGATTTCTCTAGCAATCTGAAAACTAACCTTAGTAGCTGCCTCATTTTCTGAGTTTACTTTCTTGAAAAACTGTTGTTCCCCACAGAGATTTTTTTCAACAATTTGGACTCTTTAATTTGTTTTTCAGTGGTGTCCAGTTTGCTTAAGTCAGGATGCTTTGATGAAGATTATATTCCTTCGGAATGACTATTACTTCTCGGCAAACAAGGCACAATATTTTGTCTCTTACATAAGTAAACAAGTATCTATTTGTCGACTCCAGATTAAACACTCTGTTTTCTGATTTGATATTCCATTTCTTTTTATCACCTATTTTACAAAGTCATCCTAAAAACTTTAATGTTAGAACTAAAACATCTCCACAGCAATTGCTTACCTACAAAGAAATATTGAACTGAGGATGTGACCTTGGAGAGAGCACCAGACACTCGTAACTTGGAGGGCAACTATGCAGTGAGGGAAGGGAAGAAGCTCTGAAGCTGTTGCCACTCATCTCATAGAGGACATCAACTGGAGTTGGCACATGACTACACTTACTTTGTCCCTGTTCAGTGCCAGTAACTACTGAAAACAGAGAAAAACTCTCACTTCTCTCAGACCAGAGACAGACTGATGATGGTTGGTTGCTATGGGTTATATGGCAAAAAGGAGAGAGGGTGTAGTAGCAACCCACCCGCCAAGTTACATGATGGGCTCAGTAGTGACTAGTGGAAGGTGGGTTAAGCAGGGCATGAATAAAGTACTTGTTATATCTTTATTTTCTTTTACATTCTCTACATTTTTCAAGGGTCACCTGAAATCCTTTGGTGGACCATAAGCAGCCAGCGGGCTATATGTTGTGCAGGTGTGATATAGAGATATAGTGTTAGGTGTAAACACTCATGGCATTATACTTAGAACCTGAGGCAGCAACCATACTTCGGGGACACAATCAATCCTTGACTGCAAGTGCAATTTGTGAGAATAGCCTAGAGAGGGTGTTATAAAAGAAAAAGAGCTAAGTAAAATCTGACATAGTAAGTGTATATGAATGGGCACATTCTGCTCCAAAACCTGAGTTTTGTTCAGTCCAAACCTTCATCATGTAATGGAGAAGCTAATGGACTGGGGTATTTTCTGGAAGCAATTTTCCCCACCATATCAAGACTTTAAGTAATGTGATTAAGATTGACACAGCTTAGGAAACAGACAGTGACATCAAAACGCAAGTTGCTTCGGTGAACATGTTTTCTCCCCCAATATGTTAAGTCAAATCAGTATTTATTAAATACCTACTATGTACCAGGCACTGCTCCAAGCACTGGGGTTACAAAGAAAGGCAGAAATCAGGTCTTGCTCTCAAGGAGCTCACAGTTTAATAAAGAAGCCAACTTGCAAACAACTACGTACAAAAACAATACACAGCATGTATTGGAGATAATCAACAGAGAAAAGGTACTAACATTAAAGGGAGTGGAAAGATTTCCTGTAGGTGAAATTTTTACTGGGACTTGAAGGAAGGCAGGAGGCAGAAATGAGATGGGAGAGCATTCCGGTTATAGGGGACAGCCAGTGAAAATGAATGGGATCAATAGCAAAGAGGCTAGATATTAATGGAGATGGGTATGGTTCAAGAAGTTGGAAAGGTAAGAGACTACTAGGCTGTGCAGAGCTTTGAATTTAAAATCCTTGAGGACTGGTACTACTTCATTTTTGCCTTTTTATCCCAAGTACCTCACATGTAGCAGATAATTAATGAATGCTTGTAGATTGGTTTTCCTTCCCAAAGACCTGAATTAAAAGGGCCCTTAGAATTTTCTGCTGCATTTACTGCAAATTACATAATAGTTTTATATTTAAACATCTAGAGACACATTGGATAGAGAAAAAGACAAAGATGACATATTTCTAGGTGGAAAATATCAAACCATTTTTCTTCTCCTACTAAGAGAGTCCAATTTGGCCAAGTCCCTGATCAAGCCATATTCTTAATGGAATCAAAGTACACAAGCCCAAACTGTTCCAAATAAGCTTCCTTTAAAGCACAATTCTGATCTTTGCCAGGACAGTTGATTTCCTGGAGTAATGACAAAATAGATTCAAAGTGAGAGTCGCAAAATTCACAGATTCACCAAAAAAAAAAAAAAAAATATATATATATATATATATATATATTGCTATTAGAGATCATCTAGTTCAACTTCCTTAACAGATAAGGAAACTGAGGGTGAGAAAAGGAAAATGACTTTTCCTAGGTCATATACTTAGAAAGTGGCAGGGCTGGGAATGGACCCAGAATGTCACAATTAGAAAGAATTTCAGAGATTCTTCAGACTCTAGACTACTTAATTCAAGTCCATATCAACTTACTAAGCACCTACTATGTGCAATGCATTGTGACAAGAGCTAGAAATACAGAAATGAAAAATGACAGTTTTCATCTTCAAAAAGCTTACAGAATAATACTACAAGAGAGACAACAGATATGATAACTAGACAAGGTACAATACAATATAGAGGGACTAAATGAAGTGTTCTAGGAAAATCTGAAACAAGAATGGAGGCAGGGCAGGGAAGGCTTTAGCGGAAAGGCACCTGAGCTGAGCCTTGAAATAATGAAATTTTTGAACAGAAACTCCCTCTTCTCTTTCACAGGTAAGCCCTTTGAGGATAGGAGTAAATAGGAGTAAATATTACAGTGTCAGATGCTGTAAAAGAGGTAAAGAATGATTAAAATTAAGAAAAGGCTATTAGGTCTGGTAATTAAATAATTGTAAAGGTAGAAGGAGCAGCTTCAGCTGAATGATAAGATTGGAAGTGAGACCACAAATGATTGAAAAATAAGAACCTATTCTTGATCTGTTGGGGGAGGCTTCCATTCAGTGAAATTTGGAATCATCCTCTGAAAGTCTGTGGGGCAACAATGCAAATGAAAACACCTTTAAGAAGATACAACACAATTCAGATGAAATGTTTAACTGATCTTGGTTCTGGACAAGTGATAATAAAACAACATTTCACTCCTCTCAGTAAAGAAATAATGGATAAACAATGTACAAAACATTCTATCTTAGCCCTCCCTGTATCCATTTCTGGTTTAAATAGGGAGATATATCTTATCTATTCTCAAGGAGAAACAATGTATAAAACATTCTATCTTAGCACTCCCTGTATCCATTTCTGGTTTAAATAGGGAGATATATCTTATCTATTCTCAAGGAGAATCACTAGTCTTTCATTTATTCATTTACTGGCTTCTTTTTAGTAATCTTTTCATTGACATGCTCATAGTCATTGTGTATCTTTTTTTTCTTTCTGTAAAATTTCATAAAAATCACATGCTTTTCTAAATTCATTTGTAATTTCTTACTGTACAATACTAATACATTGCACTTGTACTCTCCCTCTATGTTGTTCCCTCAATTTAAACATCCATGTGCCTTGTGGGTTGAATTTTTCAGAGGGCAACTACTATTGGAGAGCTTAAGGAGCTCTACTTCTGGGTTATTTAGAATTATTTATATTTTATTTGTTACCAATTATTTTTTAATTACTAAATTCAAAGGCATTTTCTCAATTCTCATTCCTCCTCACTTCTTTGCAACATTTGATACTGTTTTCTCCTCTTTCTACCTGTCCTTAAAGGGTTTGCATTTTACTTGAGGAAAGAAAAGGGGGCTTCTGCTAAAATATTTTTTTGAATTTTCCTTCCTTTCTGAGGTTTATGATGGGCACATAATAGTTTTGTGTTATTGAAATTCCTTACTTTACCATATGAAGGGTCATTTAAAGAATTTGTTGTTTGTAATCAGAATTATAAAATTTGACTACAGTGTATCTTGGAGATGCTTCATAGGATTTCTTTTTTTTTTCTTTCTGGAAATGATCTCTGCATTATTTTGATTAACACTTTGTTTTCTGGTTTTGGAAATTCTAGGAATTTTTCATATATTATTTCTTGCACTATAGTGTTTAGGTTTTTGGACTTGTGTTTTTCTGGGTGTTATCTGTGGACAACCTACTTCAAAAACAATATGCCACCTCATGCCTATCAGATTGGCTGGTATGATAAAAAAGGAAAATGATAACTGTTGGAGGTGATGTGAGAAAACTGGGCCACATACATTGTTGGTGAAGTTGTCAACCGATCCAATCATTCTGAAGAGCAATTTGGAATTATGCCCAAAGGGCTAAAATAAATGTGTATACCCTATGCCCCAGCAATACCATTGCTAGAACTGTATCCCAAAGAGATCATAAAAATGGGAAAAGAACCCACATGTACAAAAATATTTGTAGCAACTCTTTCTGTGGTGACTAAGAACTGAAAATCACAATTGAGAAATTGTGGCTAATTGAGAAATGACTAAGCGAGTTATGGTACATGATTGTGATGAAGTATTATTGTGCTATAACAAATGACAAGCAGATCTTTAGTCATATAAAAAACACCCTAAATCACTATTGATTAGAGAAATGCAAATCAAAACAACTCTGAGGTACCGCATCACACCTATCAGATTGGCTAACATGACAAAACAGGAAAATGATAAATATTGGAGATGTGGGAAAGTTGGAACACTCCTTGTCGGTGGAGTAGTGAACTGATTCAACCATTCTAGAGAGCAATTTGAAACTATACCCAAAGGGCTACAAAAATGTGCATACCCTTTGACCCAGCTGTACTACTTCTAGGGCTATATCCCAAGGACATCATCCAAGAAAAGGACCCACGTGCACAAAAATATTGATAGCAGCTCTTTTGTGGTGGCCAAGAACTAGAAATTGAGGGGATGTCCATCAACTGGGGAAAGGCTGAACAAGTTGTGGTATACGAATATAAGAGAATATTATTGTGCCATAAGAAATGATGAGCAGATGGACTTCAGAAAAACCCAGAAAGACTCAGATGAACTGATGCTGAGTGAAATGAGCAGAACCAGGAGAACATTGTTCACAGAAACAGCCACAGTGTGCGATGACTGATTTTGATAGACTTAGTCCTCAGCAATGCAAGGCCCTAAAACAATTCCAAAGGACTCATGATGGTAAATGCCATCTATATCCAGACAAAGAAATATGGAGTCAGAATACAGAGCAAAGTAGACTATTTTTTGTTTTATTTTGTTTTGTTTTTCTTTCTCATGGTCTCTCCCTTTCATTATAATTCTTTTATGCAATATGACTAATGTGAAGATGTGTTTAATAGAAATGCATGTGTAGAGCCATCTTAGGGAGAGAGGGGATGGGGAGGGGGAGAAAATGTAAAATTTATGGAAGTGAATGTTGAAAACTAAAAATAAGTTAATTAACAATTTTAAAGAAACAACAACAACCAAAAAGAAAAGAAATGACAAGCAGGATGATTTCAGAAAAACCTGGAAAGATTTATACGAACTGATGCAAAATTAAATGAGTAGAACCAGAATATTGTGCAATGAAGAACTGTGAATGACAGTTATTCTCAGTAATACAATGATCCAAGACAATCCCAAAGGACTAATGATGAAGCATACTATCTGCCTCCAGAGAAAGAGCTGATATTGTTTGAATACAGACTAAAACATGCTATCTTCCACTTCCTTTTCTTCTTTCTTTCTTTCTTTCTTTCTTTCTTTCTTTCTTTCTTTCTTTCTTTCTTTCTTTCTTTCTTTCTTTCTTTCTTTCTTTCTTTCTTTCCTTCCTTCTTTCTCTTCCTTCCTTCCTTCCTTCCTTCCTTCCTTCCTTCCTTCCTTCCTTCCTTCCTTCCTTCCTTCCTTCCTTCTTTCTTTCTTTCTTTCTTTCTTTCTTTCTTTCTTTTGCTTTTGAGTTTTCTTGCACAAAATTACTAACATGGAAATGTTTTACATGATTGCACATCTATGACCTATATCTGATTGCTTACCATGTCAGAGGTAAGGGGGATGGAGGGATGAAGAGAGGGATAGAATTTGGAACTCAAAATTTTAACAAAACCCCAAATGTTAAAAAATTGCATGTAATTGGGGGAAATAAAAAAATATGTATTTAAAGTATGTTTTGTTTGTATAAATATCATACTTTTTAATGTTATTGCTTTTTCTTCCTCTTCTTCCAGATTCTGCTTCATTTCTGTGTATTTACCATTTTCTGTGTATTACCAGTCAATTGTTCTCTCTTTTGTTTCTTTGGTGAGACTTACTACCCTAGGTTCAACTTTTCCTATTCTGCTATTTATTTTTGCTACACAAGCTCCAAATTCTGTTTTCATGTTTCTTATTTCTTTCTTGAACAATTTGGGAACATTCTGCTGTAGTTCCTTGCTCTCTAGAAAATTCACCAGGTCCCCTGCCTCATCAGATGTAGACTCATTTTATGTTGTCTTCCAATGTGTATTTAGACATGCTTGGATTCATTTAGATAACCTGGAGGATATCTTCCTTTCTGTTATTAATATCTACTCTTTTGATTTAATTGCTGGTGCTCCGGGTTTTTAAACTGAGTTTTTTACCTCCTGAGATTTTTAGTAATTTCATTCCTTTCTTCTTATATTTCCTATTGCTCACTTTCTGACCCCTTCCCCTTTTATTGCAGATCCCCATGAAGGGTTAGACCTCCGAACACAACAATTAAGCAAAAAGAAAAAAAAAAATCTGACAGAATAGTCAACATTCCACAACCAAGGTCTCTCTGCTTTCTGAGAAAGAAAGGAGGTGTATATGTTCATCATTTCTCCAGGTCCAAGTCATTACAATTACACAATATGTAACTTTGTTTTGGTATCCTTTTCTTTTATGTTATTGTAGTCATTGTACATGTTATTCTCCTGCTTTATCCTGTGTCACTTCAAATGAACTGGACCATTCTTTAAAAAATACATTTAACTGATCACTTCTGTTTTTATACCACGTTTGTGGAAAGGGGGTTGGGATACCCTTCACTCTTCATCTAGATTGTATTCATCCCTGTAACAAAGGCAAACAATTAAACAAACAAAGAAAAACCCTACATAGTGACATTATTCTGTCCTAGCAGTCTCCTTACTTCTTTCTGCAGTGAGGAGGGGGATATGTCTCATTACCTATTCTTCAGGAACTTCATTGGTTTTTCATTTACTTAGAGTTTGGCTTCCTTTTTATCAATCTTTTAACTTCCGTTATAAAAGTTATTGTGTATATTGTTCTTTTCACTCTTTTTTTATTGTTTCAGTTCATAAAAATCTCATATTTTTCTAAATTTCTCATTCATAATAGTGGTGTACAATAACATTCCATTACGTTTATAACACCACTTCTGTGGGTTGCTCATTCAGTTTGAGCTCCCACTTTTGGGTTGGATTCCAAAGGGCAACTGCTACAATATTTTTGGGTTACATAAGAGCAACATTCTATCTCCATAGTACCCTAGCTCTCCAAGGAAAGAAAGAAGGTAGATATATATCCTCATCTTTTCCCTGGCATTTTAACTTTGTTTGGTGTTCTTTTTATTTACATTATTGAAGTAATTAAGTATGTGAACCCCCACCAGTATATTTCCCATCAATGGTCTGCTAAAATTAGCTTTTAGTAGAAATATTAAGATGGCAGAGTAAAATTAGTAGCTACAAAACATTTCTCTCATATTCTAGGGCACACTGTCCCACAAATACACACAGTATCTATGGGAAGAGTAATCTCAAATGGAGCATAATTATTCTGTGGTCAAGGCTACTTAGTCATATGACATTGCAAAGCCTCAAAAATTTTTCTCTCCTTGTGAGGTAATAACAAAATTCAACTCTCAATAGGCAGAGTTAGCTGTCTCTCAAGTCCATAGTTGCTTTTTATCTTTGCACCAAAGGTCTCTCTCCTTAAAGCTGCTTTTGGTATCAAATGACTACTTTTCCGTATTCGTGTCTGCCTGGAATGTATATCTCTCCCTCAACTTTGCCCACTAGATGTAATGTCTCTTTCTGGGTGAGTAGTTCCAACATGGCCAATGAGGAGGGGAAAAAAGGAAATCCTCTCCTTGCCCTCCTCCCCAATCAAGAGAAGAACTAGGTTCTTCCCCAGCTGCTGGCTTTCTCTTCAACTTTCTTAAGTGATTCAAACTCTTCAACTGGGTCCCTAGGACTTAGTACGGTGCCTGGCCTGGCATATAGTAGGCACTTAATAAATAACTGTTTCCTTCCCTTTCCTCTTAGTGAGTAGAAGTTTCAAGAAGGTGATTGTGTTCAGGAGAGACTTGGTAAGAGAGAGAGAAAGAGGGAGAGATGGAGGGAGGAAGGGAAAGAAGAAAGGGGAGAGACAGGGTGGAGAGAGATTGAAGATGAGTGAGAGAAAATAGAAAAGTGAAAGGTGAAGTTGAAACTAAAATGTGAGGGAGGGAGTGTTTGAGAGCTTAGAGACCTGTGGTTTGTGACTAAAGCCTAGTGTGACTGTGAAGGACAGCAGTTTAGATTGTAAGTGCTCCCCTGGGGTGCTCCCTTGACCCAGAGGTAGCCGCTCAGTGAAACTCTATATCTGGATGACAAATTTCTATGCTCTCTGTAGTCTCTGCATAGGAAGAGGGTGTGCCTGGAGGCAACAAGAGAACCTACTCATAGCTCAAGATATGACCAATAGTAGCTTGATTTTGTGTGAGTGGTCTCTAACAATACTGACTAACTTAGGTTGGAAAGATTTATACAGACTTGACATTGGAGGAAAAGACAACTTTCTAGCATTTGATACTACCAAAAAGGTCTACTTGGGTCTCCCAGGAGGCCTTCAGAGACTGAGTACTTGCTATGGAGGTTTTAGAGGAGATTCAGTTCAGCTAAATGATCTCTGAGGTCCCTTCTAACTCTGAGGCTATGGGTTTTTTTGTGTGTGTGAATCATTGAGTTTTTGTACATAAACAACTTTCACAGTCACTACTCTGTTTGAGGAAGAGACAGTAGGTACTCAAGTTTCGTCCTATGACTATAGTAGGCTGCTATGCTCTTAGAAGCTGAATTGTTTTATTCTTTGATGTTTTAAAAAAATGAGTCAAACCTCAGGCAGGAAGTGAGTTTGTTGAAGGACTGTTTTACACCACCTTTCTAACAACCGCAACTCTTAGAAGAAGCTCTTTCATTGTCCACAAAACCACATCAATAGACATTTGTGGTTATTTGCATAAGGAAATGTGCAGAAGTGGAGAAGGACAAAGGTGATTTTTTTTCCCTCACAGCACCAGTGCTAAATCTGGATATTAACAATATGTAGCATGGAAAGAGAATGAATTTATGTTGCTATAGGAACAGCAAACTTGGATTTCCTGACACCCCTGGGGTTCATACCTCCAACTTGTCTTTATGCATCTATTCACAGTTGGAGAAAACTGCAGTATCTTCTGAATATGATGATTTCTCTTTAAAAAATAATAAAGCATATATTTTAAGAATTTTTAAAATTAATTTTTTTTAAAAAAGTATCATGCTAAAAAAAGAAATGGAATGTCATGTTTCCTTTCCAAAAATAATTCATCTTGATTGGAAATGAGGCTTAGTCACTCCTGTAGGAGGAGGCAATTCTGTGGATGGCAGTTAAATACATCTTACTCTTAGTTTGATTCACATTGATATAGGATGAACTCTGTGAGAACAGAGACCAAGTCTTAACATATACACTCTTCTCTGAATTCCCCATTATCCATTATATTATAGGCATTCAAATGTGTGCTGAATAAATGAATGAAATGAATTCAATAACATTTTTTGAAGTATCTCCCTTTTAAGGAAGAGAAATAAAATACTGTTAGAGTTGCTTATGTTTATACCTATATTTAATAAAGCACTTTACAAAGTATTTAGCAAACTAGTTTCCCTGTCTCCAGTCTCTTCCTCATCCAATCCATAGATTCAAGGCCTATCATGGGTTTTTCCCCCTCCCATGTCAATTATGTTAGTTCTTCCCCCACAGATAAGGAAGTTGATTGGCCCAGTGAGCTAAGGCTCAAGCCTTAGCCGGTACATTGACGCCTTCTTGACGTGGCTTCCTGGACACCTAAGGACATAAAAATGTCCAACTTACATGGACTAAGGCCCTTCAGACTTGGATGATATTCTAAGGACCTGATGAGTCATCACACTCTACTTAGTTCACCAGATATTTTCAAATGGAGGGAAAGGAGACCACATCTACCCAAGATAAATGGTCCATCTTTGTTGAGTACACTTTTATGTAATGACTAAATTAGGCTTCTTTTGTTAACTAATAAGAAACTTACAGATATTGTGGTCATTTTAATATAGGATCTAAACTATCAGAAAATCTGCCTGATCTTTCTAATACGTAGATCTGAGCACATCAATCTGTGCTCAAAAAATTTAAATAGCTTGCCCATAAGATATGAGCCCATTGATTCAACATTCAAGTCTCTACACAGTCCAGTTTCAGTTTATCTTTACATCTTCCTCTCCCACCATGCTCTTATCCAGTATTATTCTGTACTTTCCTGCTCTCTTCTCAACAATTGAAATGCTCTCCTTCCAAGGGAAGAGAATAGCTAACTGGGGGGAAAATTTTGCAGCAATTTGCTGAAATAAAGGTCTGATATCTGAGTAAAATAAGAAACTGATTCCCATAAATGAATGACAGTCATTTTCTAAAAGAGAAATGATTTTAAAAAAAGATATGAACTAGTAGTTCCTGAAGGAAGAAATTCAAATAATCAATAGTCTTATGAAAAAATGTTCCTAATCACTTAGTAATAATTAGAATCTCAGAGTTTTGATTTACATTTCTCTATCTCACATTTAACAGACTGGCAAGGATAATAGAAAAAGAAAACGATAAATTGTTGGAGAAGATGGAGGAAAAAAATGCATACTGTTGTGCTATTATGGATCTGTAATTAGTGCAGACATTCTAGAAAGCTCTTTTGAATTATGTCCTAAATATCACTAAACTGTATATAATTTTTGACTCAGTGTTACCACTTCTAGGCCCAAAGAGATCAAAGAAAGAAAGAAAAGACCCATATGTAAAAAAAATATTTGTAGTATTCTTTTTTGTTATAGTTAAGGGCCTGGAAACTAAAGGGGCATCTATCAATTGAAGAATGGATAAATGAATTATGACATGAATGTGATGGAATATTATTGAATCAATAGGAAGGAGAAAAGGGTAGATTTCAAGGAACTTGGAAGTACTTGTATGAACTGATGCACAATGCAGTGAGCAGAACCAAAAGAACAATTTATACAGAAGAGAGTAGAGCCAAGATGGTGGAGAAAAGCCAAGAGATTGCCTGAGATCTTTCCAGTTTCCCTCAGAAACAACATTAAATCAAGCCTCTATATAGATTCTGGACTGAAAAAGCCTACAAAAAGATGGAGTGAAACAATTTCCTAGCTTACAGTAACTTAAAAGAATTCAAGAAAAGTCTGTCTTACTTGGGTAAAAGGGGAATGCAACCCAGTGCAGATGGTATCCAGGCAAGCCAATAGGAGTCTTTTAACCATACCACAGATCAGTAACTGAGACCCCTCTATCCTGGTGCAGCAGGCCAGCTGTGAGACCACCAGCCCCAGCACAGAGAACAAATTTCCAGGCCTGGAACCTTGGCACAACAGGTGTAACTAGGCTGAGCCAGCTCAGTGCCATGGGCATATTGCCAGTACCTGAGGCCCTAGTGCAAAAAACCAGGGACCAGGTCCCTGATTCCTAGCACAAAAAGCTTGGGACAGTTCCTCCTGTGCCTCAGGAGCAGGGTTCAACTTTAAAAGTTACAAAATGACTTTAGAATGAGCAAAAATCAGGAAAGAACCCTGACCATAGAAAGCTACTATGGTGAAAGGGAAGATCAAAACACAAACTCAGAAGAGGACCACAATGTTAAAATGCCTATATGTGAAGCCTCAAAAGGAAATATGAATTGGTCTCAAACCTAACAAATCTTCTTGGAAGAGCTGACAAAGGATTTTAAAAATCAAATGAGAGAGAGAGAAGAAAAATTGGGAAAAGAAAAGAGAGTCATACAAGAGAAAGTCAACAGCTTGGAAAAGGAAGGACAAAAGCTTATTAAAGAAAACAGTTACTTGAAATATGCAACTGACTAAATGAAAAAAATACACACTGAAGAAAACTACTCCTTAAAAAGTAGAATTGATCAAATAGAAAAGGAGATACAAAAGCTAACTAAAGAAAATAATTGAGGGAGGAGCCAAGATGGCAGAGTAGAAAGACTCAGGTATGCTAGCTCCGAACCCACAGCCCAGAAATTTTCTGTAAAAAGAACTCCCCACAAATTCTGGAGCAGAGCAAGCTGTGCAGAAACACAGTGGAAGAGATTTCCGTTCTAGAGAGCCCTGGAAAGCCGTCCCCAGGGGTCTGTTGCACACCGGACAGCAGAGCCCACCCCTGCATTGCCCTGGCCGCGTGGCCTGAGAGGAGCAGATCTGAGCAGGCTTCAGGGACGGAACCTCCAGCGGTCGCGAAGGTCCCTCCATCCACAGGTGCCACAGGTCAGTGAGAGAGACTTCTGGGCTGGTAGAGAGGGGAGTGGGGTTTCTCCGTGACTCAGACCCCCTTGGGAGGCAGCAGCAGAGGCAGCAGGGGTGGTCCGGGACTCCCAGAGCGGCAGGTAGGAGCTCAGGGCCATTATCTAAGGTCTCTGCATAAAGCCCCTGAGGGAATTGAGCCTGGGAGGTGGCCCTGCCCCCACCCAAGCACCAGAACTTAAGCTCACACTGAATAGCAGCTGCACCCGCTGCGGAAAGCCCTGAGGCTGGGAAGCAGCATTTGAATCTCAGACCCCAAGCACTAGCTGGGTGGATCTAGGTGGGGGTGGAGAGGAATCTCAGAGGTCAAGTAACTAGCTGGGAAAATGCCCAGAAAAGGGAAAAAAATAAGACCATAGAAAGCTACTTTCTTGGGGAACAGATGATGTTTCCTCCTTTCATTTCTGATGGGGAGGAACAATGCTTGCCATCAGGGAAAGATGTGGAGGTCAGGGCCTCTGTATCCCAGATATCCCAGGTGGATGTCTGGTGGGCTCAGGCCATGGAAGACCTCAAAAAGGATTTTGAAAATCAAGTTAGACAGGTGGAGAAAAAACTGGGAAGAGAAATGAGAGAGATGCAAGAAAAGCATGAAAAATGGGTCAATACCTTGCAAAAGGAGACCCAAAAAAATGCTGAAGAAAATAACACTTGAAAAATAGGCTAATTCAATTGGCAAAAGATGTTCAAAAAGCCAATGAGGAGAAGAATGCTTTCAAAAGCAGAATTAGCTAAATGTAAAAGGAGGTTCAAAAACTCACTGAAGAAAATAGTTCTATAAAAACTGGAATGGAACAGATGGAGGCTAATGACTTTCTGAGAAACCAAGAAATCACAAAACAAAACCAAAAGAATGAAAAAATGGAAGAGAATGTGAAATATCTCATGGGAAAAACAACTGACCTGGAAAATAGATCCAGGAGAAACAATTTAAAAATTATGGGACTACCTGAAAACCATGATCAAAAAAAGAACCTAGACATCATCTTTCATGAAATTATCAAGGAAAACTGCCCTGGTATTCTAGAATCAGAGGGCAAAAGAAGTATTGAAGGAATCCATCGATCACCACCTGAAAGAGATCCAAAAAGAGAAACTCCTAGGAACATTGTGGCCAAATTCCAGAGTTCCCAGGGCAAGGAGAAAATATTGCAAGCAGCTAGAAAGAAACAATTCCAGTATTGTGGAAATACAATCAGGATAACTCAAGATCTAGCAGCTTCTACATTAAGGGATGGAAAGGCATGGAATAGGATATTCCAGAAGTCAAAGGAACTAGGACTCAAACCAAGAATCACCTACCCAGCAAAACTGAGTATAATACTTCAGGGGAAAAAGTGGTCTTTCAATGAAATAGAGGACTTTCAAGCATTCTTGATGAAAAGACCAGAGCTGAAAAGAAAATTTGACCTGCAAACACAAGAATAAGAAGAAGCATGAAAAAGTAAACAGCAAAGAGAAGTCATAAGGGACTCACCAAAGGTGAACTGTTTACATTCCTACATGGAAAGACAATATTTGTAACTCTTAAAACTTTTCAGTATCTGGGTAGTTGGTGGGACCACACACACACACACATACATACATGCACGCACATACAGAGACAGAGAGCACAGAGTGAATTGAATAGGATGGGACCATATCTTAAAAGAAATTAAGGTAAACGGTGAGAGAGAAATGTAGAGGGAGGAGAGAGGTGAAATGGAATGGGGTAAATCATCTCTCATTCAAGAGGCAAGCAGGAGACTTTTTAGTGGAGGGAAAAAGAGGAGAACTGAGAAAAAAACATGAAGTTTACCCTCATCACATTCGATTAAAGGAAGGAATAAAATGCACACTCATTTTGGTATGAAAACCTATCTTACAGTACAGGAAAGTCAGGGAGAAGGAGATAAGCAGGGTGGGGGGGATGATGGAAGGGAGGGCAATGGGAGGAGGGAGCAATTTGAAGTCAAAACTCGGGGAGGGACAGGATCAAAAGACAGAATAGAAACAATGGGGGGCAGGATAGGATGGAGAGAAATACAATTAGTCTTACACAACACGACTATTATCAAAGTCATTTGCAAAACTCCACAGATATGACCTATATTGAATTGCCTGCCTTCCCAAAGGGAATGGATGGGGAGGGAGGGATGGGGAGAATTTGGAACTCAAAGTTTTAGGAACAACTGTCGAGTATCGTTGTTGCGACTAGGAAATAAGAAATATAGTTAATGGGGAATAGAAAGTCATCTGGCCCTACAGAACAAAAGAGAAGATGGGGACAAGAGAAGGGAGGGATGATAGAAGAGAGGGCAGATTGGTGATAGGGAAAATTAGAATGCTTGGTGTATTGGGGTGGGGGGGAGGGGATAAAAGGGGAGAAAATTGGGAACCCCAAATTTTGTGAAAATGAATGTAAAAAGTTAAATAAATAAATTTATATCCAAAAAAAAAAAAAACAAGAAAAGAAAAGAATTCCATAAAAGTTAGAACTGGGAAAATGGCAAAATAACATCCCAGACTTTCTAGAGCTCTCTCCCCAAGTCAAATACCTGTAAAAATATCTCTAAACAAATTCTAGAGAATTCTGTAGTACACACGGAATGATGGAGTGAAGCAAATATCCAGCCCAAGATAGCCTGGAAAGTGGTGGGGAAGGGTCTATCATGTCATACTGGGAGCAGAGTACAGTCTAGCATGGGCCCTGCCAGCACAAAGGGGACCTGAGCAGGCTTTGGGGTGACTGAATCTCTCATGTTTGTGGTGGTTTTCAGACTTCAGGACCCCAAAATGCTCGGGACAAATTGGAAGGTCAGTGGAAAAAAACTGTGGGACTAGTGTGAGAAAGTAGAGTGATCTGGCCCCAGACCCAAGGTCTCAGAGTGGGGAGGAAGTGGAGGAACCTGTGGCAGCCACAGCAGCAGCAGGGGCAGTGGTAACTGCAGCCACTGTTTCTGGAGCTCTAGATCCACAGATTGTGGGAGGATCAAGCAGTTGATAATACTTCCCACCAATGCCACTGGAAGCAGAGAACTTCTTTGATAGAGCTCAAAAGTCAACTAAATGGCTAGGGAAATGAGTAAAAAATGGAAAAAGAATCAGACTATAGAATCTTATTTTGGTGACAAGGAAGACTGAAACATGCAAACAGAAGACAACAAAGTCAAAGCTCCTCCATTCAAAGCCTCCAAGAAAAATATGAATTAGTCTCAGGTCATGAAAGAACTCAAAAAGATTTTGAAAATCAAGTACGAGAAGCAGAGAAAAAATTGGGAAGAGAAATGAGAGTGATACAAGAAAATCATGAAAAATGAGTCAAGTGCTTGCTAAAGGAGGCCCCAAAAATGCAGAAGAAAATAACATCTTTAAAGTTAGAATAACCCAATTGACAAAAGAAAAAAATGACAAAAGAAATCCAAAAAGCCAATGAAGAGAAGAATGCCCTTAAGAGCATAAATGGTCAAACGGAAAAGGAGGTCAGAAAGGTCACTGAAGAAAATAATTCCTTAAAGATTACAATGGAGCAGATGGAAGCTAATGACTTTATGAAAAATTAAGAAATTAGAAAACAAAACCAAAGGAATGAACAAATGGCAGACAATGTGAAATATCTCATTGGAAAAACAATTGACCTGGAAAATAGGTCTAGGAAAGACAATTTTAAAATTATGGGACTACTTGAAAGCCATGTTCAAAAAAAGAGCCTAGACATCATCTTTCAATAAGTTATCAAGAAAACTGCCCTAATATTCTAGAACCAAAATAAATGTTGAAATAATTCACCTATTACCTCCTGAAAGAAATCCCAAAAGGAAAACTTTTAGAAATATTGTAGCCAAATTCCAGAGCTCCCAGGTCAAGGAGAAAATATTGCAAGCAGTCAGAAAAGATTTGAGTATTGTGGAAATACAATCAAGATAACACAAGATCTAGCAGCTTCTACATAAAGGAATCACAGAACTTGGAATATGATATTTCTGAGGTCAAAGGAGCTAGGATTAAAACCAAGAATCACCTACCCAGCAAAACAGAATATAATACTTCAGGGGAAAAAAAATGTCATTCAATGAAATAGAGGACTTTCAAGCATTCTTGATGAAAAAAACCAGAGCTGAATAGAAAATTTTACTTTCAAACATAAAAATCAAGAGAAACATGAAAAGGTAAACAGGAAAGAGAAATCATAAGGGACTTACTAAAGTTGAACTGTTTACATTTCTATTTGGAAAGATAATGTTTATAACTCTTGAGACTTTTCTCAGTATTTGGGTAGTTGGAAGGATTGTATACATATAGACTGAGGGCACAGGTTGAG
The DNA here is from genome assembly GCA_023548195.1 of Bettongia penicillata ogilbyi. Lineage (NCBI taxonomy): Eukaryota > Metazoa > Chordata > Mammalia > Diprotodontia > Potoroidae > Bettongia > Bettongia penicillata. Next base: position 3,284,218 of record JAJHZJ010000665.1, on the reverse strand, counting down.
TTAAATAGAAAGGGATGATATCTAAAAAAATAAAATTAAGGGGTGAGAGAGGAATATACTGGGAGGTAAAGGGAGAAATAGAATGGAGCGAATTATCTCTCACATAAAAGAGGCAAACTTTTTAAATGGAAGGGAAGACGGGGGAAATGAGAGGGAAAAAGTGAAGCTTACTCTCATGCATTTGGTTTAAGTAAGGAATAACATGCACACTCAATTTGCTATGAAAATCTATCTTACAATACAAGAAAGTAGGGGAGAAGGGGAGAAGTAAGGTTTGGGAAGGATAATAGAAGGGAGGGCAAATGGGAGGAGGGGGTAATTAGAAGTAAACATTTTTGAGGAGGGATAGGGTCAAAAGAGACAACAGAATAAATGGAGGGGCATAAATGATATGATGGTATACTTAGAGAATCCTAGAGAATCAACTAAAAAACTATTTGAAATAATTAACAACTTTAGCAAAGTTGTAGGATTAAAATAAAGCCATATAAATCATCAGCATTTCTACATATTATCAATAAAACCAAGCAGCAGGAGATCGAAAGAGAAATTTCATAGCTGTAGACAATATAAAATATTCGGGAGTCTACCTGTGAAGACAAACCCAGGAACTATATGAACACAATTACAAAACACTTCACACAAATAAAGTCAGATCTAAACAACTGAAAAAATATGGATGGAGGGAAATATAGTTAGACTTTCACAACATGATTTTTGAGGAAGTCTTTTGCATAACAACACATGTATAACATATACCAAATTGCCTGTCTTCTCAGTAGGGATGGTGGAGAGGGAGAAAGGGAGAGAAGTTAGAACTTGAAGTTTTAAAAGTGAATGTTAAAATTGTTTTTACACGTAACTGGGAAATAAGATATACAGATAATGGGGCATAGAAATCTATCTTGCCTTACAAGAAAATAGAGGAGATGGGGATAAGTGAAGGGAGGGATGTGATAGAAGGGAGGGCAGATGGGGGAAGGAGTCATCAGAATGATGCTGTTTTGGGGTGGGCAGAGGGGAGAGATGGGGAGAAAATTTGGAACTCAACATCTTGTGGAAATGAATGTTGAAAACTAAAAATAAATTGAAAAATTAGAATTAGGCAAATGGAAGCTAATGGCTCTATGAATCGCTCAGACAAAAATTGGAAGAATGAAAAGAAAGGAAATGTAACATACCTCATTGGTAAAACAACTGACCTAGAAAACAGATCCAGAAGAGATAACTGAAGAATTATTAGACTACCTGAAAGACATGATCAAAAAACAAGCCTGGATAGTGTCTTTCAAGAAATTATCAAGGAAAACTGCCTTGATACCCTAGAATCAGAGGGTAATATAGTCATTGAAATAAGCCATTAATCACTTTCTGAAAGAGATCCCAAAATGAAAACTCCAAAAAATATTGTAGTCAAATTTCGGAATTATCAGATTAATAAGAAAATACTGCAAGCAGTCAAAAAGAAATCATTCAAATATCAAGGAGTCACAATCAGGATTACACAGGACTTATCGGTCTACATTAAAGTATTGGAGGGCTTAGAATACAATATTCCAGAAGGCAAAGGAGTTTGGATTGCAACCAAGAATCAACTACCCAGAAAAAAATGAGTATAATCTTTCAGAGGAAAAGATGGGTATTCAATGAAATAAGAGACATTCAAACTTTCCTGATGAAAAGACCAGAGATGAATAGAAAATTTAGTCTTCAAATGCAAGACTCAAGAGAAGCATAAAGAGGTAAACAGGAAAGAAAAGAAGTTTTTCTTTATATCATGTATTCTGTGAACCTAGAAAAAGCTTATGACAAAATACAGCATGCATTCCTGTTAGAAACACTACAGAGTATAAGAATAAATTCATTTACATTAAAATGATAAGTAGCATCTATCTAAAACTTTCAAGAAGAATTATATATAATGGGGATAAACTAGAAGCTTTCCCAATAATTTTCCAATAAGTGGTAAAACAGGGATGTCTATTATTACCACTATTTTTCTATATTTGTACTAGAAATGTTAGCTTTAGTAATAACAGAAGAAAAAAAATGGAAGGAATGAGAATAGGCAATATGGAAACAAAATAATCCCTCTTTGCCGATGATATGATGGTATACTTAGAGAATCCTAGAGAATCAACTAAAAAACTATTTGAAATAATTAACAACTTTAGCAAAGTTGTAGGATTAAAATAAATCCATATAAATCATCAACATTTCTATATATTATCAATAAAACCAAGCAGCAGGAGATCGAAAGAGAAATTTGATAGCTGTAGACAATATAAAATATTCGGGAGTCTATCTGTGAAGACAAACCCAGGAACTATATGAACACAATTATAAAACACTTCACACAAATAAAGTCAGATCTAAACAATTGAAAAAATATCAATTGCTCATAGGTAGGCTAGGCTAATATAATAAAAAATAACATTTCTACCTAATTTAATTTATTTATTCAATACCAAACAATCAAACTACCAAAAATTATTTTGTAGAGCTAGAAAAAATAATAAAATTCATTGGGAAGAACAAAAGATCCAGAATATCAAGGAAATTAATGAAAAAGAATGCAAAGGAAGGTGGCCTAGCCATACCAGATCTAAAACTATATTATAAAGTGGCAATCATGAAGCTCTTGGTAATGGCTAAGAAATAGTGGATCAGTGGAATAGTTTAGGTACACAAGATACAATAGTCAATGACTACAGTAATCTATTATTTGATAAACCCAAAGACTCCAGTTTTTGAAATAAGAACTCCCTATTTGACACAAACTTCCAGGAAAACTGGAAAATAGTATGGCAGAAATTAGGCATCTAACACCGTATCTAACATCTAACATCTCACACCATATGCTAGGATAAAGTCAAAATGAGTACATGATTTAGACATAAAGAGTGATACCATAAGCAAATTAGAAGAGCAAGGAATAGTTTACCTATCATATCTTTGAAGAAGGGAAGAATTTATGACCAAACAAGAGATAATGGATAATTTTGATTACATTAAATTAAAAAGTTTTTGCACAAAGAAAAGTCAATGTAACCAAGACTAGAAGGAAAGCAGAAAGTTGGGATACAATCTTTATAGCCAGTTTCTGATAATGGCTTCATTTCTCAAATATATAGAGAACTGAATCAAATTTATAAGAATACAAGTCATTCCCCAACTGATAATATAGTCAAAGCATATGAATAGGCAATTCTCAGTTGAAGAAATTAAAGCTATCTATAGCTATATGAAAGAAAACACTAAATCACTATTGATTAGAGAAATGCAAATTAAAACAACTCTAAGGTACCACCTCATACCTATCAGATTAGCTAATATAACAGAAAAGAAAAATGATAAATATTGGAGAGGTGGGAAAATTGGAACGCTAATATATTGTTAGCGGAGCTGTGAAGTGATTCAACCATTCTGGGGAGCAATTTAGAATTATACCCAAAGGGCTATCAAAATTGTGCATATCCCTTTGATCCAACAATACCACTACTAGATTATATCCCAAAGAGATCATAAGAAAAGGAAAAAGACCCACATGTACAAAAATATTTATAGCAACTTTTTTTGTAGTGGCCAAGAATTGGAAATTGAGAGACTGCCCATCAATTGAGGAATGACTAAACAAATTGTAGTATATGAATGTGATGGAATATTATTGTACTATGAGAAATGATGAGCAGGCAGGCCTCAGAAAAACCTAGAAAGACTTACACGAACTGATGCCATGTGAAGTGAGCAGAACTTTGTACACAAGTAACAGTAACGTGCAATGATCAGCTATGATAGACTTAGCTTTATTCAGCACTCCAACAATCCAAGGCAATTCAAAAGTCTCATGATGAAAAATGTGATCCACATCTAGAGAAAGAAACAATGGAATCTGAATGCAGACTGAAGCATACTATTTTCACTTTTTGGGTTTTTTTTTCCTTTCTCATGTTTTTTTCCCTTTTGTTCTGCTTCTTCTTTCACAACATGACTAATATGGAAATGTATTTAACATGACGATACATGTATAACCTATATCAGATTGTTTCCAGTCTTGGAAAAGGAAGGAAGGTCAGTAGAAAAATCTGGAACTCAAAACCTTATAAAAAGGAATGTTGAAAACTTTCTCTACGTGTAATTGGAAAAAAACACTATTATGTAAAAAAAAATTTATACGACTGCGACATTGTAAAGGAAACAACTTTGAAAGACTTACGAAGCCAAATCAGTGGGAATCAAGAAGCCAAATCAGTTACAATTCCAAAAGATTGTTGATGACATCCCTCCTGGCAGAGGGGTGATAGATTCAAGGTACAGAAGGAGAAATACATTTTTGGACATGCCAAATGTGTGAATTTGTTTTAATTGATTATCTTTGTTTGTTCAAGGAATGTAGATGCCAAAGAAAAGAAAGATGATCATTGAAACACTTTTAAAAATGCATAGAAGAAAGAAAGAAATGATGACAAATGGGACAGTTTTGAAAGTAACATTTTGAATTTATTATATACTTTTAAAAAAGAAAGCTGTGTATAACAGTCATGATTTCACCTATAATGTTATTTTTCTATTCTTTGAATATGGAAATGTTCAGTGTATGTGTGCATGTCTGTGTGTGTGTGTGTGTGTGTTTGCCTGTGTTCATTAAATTCAAAATTTGAAAAATTCAGTTAAAAATTCTTCCCTTCAAGATTCAGCAGAGTCTTTCACTGAGTCTAATAAAAAAGTGACTGATCACTCCCTCTTAGGTTTCTTGGAGCACTCACATGGAATTTTTCTTTGCTTTTATCACGTTTCATTTTATATTGTACTTAGAGGGAGCTCAATGGATAGAGAACTGGATCTGGAGTCAGAATAGAACTGAATTCAAATTCAGATACCTGCTAGCTGTGTGACCTTGGGCATGTCACCCAACTTTCATTCTTTCAATAAACATTTATTAACCGTGGGCTAACTGCCAGGCACTGTTCTATTTCAGTCTCTTCATTTGTAAAATGGGGATAATAATAGCATCTGTCTTGCATGGTTGTTGTGAGGATCAACTGAGATAGCAGCACAGTGCCTGGTACACAGTAAGCATAATGCTTAGTTCCTTACTTCCTGTTGAATTAGAAAAAAAAAATAAATCAAATTGTGTTCTCTATTCTCTGATGGTTCCTTGTGCATTTGGATGCCCATTTTTTTTTCTCTCAGAGTTGATTCACTTAACAACTAGTCTTCACTGTGCCAAATTAGGGATTCCCAGAGAGACTCACCACTGTTAGAGTCCTTTTCCTTAGAGTCCTAGGAGGAGCCTCTGATGGAGGGACTATCCTATTACTATTGTTCACTTTAGCTCTTGAGCCCCTAGTGGTGTGCTTCATATTTAACAAGTCATCTGACTGAAGTCCATGAACTCATTATCAGAAACTTTTATAAAAACAGAAGGCAAAGCAAGAATAACATGATGTCAGGGCTGAAGAGGATGGAAGTTGAATAAAAACTTATAAAACCAGAATAGAAAGGCACTTTCATAGTGCTACACACAACTCTGGAGTCCTTGATATCCTTTGTCTCCCTCAGAAACAATCAGTATAATCAATTGATGTTTGGTAGCATTACTTCTCTGCTGGCTACTATTGTATTGGGTTACTCTGCTCTCACAGTTGTTAGAGACACTCCTCTCATGGATTCTCTGCTCAGACTGCTCCTCTTCTGGGCTATGAAGACAGTGTCATACTCTTTCATCAAAACCAGAAACCTTAAACCTACATGGTTTCTCCTGATCTGTTCTTTTGATTAGACTTTGAAGGGTTTCTAATTCTCAGACTTTTGTAGCAGCCCATGGGAAACCTTTTCTTTTACCAATCAGGTCTTGTGTGTAGCAAGTAGCATTCTCTTCCCTGACCTGAGCAGATGTCTCTTCTGAGATGAGCTCTCAGGTCTGAGCTCTTTTATGAGCTCCACATTCAGTTCAACTCTAAAACCAATTAATATACTGGTCCAAAGCAGGGTCTCTTTAGTGAGATGACCAAACCTCTATCACATATTGATAAATAGAAATCCACAATTATGGAAATATGCATTACTTCACAGTCACTAAGCAGTAGTAGGGACTTGAACTTCTCAGATATTAGCTTCAAAGTCCTTGTGTTAATTAAATGCTTAAATACTGGGGCATGGGATAGTTAGGCTCTTTAGCCTCAGTAAGTGCCTTCCCCCCTCCCCCTTCATGAAGGCCTGCTTTCTTCAGCATTTCATTTATAATTGTCCTTGATTTTGCTTCTTCCACTTAGCAAAACTATTTACACCTGAAAGGGACAATCTTTTACTCTTGTAATAGGTAGTGATTGTAAGTATATCAATCTTATCCTACAACAGTGGTCAGCAAACTACAGCCCATGGGCCAATTGCAGCCCACCACCTGTGTTAAACAGCCTATGAGCTAAAAAACAGTTTTTTACATTTTGTATATAACAATGTAAAAACCATTCTTCACTTACAGGATCTATAGGATCCATAACATTATTATTTTACATTTTCCTCTTGCATTCTTTCGTTCATGAATTGAACAAACAATTTATTAAATGACCACTCTGTGCAGAAATTTGAGCTCTTGGAGAGATATGATGTTTTATTAAGATCTTGTTCCTTCTCCCTCTTTTCTCTAACACATTCCTTAGCTTAGAAATCCAGGAAATCTTAAGAGAAAAGGCATAAGAAAACACAACCACAGTATTAGAGAGTGATGAACAAAAAGCTATTTGGAACTGTTGTCCAAAGGGAAAGGTTGTTGCCAGCCAAGAGAATTAGGGAAAGTTTCATGGAGGATATGGCATTTGAGTTTGACTTTAAAGGATAAAAAAGGCAAAGAAGGAAAAGGAAGGCATCTCAGGAGTAGGAAATAGCACAAAGAAAGGCAGGGAGATAGGAAAGTGAGAGATATATTCAAGGGGCAAAGAATTGCCAGTATATGGAATATGTAGATAAAAGTAAGATGGGATAAGGCTAGAAAGATGAACTGGCACCAAATTGTGGAGGGCTTAGAATTCCAACATAAATTAAGTGCCAAGTGGGGTCTACTCTTGTCAACTAAACTGCTTTCACTTAGAGGTAGAGGAGACCTCTCTAATAACCAACCTTAAGATGGATCATGGTTTGCCTCCGCTGAAATAAATCTGGGAACATTTGACTTTGGCTTGTCTCTGACTCTTCACCAAAGCTATTCAAGTAAGCTTACCCGAAACCAACAACTCTTAACAAATATTTGAAAATAAAGCATGTTTGTTACAATATCTAAAAGAACAGAAGTGGAACTTGCCACTGAAAACTACGCAGACAGTATAGGACCATCTTCTTTCCCATTCCTAGAGAGATAAGTTTCCATTCTTTCATAAATGAACATATCAATATATGTAGGGAAAAATCTAAGTAGTTTGAGAAGAGTTGAAGTACTTTGGGAAAGCACTGTTTATATTCTATCTCATATCCCACTTCCCATGTTGTCTGTTTCTTTCCTATTCCTATGCAAGTGGTGTCTTATTGTTTACAATAACTATTGCACTTCTCCAATTAGTGACTACATCTGGGCCCTGTGACATCGTGGGAAAGAATCTCTGCTTTATTTCAATCAATTCCTGTGCCTTGGGGCCAAGATACTATAGGAAAACGAGTCATTTCTTTATTGGAGAATCCCGCTATATGTTCCTCCTACTTCGAAAAATTTTAGTCCTGGCAAATTGCACTGGATGCATACAGAGCAGCCACTATAAGATAGCAAGAGCATGTATTTAGAGCTAGTAAACCTCAGAAGTCATTGAATCCAATCTCTTCATTTTACAGATGAGGAAACTGAGACTTAGAAAGGTTACTTAACCCTTGCTCAGGTCATACACCTACTAGGTATCTAAGGCAAAATTAGAACTTGTTAGGACATCCTGATTTCAAGCTCAGTACTCTATTTACTACATCACCTAGGTTCCTCCATAACATTATACATGGCAAAACTTACCTGCAAATTACCCCAGATATCAAAGTCACAGGAATACAAAAGTTCATTGGGATAGAACATTACACAGTACAATTGCATTCAGTACTTCAAAAATATAGGTCACATTCAGATACATATTACATAGCACCAAGTATTATGGTTCTCAGCGTAGCACAACTTACATACCACGGCAGTCTAGAGAAACTTTATAGTTTTGGGGTTTACCCATTTTTGCAACAGATTTTCTCTACTCTAAACATAACCCTTACTCTTTTTTTGCTCTCCCTTCCCTTTTCTGGACTCTTCCATGCCTCAGCTTACCTTGATAGTAACTTCCTTATTCCAAGAAACTTGGGGCTTAGGTTGTGGCTCTCAGCTTGCGGTCATCAGAGATGGAAAGACAATCAGATATCCTTGATCAAGACCCTGTTCCTTTTTCCAAAACCCCTTGTCATGGTTACTATTCTAATGGTGGGGCTATCCTAGCATAATATCCACCTATCCAGTATAGAAAATGTTGGCTCCCATCCCCAATATGGAGCTTCAGTGAGCTGCCCTCATCCTGGATTCCAGTGTGTGAGGGATCTGTATGCTTGTCTTAGATTTGGAGCTACTGACCCAGCACTATGGTTAAGGGGTTTAGCATGACATCAGACTGATTAAGAAAAGTAACCCTCAGGAGAGCTGAAGCTGAGAATACCAAGTCCAAGACAGTCTATGGGTCATCATTTTACTTATTTTCAATTTCCCTTTCATTATAAACTTGGTAAATGGGCATACAAAGAACAGAAAAAGACAAATGCATATGAAACTAATCTCTCCTACAAATTTAAAAAAAAGTATTTTGCAAATTCATCATGCTAGTTCCAACACTTCCCTGCTTGCCTGAACCTTCTTCTGCTTGTATTTTTTTCTTTGGTGAGGCAATGGGGAGCCATCCCCTAACCCCCATGATAAGGAAGAATATTAGTTATAATCTCTCTCCTGAGCTACAGGTCTATGTTGCCAACTGCCTATTAGACATAATATCTTCCAAACCCATTCATCTTCTAAACTCTTTCTGCTGAGGATGCCATTATCCTTCCACTTATCCAGATTCATAACCTCAGTGTCATCCTTGACTCCTCACTCACCCCAATATCCAATCAGTTGCCAAATCTTATTATTTTATCTCTACAGTATCTCTTATGTACATCCTTTCCTCTTTACTCACATAGTTACAACACCAGTTCAGGTTCTTATCATTTCCTACTTGGATTATTATAACAATCACGTATTTGGTCTCCCTGTTTTAAGCCTTTCCCCACTCAAATCTGAAACAGCTGGACTCCATTAATTCCTTTTTTAAATGTATTTTATTTTCTTCCAATTATGTATAAAGGCAATTTTTAGCATTCATTTTTATAAGATTTTGTGTTCCAAATTTTTCTCCCTCCCTCCCCTCCCCCTTCCAAAAATGGTAAACAATTTGATGATATAGGTTATATATGTACAATCATATAAAACATATTTCTGTAATAGTCACATTTGTGAAAGAAGAAACAGACCAGGAGGAAAAAAACACACACAAAAATAAATGAAAATAGAATGCTTTGATCTGCATTCAGAGTCCATCAGTTCTTTATCTGGATGTAGATAGCATTTTCTATCATGAGTCCATTGTAATTGTCTTGGATTATTATATTGCTGAGAAGAGCTAAGCTATTCATTAACTTTTAATCAGAAATATTTACTAAGAAGAAAGCAAAATATAACATAACATTCTATCCACAAACCGGAAACAGCTCTCACCAGTGCATGTGGTATTCATGGGAGAGAGGTAGCATAAACTTACAAAACCATAACAAGGAAACACATGAGTAAGAAGTACATGTGTCTGGAGCAACACAAAACACTGCACAACTTGATGTTGATGTGCTTTATTCCCTTCAGTAATACATACAACAATCAATTGGTAATCAGGGTTGCCTCTCTGCTGGCTACTACTTTTGGGTCACTCTTCTGAGGGCTGTTCTTTTGGGTTATCAAAGCGATGTTTCCAGCAAAAATAGAAACCCCAAGTCTTGGATATGCAAAACTTTTCTAGGACTGCTTCTTTGGGTGGATTATAAGGGGTTTTACTTTCTAGGGCAGTAGATACACAGGAAAAAGCAAAGGCAAAAGGCTGTCTTCCTCCAGTCCACTCTTCCAAGCAGAAGATGGCAACGCAAAGCCTTTGTCTAGCTCACTCTTCAAAGAAGCAAGTGACAGTGCAGTCTCTGAGGACTGTTCCCAGACCCAATCAGAGGTTTTTCTTAGTCCTAGTTTTGTGGATTCTTCTCAGACACACATTTGATGAATGGTCTGATCCCCTTGGAGTTCTTGAGCAACCCATCTACTCTAAAGCAGGGTTTCTTGTGTGAAATGACTCATTTCTCTTGCATGATGAGAAACAAAAATCCACATTTCTTTCAGCCAAGTCCTGGCTGGGCAATGTACAATTGTCCCATAGTTATCATAACAGCTTTATATCTCAGTGTTCTGTAGTTATAATCCTTAAAGTCTTTAAGTTGGTTATATGCAAATTAGTTGAGAAACAGGACACTTTGGCCATCTTTACTCTGAGTATCTTTTCTCTGTGGGAATCTTTCTCGGTGTTTATTTCACAACTCTCACTTTTTATTTTAAAAAAGTCCAAAAAAGAAAAAGGTACCTCCTAACACACTCATATGTGGAAAACAAGGTCATCCTATCAGGGATGCTTAAAGTTGCCTTTCCTTACTCTGGTCAACTGCATGGGAGTTTGGGGGCTAGTTTCTAGACATATATAACTCAAAAGTCACATTAGATGATGAAGTGTTTGCTAACTGGTTGCTGAGTTGGAAGACCTGACAGTTTAGTGGATGTGTAAAAAGGGATTGACTCATTTCTCTTCTGCTCTTCCCTTTCAGTGTGAAACATAACTCCTGAGATTCAGGTGAAGGAAGGATTATTGCCTCTCTCCTACCTGATCTCAGTCTTTCCAGTTGCCCTGAACTCCTCTAAGGCTACTTTCCATCTACTCTTTGTATTTTGTATGCACCGATTTATGTACATTTTGTCTCCCTTGTTAAAATGTAAGCTCTCTTAATACACTATGACTGGGTGGGATTTATGCCAGGAATGCAGGGTTGATTCTATATTAGGAAAGCTATTAGCATAATTGACTATATCAATAACAAAATGAACAGAAATCATTTGATTATCTCAACAGATACAGAAAAAGCTTTTGACAAAATACAACACCCATTCCTATTACAGAATATAGGAATAAATGGAGTTTTCCTTAAAATGATAAGTAGGTTGGCTGGCTGTTGTCCTTCATCTTCAAAGAGGACCAAAATGACATCACCACGATAAAGTGAAATTTCAGTGTGTCAGACTGTGGCTGATCAGACCAATAAGAGCTCAGAATGCTCTACCACTGGTTGGGCATAGATAGTCCATGTGAATATCTGGGGTGGATATCCCAAACTTGCACATCCTGCCTTTACTTTGTGCTGTCTCAATTCTGCTTTGCTCAAAGAGCACAGCACCCTTTCTGATATGGGCACGCCATGCTGAGCGGTCCTATGCCAGTGTCTCCCATGTCGCACAGTCAAATCAAAAGTTCTTGAGAGAGACCTTGAGAGTGTCCTTGTATCATTTCTTCTGGTCACCATGTGATTGCCTGCCCCATGGGAGTTCTCCATGAAATAGTCTTTTTGGCAAGAGCATATTTTACATTTGAACAATGTGGCCAGTTCATTGGAGTTGTGCTCTCTGAAGCACAGTTTGAATATTTGCAGTTCAGCTCAAGCAAGGACTTCAGTGTCTGGTACTTTATCCTGCCAGGTGATCCTCAGAATCTTCCTAAGACAGTTCAAGTGGAAGCAATTCAGTTTTGGGGCATGGCACTTGTAGACTATCCATCTTTCACAAGCATATAACCATGAGGTCAGCACAATGGCTCTGTAGAGCTTCAGTTTAGTAGTCAGTCTAATACCTCTTCTCTCTCAGACTTTTTCAGAGCCTCCCAAACACTGAGCTAGCTATGGCAATGTGTGTATCAACCTCATTGTCAATGTGTGCATCCCTGGAAAGTACACTATTAAGGTAAGTGAACTTATCCATAGCATTCATAACTTCTCCATTTGTTGCAACCGATGGTTCCACATATGGATGGTGTGGTGGTGACTGATGGAGCACCTGTATTTTCTTAGTGTTAATTATTAGGCCAAAATTAGCACAGGCAGCAGAGAATTGATCCATACTTTGTTGTTCAGTAAATATTATACGTAATGGGGTTAATCTAGAAGCATTCTTGGTAAGATCAGGGGCGAAACAAGGGTGCTTATTGTCACCACTATGTTTCAGTATTGTACTAGAAATGTTAGCTTTAGCAATACAAGAAGAAAAGGAAATTGAAGGAATTAAAATAGGCAATGAAGAAACAAAGCTATCACTCTTTGTAGATGATATGATGGTGTACTTAGAAAATCCCAGAGAATCAACTAAAAAACTATTTGAAATGATGAACACTTTAGCAAAGTTTCAGGATATAAAATAAACCCACGTAAATCATTGGCACTTCTACACATTACTAACAAAGCCCAGTAGCAGGAGATAGGGAAATTCCATTTAAAATAACTGTAGACGATATAAAATATTTGGGAGTCTACCTGCCAAAACAAACCCAGGAACTATATGAACATAATTACAAAACACTTTTCATACAAATAAAAATCAGATCTAAATAATTGGTAAAATATAAGTTGTTCATGGGTAGACCAGGCTAATATAATAAAAATGACAATTCTACCTAAATTAATTTACTTATTCAGTACCATACCAATCAAACTAGTGAAAATTTATTTTATAGAGCTAGAAAAAGTAATAGCAAAATTCATCTAGAAGAACTGAAGGTCCAGAATATCAAGAGAAGGTAACCTAGCCATACCAGATCTAAAATTGTATTATCAAGCAGCAATCATCAAAATTACTTGGTACTAGCTAAGAAATAGAGTAGTAGATCAGTGGAATAGTTTAGTTATATAAGACACAGTAGTCAATGACTATAGTAATCTACTGTTTGATAAATCCAAAGACTCTAATTTCTGGGATAAAAACTCACTATTTGACATAAACTACTGGAAAAGCTGGAAAATAGTATGGTAAGAAACTAGGCGCAGACCAGCATCATACACCATATGATGAAATCAAAATGGATACATATAAAGGGTGATACTATAAGCAAATCAGGAGAGCAAAGAACAGTTTGCCTATCAGATCTATGAAGAATGAAAAAATTTATGACCAAACGAGATAGAAAATATTATGAAAGAAAAGTGGATAATTTTGATTACATTAAATTAAAAAGGTTTTGCACAAAGTCAATGCAACCAAGATTAGAAAGGAAACAGAAAGCTGGGAAATAATTTCTACAACCAGTGTCTCTGATAAAAGACCTCATTTCTAAATTATATAGAAAACTGAATCAAATTTATAAGAATACAAGTCATTCCTCAACCGAGAAATGATCAAAGAGTATAATAGGGAGTTTTCAGATGAAGAATTTGAAGTTATTTGTAGTCATATATTGATGGCACCATTGATTAGAGAAATGCAAATTAAACATTTCTGAGGTACCATATTACACCTATCAAACTGGCTAATGTCAAAACAGGAAAATGATAAATGTTGGAGAAGATGTGGGAAAATTGGAACACTAATGCATAATTGGTGGAGTTGTGAACTGCTCCAAACATTTTGGAGAACAATTTGGAACTATGCCCAAAGGACTATAAAATGTGCATAGACTGATCCAGCAATACAACTTCTATGCCTGTATTCCAAAGAGATCATTAAGAAAGGGAAAAGCTCACATGTACCAAAATTTTTATAGCAGTTCTTTTTGCGGTGGCAAAGAATTGGAAACTGAGGGAATGCCCATCAATTGGAGAATAACTGAACCAACTGTGGTATATGAATGTAATGAAATACTATTGTACCATGAGAAATAATGAGCAGGTGGATTTCAGAAAATCCTGTAAAGACTTGCATAAACTGATGCTGATCGAAGTAAGCAGAACCAGGAGAATATTGTACACAGTAACAGCAATATTATGCAATGACCAACTTTGATAGACTTAGCTCTTCTCAGCAATGCGACGATCTAAGACAATTTTAAAAGACTCATAATCCACATCCAGAGAAAGAATGAGGGACTCTGAATGCAGATCAAAACATATCATTTCCTCTTTTTTTTGTTTTTGTTTTTTCTCATGGTTTTTCCATTTTGTTCTGATTCTTCTTTTACAATATTACTAATGTGGAAATATGTATAGTATGATTGTACATGTATAGCCCATATCAGATTGCATGCTGTCTTGGGGAATGGGGAAAATTTAGAACACAAAATATTATAAAAGTGAATGCTGGAAACTAAAAACAAATTCATTAATTTAAAAACATGTAAGCTCCTTGAGGGCAAGGACTGTTTTTGCTTTTTCTTTTTATCTCTAGTGCTTAGCAGGGCTTGCTTGGCATATAAGTGTTTAATAAATTCTGATTGATACTCTTTAATAACTTTGACATAGCTCATGTTTTGGCCACTGAGATAAACTTATGAACATTCTTAAACCTAGGAATAGACTTACTTCTGGTCCTCACCCAGGGTTATCACCTAGGCTAACCTGTAATAAACCATTTACAAATAAACATTGGAACATAAAGTATATTTATTATAACATGTAAAGAACAGCAATGTGAGTTACCTCTAAGCCATAGTTAGCAAAGAAATGTTTTTTTTTCCCCTTTATAGTCCCTGGAGAGGGTAATTTCCCATTTCCACAAATGCTAACTTATAGTACCAATAGGGAAAGTCTCAGCATTGTGGGTAGACTTGGAGAACTTTGCTGAACACAGCATCTATGTCCCATTTCAAAGCCTGATTCTCTCACAGCCTTTGTCCCCATGATCCAGATGCCACATGCCAACTCTGTGTCCTCCCAGTACTAATCCTACTGGCCTTACCTACTGTCATATCTGCTCATCGCTGCTATCATTTTAAATGTTTCTCTCCTGTCTCAGTGCCCCTGGCTCCTACAGATTCGCAACAATCTCTGCTTTCATCTAATCAGCACCTGCATCAGGGCCCCATGCATCAGGGCCCCATGCGTCATGGCAAAGTGAGCTTCTGCTCTCCTTTAATTGATGCCTGTGCCTTGGGTCAGAGGAATTATGGGAAGATGTGTCCTTTCCTTGTCAGGCAGGTCCATTATACTATGGAAAGAAGGTTGGACTTTACAATAAGGATCCATTTTCAAGAATAACCACTTCCTTTCTTTTTCCTGAATAAGGTGATATTTTAACATAAATAGAAATAAGAAAAAAATTGTTTCCTTAATGGCACTTGGCATCTACTGTGCTTTTGATAGAACCTGTGATTCCCTGCATCAGGTGAAGGGAATTTCCTATAAGGAAACTCCCTCTACCAATGCAGATTGATACCTGCTTTGCAATATATATTCTTAGAGAGTTGTCTAAGGCACTGAGAAATTAAGCCCAGGGTCACACAACCAGTATGTACCGGAAGCAACACTTGAACTCAGGAATTGCTGACTCCTAACTAGCACTTGCACCATTCCGCAAAGCTGCCTACAAGTTAAACTTGATCAATTCATCTTTCCCTAATTTGGAATTTATGTAAGGGTATGAAGGTATACATGTATGTATAAATAGGTATATATGAAGGTATATGCAAAAGGTATGAATTTTTGTACTGTGTTGTTCTGTTGTGTCCAACCCCATGGACCATAGAACACCAAAACCATGGAGTTAAACCTGGGACTTCTGGGAGTGGCACAGACTAATGCAAGAAGAATATGGGAAGGATAATTGCCTGCAGCCAGGACTGTGCAGGTATCCTAAGCCTAGTTTCCCTCCCTTCTCTCTTGCCACCCTAGTCACGTGTACAAGCTCTACCTTGGGAGATGGTCTTGTAGTAGCCCTATTCTAATTAGAACCTTAGGACTGCCTTAGTTTATTAGTCTATAACAGAGATTCTTAACTCTTTTTCAGTCTGGTAAAAACTATGGACCCCTTCTCAGAATATTGTTTTTAAGTGTATAAATAAAACATATAAAATTACCTAGGAAATAAATCATATTGAAATAAAGATGTAATTTTTTTTCCATCCAAATTCACAATCTCCATGAAATATATCCATGACCCTTCCCTCCCCTAGTCTATGGATCCCAGGCTAAGAGCACCTGGCCTATAACTTTCTGAAGATTTAATATTCCCTCTGTCCTATCAATCCAATTCAGCCTTACTCCTTCCCAAGACAGAACCTCCTCTACCCACTCCCTCTAGGACAGGGGTTCTTAATCTTTTTTAGTTTGTCATGGATCCCTTTGACAATATGGTGAAACATATCAACCTCTTTTAGGATATTTTTAACTGCATAATAAATAGAATTATAAAGAAAGTCAACAATATTGAAATACAGTTATCAAAATATTAAAAAAATTCACAGACTCCCTAATTAAGAATTCCTCTTCTATGAGACCCTCATTATCCTGATCTTTTTCCTCTTCTATCACTTCTATCTTTTCCAGGTTTAAGTGAAATCTGTATCTTTAAGCTAGGAGAAAACCATCCTTTTTAATTCTATTCACTCCTCTTACTCTATCCCTGTAAACATACACAGGGTCAGGAATTACTCCTTGTTCTTTTACTTTGAATTATTGTATAATTCTTTCAAAATCCTTGTTGCTGTCATTTACCAACCTCCAGGTCACTCACCCGACATCCTCAGTGAATTCAGCCCCTAGCTTATAGTTGCCATCTTCTTCATTCAAACCATGCCCTTATCCTTGGGAAATGTAGTATTCATGTTGATAATTTGTCTAAATTTCTATCATTCCAGTTAATTAATTTCTTAAATTCCTCTGGCCTATATTTCTATTCTACCTCATCTAACCGGATGTGGTCACACCTTGAGCTTCATCATCACTTAAACTATTCCATCTCTAAGGTACTGAACTCTGAAATTCCCCTCTGTGATTATCTCCTGTCCTTCCACCTCTCCTACTTCCTTACTCTTTCTGAACCTGTTATTAATCGTCACCATATCAATCTTCCTCCATTATCCCTGAACTGATCTCACTTTTCTCCCAACACAATGTTTATTCACCCAATAGTTAAGCAGTTCAAGAAGCCATTATCCTACGTCCTTGAATCCCTTGCTCTCTTGTCTTCTCTTATTATTTCTGCACTACAGAAAACCCTGGGTTATTGCTCCATTTTTTTCCTCTCCTACTCCCCTGAGTCAATGAATGCTGCTGGAGGAAGTCATGAACAGATATAGACTGCGTCCACTCCAAACTCATGTCATCGAACCTCACTCACAACTGCCCGGTAATCTTTTACACTGACCTCCAATTGCTCATCACACTCCCTACAGTAGTAGCTCCAAAACTTCTTTCTTTAATCCTTCGTCTGCATCAATCAATCAATCAATTTTTTAAGCATCTACTATGTGCTAGGCAGTAGGGGTACAAATACAAAGAATGAAACAATTTCTACTCTTGAAGAGCTTATTTTATATTGGGGAGACAACATGTATGTGTATAAATATATACAGAATTAGTACCAGACTAAAAAATGCAAGGTAGTTAGAGAGGAAGGTCACTAGTCATTTGTGGAGAACAGGAAAAGCTTGTAGAAAAGGTGGTGCTTGAGCTGAGTCTTGAAGAAAGACTTCTTTAAGAAAGAAAGGAATTCTGGGAGGTCCAGGTAAGAAGGAAGTGCATTCCAGGAATGAGGGTTGGCCAGTTCAAAGAAATGGGAGGGGCAATACTGTATGTGGGGAAAAGAGAGAAGACCTATTTGGTTAGATTGGAGAGAAAGAGTAAGGGAATAATATACAGTGAGGCTAGAAAGTTAGTTGGGGTTCTGAGGTCTTACTTCATATTCATTGGATTGGTCAAGATGACAGAAAAGGAAAATGACAAATGGCAGAGGGAGGTGGGAAAATAGATACACTAATGCACTGTTGCTTGAGCTGAGAACTACTCCATTCATTCTGGAGAATATTTTGGAACTATACCCCCAAAATTATAAAACTGTCATATCCTTTGACCTAGGAATGCCACTACTGGGTATACCATACCAAAGAGATCAAAGAAAGAAGAAAAGGATCTATATGTACTATAAAGCAGCTCTTTTTTTTTTTGGTGGTAAAGAATTGGAGACTGAAGGAAAGCTCATCAACTGAGGAACAGCTGAGCAAATTGTGGCATATAAATGTGATGGAATATGAAAGTTCTATGGAAAATGCTGAATGGAGATGGTTTTAAGAAAACCTGGGAAGACTTATATGAGTTGATGCAAAGGAAAGTGAGTAGAACCAGAAGAACAATTCACATATTAACAGCAATATTGTTAAGATAACTGATTGTGAAAGACTCAGTCACTCTGATCAATACAACGATCCACCACAATTCTAAAGGACTCATGATGAAAAGTGTTATATATCTTTATAGAGAGAACTAATAGACCTGGAGTGCAGACGGAATCATATTTTTTTTGTCTTTCTCTCTTTTTCATTTTAAACATGACTAGTGAAGAAATGTTATGCATGACTTTATATGCATAATGGGCATTATAATTCTTGACTTCTCAATGGTGGAAAAAAGGGAGAATACTGAAAATGGAACTAAAAAATTGAATTTTAAAAAAAGGTAGTTGGAGGCTAGGGTGTGGAGGACTTTAAAAGTTAAACAGAAGAGTTTATATTTTATCCTAGAAGCCATTGGTGCTTTTTAAGTGGAGGTGGTGACATGGTTTGGCCTTTGATTAAGTAAAATCATGTTTGCAGTATATAGGGGAAGGAGTGGGGAGAGGTTTAAAGCAATGAGATAATTAAGAGGTTATTACAATAGTCTAGGCAAGAGATTACAAAGACCTGTACTAAGGTATTGACCATGTAAGTAGAGAGAAGGAATCTGGTGCAAGACATGTTGGAGATAAAAATGGTAAGCTTTGGCAACTGATTTTATATGAGGGATGATGGAAAGTGAGGAATCAAGGATTATGTTGTGAGCCATGAGACTAGAAGAATGGTGACAATTTCAAAAGAAATATGGATGTTTGGAGGTAGGTTTTAGGGGAAAGATGGTAAGGTCTGTTTTATACATGTTGAGTTTGAGATGTCTCTCAGATATCCAGTTTGAAATGTCTAACAGTCATTTGGTAATGTGGAGAATAAAGCTCTGCAGAAAGAGTAGGGCTGAATAGATAACTGTGTGAGTCATCTGCACAGAGAACTGATGAGGTCACTAGTGGATTAACATTTAATAAGCATCTACAATATTTCAATCACAGTACTGAAATTGAAAGATATTTGAAAGAGGCAAAAGATAGGTATCCCTATCCTCAAGAAGTTTATGATCTAATGGGGAAAACAATGGCAAATAAAAACAAAATAAGCCATGTACAAGATAAATTGGAAATAATTAACTGAGAAAAGATAATGGAATTAAGAAGGGTTGGGGAAGGTTTCCTGTAGAAGGTGGGATTTCAATTGGGACTTAAAGGAAGGCAAGGAGGTCAGCATTCCAGGCATGGGGGATGGTCAGAGAAAACTCCTAGAGCAGAGAAAAAGAATGCCCTATTTGTGGAACAGTTAGAAGGCGAGTGTTACTGGATCAAAGAATATATATTGGGGTATAAAGTATAAGAAGATTGGAAAGGTAGAAAGGGGCTACATTATAAAGGACCTTGAATGCCAAAAGGAGCATTTTATATTGGATCCTGGAGGCAACAGGAAGCCACTGGAATTTATTGAGGTTTGGGGGGATTAGAGGCTAGGGAGTAGGGGTAGAGGCAGAAGGGAGTGACATGACTGGACTTACACTTTAGGAAAAACACTTTAGTAGCTGGCTGAAGGGAGGATTAGAGTGTGGAGAGACTTGAGGCAGGCAGATCCAACAGAAAGCTACTGCAATAATCCAGATATGAGGTGATCAGATGCTATACTAGAGTGGTAGCCATGTCAGAGGAAAGAAAGGGGTGTATATGAAAGGTACTGCAAAGGTGAAATCAGCTGGCCTTGGCAATAGACTGAATATGGGAAGTAAGAGATAGTGAGGAATCCAGGATGATTCCCAGATTGTAAGCCTGAAGGATTGGGAGAATGGTGTTGTCCTCTACAGTGATAGGGAAGGGAGGAAGATGGGGAGAGGAAATAATGAGTTCTGTTTTGGGTATATTGAGTTTAAGGTGTCTACTGGACATCCAGTTTGAGATTTCTCCTTGGCAAGGCTATGACTTCCATATGTGACCTTGATCCCATCCTATTCAATAACTTATTTATATAATGCTCAGTAGTTTATAAAATATGTTCCTCATGGTCCTTTAAGTTTGTTAGTACAAGTATTATCTTCCCCACTTTGTTGATGAGGAAATTGAGGATCTGAGAGTTTAAGTGAATGATTCAAACCCAAGTTCACTGCTTTGGAGTCTAGTGTTTTATATCCAGTGTGCTGTATTCATAGCCAATCTCTTTCTCCCTCTCTCCTTTGGACTATTATAACAGCTTCCAAGCTGGTGTTCTGGCTCTTGGTTTCCTATTCAATCTATCTTTCTCACCACTGCCAAAACAATCTTTCTAATGCGTAGTTTTGACGACATCATTCTACTGTTCCCTGGCTCCGTATGGACCATAGGATAAGACAAATTCCTTAGTCTGGCATTTTAAGTCATTCCACAATCTGACTCCAAATCACCTTTCCAGTCATCAGAAACTCTATGTTCCAGGCTTACTGGTGTACAGGCTGTTCCCCAAATTCCATCTGTTTTCCCTCTTCCTGAATTTCATGGACTGCCTCCCACGCCCAAAAATACATACCCTCTTCAATTTTGCCTTTCAAAAATCACCTTTTTCTATCAAGATTCAGCTCAGGTACCACCCCTTTAATGAAGCATTATATACACTAGAAATTGCCCAGGGCCTGGAGTCAGAGAACCTGGATTCAAATTCTGCTTTTGTCACTTACTACTTATGTGAGACCTTGGGTAAGATATTTAACTTCTGGTTTCATTTTCCTCATCTTTAAAATTAGAAGATTGAGCTAGATGAGATGTAGTGGGCTAAGTGAGTTTTCTTTTTTTTTTGTTTTAATTTCTTAAATATTTTCAAGTAGCAAGTATTTTTTTAAAATGAAATCAGTTTCTCCCACCTCCTTCCTCCAAAAAAGACAAATAAAAAACAAAAACAGAAAAACAAATACCTCAAATATAGCTATATGATCTGACAAAGCAAATTCCCATATTAGCCATATCCAAAAATATCTCTCTCTACATGTTAAGTTCATTGCCTCTCTATCAGGAGATGAGTTGCATAGTTCATTTTCATTTTTTTGGACTTGTGATATATCATCACATCAATTTGTTCTAAAGTCTTTCAAAGATATTTTTCTCTATAATGTTGTTATTGTATAAATTGTATACTGCTTGCTGTTCACTTCATTCTGCATCAGTTCATAAAGATCTTCCCATTTTTCCCTGAAATTGTCCATATCATAATTTTTTATGGCACAACAATATTCCATTTTATTCCATGTACTACCAATCTGTTTAGCTATTCCCCACTAGGGGAGCAACTCCTTCGTTTCCAGTTTTGGGCTACCATGAAAAAGCTGCCATAAATATATTTGAACCTGGAGATGATTTTCCTTAATCTTAGATTTTTGTGGGGTATGGGTCTAGTAATGGTATCACTGGGTCAGTGTATGTGCCCAGCTTGAAAACTTTTTAGACATAGTTCCAAATTGCTTTGCAGAATGACTGGACCAGCTCAGAACCCCACCAACAGTGTACTGGTGGAGCTAGGTAAGTTTTACTGACGCACCAGTCAGGCTTGTTCAGCTCTAGGACTGAGTGCCAAAACAGAGAGAATGAACTCCACCAGATTAATGTATTAGGGTTTACACTAGTGTTGGAGAGGGATAATAGGCATCAATCAGAGGGTTGCTATTCCCTGTTGGGAGATGTGGAACAGTACCAGAGCAGATGGCAAGATGCCTATACTGAGTAAGCCTTGGATTCATATTTGGTGAGATTCAGAGGAGTTAAATAATTAGCCAATTATACCAAGCAAGTGGCAGAGCCAATTCCAGGACTGAAATTAGGGTCTCCTGAGTCTCAGTCTAGTGTTCTTGTCATTGAATCTCACACTGCCTGGTGGAACACAGAAGTTATTATAACCTTTCCAAAGTCACATCAGAGCAGTTTAAATCAACAAAATAATTTGAGCACCTATTTTGTGTCAAGTCATGTTGGGGAAACAAAGATGAATAATGGGACCAGGTGCATGTCCTTGAGGGTCTTATAGTCTAATAATAACTGCACACATTTTTATAGCACTTTAAGGTTTACAAAGTGTTTTACATAGATTATCTCATTTGATCTTTCACAATTATTCTGTAAGGTAGGTACTATAATTATACCCTTTTAAAGGAACTAGCTGTACAAAAAATATTTTTGGCAGCTCTTTTGGTGGTAGCAAAGAATTGGAAATCAAGGGCATGCTTGTTAATTGGGGAATGGCTGAATAAGTTGAAGCATATGATTATGATGGGATATTATTATGCTATACTAAGTGATAAGCAGGACAATTACAGAAAAACCTGGGAAGACTTACATGAACGGATGCAAAATGAAATGTACATAATAGCAGCAATATTATAACAATAGTGAACTGTGAAAGACTTAGTTACTCTGATCAATACAAGCCAAGACAATTCTAAAGGACCCATGATGAAAAAATGTTATCTACTTCTAGAGTGTGCAGTTTAAAGTATATTTTTTAATTTTATGTTTCTCACTTTAAAAAAATTTTTTTTGCAACATGGCTCATATGGAAATGTGTTTTGCATGACTTAATATGTATAAGTGACATCACATTGCTTGCCTTCGTGTTGAGTGAAGGAAAAGTAGGGGAGGGAGAGAGTTTGGAACTCAAAAACTTTTTAAATGAATGTTTAAAATAAATAAGATTAAAAAGCTAGAAAAATGTATTCCCTTTTTATAGGCAAGGATTCTGTAGCTCAAAAACGTTTAGTTACTTATCCATAGTCACGCAGTAAATATCTAAGGTAGGATTCTGAACTCGTGTCTTTCTAACTTCAAGGTCATCACTCTGGCCTGAGCTTGCTACCTTATCACACTACCTTGCTAGAAGTAAAAGGCACAACTCTAACAGGATTTAGACCTTGAGCAATCAGAGAATCATAGACTTGAGTGTTAGAAGGGACTTCAGTGGCTGTCCTAGCCCAATTTATGTAAGAAGGGAATTTTCTTTGTCAGGTAACCCGACAAGCTGTTCCATTGATATTTGAAGACTTCCAAAGAGAAGGAATTCAAGACCTCTTAATGCCATTTATTCTACTTTTAGACAGCTGGAGTTTTTAGGAAATTTTTTTTTAATAATAATAAAATAACAAATTTGACTTTTTACAACTTCCATCCAGTTCTCCTGATACTATAAAAGAGCCACAATTTTCGGATTTCTGCAGATATGCCAAGAATACTCTTTATACTTGGTTCTCCAGAAACATTCTTCATGTTTTGGACTTGTTTTGGTGCTTTCTAAAGTAGATTCTTTCCTGTCTGTCTAGAAGCTAAAAAGTCAAGTTGATTTGGGGGGTGGGCAGGTAACTTAAGGTCATGAGCAAGGTCATTCTGATCTGCTCCTGTTATTAAATGTAGTTCTGAGGACTGAAACCTTGCTTCAATCAAACAGTCACTTTGCTTCCTCTCTCCTACCCTGTCCAATGGTTCTTATCTTTATAATCTGAATCATCAGCTTTATCTACAAGGGAATTCAGAGTTTCAGGTGGTTTCAGTACTAGTAGGTAAAAAAAAGGTCTTAATTAGATATTGTGTTGTTTGCTTAGCCTTGGAGGTGATCCCTGGTATACTTCTTAAGCGAAAATAGCAATCTGTTAAATGGACTTTGTGTTCTTTCCAAATCCTAGCAAAGGCAAACACCATGTGATGAGAGCCACATAACCAGTCAGTTATTAGTTGAACATAAGTGATACAGCACAGGTGAGGGGTCCAAAATACAGTTCATATGCTTTATTGACTGAATCAAATTTAATTCCTGACATTTAAACGTTAGCTCACTGTACACATAGCAGAAACTATTTGGATAAAGGGCACACTCGTGAGGCACACTGGAAATTTAATGCACACTGACATATACAAAGTGCAAAACACTTGAGAAACCAGATTTGAAACAATAATGAGGTTTACCAGGTGACTCTAGCACACAATGGACAGAACAGTCTGTTAAATATTGAGAGCTTTAGTGGATGATTGAATGTGCATAAACATGTCTCAACCAGTCCTTCCACACTGCACTTTTGGTGGGATTGCACCCAATCTAATTCATCCTTCACAAGGTCAACAAAGTGATTTTCCTAAAGCCTAAGACAATTTCACACAATGGCTCCTACTACCACTAGGATAATATGTAAACTCCTCTGTTTGTCTTTACAGCGTGAAGTCGCTTGACCTTCCCTGTTTTCCTACATATTACTGCTTGCTGTTCCTTAGATACAATACTCCATCTTCCCTCTGTCCCATTCTCTCCCTCCTGACTTCTACCCAATGGAATCTTTGGTTTCTTTTTTTAAAAATTAATTTATTTTTAGTTTTCAATATTTGCTTTCACAAGATTTCGAGTTCTAAATTCTCTCCTCTCCTTCCTCCTAGAGATGGCATGCAATCTCGTATAGGTCATGCATATATGATCATATTAAATACACTTCCACATTAGTCATGTTGTAAAAGAAGAATTAGCATAAAAGAGAAAAGCCATGAGAAAGAAAAAACAAACAAAAAACCAATGACAACAAAAAAGAGAAAATATTATGCTCTGATCTGTATTCAGACTCCATAGTTCTTTCTCTGGATGTGGATAGAATTTTCTATCATGAATCTTTTGGAATTGTCTTAGATCATTGCATTTCTGAGAAGAGCACACGATGCTGCTGTTACTGTATACAGTGTTTTCCTGGTTCTGTTTACTTCATGCAGCATCAGTTCATGCAACTCTTTCCAGGTTTTTCTGAGATCTGCCTGCTCACCACTTCTTATGGAACAATAGCATTGCATTACACTCATATACCACAACTGGTTCAGCCATTCCTCAACTGATGGACATTCCCTCAATTTCCAATTCTTTGCCATCAAAAAAGGGCTGCTATAAGTATTTTTGTACATATGGGTCTCTTTCCCTTTTCTATGATTTTTTTGGGATACAGACCTAGTAGAGACATTGCTGGATCAAAGGGTATGCACAGTTTTATAGCCCTTTGCTCATAATTCCAAATTGTTCTCCAGAATGGTTGGATTAATTCATAACTCCACCAACAATGTATTAGTATTACAATTTTCCCACATTTTCTCCAACATATATCATTTGCCTCTTTTGTCATGTTAGCCAATCTGATAGGTGTGATGTGGTACCTCAGAGTGGTTTTAATTCGCATTTCTCTAATCAATAGTGATTTAGAGCATTTCTTCATATCACTATAAATAGCTTTAATTTCTTCATCTGAAAACTGCCTCTTCAAATCCTTTGACCATTTATCAACTGGAGGATCCTAGTTGGCTCAAGTATCACCTCTTGCAGGAGACTTTTCTGGGCCCCCCTCTTTAGCTGCTAGCAAATTCCCCTTACCTTCACATGCTACCTTATGTCATATCTATATCTATATACACACACACATATATATACACACACACATATATATACATGCACACAAATATTATATTAATTATATTAATGGTATAATATACATAATGTAATATATATTTTGGGAGGACTAGAGGCCCTAGCTTCTCTGTAACAGGAATTAGTTATTCCTAAAAGGCAAAAAAGAAAGAATGTCCTTGCATCTTAATGGGCCCTTGGCTTCCTTATGGGTCACCTAAGGACATAAAAAGTCCCACCCATGTGGACTGGCACCCCTCCAACTTGGATTTCTGAAGACCACTGGAGTCACCATCCCCTTCCCTGCTGACCAAATGAGTTTCCGTATATGGATGAAGGGAAAATTAGTGCGACTGTATCCTTGTTGCATCTCCTTACTCTGTAAAGGCAAAGTAAATCTTTTTTTTTCCAACTTTTCAACAACCTCAGTAATCATTTCATCCTAATCTTGAACCTGAACTAACAGGGTGCTAGTGTTAGATAACAACATCCATACAGATACTTGTTTTCGGTTTGACTGTAGGCTCCTTGAGGACAGGCTGTTTGTTTGCCTTTGTCTTCGCTCAGTGCCTGGCAAGTAGTAGTAGCAGCAGAAGCAGCTAACATTATATAGCACTTTCAGGTTTGCAAAGTACTTTACACATATTAACTCACTTAATCTTCACAAAAACTCTGTGAGGTATTCCTGTATTATTCCCATTTAACAGAAGAGAAAGCTGAGACTCAGAGAGGTAATTTACTTACGGTTAAACAGCCTCTAATGATCTGAAGCAGGATTTGAATTGGGGTCTTCCTGATTTCAAGGACAGTGTTATATTTACACCATACTTTAAAGAAAAGCATCATGGCATAGTGAATAGTAGGCTAGTTTTGGGTAGTCAAGAATTGCATTCACATCCCGTTTCTAACTTATATTACTTCATTGGACAAGCCAATGAACCATTTACTACCCCCAGGCAATTCTCTAAATTGTCCCACTATATAAGGAAATTACTGATCTGTCTTGGTAGAGGCAACTTACACACACACACACACACACACACACACACACACACAATAGCATGATTAATCTGATTGTGTTAGTCTAAACAACCTTCAGTCTCTGAGACCCGTAAGGCTGACTTGCAGTGAACTATTGCTCATCTGGACATAAAACCTTGTGGTAAATGACTAATTTGATCCTTATTTTTATTCCAATTAGTATTAATCAGTTTGATTATAAATTCTAATATTAGGCCTTAGAGCTGTGTACTGCAGATTATAAGTTTACTTGTTTAATTGTAGGAAGCTAACAAGAAGACCTCCACCCTTGCTTTTCCT
Source organism: Bettongia penicillata ogilbyi (assembly GCA_023548195.1). Taxonomy (NCBI): domain Eukaryota; kingdom Metazoa; phylum Chordata; class Mammalia; order Diprotodontia; family Potoroidae; genus Bettongia; species Bettongia penicillata. The sequence goes on along the minus strand of JAJHZJ010000665.1, from coordinate 3,257,141 downwards.
TGTCACAGTGATGAAGTCCAGTATGGCAGAGGTGACTCAATTACATGGAAAGCCCCCCAGCTATTTTTGTTGCCCCTCTGTCCCTTGTCATCCTTCTTTTGCCCAACATGGAGGAGATGACCATGAACACTTGGCCAATGAGTGACCCTTACTGTTGGCTTGCAACTTGCCTTTCTATTGGCCCATTGGCCTATGTAGATGTTTTGACATCTGCTTATCAGCTCAGCCCATGGGTATGCTCATTAGCTTGGTAGGACCTCCAGCAAGGTCAACATAAGTCTGTCAAGTTCTGTTCATTATCCTTTTTGTCAACTAATGGAACTCTCTATTTTGTGTAGACTTTCGTGGAGGGTCAAGGGCAAGGTCTATCCACCAATAAGACTCTGTATTTTTAGTCTGCTCCACCTGTATTTGTCATGGTATCAAATACTACAAAACTAAGATCTTGGAGGAAGGTAGTATCTCAGATCATGAGGAATATCTGAGGTCCACTTCATTAGAGGGTGCCATGAACCCTTTAATAAAGTGCCATTGGCTCAGAGCTCTGCCTCAATGGTTTTTCTGGCAGATTGGATAATTTCAGACTCAATAGCCTACCCTCTCTTCCTATGTAACACTCCTTCCATGGTCTTTTCTGGAAACATCCATACTCTATGACTATGCTCATCATTTGGTTCAATGGAACCTCGACCTGATCAATGAATACTAAAAAGGTCTATTACATTAGAGATGGGAAATCAACCAGATACACCTTAGAGAGAACCTGCATACTTCCTTTAAAACCCAAGACTTTCAGCAGGCTCATTGAACTGCCTTGACGTGAAGGTGATTGTAACCCAGACATCCTATATTAACTAAGAGTGATGGAGGACTTAGCAGAGCTGGAATATGCAGTGTCCAAGAGTAGTCACCAAGCAGAACCATCACTGGTTCCCTTCCTTCCTCCTGCCATGGTTCAAAGACCAGCCCATCCAAGAGCCTGGAGACCATCCCTTACCACCTGTTGCCCTATGCTTCTATTCTCAGCTGTTTCATCATCATTATTATTAGACCCTTCTTGTGTGAATTAAAACATGCCATAATAAAGGACTTACTGCATTGTCCATTGCTGGTCTGTCTGATTCTATTGTGAAACCAACACTAAGTCCTGTAACTTCTGATAAGGACTGGAATTGTGATCAAGGAGGATCTAAACTAAGCATTTTTAACCTTTTATTCATTAACCCCTTTGGCAGCTTGGTGAAGCCAATGGACCCCTTCTTAGAATAATTTTTTTTTTACATTTTTTCTTTCTTTTTAAAAATTAATTAATTAATTATTAGTTTTCAACATTTGTTTTTATAAGATTTTGAGTTCTAAACTTTTCCCCCTCCCTCTCCTCTCTCTCTCCAAGATAGCATGCAATCTAGTATAGGCTATACATGTACGATCATAGAATAACACATTTAGATGCATAAAATAAAAAAACTAGGTTTACAAAGGAAACCAATATTGGTTAACAATATAATATAATTATGTTACATTACATTAACATATATTTTTTAAAACAAGCCCACAACTTGAGCTTAAGAATCCTTGCTTTAAATTGAAAAAGGAGAAGAAGTCAAAATCTCCCCATATATATCTGCCATACCAGATTTCACAGAGGATACTAGTCATACATCCACTTAGGAAGAAAATCAGTAGAGAGAACCAGTAATTGACAGAAGATAATAATATCCTTCACTAAGATCCTCTTCTGATAGTTTCTCATGGCAGAGAACTGCCTCCAGGGTCTTAATAGATAGGCCACTATTGACACATATTGGCATGATGCAAATTTAAATCCTAAAGTACTATATAAATGTAAATTATTATTATTTACTACTGCCCTAAACCTATGTTTTATGATAATGAATATCATGTGATAATTATGCTGACAATACATTTAGGTGGTATTTTTTAGGTTTTATAAGTTTCAGCAAGTACCTTATAAAGAACTTTTCTTATTAATGACCCCGTGGAGCATGTAGTATCCATTGTATTACCTGGTGGTCCATTTTACAGACGAAGGAAGTGAGATTCAGTGCAGTTCACATTGCTAATAAGTGTTTGAGGCAAGGTTTCAACAGTTGTTCCTGACTGTCAGAACACAATCAGGCAATAGAACCATTCTTAGTCCCTTGTATATGTATGGATACAACACTTTATGGATTCCGTTTCCGCTTTATTCCCTCTGATCCCACAACATAGTTGGAGACAGGTCCAGCTTCCTCTACTAGAGATAAAAAGCAAAAGCTTCAGTGCTTTCTGCTGTGTTATTGCTCAATCATTTGAGTCCTGTCAGAGTCTCCATGACCCCATTTGGAGTTTTCTTGGAAAAGCTACTGGAGTGGTTTGCCATTTCCTTCTCCAGCTCATTTTACAGATGAAGAAACTGAGGCAAACAGGGTTAAGCGACTCGCCCAGGGTTAAACGGTTAGTATCTGAGGCCAGATTTGAAATCAGGAAGATGAGTCTTCCTAACTCTAAACCTGGCACTCTATACTGTGTCACCTAGCTGCCTTTTCTGTCTTGTAGAGGTCTATAATAGTCTCATAGAGTCAGCTAGAGATCTGTGCTAGCCTGGGAGTCCAGGTCATTTCTCTCAATTGTTGACGCTCTGAACTTCAAGCATTATGAGAAATGAGTTCCCAGGGACTATTCTCTTGGGCCATGCCCACTAGAGAGAAGTAAGAACAGCATGGTCCTCATATGCCTTGCAATTTATATAAAGGTCACTAGATTGCACACTAGAAAGTAGAAGCCCTAGTCCTGGATTTACTACTTACTTGCTGTATACGTGTCTTTGACTACATCGCCTTTTCCTGTCCTCTTCCCACCCTACCCTGATCCTACATCCCCCACCCAGTTTCTTCCTCTATAAAATGAAAGGATTCACAAACTTAGGGATGAAAGGGACCTTAGAAGTAATTGAAGTCAGACATTTTACAAGGGATGAAACTGAGCCCTAGAGACATTAAATGACTTGCCCAGGGTTAAGTATCTGAGGTAAGGTCTTCTTGACTTCAAATCTGGCATTTTTTCCACTATATCCTCAAAAAGATTAGACTGGATGAGCTCCAAGTCCCCTTTTGGTTCGGACAGTCTATTATTCTGTGTATGGGGGTGTACAGGTGTTCAGAGAAGATGAACACTTCTAGTGTGAGGGCTAACAGAGCCCTTTAGAGGTTTCTCATCCACCTTTGGTGTCTATCTTTACCCAACTCTCACCTATAGTTTCAAGAAGCTTTAGACAAGTAGCAGCTACATCCTGGTAAAACTGTCTCAGCAGACAGGCTAAACCAGGCTGAGGGTAACCAACAGGCTTCAAAACAGTCCATGAGTTACAGGGATGTCTACCCCAATCATGTGTAGACTTCCCCTGACAGAACCAGCAAATGGGAAACAATTTGTTCCAATAGTCATCAAGGTGGCTGAAGCAGGCCAGAAGAGCTTGGTCAGACATAAAAGATGCTGCATTCTGGGCCATCGCCAATTGTCTTAAGTTTTGTCTTGCCACTGGACTTCAGTAACTGTGGAAGAGAGTGGGGCTAATAACTTTGTGCAATTTTGTCTTACTTAAATCAGATTCACAGATGAGTCAAGATTTCACCCATGACGTCATCAGTCCTCTTCGAAACAAAGGGCAGAGAACATTCTGTGACTGGGACAGTGCAGGATAGGGCCATACAAAACTGGCAAACATTCTAAGTGGGGTTCAGGAAAGGGGAGTGAGTGAGAGAGAGAGACAGACAGAGTGGAAAGATCAAAGGACAGGGAGAGAAAGACAGAAATGCAAAAAGAGATTTGGCTGGAGGATGAAAGAAAGCCTTAAGGAGGAGGTGAAATTTTTGGGAAAAAAATTAGTCATCACAGGATTATTCATGAAACACATCCCACCTTTGAAATTTGTTTGTTTTAAAGAACTTTGTAAAAGAGCCTCTTACTGTCAGGCTGCCACACAATAACAGGACCACCAAATCTCAGTACTGGAATTGATCTCAGAGATCACTTGGTTCACCAGTGTATGGGGAACTAGAATCTCTTCGCCAACTTCCCTAAATGGTGGCCATCTGCCTCCCCTTGAAGATGCCAGGAATGCAGAGATTTGTACTCAATCCAGGTAGCCCATTCCATTTGAGACAGCTTTGATCACAAGGATCATGGTCTGTTGGAGCTGCAAGGGATCTCAGAGATCACTCAGTCCAGCCTGCTTATTTTATAGAGAAGAAAACTGGAGCCCTGAGAAAGATCACAGGCTAAAGATCTGAAAGGGACCACAGAGATCATCTCCTCTAATTTTAGAAGTGAGGAAACTGAGATAGAGAAGTGCTTTGGCCAAGATCACCCAAGTAAGTAGCAAGCAGATCTGGGCTTTGAACCAAGGGCCTCAGACTCCAAATCCAATTATCTTTCCACGATATACCAAACTCACTCAGCACTTGTTCTTTTACCTTCTTGTATTGTTATCTAACCTTTCATTCTTGTGTTTCCTATCTTAAGGATAATGTGAGAACCAGGAGTTATCACTGTTGATATTTAATCCCCAGTCTCCTAATCCTAAACTCAGTGGTTCTTTTTTCCATACCAGCTGCCTCTTCCCCAACTGCCTTCATTGAAGATGTTTTTGGTACTTTGATGGGAGAGAAAGAAATAAGCATTGATTAAGCACCTAAGATGTTTCAGGCATTGTGCTAAGCCCTTTGCCAACATCATCTCATTTGATATGACAGTTCTATGAGGTAGTTATTATTATTTCCCCAGTTGAGGGAACTGAGGTAAATGGAAATGAAATGACTTACCCAGGGTCCAGCAAGTGACTGAGATTAGATTGGAATTCAGGTCTTCCTGACTCCAGGCCCAGTGATCCATCTATGAACCACCTAGTTGATGCATCAGTCAACTCAATTAAACAATCATTAGGTACCTACCATATGCAGAAAACCTTTTACTGTGTGCTTGAAATACAAAGCTGAAAAATGGTGTCACTATAATCCCAGTTACTATGAAGGCTGTACTTAGCAGATCTTTGCACTTGAGAGTTCTGAGCTACAGCGAGTAGTCCCTGCATTTACAGCCTTGGTGATTTGGGGAGACCCAACCTTTAAAAAAAAGAAAAAGATAAAAAAAAGTCTCTTCTCTCCAGGAACTTCTTTCCCATAAAAGTTGAGATTGGGTTGCTGAGTGATATTTATTTGGGTAAGTTTCCATGGAGAAAAATAAATCACAGAGCAATTGGTTTGATCAAACGTTGCCACAGCAAATGACATTAAAATGAGTAGTTCTTAAGACCTTAGAAAGTTAGAAAGGATCCTAGAACCTTGACTGTTGGAGTTGAGTTACCTTAAAGACCTTTGAGTCCAACCCTGCCCCCTGAAAAAAGTCAAACACACACTATACTATATTTTTCAGAGAAGGAAACTAAACCCAGACAAGGCTAGGAACTTGTCCAATGTCACATGGTCAGTTGGTAGACTTGGCCCATAATGAACTAATCAACAAAACTCTCTAAAGTTCCATGTAACTGACACTGTGCTAAACACTAGGCGTACAAAGGTCTCAGTACCCAACTCAAGCTTGGACCTCCCAAGCTCAAAGATTCTTCTTTTGCAGCAGAACTGAGATGTGCATCCAAAATGACTGCACAGGACTTGAGAAATCAGGGAAATTACACGGTAAGCACACGAAGTCTTCATAACTGAACACAAAAGGATCTTACTTTAAATCTGCTTAAATTCCTGTCCTCCAATGGGTTGCCAGAAAACGGGTATAAAGAGATAGGGGTTAAAGGCACAAAAGTGGCATTGTAATCCCATTCTATTAGTGGTAACTGCTCCTCAGATCTGGTTCCTAGGGAGCTGTCCGTCCTTTCCTACCCCTTGTCTTGTGAGTCAGGCAACTGTTCCACCTACATGGTACCGCCTAGAATGCATGGTGTGCACAGAATCAAAGGCCCTATTCACAACAATGGGAAGGGAATGGATGACTAGAGTCTATGTAATGTTTTCAAGCACAAGTTAACAACTGAAGGGCCTGCATATTAATAGGAAAAAGCTAGTTTCCCATCCACAACAATTCTAATTTAGAGATTTCTTTAGTACAGGGAGGAAAAAGATGTTTTTGATAGCTTTTAAAAATAGATCTATTTTTGTATTTTGCAAATGTGAGAGAGTGAATACTTCAAGTCTAGGCTGAGCTTACTGTTTTAAGACTATGTGTGTCTGCATGTGCATGGGGCTGCGTGTCGGAATTGTTGACTTAGTTCTGTTGCTGAATCAGTGAGTGATCTTGAATTAGTTATTTCACTGGGCCTTGGCTTCCCTATATGAAAGATGAAGGGATTGGATTAGGTGATGTCAAAGACCTCTTCCAACTCTGATAGTGTATTGTCTAAAGAGCCTTCTAGAACTAGGAGCAACTTTGCTACAAAGGATTATGGCCTATGCCCAACAGGTGTTGGGAGAGCAGCTATAGGCCCACACATACCTGAGAGTATTTATCTTTTCTGTGAAACACACACACACACACACACACACACACACACACACACACACACAGAATCTAAACCTTTTTTTCCATATGGGGCACCAATATTCCTGACTCTTCTACTGAAGAACGAATACCTGATATGAGACCAGTCTTGCACAGTTGCCTTTCCATTGATGCCTAGGGAAGTTGGAGCCAAGCATCTCTTCTCATTAACCTGTCAGGACCCTAGCACCCTGAGTACTTTTTGTTCAAGCCAAAGCTAGGAGTAAAGTATGAGAAAAGGACTAATCTAGATACTTCTTCACTGAGCAGATTTGATATGTAGGGGTGGCATCTAGGAAGGAAAGCATGGGGTTGTCTTGCATCAAATAACCAGGTCAAGATTAGACAGTAAGAGGGGCAGTCAGGTGGCAAAGAGGATAGGGCACTGGACCTGTACTCAGGAAAACCTGAGTTCAAATCCATCCCTAGATACCTACTAGCTGTGTGACCCTGGGTAAGTCATTTTGATTGCCTCAAAAAAAAAAAAAAAGAAAGGAGAGTAAGGCCTCAGTTATCTATTACTCAGCCTGTCCTTCCCTCACAGGGATCTCTTTCCACTGAAGGAAAAGAGGTTCCCAGGGTGAGATAGGAAAGGACTGTAGGACTCACAGAGCAGGCACATATTGGGCACAAAGTTGCTAATTATGACTCTGGTTATCAGGTCCTTTCTAGTTCTAATATTCTATGTCCTATGTTCTAAGTCCCCTTCCACTTCTGATATTCTATTTTCCCTTCCTTCTGCTCTCCAAAAGAAAAACTTAGATGGCCAAAAGATGCCCAGTTGACTTGGGTTTTACTGGCTCCTTTTCAATTTCTTTCTCCCCTTTCCTCCCCTCTCCTCTCTCCTGTCCCCTGTCCTGTCCTCTCCTAAAACCTTAAACCTACTGCACTCTGAAACTGGGACTCCATTGGGGCCCAGCCTGAGGGCTCCTCTGGACCCTCCTAGCTTGAGAGTGATTATCAATAGTAACTATGGCTGTTTCCCTCCCAGCCTGAAGTCTTTTTTTCTCGACCTCATTAAAGGAGCTACCCCCTGGCTACTTCTTAAACAGGTCTATTCAATGAGTGGGCGTTGCCTCACCCTAAGTGAGTGCCTGCAAAGACTTGGGCCTAAAGGGCCCAAGGTCTCCCAGTGCATCCTGGGCCATCTCCAGTCTCAGGTCATGGGATTCAGATGGCTCTAGAGAAGAAGTAAGGTTGGTGACCTGTACAGCCTTCCCTTACTCAAAACAAAGTCAAGTGCAAGTCATATCATCCTTTCTCTGATGGCATGGTCTTCTTCGGCAACGAAGGAAGAACACAACAATCTATTTCCTATGACCAAAAGTCCCTTGTGGAGCTAACTTAATTCTGACGTTCGTTCATGCTCCAATAATCTATAAATATATATTTCCTTTTACCATTAATATGAACAAGTCCCTTCACATCTCTGGGGCCCAATTTTTTCACCTACAAAGTGTGGATAAAGATCTTAGTAAAGGTGAAATGAACTATTAGACGATGTTGACCTAATGGTTGAAAGTCCTTCATTATCCCTAAACTGTCGAGAGAGAGACAGAGACAGAGAGACAAGACAGAGAGAGAGAGAGAGAGAGAGAGAGAGAGAGAGAGAGAGAGAGAGAGAGAGAGAATTCTAAAGTCAGAGATACTTCTTAATTGTGGTCACCAATGAACCAAATGTTGATGTCCGAGATGAAGGATGGAAAAATCCTGTGTAGTAGTGCATGATAAACATAGATCCAGCTGCTCCAAAACTGAGTTCAGTGGAAAGCATTGTGGGTTAATGTGTATAGCTCAGTCTACAGGGAATTTTCTCTTTGCTAATTAGATGGGGTTTTTCCTCTTCCCTATCCTTAAGGCTTGTACCAGCTGACTCATTCAATAAATACTTATCAAGCAACCATTATGTGAAAATCTTGAGCCAGATGTTGGGAGAGACACAAAAATGAATTAGCAGTGGTCCTTGACTTTAAAATACTTACAGTCTACAAGAGGAGATATGGGCAGCTAGGAGATACAATGGGTAGAGTGCAGGGCTTGAAGTCAGTAAGACTCAGCTTTCTGAGCTCAAGTTTGGTCTCAGACACTAGTTTTGTGACCCTGAGTAAGGCACTTAACCCTTTATGCTTCAGTTTCCTCATGTATAAAATGAGCTGGAGAAGGAAATGACAAGCTACTCCAGCATCTCTGCCGACAAAACCCCAAAAGGGATCATCAAGAGTCAGACACAATTGAAAAAAGGTTTAGCAATTTGGTCTACTGGTTGATTGTTAATGGAAATGCTCTAATAGGGAGTCAAAAACATTAGTGTTAGGAGTATAGACCTATAGGGTGATCCCTAGAATTTGGGAAGTAGGGGAGGTAACCCAGAAGGAGTGCTCTGGTGTATAAAATATTAGAAATATAAAACAAGGGAATAAGTCATTTCCAGGTAGGGGAATCAAGGAAGGCTTTGTGGAGGAAATAGCATTTGAGAGATGCTGTGTTCTGGAAGAAAGAATGGTAGATTTAAAATCAGAGGATCTGAACCATAAACAATAACAACACCTTTAGAAGACAGAATGCTATAATGGACAGATTACTTCTGGAGTCTGTGGAATAGAGTTCAAATCTCACCTCTGAGGCCTTTTTTGTGAATTTGAGCAAATCATTTAATCTCTGAATTTTTTTCTCTTCTATAAAATGAGGGGATTACACTAGATTTTCTCTGAAAACCTGTCTAGCTCTATCAGTCACTTCACTCTTTAACTCTCATTTTCCTCATAGGCAAGATGGAGATAACACTTGTACCACATACCTCCCAGGTAGTTGGGAGAAAAAGTATTTGTTAACCTTAGAGCGGTGTAGAAATATGAGCTATTCTTATTACTTGAGTTGAACCTAAAGGGGTAAATAGGATTACAACTGATAGATAAGAGGGAGAGAAATCCATGTAAAAGGAACCGTGTGAACAAAGATGGGGAGGGGGGCACACAAGGGGCATGATTGGGTAGTGATAACTAACCTAGTCTTACTGGGAAGTCCCTAAGTAGACTTACATGCCTTTGGAAATAGAAAGGCCCTTAGAACATAAGAGTGTGGACAATCAGAGGTGGGAGAGACCCTAGACACCACCTAATCCAATCCCCTCGTTTACAGAGTAACCAACTAAGTTCCAGAAAGGGGAATGAGTTGACAAAGGTCAATAATTAGATGCCCACTCATCATGCCACAGATAAAAAGAAATCCCAGTGGAAGAGGAAATTGGGCTAAAGGGAGATTTAGAGAAAATATGGTTTTGCTTTGATATTGCAATGTATATTTTATATTCTTTAGCAATTTAAACATTTTTGCTATAGTCACCAGGACAAAGCAACTCTATCTTAGCCCTTCAAGTTAGTATCAGTTACGTTAATGAGAAAAAAGCATTTAGTTATAAATGAGGAAAGAAAACAAGGAAACAAGGAAGTGATTTTATTTTTCCAGTGTTTAAAGTGTAATGCTTTTTAAATCTTTTTTTCAGTTATCAAGCCTGTGTTTTTACTCCCTCCTGCTTTCACCTACAGAGAGAAAGAGAGAGAGAAAAAAAAGAAAGAAAAAGAAAGAAAAAAGGGAAGAAAGAAAGAAAGGAAGAAAGAAAGAGAAAGAAAGGAAGGAAAGAAGGAAGGAAGAAAGGAAGGAAGAAAGAAAGAGAGAAAGAAAGAAAGGGAAGGAAGGAAGGAAGAAAGAAGAAAGAAAGAAAGAAAGAAAGAAAGAAAGAAAGAAAGAAAGAAAAGAAAGAAAGAAAGAAAGAAAGAAAGAAAGAAAGAAAGAAAGAAAGAAAAAGACTCTATTCTCCACTCAGGCACTGAAGTGATTTTCCTAAAGTGCAGGTCTGATCATGTCACCCTTTTACTCTACTTTCAATAAACTCCAATAAACTTCCATTTCCTCCAGGTGCAAATACAAAATTCAAAATCCTTCATATCCTAGTCTCCTCCTACCTTTCCAGTCTTCTTAGACCTTACTCCCTGACACAACACATAATCTTCAATCCAGTGACACTGGCCATGAACAAGACACTCCTTTCCATTCCAGGAGTTTTCTCTGGCCATCCCCCATGCCTGGAAAGCTCCCCCTCCTTGGTTTGATCTCCTTGATTTCCTTTAAGTCCCAACTAAAATCTCACTTTCTACAGGAAGCTTTCCCTAACACCTCTTAATTTCAGTGCTTTCTCTCTCCTAATTATTTCCTATTTATCCTGTGTATATATTTATTAGAAGTTGTCTCCAAGCTTCTTGAGGGCAGGGATTGTCTTTTGCTCATTTTAGTATGTCCAGCATTTAATACAATGCCTGGCATATTGTTGCTGTTTTTTAGTTGTGTGCAACTCTTTGTGACCCATAGTCATTTCCTTCTCATGGCGGATTAGGCAAACAGATTAAGTTACTTTCTCAGGGTCACAGAGCTAGGGAGAATCTATAGGACTTGAATTCAGGTTTTCCTGACTCCAGACCCAGTGCTCTATTCATGAGCCATCTAGCTGCCTCTTTAGCACACAGCAGGTGCTTAAGCAGTGTTTATTGAATATAACTTGTAAAACAAAGTCAAGCAAAATTGACTGCATCTAAAAATGTATTTTTCATTCTGCATATTAGTCTATCGTCTGTCGGGCACAAGGTGGTTAGCTCTCTTCTTCACCAGTCCTCTAGATCATGGTTAATCATTTCTGTAATCTGAATTTTTTATGAACAGAATTGTTTATTTTTACAATATTAATAAAAAAGAAAACGTAATATTAGGGGATTGGAAGAGATTTATGCTGCGTCAAAAAAAGGGGAGTTTCCAAATGCTTGATACCCAAAGGAGCTATGAAACCTTAGACCAATCACTTTCTATACCTTGGTTTCTTTCCTTATCTGTGAAATGAAAAGTCTTAAAAGACCTTCTTGTCTCTAACACTCTGTCGTCAATATCCCAAGGGCCTTTACAGTTTTGACATTTTATTTTCTCTGTTCTAGGACTCAGGGCTTGAAATCTAGACATCCAGAATCTGAATTCTAGTTCCACCACTCACATATGCATCAGTCAGTCGCTTCCCCATTTTCCACATTTGGACTAACTAGGCAGAGCAGCATAGAATAAGAGAACCTTAGAATTAGAATTAGAAGGCTTTACAGAGGACATAGAGCCCAGAATGTTTTAAGGAGTCTATGGATAGATTTCATGGAGTGTATGAATGTAGATGGGGAAAAAACCAAAAATCTTACAAACTTTATTTCCATTAACCTCTTGCTGAAATTTAGAATTTCCTTCAATTATTTAAAATATTACTCTGAGAAGGGCTCTGTAGGCTTTACCAGAATGCCAAAGATATCCATGATACATATTCAAAAAATTAAGAACCCTTGTTCTAGCTCAGTCTATAACTAAGTAGGAATTCCTTCTATAAAATCCCTGACAGATACTCTTTCAACTTCCTTTTGAATGCCTCCAATGCCGGGGAAGCCACCATTTCCCCAAAGTCACTTGCTCTATTTTTATGCAACTCTCATTATTAAGAAGTTTTCCTTACACTGACCCATCTAGCTCTGAAGGTTATGAACTTATGATTCTTTCTCCTTAAGTCTCTGTCTCTGGACTGTGCTCAGTACCATAGGAGTCTGAATCATCAATAACTAACCAGAAGATCCTGGTCTAGAGACTCACCACCACCTGGGACTCACCAGTCTCCAAGTGGTAGTTTTGAAAAACTCCATTGAGGAACACTGAGACGGAAATGGCAGCAAAGGTGGAAACAAAGTGGTTATAGCAAATCCACCTTCCTGGCTTGCAACATTTTGATGTCCTTCCCATTTGTTTACTCCAGAGCTTTGGAGGGATATCTTAGAGTTTAATTTCCTCTTATCAATTCAACAGAGATTTCTTAAGTATTTATCAGAGCTAGCTCAGTGTTTGGGAGGATCCAAAGAAAAATATGGGAGGGAAGAAATATCAGATTGCCTACCAAACTGAAGCTCTATGGAGCCATTGTGCTGACCTCATTGTTGTATGCCTGTGAAACTTGGACAGTCTACCAGTGCCATGCCAGGAAATTGAATTGCTTCCATTTGAATTGTCTTAGAAAGATTCTGAAGGTACCAAATAAGGTACCAAACCCTGAGATCTTTTCTTGAACTAAATTGCCAAATCCAAGCACTACTTAGTGATTATTCTTTGGGTCCTCCTGACTCAGAGACAATATCTGTTTCTCTTTTGGCTGGCAACCCTGAGGGTCTTCCCCTCCCTGTTTGATTTTTTTTTTTTTTTATGAAAGGGACCATCCCTTGACTCCCTCTTAAAGAGGCCTATTCACTCAAAGTGAGAACCTGAAAAGACCTTAGTTTAAAAGGGCCAAGGTCTCACACTGCATCCTGGGCCGTCTCCAGTCATCCTGATTGATATCTGGCCACTAGACCCAGATGGCTCTGGAGGAGAAAGTGAGACTGGTGACTTTGCATAACCCTCCCTCACTCAAATCAAAGTCAATTGCAAGTCATGTCATCATCTCCTTGACGTCATGGTCCTCTTTGACAATGAAGGACAAATCACAACCACAACCATACGAATTGCCAAGCATTCAAACTCTACAGCTGAGAGCACAACTCCAATTCACTGGTAACATAGTTCAGATGCCAGATGTATGCTTGCCTAAAAGATATTTTAAGGAGAACTTACACAAGACAGGCGCTCACGTGATGGTTAGAAGTGATATAAAGACTCTTTTAAGGTCCCTCTGAAGAATTTTGGAATTGATTGTGTGACATGGAAGACACTGGCACAGCTTTGCCCAGAATGGCGTGCCCTCCTTAAAGAAAGTGCTGTGCTCTATGAACAAAGCAGAATTGAAGTAGCTCAAAAGAAACATGAGATGTACAAATTTAGAGAATCTACCCCAAATGTTTACGTGGACTATTCCTGCCTGACCTGTGGCAGAACATTTGAAGCTCTCATTGGTCTGATCAGTCAGTCAGATATCCTATAACTTGACTCTAGCATAATGATGTCAATTTGGTCCTCTTCAAAAAGGAAGGACAACAATCAACCTGAAGTATTTAGTATGTGGAAAGCACCTAGCAATGTAAAGCTGAGGTTCACTGGATCCTACTTATGGTATCAGTATTTAGAGCTGGAAAGAACCTTAGAAATCAAGTCCAATCACCTCATTTTACAGATGAGAAAACTGAGGACCAGATATTGACATGCCCACACAGGTAGTAAAAGCACTAGGGAGGCAGTTAATGTTTGTTTATAGGATATTCCAGAGTTGAAAGGGAGCAGCAGGGGTTCTGAACTCTTTTTGTGTCATGCACCCTTTGCAATCTAGTGAAACCCATGGACCTCTTTTTAGAATAATGTTTTTAAATGTACAAATAAAATACCTAGCATTACAAAGGAAACCAACTGCATTGAAAGGGAGTTATTAAAATACTTAAAAACAAATTCAAGGGCTCCAGATTAAGAACCTCTGATAGCTCAACCCCTTTTATTACAGAAGGGAGAGCTGAGGCTCTGAGAAGGAAAGAAATGTACCCGAGATCACATAAATCAATGGCAGAGCCAAGGCAGAACCCAGGTTTCTTGACTTATAGCCCAAGGGTCTTGCCCTGTGTCACAACCTTATATCATCTGTCCATTTATCCGCCTACAAAGCTAGATGGTGAAGTGAATTAAGTGCCCAGCCTGGAGTCAGGAAGACTCATCTCCCTGAGTTCAAATCTGGGTTCAGACATTTACAAGCTATGTGACCCTGGGCAAGTCATTTAACACTGTTCTGTAAAATGAGCTAGAGAAGAAAATGGCAAACCACTCTAGTGTTTTTTGCCAAGAAAACTCTAAACGGGATTAACCAAGAGTTGGACCCAACTGGAAAAACAACCAAATAATTAGTCCATCAAAAATTTTCCTAATGACCTACTGTTTGCAAGGTAATGAAAAACAGATGAATAAGACACATGTTATGAAGGATAGCAAATATTGGGGAGTTGGCTGGAGAGGCAGGATGGATAGGAACAAAAGGCTGAAGGCATACTCTTGGGGACAGTGAGGAGGCTAATTTGATTTAAGGAGTTGCTTGGGGGCAGGGAGAGACAAAGGAAAGTAGTGAGAGAAGAGAAATAAATCTGCAGTCAGATTGTGGAAGGTTCCCATTTGGAATGACATCTAGAAAACCTGTTAAACATAAACTTGACTTCATTTGTTTCTAAAAGGGTATTTTTACTGGCTTGGAGGCTGAGGATAATTTCTATCCTATCCTATCCTATCCTATCCTATCCTATCCTATCCTATCCTATCCTATCCTATCCTATCCTGTCCTATGCTGTCCTGCCCTGCCCTGTCCTGTCCGGTCCTGTCTGGTCCTGCCCTGTCCTGTCCTGTCCTGTCCTGTCCTATCCTATTCTGAAAAAGCATTGAATTTTGAGTCTGGGAACCTGAGTTGGAATTGTCGCTTTGTGGAGTAACTTTGAGGGAAATCATTTCCCTTTTTTGACTTTCTATCTTAATTCATAAAAATGTCATGGTCTTTGGAGGATAAACAACAACAACAATAATAAAATGAAGTATTTGGATGAAATGATCTGTAAGGTTCTCCTCACCCTACCCCCCCAACCCCAACTCAAAATTAATCAAAATCAAAATTTCATACAATTTCATTCCATATAATTAAACAAATATTTCTTGGTTGGTTGGTTAGTTGTTGTCCTTTGTTCTGGAAGAGAACCAAAATGACATCATCATGATAAAGTGAAGTTTCAGCCTGTCCAACTGTCTGATTAGACCAATATGAGCTTGGAATACTCTACCACATATTGGGCTCAGATAGTCCATGTGAATATTTGGGGTGGATATTGCAAATTTGCACATCCAGTGTTTACTTTGTGCTGTCTCAATTCTGGTTTGCTCATAAAGCACCTTTTCAGACATGGGCATGCTATGCTGAGTGGTTCTGTGCCAGTGTCTCCCATGTTGCACAGTCAAATCCAAGTTCAAAACAAATATCCAAACAAATATTTCTTAAGTATCTATGGTGTACAGAACCCTGATGAGGGGCTGAGGAAGAGCCAGACATTAATAAGACAGTCCTTGCCCTCAGAGAGCCTAACATCAAGTATGTGTGTGTGTGTGTGTGTGTGTGTGTGTGTGTGTATGTGTGTGTATGTGTGTGTTGGGTGGGGAATCAAACACTCAAATATATATCATCACAATACAAGATGGAGTGTGGTAATTGTAAAAATAAATGGGGACAAAAGTATTTTAGGTGCTCACAGGAGAGTAGGACCACTTCTGGAAGAAGTAGAAATTAAGGTGGACTTTGTTGAGTAGGTGAGAAAGAATTTAGGCTAACCCAGTTCAATTTGAAGGGTAACAGGAAGCCTCCCTCATCTGTCACAGTGACTGAAATTCCACCAGTAGGGCTTCATTCTTTTGGATTAAAGCATTGTCCCCTTTTAAAATGTAATTGTGGAGAATGCAACACATTAAGCCAATGAGTGTTTCATCAGTAACATCTCTATGTAAATGAGCTTATTGTCATAGCTGTTCAATTATGTCAGATTCTTTGGGATGCCACTTGGAGTTTTCTTGGCAAAGATAGTGGAGTGATCTGCCATTTTCTTCTCTAACACATTTTATAGATGAGAAAACTGAGGTAAACAGGGTTAAGTGACTTGCCCAAGGTCACAAGCTGGTAAATGTCTGAGGTCAGATTTGAACTCAGGAAAATGAGTCTTCCCGATTCTACGCCTGGCACTATCCACTTTGCCACCTAGCTGCCCTTAAATGAGCTATTAGAGTTTGTCCAATTGAGAGCTGGCTTTGAAATGGAAAAAGGCATAAGAATTCAGACTGTTGATTATACTCTGGAGAGGTAGACCTAAAGAGAAGAATCTGGGGCAACCAGAGGAGAGTGAGAGGGTCTTGGAACACTAAAGGACAGTGGGGTACTAGGAGAGAGGGGCAAAAATAATAAGATTATAGATTCGGAAGGGGAGAGACCTTAGAGAGCATTCAGTACAGTCCCATCTTTTGCTGAGGAGGAAATTTAGGCCTTGGAAGTTGAAGCTACTTGCTCAAGGTTACACAGCTAGGAAGGTGGAGAGATTTGAACTCATGCCCTTTACCTCCAAATTTAACACTTTTTTTTTTTTTACCACTACACTTCTCACATTTAAACTTACATCTTTGGACACCTAATGTTCTTGACCTTTTTTCTCTGTTTGTGGAATCTAATTGCCAGTCCCTAAAATGAAGATAAAATTTCCTAGGGCAGTGGTATCAAAGTCAAACAGAAAATGGAGACAAAACATTATATACAAAGTATCCCTTACATACATAAGGAACCATAGATAAAGCCACATATTGGCTTATAAAACTACATATTAACAATAGCTATGTTCTATTCTATTTTTGTTTATTTTGTTCAATATTTCCCAATTGCATTTTAATCTGGTTCAGGCAGCACCCCTCATCTAAATGATTCCTAAGGTGGATAGCACTGACTTGGGGCAATCACCTTCTGCTTCTGGACCTCAATTTTCCTCTTCTATAAAATAAGAAGGGTGAAGTGCATGTGAAGAACTGATGAATCATTCCTTTTAGTTAATGCTTTGCTCACTGTTAAGCTGCAACCCCACCTAAGTAGGATTCATAATACTGTCAGTCATTTATACCTTGGTTTGTATGAGTTTGTCAGATTTTTTCCAAATGAAAGCAGATTTTTAACAGGCAGAGAGACGGCAGGATACCTGAAATGGAAGAGTTTGGAAACTGGAAAAGAGAAAAAAAAGAGCTCAAAACTGGGGCTTTGAAAATGAACTTTAACTACTTCCCAGTTCTTCCTCTGGATTCCTAAGACAGAGGTTTTCCAAGTAAGAAACACCGGATAAATGCCTTTCCACCACATTGTTGGGTTAGGCAGGCCTAGGCAGAGAGAAGCTCAGGGCAGAGTCAATCATTGGAACAGCCTTAGGCGCGTCTGAATTCCCCTGCTAAGAGTGACTCACTTCCATGATTTTTGTACAAAGTGAAGAGGTTTAAGGCAGACATCATTCTCTTAGTCATCCCTTCACTCAAAAGAGAAACAGCTAGAAGCCTTAAATGGGAAGCCGGAGATTAGAGAAGTTGGAGAACCAAAGAGATGAAAGACTGGAGACCATTTAGTCCAATGCCTTTGTTTTATGATAGAGGAAGCAGGCCCAGAGATGGAAAGGAACACACCCAAGTCACCCAGCTATTCAATCAGAGAAGTGCTAAAACATTCTTACTGGAAGTTAACCTTAGCATCATGGGATTTAGGATTGTAAAGCTGGGAGGGTCCTTGGAAATGGCCTAGTTCAAACCTCATTTTACAAAAGACAATGAAACCAAGAGAGGAAACAGGATTTGTTCAAAGTAACACAACAGGTTAGTGGCAAACCTAGGACTCAAACCCAGGTCTTTTGACTCCCAGGCCAGTGAGAGTAAATCCCACCAGACTGCAGTGCATCAGTATGCATTTGGGTTTGTTTAGGCTAACCTAAAATATCAGTGCTATTATCAGCAGATGAGCAGAGGTTAGGAGCAGAGGGAGAGGTCAACCAGACAGAAATGATTCCCTCTTTCCCAGGAGCCTCAGTGGGACCAGGAGCCCAGCTGCAAATAGGTCCACCAAAAAAACATAGTTTACCTGGTGAGTCATTATCAGTAAGAAAAAAAACCCACCACCAACCTAAAAAAAAAAGCAGCCCTGAGATGAGCAGGTTTTCACATGACAATCCTTTATTGCAGCAAAATACTCCCAGCAGACCCCACCCTATAATCAGCATAGTTTACAACTAAAGGCTTACAAAAGGAAAGAAAACACTTGTATTGCACACTTCAGCACTCCCTAGTGGATATAACTCTTCTGTGGCCATTTAAATGGGGAATCACAAAGGACAGCTGCTCAACTTGATGTACCAGGTATGTGTTATGTTTGTCTTTCTACCTGACTAGGTTACCATTTTTATCAAGAAGATGGTAACCAGGATGGTGAAAATACTAGAAACCATCCCATATGAAGATAGACTGTAGGAACTGAGGCATACTTAGCAGAAAGAAGAGACTTGGGGTTGGGATCTAGGATAGGATAAATAATCTAGGTGTGAGATGTAGCTCTAGCTCCAGCTTCCAGAGCCAGGTAGCTACATTATTCCTCAGGGCAAAGGTGTCAGATTTGCTACCCACACTAGACCTGGGCTAGATTAAAATGAAATTGGGAAATCTTTAACAAAATAAATAAAAATACAAGATAGATGATATTAATTTGTAGTTTTCTATCTGTTTCTATTTGATTTTGATACCCCTGCTTTAGTGTACACTGAGGGGTATGTGGGTGTCTCTTTTCTCTGCTGCCCTTGGCTTAAGCCCATCAGCTGAGTTTTGCTCATTTTAGTGGCCCAGACACTAACACCCCTGCTCCATTTTGCCACTTTTATTGGATAGCTTTTGGGGATGTTTACCTCATGGATATGACAAAAAGCAAAGTACAAACATTTTCCCCAATATCTTTGGGGCATGTTTCCCTATATACTACATCAGTTTGTGGGGGGCATAGGCTTAAAACTGTTTAGTTCACACAGCATTGGTTCCACCAACTTCATGTCCAGATGTGGTGTGATTGATAGAAGAGACTGTGTCTCAGTTACTGCTGGTCTGGGGTCCCAAAGATCATTCTCAGAGGTCATTCTTAGGGCATCAGTGGTGCCCAAACAACAATGCTGAAGGAAGCCCCACTTTCTTCATACATCACGAATCAATGCTGAACCCAAATTCTAGAATGATGGGGTGGTGAGGAGCCCTCTAAATCTTTCATACACAAGGTTATGGGCTGTGCTATATTCACTGAGCTCTACAGGCAAGCTGGGGCAAACCACGGATGAAGTTGATATGCCTTTTTAAATGCCTCCATAGCCAGTCAATGAGCCTCCTTTTTCTCATGTGGTTAGCTGACTAGAACTAGCTATAGAATATCTATACCAGGAGTGGGGAATCTGTGACTTTGAAGCCACATGTGGCCCTCTAGGTCCTCAAGTGCAGTCATTTGACTGAATCCAAACTTCAGAAGTGGCCTCGAGGCCACAGTTTCTCACACCTAATCTACATATACTTCAGTCTCTTTCAGGTGCTTCCCTTATACCTTATTGTGATTCTCCTAGAAACAGGAATCAGGATCCTAAGCATCTCCACATGGGAAAAAAAGCATAAAAGTCTCTGTGCATGTTTTAAACCCCCATGTATTTAGTCTCTCAAGGGAAAAGTGATTGGATTTGTTTTGCTTGGCCTTAGAGGACAGAATTAAAAGTAATGACAAAAAATTACTAACCAGATGAGATTGAAGGAACTGGGTGTTTAGTTTGGAGAAGAGAAGAGCTAGAGGGTGGGAAGATAGTGTTTAATTTCCTTCTGGCTACGCTTGGACTGACTGTCTTGTGAGGAGGAGGTAGCAGGGCTTCCGCCATGGAGAGGCAATGTCATAGCAGCAGTGTTGGGATCAACAATGGCAGTGCCCTTCCTCTCCCTGAGTTCTTTCTCTTAAAGTTGTATTTTCTTTCTTACTTTTTTAAAGGAAATCTATTCTAGTGTAAAACTGTCCTCCAATCATGATCTGATAATAACTTCCTCTCTTCCCAATTTTGGAAAAAAATACAATTTCCAGAATCTTTAGCAACTTTAGCCCCTTCTCAAAGCAGTCAATTGAAGCCCTGTTGGAAGGTTTCTTATGATATTATCAAAATGAGGAAACCAGGGACCGGAGAAGTTGGTCTTGCCCAAGTTCTTATAGAATCAATGAGTTCAAATCTTTGAAGGGTTGTCATAAGCAAGCTGTTATAAGCTATGGGTCCAGTGACAAAACTCTATGGTTTCTAAGTTCCATTATAGCTCTAAATGATGTTTTTATTGGTAATGGGTTGGTTTTGTTTTTTTGTTTTGTTTTGCCTTTCTTTGTGTCTGTAGAGCTTATTGTTATTGTTCAGTTGTTTCAGTAAGGTCTGACTCTTTTTGACCCCATTTGAGGTTTTCATTTGAGGTTTTCTTAGCAAAGATACTAGAGTGGTTTGCCATTTCCTTCTCCAGCTCATTTTGCAGATGGAGAAACTGAAGCAAATAGGATTAAGTGACTTGCCCTGGTCATACAGCTAGGAACTGTCTGAGGCTAGATTTGAACTTGGGAAGATGAGTCTTCCAGAGTCTGGGCACTGAACTACCTAGTTAGCCACTTGATTCATCACTTTTGATCAAGGCTTTGATTCCTTTGAGACTCTTCCAAGAGTCTGATCTCTTTGAGGATAAAACAATGTCAATTATCTAGCATATTGTCTTACTGGAAATATAGTGAGAATGTAGCTGTTAGCCCACCCTAACCCCTTAAATCCACTCCTTGCTGCTCATACTTTTGGAAAGTATTAAAGGACCATAGGATCAGCATGGTATGGTAGAAAGAGTGTTAGCTCTGAAATGAATGGTTCTTGGGTCATATGCCTTTTCTGAGGTCATTACTGGTTGATCTTGAGCAAATCACTCCTTGAATCTCATTTCCTTCTATGCAGAGTGAAGATGTTGGACTTCTGAGGTTCTTTCTAGTTCTAGATATACTTATACTATTGTAGTCTATGAAAAGTTCTGAGGATCTTCATTCAACTCATTGATACAAATGAGTCAGGTCTCTGAACAAGTCCATCTCTCCCTCAGGGCTCTAGGGGTACCCATGAGGGGTCAGGGATGCTTTTCTAATACTATTGTTTTGAGGTATTCCTTATGTTCTTCTCAATATTAACCCCCCAATGACTAGTGTTCCAGTTTCATTTAGCTAATTAACTTCAATTAGCTTTTACAAAAGGATATGTGCTTAAAAGATGTAGCAAGAACAGATGTTACAGACATTTTCCCTCAACCCCTGAGGGCACACTCTCCCTATACCACCTTGATCTCAGGAGAGAGTGGGTTCAAACTTTTCTATAAAATGACTACATACATTCTCCTGACAGCTTCACTTCCATATTTGACATAGTTGATGGTTAAGTTACTGTAGCTTCCTCTGAACTGCCTTTGGATCCATCCATTTATGCTGGGTCAAACAGGTCACTCTGTGCTTTGGTCTTCACCTTCTGGTTTCTTGAAAATCCTGGCCTGTACTACACCTTCCATATTCCTGCTGCTTGTCAGTTTGACCTTTTAAAGGTGTGGCCATCTCCAATATTCCTTCACCTACGGGTGAAACCTGCCATGTGCTTCTCTTCTAAGTTATTATTAAAGGTAAGACATAGAGGCAAAGGACAAAAACACCCCCTCCCACACACACAGTCTTTATGATCATTTGGGGTTTTCTTGGCAAACATATTGGAGTGGTTTGCATTTCCTTCTCTAGCTTTTTACAGATGAGGAAACTGAGTCAAACAGGATTGAGTGACTTGCCTTGGCTCACACAGCTAAGTATCTGAAACTAGATTTGAACTCGGGAAGGTGAGTCTTCTTGACTCCAGGGCCATCACTCTATGCACTGTGGCGCCACCTAGCTGTCCCCATAATACTATGATAGATAAACATACTTGAATTAGAGTGGGAAGGTTGTTTGTCAAAGATAATGCAAATAGTAAAACAACAAGGACAATAAAAAGCCCTGACCCTTAGTGACGATCCTAGGTCTTCTAACTCCAGATCCAGGACTCAGAACAGTGCCAAAGCCTAGACTATATCCCTAGTGGGTTCTCGCCAGAGCTTCCACTTTGGAGAACGGCCCAAAGCAACCAGCCCACATTCCACAGACTCAGATGCCATGCTCACTCACCTCTCCCCCTCAGCTTCTGTATGCCTTCTTCACTAAGCCCCTCCCGCTTTTCTTTTCCCCTTTGAAACCCATCTTCCCCCATTATGATGTAAGCCCCTCAAGGGCAAAGGCTATCTTTCTTTTTGCTTATATTTGTATCTCCAGTGCCTGGTACACAGTAAATACTTAATAAATGCTTATTGACTAAGGGACTGATAAGTGATATGGGAATACTAATATAAGGATAGAGTTCCAGACCTTAGACCAGTGGAGTCAAAACTCAAATTGTGTGTGTAGTTGTGTGTTTTGTCCTTTGTTCTCAAAGAGGATTGTTGCATTAGGAGGAGGATGCCATGATTTGCAAGTGGATTGGATTTAAGTGAGGGAGGGCTGTATAAAGTCTCCATTCAGCCTTACTTTCTCCTTAGGAGCCATCTGGGCCCAGTGGCAAGATACAGATCAGGACAATTGGACATGGCCAAGCCAAACTCAAGTAGGAGCAGAGGCCACTAAATCGTATGTAAGGATCTCTGCCAGCACATATTAACTTAGAAAACCACATATTAACATTATCTATGTTTTATTGCATTTGTATTTAATTTGTTGAATATTTCCTAATTACATTTTACTCTGACTGGCTATATTCAGGCTGTGTATTTGACACCTCTGTCTTAGACCACTCTGAACTGGGTCAGTTTGCCCAGGCACTAATTTATCTACTTAAAACTGGTCCACAGGAGCTTGATACATGGTTTTAGGGTTTTCATCTTTCCTCATAGTACTAGGAGGTGATCAGTGGAGCCCCTAATCAATCTGATAAGCCATCTAATTAATGATTTACAGGGTGCTTCCATGATGATTGACTTCTAGGTGGGGGGATAAGGGGAGAGGGGATGGGGGAAATTCTGCTCAGAAGAGCCTCCCTCCCCTATGATCTACAAAAGCAAACACAGGTCTTCTTTTCTTCTGCTTTCTCTCCCTTGAGATTCTAGATTAGGACATAGTAAAGTAGAGAAAGAAATTCCGCCAGCCCATCTAGGAGTGGAAAAGAATAACTTAGAGGAGAAGCACATGGCGGGCAGCCAGTGAGCCTGAGAAGGAAGCTCCCTGGCCCTCTGGTTCCTAGCTGTCTTCTTCTGCCATCATATTTCCTTTATGAGGCAGTACAGTGTTATGAGTAGAGCACCCTGGACAAGCCACCTAAACTCTCTGGGCCTCAGTTTCCTCATCTGTAAAATGAGGGGGTTAAATTTAATGACCTTTAAGGTCTCTTCTACTTCTAATCCACAACACTAAGATCTTGGATGTGCAATCTGTAGAATGGACATTTATGTCATAGAGGCTATCTCATGAGTTCAAGAATTCCCAGATTTTAGAGTTGTGAAAACAGAGAGTCAGGCCTTGGCCTACCTACTAGAGGGAGATGTTTTCAACAGCAGGCTTGGAAGAGGAAGAGAATCCTCAATAGGGGATTGCCAGGCAATCTCATGAAGAACTAAAGCCATGCCACAAGGACAGGAAAAGGAAGTACAAAACATCTGAACCTTATCGAGTCAGATAATGTGTATCTAGTGCAGGTCCAGGATATATGGAAAATATTTACTTAGCAGTCCTTCAAATTGTCTCCTATGGACTTAACTACAAGATGAGGGCAACAAGTCAAAAAGATAATGACTCCTTTTAAGGAATTAGCTCACAGTCTGGGATCTTAGCCTATATGAACTGAGTCCTTTGTTGGGGGTGGGGGCCTGGGCCATGGTTAACGCTATTTTTCACATTCTAAACTTCTCCAGATCCCTAACTCCAACAAGAGACCCTGAGCTTGCTGACTTTTCTTGGTCCCTGTATCTGGTTGGCCTTCTGGGTTCAGAGATTGCCTTACACATATCCTTTGTCCCCATCCATTGCCCCCATTATGTTCAAATGACCTTTTAAAAAAATCTTTAAAAAAATTATGAATACAACAATCGTTAACAAAATGATCATTTCTATATACAAAGAAGAATTTAAAGAGATTGTATATAAAACTTACATGTATGCTTCTCTTTTAGTGAGCTCTGTGTGTCTACTCGTCCTGTTGATATAGCATGTGAATTGCTGATTAATTTATCAAATTATGAAATGGGGCAAGCATGTCCAGTTCTTTGGGTACTCACTAGGCCACAGAGGCAGTGGGGAGTAACGCTTTAATCACACTTTAATAAGGCACAGAAGGTACTGGGACAAATGGCACAGAAAATATAGAGACAAATGGTGAGAGTTTTGGGGCATGGTATGGAGGTAGACTGCATGGGGATGGGAATGAGGTCATGAAGGAAGGCAGGCAGCCTAGTGAAGAGAATGTTAAGGGAGAAAGTCATTTACATAACCATGGATTAGACTTGGGAGGCTTCAGCAGCATGGACCCAGGAGGAGTGCTGGGAATGGGGGGCAGTCAGGACTTTGGGGATCTCATTTTAATAGGGTTTTGGCGAGGGACAGATTAAGTCTTTTCTGTGCTACCTTGGCATTAGTTCATGAATACATCCACATCATTCCAAAGGTATCAGCAGCACTTGGTGTTCAGATGGTCTTAGTGCAGAAGTTTAGAGCTTATCTGAGGCTTATAGATCATGGCAGCAAGGCCTAACTGGCTTCTCCTGATGTAGCATGTGGCCTCAGGATGTGAGTTTTAGTTATTATGTGGTACAGTTTGCAAGGAAACATCATACTCCTTTAATCTATGGATAATCTGTAAGTGACTTGCAGGTTCCTCTTGGCAATCATTTCCTGCTATTGTTACTTTATACTGGCTACTTCTTTTTTTCTTTTTAAAGAATTAATTATTTTATTTGTTTTCAGTGTTCTACAATCACTTCTGTATATCTTAGATTTTTTTTCCCCTCCCTCCCCCTTCTTTCCCCTCCTTCCCCACTCCCTCCCCGAGACAGCATGCAATCTTATATAGGTTCTACACATACATTCCTATTAAGTACATTTTCACCTTAGTCGTGTTGCATAGAAGAATTTAAATGAATGGGAGAAATCATAAAACAAAACAAAACATAATACAAATGATTTGCTTCATTCTGCAATCCAACTCCATAGTTCTTTTTCTGGATGTGGAAGGCAATTTGCTTCAAGAGCCCATTGGGAATTTTTTAGGTCCTTCTATTGCTATGAAGGACTAAGTCTACCAGAAAAATTCCTCACACACTGTGGTTATCGCTGTGTACAAAACTCTCCTGGTTCTGCTCCTTTCACTCAGCATCAGTTCATGTAAGTCTTTCCAGGCCTCTCTGAAGTCCTCCTGTTCATCATTTCTTATAACACAATAGTATTCCACTACATTCATATACCATAATTTATTCAGCCATTTCCCAATTGATGGGCATCCCCTCAATTTCCAGTTCTTGGCCAACACAAAGAGAGTTGCTATAAACATTTTCGTACATGAGGAATCCTTTTCCATTTTTATGATCTCTTGGGGATACAGTCCTAGAAGTGATATTGCTGGGTCAAAGGGTATGCACATTTTTGTAACCCTTTGGGCATAGTTCAGAATTGCTCTCCAGAATGATTGGATCAGCTCACAGCTCCACAAACATGAATTAGTGTTCCAACTCTCCTACATCTTCTCCAACATTTATCATCTTCCTGTTTTGTCATGTTGGCCAATCTGATAGGTGTGATGTGGTATCTCAGAGTTGTTTTGATTTGTATCTCTCTAATCAATGGTGATTTAGAGTATTTATTCATATGACTATAAATAGCTTTAATTTCTTCCTCTGAAAACTGCCTGTTCATATCCTTTGACCATATACTGGCTACCTCTAAACTTACCATACAACCTATAAAGGGGGTGGTGGGATGGTGGGATGGGAACAGTCAAGGGGACCAGAACAAGTTGCAATTTTAACACAATATGTATTTATGGGACTCAATGTTAGGGGGAAGATGTTTTGTTACCACTGTTTTTGTTATGCTGTCTCAGTAAATGATTTTGCTTTGAGCTAATTTTATTCCCTGGCTGACTTGAGAAAAAAATTGTTTTTAAAAATTCTGAATTTTTAAAATTCAGAAAAAAAGAAACAAGCAAAAAAAATTATTGTACACATATCAGAATACAAAATGTGGATTCTATATGAAACTGTGACTCTCCATTTCCTACCTCTTGTTTTTAAAAAGTATATAATAAGTTCAATACATTACTTTCAATAGGGCCTACTTATCTTTGGTTCCTTCTGAATTTTCTTATGTTCTTTCCTGTGCATTTAATTTTTTCCCCTGGACCTCTTTTTGGGGGATCAACTTACCTTTCCCATCCAGGAAAAAATGAAAGAAAAAAAAGATGCATGTTAACAAAAATGTATAGTTAAGTGAAACAAATACGCATAGTAAACACATCCCAAAATATGCGTATCTTTCTACTTCCTGTGTCCATTTCTCTTTCATCAAGGGTTAGAAGGATGGGAGGGGCTGTCACATGGTTCATCACAGGTTCTCTAGGAGTTCTGAGAGTTCTTAATCAGAGTTCGTAAGTCTTTCCAACTTGTTTTTCTTTACAATGTTGCTGTTTTTGTATAAATTATTGTCTTGATTCTGCTCACTTCACTCTGAATTGGTTTATACTACCAAAGATATTTTGAAATTGTCTTTTATAATTTCTTATATTGTAATAATCCATTATATTCATACACCACGATTTAGTCAGCTATTCCTCTTAGACATTCTCTTAGATACCAGATCTTTTCTTTTTCCTTTGAAATTCCCCTTTAAGGGCCAAGAAGTTTGTTTTGCTTGTGACTATTTCCTTCCAGATATTATTCTCCTTCTTAAACTCCAGCTTTCATCACCACTTATTTATCTCTTGAATTTGATGTATTTCTGCACCAAATTGGTGAGTGTATGTGTGTATAAGTGTTCAATACTCCTTTGTCCAGTTTAGATAAGAATGAAGTTCCATGCATCCCTTCTTCCATGTTTGTATATCTTTCTTTTCATTTGGGCAGCCAGGTGGTGCAGTGGATAGAGCACCAGTGCAGGAGTCAGGAGGACCTGAGTTCAAATCTCACCTCAGACACTTGACACTCATTAGCTGTGTGACCTTGGGCAAGTCATTTAACCCCAATTGCCTCATCCTGGCTCATCTCCAGTCATTCTGATGAATATCTGGTTCCTAGATTCAGATGATTCTTGAGGAGAAGTGAGTCTGGTGACCTGCATGGCTCTCTCTCACTCAGAAAGCAAAGTCAAGGGCAAGTCATGACATTATTTCTCTGATAGCATGATCTTCTTTGCAACGCAAGATGAACCCACAAAATATCTTTCTTTTCATGTACTCCAATTATGAGAAATATTGAGTTCTATCAGTCTTCTTTTCTACCCTTGTATATTTCCTTTTACTGTTTCTTCCTTTTGCTTTCCTAAAACTCTCATAACAGAATTCACTCATCTTCCCAGGGCCTCTTTTTTTATTTAACTACCTCAATACCCTTTGAAAATATTAAGTTTCTGAAAGGATCCTTGTTTCTTCTCCCTCATTAGAGTGTTAACACTGTATTATCATATAGCTCCTTCAATAGTTCAAATAAATGTATCTTTCTAGCTTGCTCTTGACTCTTGTGTTTACTTTTCAAATTTCCTACTCAGCTCCAGTCTTTCCATCTGAGATGCTTAAAAGTCATCTATTCCCAACTCCTGCAAGAGAACAAATAGGTCTAAAATCCAGATTGAGACACACGTTTTTGGGCATTAACAAGGTAGGAATTTGTTTTGTTGAACTCTATGTGTTTGTTGTACTTATAAAAACAAATAAATATGTATTTGAACACAAAAACAAGAAAGTTCTCTATTCCATAAAAAAAAAAAAATTATTTTTTCCCTTGTTAGATTATACTGAACTTTTCGGGGTTTACATAATTATTGGATGTAAATCCATATTTTCTGACTCCTAGAGTATTATATTCCAAGATATCTCAATTATACTGAAGCTACCAGACCTTGTGTGATCCTAACTGCTCCTTAGTACTTAAACTTTTTAGGGAAGGTAGAGCCAAGAATTCGTAGTAGGAAGAAGTATAGTGAGCTTCCTTCCTCCTTCAAAAAATCTTCCAAACAGATATAAAAAACATACTAGACTGAATCCTGATGGGGAAATCCAAGAAAAAGTCATGAGTCTTTTTTCTAGTCCAAATTAGCATAGGCAGAGGTCTGTAGACAATGGTGACAGGGTCTGGCCAGGAGCAGGCCATTCAAAACGCTCCAGCACTCGTTACAGAGAATGTAATAGGAAATCTCAGACCCACACCAGGCAATTTGTGCAGAGTGCAAGAATAGATGCCAAATGGTGGCTTTGTCACTCACTACTCAGCCCTGGGTCACAGATAGAGGGGAAATGAGTAAAGGGACTTGTGTCCAGTAGTGTCCTTCCAGTGGACCCAGGTTATGTACAGAACAGGTAACAAGTTCAGAAACAAGCTGCAATGATGTGACTTAGATCCCAGGAGAGGAGTGGGGTTTCAGTTCTAGTTTCTAGACTTGTCTGAAGGCTGAAAAAAAACAGGCCCAGGAATCCTAGATCAAAGGAAATACTCTCAACCAGTACAGCCTACTGATAGTGGCAGAGTCCACTAGCAATCTATTTGTTGTCAAGACTCAAATCCAAGTCAGGAACTTGCAGCAATCAATCAGAATTTGCCTTGGATAAAAAGAACTTTGGGAACACTGAATGCTTGCAGGTCCCCAACCTGAGAGCTGGAAATAATGCTATACTCAATACTCCCAAGAAATCAGCAGAAGGACCATCCTAGACCTTCCCTCCAGAAGTACACAGAGTCTCACCCTAAAATTATGTTCAAAGTCAGAAAGTAGGATGGAAGAATGATCAGACAAAAAAAGAATCCTACCATAAAAAGCTAATATAGTGGCAAATACTCAAAACACAAACCCAAAAGAAGACAATGACTCAGAAACATCTGTAAGCAAAACCTAAAAAAACCCCAAAACAACCCACAGCTTGGTCAAAAATTCAGCTAAAGCTCCTGGAAGAAATGAAATTAGGAAAAAAAAGAGTTAAAAATGAAATGAGAGCACTAGAGGAAAAAATGGGAAAGAAATGAAAACTATGGAAGAATTTTAAAGGTGGCTAATAGTTTTGCACAAAAAGTATAAAACCTGACCTGAAAAACAAACTCCCCGCAAATTAAAATAGATCAAATGGAAGCCAAAGATCCTATGAAGTAACAAGAAATATTAAAACAAGGAAAAAAGACTAAAAAAAAAATAAGAAAATGCAAGATATATCATCACAAAAAATAACTGACTTGGGAGGAGAGGAGCCAAGATGGCAGAGTAGAAAGACACGTATGCTAGCTCCGAACCCACAGCCCATAAATTTCCTGTAAAAAGAACTCCCCACAAATTCTGGAGCAGTGCAAGCTGCACAGCAACGGAGGGGAGGAGATTTCTGTTCCAGAGAGCCCTGAAAAATCGACCCCAAAGGTCCGTCATGCACCAGACAGTGGAGCCAAGCCCTGGCCATGCGGCCCCAGAGGAGCAGATTGGAGCAGGCTTCAGGGATGGAACCTCCAGCAGCCGTGAAGGTCCCTCCACCCACAGGTGCTGCAGGTCAGTGAGAGAGACTTCTGGGCTGGCTGAGAGGGGAGCAGGGTGTCTCCATGACTCGGGCCCCCTCGGGAGGCAGTGGCGGAGGCAGAGGCAGCTGCGGCCCAGGATTCCCGGAGCAGCCGCAGGAGCTCCACTCCATTACTAAAGGTCTCTGCATAAACCCCCTGAGGGAACTGAGCCTGGGAGGCGACCCTGCCCCCACCCCAGCACCAGAACTTAAGCTCACATTGAATAGCAGCCGCACCTGCTGCTGAAAGCCCTGGGACTGGAGAGCAGACCCCAAGCACTAGCTGGGCAGATCTGAAGGCAAGGCAGGGGTGGAGAGGAATCTCAGAAGTCAAGTAACTGGCTGAGAAAATGCCCAGAAAAGGGAAGAAAAATAAGACCATAGAAAGCTACTTTCTTGGGGGACAGATGTTCCTGCCTTTCATTTCTGATGATGAGGAACAATTCTTACCATCAGGGAAAGATGTGGAGGTCGGGGCCTCTGTATCCCAGACATCCCAGGTGGACGTCCGGTGGGCTCAGGCCATGTGAAGAGCTCAAAAAGGATTTTGAAAATCAAGTTAGACAGGTGGAGGAAAAACTGGGAAGAGAAATGAGAGAGATGCAAGAAAAGCATGAAAAATAGGTCAATACCTTGGTAAAGGAGACCCAAAAAAATGCTGAAGAAAATAACACCTTGAAAATTAGGCTAACTCAATTGGCAAAAGAGGTTCAAAAAGCCAATGAGAAGCATGCTTTCAAAAACAGAATTAGCCAAATGGAAAAAGAGGTTCAAAAGCTCACTGAAGAAAATAGTTCTCTCCAAATTAGAATGGAAGAGATGGAGGCTAATGACTTTCTGAGAAACCAAGAAATCACCAAACAAAACCAAAAGAATGAAAAAATGGAAGAGAATGTGAAATATCTCATGGGAAAAACAACTGACCTGGAAAATAGATCCAGGAGAGACAATTTAAAAATTATGGGGCTACCTGAAAGCCATGATCAAATAAAGAGCCTAGACATCATCTTTCATGAAATTATCAAGGAAAACTGCCCTGAGATTCTAGAACCAGAGGGCAAAAGAAGTATTGAAGGAATCCATCGATCACCACCTGAAAGAGATCCAAAAAGAGAAACTCCTAAGAACATTGTGGCCAAATTCCAGAGTTCCCAGGTCAAGGAGAAAACATTGCAAGCAGCTAGAAAGAAACAATTCCAGTATTGTGGAAACACAATCAGGATAACCCAAGATCTAGCAGCTTCTACATTAAGGGATCGAAGAGCATGGAATAGGATATTCCAGAAGTCAAAGGAATTAGGACTAAAACCAAGAATCTTCTACCCAGCAAAACTGAGTATAATACTTCAGGGGAAAAAGTGGTCTTTCAATGAAATAGAGGACTTTCAAACATTCTTGATGAAAAGACCAGAGCTGAAAAGAAAATTTGACTTTCAAACACAAGAATGAGAAGAAGCATGAAAAAGTAAACAGCAAAGAGAAGTCATAAGGCACTTACCAAAAGTGAACTGTTTACATTCCTACATGGAAAGACAATATTTGTAACTCTTAAAACTTTTCAGTATCTGGGTAGTTGGTGGGACTACACAAACACACATACACACACACACACACATACACACATGCACACACAGAGAGACAGAGAGCACAGAGTGAATTGAATAGGATGGGATCATATCAAAAGAAATTAAGGTAAACGGTGAGAGAGAAATGTAGAGGGAGGAGAGAGGGTGAAATGGAATGGGGTAAATTATCTCTCATTCAAGAGGCAAGCAGGAGACTTTTTAGTGGAGAGAAAAAGAGGAGAGCTGAGAAAAAAACATGAAGTTTACTCTCATCACATTCAACTAAAGGAAGGAATAAAATGCACACTTATTTTGGTATGAAAACCTATCTTACAATACAGGAAAGTGGGGGAGAAGGAGATAAGCAGGGTGGGGGGGATGATGGAAGGAAGGGCAATGGGAAGAGGGAGCAATTTGAAGTCAACACTCTTGGGAAGGGACAGGATCAAAAGACAGAATAGAAACAATGGGGGGCAGGATAGGATGGAGGGAAATATAGTTAGTCTTACACAACACAACTATTATGTAAGTCATTTGCAAAACTACACAGATATGACCTATATTGAATTGCCTGCCTTCCCAAAGGGAATGGATGGGGAGGGAGGGATGGGGAGAATTTGGAACTCAAAGTTTTAGGAACAACTGTTGAGTATTGTTCTTGCTACTAGGAAATAAGAAATACAGTTAATGGGGAATAGAAAGTCATCCGGCCCTACAGGAGAAAAGAGAAGATGGGGACAAGAGAAGGGACGGAGGATAGAAGAGAGGGCAGATTGGTGATAGGAGAAATCAGAATGCTTGGTGTATTGGGGTGGGGGGAGGGGACAAATGGGGAGAAAATTGGGAACCCCAAATTTTGTGAAAATGAATGTAAAAAGTTAAATAAATAAATTTATATTTAAAAACATTAAAAAAATAAAATAAAATAAAATAATTAAAAAAAAGAAAAAAATAGCTGACTTGGAAAATAAATTAAGGAGAATAAATTTAAGAATCATTGGTCTACCTGAAAGCCACAACCAAAAAAGTCCAAGAATCCTATTTCAAGAAATCTTAAAACTGCCGAAATCTTTTAGAACTAGAAGTCAAAGTAGAAATAGAAGGAATCTATCAGTCACCTCTTGAAAGAAACTCCAAACTGAAAACTCCAAGAATATTATAGACAAAATTCAAAACTTTCAAATCAAACAAGAAATAATGCAAATATTCAGCATGTCTGATGAAAAGATTAGACCTGAGTAGGAAGTTTGAAATATAAACACAAGAGTCAAGAACCAGCAAGAAAAATAAATTAATTTGAACTATTGAAGGAGCTGATAATGCAGTGCTAACATTCTAATGAGGGAGAACAAACAAGTGTCCTTTCAGAACATTAATATCTTCAAAAGGTATTGAGCTATTTAAATAAGAAAAAAGAGGCCCTGGGAAGATGAGTTGATTCTGTTATGAGGGTTTTAAGAGAAGAAAAGGAAGGAATAGTAAAAGGAAATATGCTAGGGTAGAAAGAAGGAAGACAAGGATGGAACTTGATATTTCTCATAGTTGGAGTACATGAGAAGAAAGGTACACAAACATGGAAGAAGAGCTATGAATTTTTTGATCATTATTTGGTCTGGTGTGAGCTTTATGGTTTTGTTGGGATAGGTATGTGGAAACCAGGAGAAGGAAGCCTTTCTCCTCTTGTGGCAGCCTGTAAGTACTCTAGAAACTGCCCAGAAAGAAGGCAAACATTCCAGTGGGGTCCATGAGCTATAGGTTTAGAAATGTAGACCCACAGAGTACTATAAATATGGGGGTAATTATTCCTTGAGGACCCAACTTGTGAGTGTGAATTATGGATGTAGCACAGAGGGGATGAACACCACGCAATTAGCCCATTAATTACCTACTCTTTCACAACATTCTATAACTGTTTCTCTGTTCCTCATGTGTGAATCCTCTCCCCTCCACCATATTGGTAGTTCTTTAGGGCCCACATCTTCTCCTCCTGTTTTCTCTAATATAACCATACACAAAGCTGGGCATTCAAAACAGCTCACTCAAGAAATTGGTCAAAAAATTTATTAAGCACCTATCATGCATAAAATTCTGCCCTCTGTTACTCTTCAGGGATGCAACCAAAGCATTAAGTACATATGCTGCACTGAGACAATGCACTGACTCTTTGTGACCCCTTTTGGGATTTTCTTGGCAAAGATTCAGGAGTGGTTTGCCATTTTCTTCTTCAGCTCATTTTATAGATGAGAATACTGAGGCAGACAGGGTTAAACGACTTGCCGAAGGTCATATATCTTATCTTTGACTTATCATTGAGTTTTTCTTGTCTCTTCCCTTTTTTATCCAATCATTTACCAAATTCTGTCAATTCCCACAATACCTCTCATATTCATATCCTATTTTATTTCTACCTGCCATCCTAAAACAGTTCATTGTTTCCTTCCCATCTGGATTGTATCCAAAGCTTCCTAACAGTTTTTCTCCCTCTATTCTTTCTTTGCTCCAATTATTCCTTCATAGCCCTGACAAAATATTCTTTCCTCTTTTTCTTCTTTCCTTGCTTCCTTCCTTCCTCCCTCCATTTCTTCTTTCCTTTCTTCCTTCTTTCCTATCTTCCTTTCTTTTTTCTTTCTTCTTTTTACTGTTAGATCAGACCACATCATTCCTCTGCTCAGAAATCTCCCATGACTCCACATTGCCTACTCAGTAAAATTCAGATTATTTGATCTAAAGGCTTTCCACAATATGGCACCACTCTACTTTTCTTATCTTTTTCCATTTAAACTTTTATAGAGAGGTTATTATGAAGAAAAGAAGGTAAAACGTCAAAGGGTCATATTATTGGTTTACTGTTTCACCTATCCTCTGCCCTCTCTAGACGATCTTCGTAGAGGGTCAAGAAATCTACGTGGCTGTAATTGGCTATCTGATTACTTACACCCCTCACTCCATTCATCTCCCCCCCCATCTCCTCCTTTGTGCTGATGGTTTCCCAGGGTTG
Organism: Bettongia penicillata ogilbyi; assembly: GCA_023548195.1. Classification (NCBI taxonomy): domain Eukaryota; kingdom Metazoa; phylum Chordata; class Mammalia; order Diprotodontia; family Potoroidae; genus Bettongia; species Bettongia penicillata. The sequence continues at coordinate 3,222,630 of JAJHZJ010000665.1, read as the reverse complement.
TTATTTCACTGTTCACTGCTTCTCAATAAGTCCTGGGCTGAGAGCCAAGGTCTCTACATTAGAGGTGTCAAACATGGAGCCAGCAATTGGCAAACCAATTGAAGTGTAAACCAGATTAAAATGTAATTGGGAAATGTTAAAAAAAAAAGATAAAAATACAATATAACATAGGCAATGCTAATTTGTGGTTTTCTAAGTCCCAGGACTTAGGTATGCAGTCCCAGGAATCTGTTGTTATTTGAGTTTTACATTGTTGTTCTACCTGATTGCTCTCAGCTCCCTTTTTGCTGTCCCACTACAGACTCAAGGTCATGGGCTCCACATGGCTAATATCTCCTTAATCATGAGCCCAACTACAGATCATGCACTGAAAGCACAACTCCAAAGAAAAGGAACTAAGCACTAACAGTTGATTTTTTTTTAAGGTTGCCAAGTAAACCTTACCCTAAGTTTTTTCAGGGCATATGGAACTTACAATAAGACAAGCAGTCTATTAGATCTTTTTAAACAAAAAAAGAAAATATGAATTTTCCTCAAATTTTAGTGATACAAACTCCATACTTCTCATATAATAGTCTAAACATCAATACTTATATAAGAATATAGAAAATAATTTAACCATTCAACAAATCAATAAATGCACAAATCTACAAAAATCTCAAATGGACATGACTTGTAATGGAAATAGACACTGGAAAAAGAGCTGCACAATTATAGCCCAAGACAAAGAGAGAAAAAATATACCAGTTTCTCTAATATCCAGCATGGTAGGGTATCCAAAATTTAAAGTGCGTGGTGGAGAATCTCTCTAGTGGACAGTGCAAATGTGAAGGGCATTATTTTGTCATAAGCCAGCCCTCACATGTAATGAACCTGCTTTGACTCACTATCTCAGAACCAGGCCAGCAAACCCCTAGGAGGAATTTGGAGTGTCATCTCTACCTCTATCAACTCAAGTCTGCACTGGTTTTGTTCCCTTCTCTGTTAGGTGCCAGTGCCTAGTACCTGATCAATTAATATTGATTAATCTTTACAAAGGAATATTTACTTGGAAGATACAGAAAAAAGTATAAACAATTCCCCTCTATAATTCAGGGGTACGATCTTCTCTAACTCATCTCTGTAAAGAATGACCTCACACTGTGATCAATTTCTATATAACATTAATTCTGCCAAGTTCATATCTACATGTGGCATGATGGTCAAACTAGTCTTCAACTCAGCTACTGGTGGGCTGGGCCAAGAAGGTCACTCCTGGACTCTTTAGGGATCAGTGGGGGTCACCTCAAAATATGGTATGGGTTTGGACTCCTGGATTCTTGTAGGCTGTTCTGCTGACCTTTTATAATTCACAAAGTCAGATACTCCTGATTAATTTCAGCAAGGAGAGAATCCCTGTGTTTTGTGGACTCCATAGGAAGACCCCCAGGCTTCTCCCTTCACTGCATTGTCTCTCATCAAAAGCTGTCAACAAATGAAGGAGTCAAAACTGTATAGTGCAACCAAAGAACAAAATGGTGGAGGCTCTGGTCACTGGTGCCTTGTTGAAGGCATCCCCAGTTTCAACTCCACAGTCAATTGAAAGGACTTTTTATAATGATAGGATTACCAGACCAGAACCAGTTATATAATATCCACAACATGTTCCAATGTCCTCCCCAGGCCCCTGAATCACAAGTCATCATGACTTTCTGGGAATAACCTTTTTCCACATGAGGAATTTGCATCAGCTAAGTACACTGATTCAGTCTCCCCATGTGCCAGTTACATTAAAAACAAACAAAAAAAAGGGGGGAGGATGAAATTAATCCCAAACTTTAGCCCTGAAAAAGGCTTGTATAAACATTGTGACATCTCCCTCCCTACCCTTCACCCACCTTGTCTCTTTAGACTACATATTACAATTAATATTAAGACAACACTTCAGTCCAGGCCTACCCAACATAAGACCTGCAGCCTGCCAAAGGATTTAGGGAGGCCTGCAAAAAATGTAGAGGATGCAAAAGAAAGTAAAGATGTAACAAGTGCTTTGTCCATGCCCCACTTAATGCGCCTTCCACTAGTCACTCTTGTGCCCGTCATGTAACTTAGTGGGTGGGTTGCCTCTGCATACTCTCTCCTGTTTGCCACGTGACCTTCAGCAACCATTTTAATTTTGGACCCTACCTACTGCCAAGTTGTGCAGGTCGGCTTTAGTCTAAAGTCCTTGGTCTCACCAAAGTAAGAAACCTTCCTAATACGTAATTAAACTTCTAGAAAACAGTGCCCCACACAAAATTCCTTTTTCTCTTTACCAAGGGCCTAAGCATATTCTTTGAGGAAACTGGGTGAAAGGTCAGGGAGGAACTATTCTCCTTCAGGATGGAGTTTTGGGCAGTGACCTGACAAGGACAGGGAGCCACTTGATTGATCCATTCAAGAGTTTTTAGGAAAAAGGTTCTCTAGGGTGTGTCCGCATTTTAAGTTCTGAGACTGTTACCTAAACTGTGAACCCTAGCTCAATCTGCACTGGAATTTTTTGTCTATTGTTTGAAGATATAAATTATAACTCCGAAATGACTTTCTGGAAAGATATTCAAGCACTTGAAGAAATCCTACTTGTTTTTGGACTGCCCTCCCACCCTAAGTAAGAAATGTTTGGCTGAGAATAATTTAATGAATACAGTTGTTTCTGACAGGCCCATTTCTAAAACACAGAGTATAGAATTTACTTCTGCAAGGTACAAGCCCAGCTGGCCACTGCACTAGGTGAGTCAAATTAGGAACATACATCTTTACATAAGATCACACTTATTTGAACTCAAAGTTTCTAGGGCCTTACAAGACCTGGAACCATGGTATTCCATTTCCCACCTTGGATCTTGTTACTTTCATCTTGTTGAATTGCACTTTTAGTTCTGACCACAAGAATCTGGAGACAGTAGATTGAGGTTCAAATCCTATTATTCTTGGTGGCCTAGTTCAGAATCCCTCTTATCCAGGAAGCCTTTTCTAATTACTCCAGACAGACTGTGAGATTTTAAGGGCCACTTCCCTTCTGTTAACCTCCCTCTGTGCATCATACACATACTCTGAGCTTCCTAAGGGCAAGAGCTGCCCCACTAGACTTTTGAGTTCCCAGGGGACTGATCTTATAGCTGCTTTTTGTTCTGTCTTCTTCCAAGTATGACCTGCAATGAGAATAGTTCTTTCATGTAACTTGTAACAAGAACTTTGAATTCGACTGTGCAATATGGGAGACACTGGCATAGGACCATTCAGCATGGCATGCCCACATCAGAAAGGGCGCTGGGCTCTATGAGGAAAGCAGAATTGAGACAACACAAAATAAATGTAAGATGCACAAATTTGGAGTGACCACCCCAAATATTCACATGGACTATCTGTGCCCAACCTGTGATAGAGGATTCTGAGCTCATATTGGTCTGATTAGCCACAATCAGACACATTGAAATTTCACTTTATCATGGTGATGCCATTTTGGTCCTCTTTGAAAATGAAAGACAGCAACCAACCAACCAACCAACCAACCAACAAGGGCAGTGATATCTCTTTCCAGTAGCCCTCCAGAGCTCTTGGCCTGACGTTTTCCTACAGTTCTGATGATGTTCTTTCTTGTGTAAGAGTTATGTAATGTTGGTCATTAGGGGTTCCTCCTCTTCCTGTCTCAACCTGCCTTAATGATAGAAAATGGCTCCTCTTTGGGGACTTCATGATCATTTGTAAGGGGGTTTAATCATCTATGCCCATTGATAGGCAAAGAGAGACAGGGTAGACACTCATAGGAAACTCAGTCAAGAGTCACAGGGTAGCTGTATATTCCCTGATTAAGTATTGCTCCATATAAACCAGTATCTCTTCAGGGCCACCCGTCTGCTAGAATATAGCTGCTAGACCCATAAGGACAGACTGGTAGCTCTTTAGCCACCTCATCCAGCTAAGAAAAGTCAGGCAGAGTGCTCCCAAGCTAAGACATTAAAAACAAAATTTTGTTTTCTGAATTGAACATATGCACACATACACTAAAGAGAGAACTTTTCCATGTGTAAAGAACAGACAAAAATTATATGTGAAAGTGGACATTGCTATTATGTACAGTTTGCTTTTTTTTAAAGTTTATAATAAATTTAACATTATTTTAAACATTCCCTGTTTGTGTTTCCCTTTGCACTTCCTTCCCTTTTATGCATTTCTTAAGATGATTCAATGACTCCCTTTCATTTCTTTTCTTTTTGGGGGACAGTTGGGGAGGAAGGCAGTACTACTGCTACCTCTCTGTCAATTTGGCCCCACTCAAATAAAAATGAAAAACAGTTTGTTATAATCTTTGTAACAAATAAATATAGTCACACAAACTAAATCCATGTATTTGCCATATCCAAAGATATGTCCCATTCTGCACCTTGGGTCCACCATTCTTTTGTCAGGAGGTAGGTAGCTTATATCCTCATCAGTCCTCTGGTGTCATGGCTGGTTGTGATTAGAGTTCTTATGTCTTCCCAAATTATTTTTGTTTGCAATAGTTATCTTTCCATGTTTCTCTTAATTTCTGGATGTGAATTTCAAAATATCTATTCAGTTCTGGTCTCTTCCTCAGGAATACTTACAAGTATTTCATTAAATAAATGTACCCTTTTCCCCCCTTGTAGAATTATACTCTGCTTTGATAGATAAGTTATTGTTTGTTTTAAGTCTTTATCTTTTGTCTTTTGGAATACTGTAGCTCAAGCACTTTTCTCCTTAATAGTAGCAGTGTGAGGTCTTGAACCTGACTGTGTCCCCTTGGAGAATAGCAAACTTTCTTTAGGTTGCTTGCAGTTTTTTGGTTTTTAATTTTTTTTAACCTAGAGGCTCTAAACTTTGACTAGGACATTCCTAGGAATTTTCACTTTGGTGTTTCTTTCATCAAGTGTCCAGTAGATTCTTTCTATTTTGATTTTTACCCCTGGTTTCTAACAAGTCTGGGTAGTTTTCTTGGAAGGTATTCTTTTTCCAAATCTGTAGCTTCTGTCTGCACTTTTTGTGTAGCCTTGGGCTAGATGAAAGAACTTGCTGGAATTTCTTTTTGGCTTTTTTGATCATTATTAAATCTGGTACTTTTTAAAATCATTGCTAGAATAAGAGTAGCAGCATTAGATTTCTATATGATTTACCAAATGTATATCTTATATACCCACCCCCACTCCCTTACCCCTGCCTAGGCTAAGATTAAATTAAAAAATTTTTTGTTATGCAGTCATGTCAGACTCTTGTGACCCCATTTGGGGTTTTGTTGTAAAAACTGTGGAGTGGCTTGCAATTTCCTTCTCCAATTCATTTTATAGATGAGGAAAGTGAGGCAAACAGGATTAAATGACTGGCCCAGAGTTATGCAGCTAGTAAATATCTGAGGTCAGATTTGAACTCAGAAAGAGAAGTCTTCTTGACTCTGGGGCTGGTGTTCATCCACTGGGCCACCTAACTACCTATTAAGGCTTTTATTTTGACCCATAAATGTGATTGAAGATCAAAGTCCTTTGTTATATATAACTAAATATAGCTAGGTGGTTTTGCCAAGAAAACCCCAAATGGGATCACAAAGAATCAGATTTGACTGAAAATGTTTGAATAGCAACAAAGTTGTGCATGTGTGTGTGTGTGGTGGTGGTGGGGAAGCTAGGTGTCCCAGTGGATACAGCACTAGCCTTTGAATCAGTAAGATCTGAGTTCAAATGTGTCTCAGATACTTACTAACAGTATGACCCTAAACAAGTCATTTGACCCTTTTTGCCTCAGTTTCCTCATGGATAAAATGGGCTGGAGATGGAAATGGCAAACCACTCCAGTGCCTTTGCCAAGAAAACCCCAAATGGGATCATGAAGAGTCTGACATCACTGAACCACCAGAACAAATATAAGTTAGAGGTGGACATTTAGAATTAAGCAACAACCACAAAAATCTTCATGCAAATGAATTTGAGCAAGAATAAAGGTAAGCTAAGAAGGTAGGTGATTGTTCTCCATCTACCTGGACTATATATTTGCCTTTATTATGCACAGTTGTCAGCAGCAAAAAATCCCTTTACTTTGCTGAGGTAGTTTGGCCAGTGCAAACACTTTTTCTTTGGTCTCTAAATTCAGTTCAATTCAACAGAGATTTCCAGAGAACCTATAGGGCATATGTGTGTGTGTGTGTGTGTGTATGTGTGTGTGTGTGTATTTCTCTACTTCATTATTCATCTGTTGCTCTGTCTGGTTTCAACTCCACAGAATAGGATGTCCTTCTCAAATTAGGCTCATCGCCTCTAATTTCATCACCATGCTGCTAACTCAAGCCTTGACTGACATGACTTCTCTTAACCTTCTCTTCTGTTTGTAGGGCTGGTCTGTGGGGTACCAAACTCTTCTGCCTTTATAGAAGGCAGAAACTGGACTCTCAGTTCACCCCACTTTGCATATTTTGCTCTCTCTGGTATCACCTCTCTAGAACAAGATGCCCCCATACTGGGTACCTCCAACTGTCTCCCTATTCCTACTTTCCTGCCTCTTTTTGTGTATTGTCTCTCCCCATTAGATTGTAAACTCCTTGAAGGCAGGGCCAGTCTTTTTTGATTAATTATATCCCCAACACTCAACATAGTGTGTAGCACAAAGTAGGCACTTAATAAATGTTTATTGGATTGGATTGGAGGATATGCTGGGGTTGCTGCTTACTCCCACTGACAGGAAGAAAAGAATTACTAGTGATGAGACCTGGCACACCCTCTAACATGCCTGTGATTCCTGATATAAGACTTGGTGGTACTTAAGAGTTGTAAGAAACACTGGGAAGTTATCCCTACTGACTACAGAACAAAATCTAACCTCTAGATCCTGGCATTCATGATTCTCCCCAGTGTGAATCCAATCTGCCTAGGCTCACAATACACCTTTATATGCAGTTTATACTCAAGTGATTGAACACAGCAGTTTCACCTTCCTCCTTACTTCCAAATGCCTCAAGACTCCAGTCATCTTCCCTCCCCTTCATTTCTTAGCACGAAATGATCTCTCTACACATTCTAAACTCCCATCCTTGTTTGTTCCTCTTGTGGCCCAATCACCCACTGCATAAAGATGTAGTTTTATTTGAATTTGTCTGTTCCCTCTTGATAAGTGGAAAATATGATTTGGGCAGAGGGGAAGAAAAAGAGGTTAGTAGAGATTTTCACTTGGAATGGATTCTTAAGACATTATTTAGTTTAACTTTCTCATTTCATAGCTGAGGAACTTGCCTAAGGTTAGGCAAGTTAAATTGTAGCACAGGATCTAAAGTTTCTCTTCCAATTTCCACTCACACTGACCATCTGAACTTAATCAGAGCATGGCTGCTGTATCTCCCCTCATAAGTCTAGGGAGTAGCCTGAGGGTAGGGGAGATGTCATTCATGTTCTACAGAAGACAGTGATGCTAACCACTGTTGTTCAAGAGATGTTTCTAGGACATTGATGAAAAGGTCAAATCCTCTTCCTCACTATTTTATAGATTATCCAAGTTTCTTTAACCAATTCAAGCATATTTCCCATCCAGTATCATTCTAGTTCATTCAATGGCTTTCAATGACATTTAACTTGATCAAGGATTCTCTCCTACTTTACCCCACCATAGTCTAAAGTCTGTGATTGATTCAGTAGACATGTTTTCATCTGATTAAGCATCAGGACATAGCATCTTGTTAATTGTTTAAGAAGTATGAAGTTATTGCAAGGGTATCTTGGAGCTAGACCAGTTCCCAGAGCTAACTGTAAATTTTCAGTGTGAACATTTATACCTTTGAAATCAGCAAATGTTACAAATTAAGGCTTGATTTTTTTTTGTTATTTAGACATAGGCAAGTGATGGAAAAAATAGTAATAACACAGATTCAACTTAAAAGTGTGTCACACATACTTCCCCCTTTTTTTCTAGAGAACCAGTTGTTAAACATTTACCAGCACACTTGTCAAGTTTGTTAACTTTAAATCTTGATCTTCCTACCATCTCATAATGATTAGGGATGGGTTGGAAGGGAGGGGTCTTCACAGTGTCTCTGAGGTTACATGACACAGACGTCTAATTCTGGGCCTTTGTGCAAGCTCATGGTCAAGGCCAAGACTGCCAAGAGAAACTCCTTCTAGAGTTGAAGATGTTGGAACTGCTTCAATTATTTTTCTTTTCAGAAAACCAGAGTTAGAGGAGTGAGTGAATGAATAGATGGCAGAAGGACAATCTTCTTTTGAAAGAACAGAAACAGTTCAGGTCTCCTCTCAAATACAAAACCAACTGATTTGACTTATGGAAACCCAAAGGTTCATCTCTTGACTTTTGGTGCCCTCTTCAGGATCTCTGGGCAATGGGAAATGGAGCCTAGGATGGAGTCATAAACTCCTAGACATTTCAGTGAAACAAAATATTTCAGAACTAGAAGGGAATGGAGAGAGAGAGAAAAAAAAAATCTGAACACATACACATATACAAGCACATACATATGCATGTATTATATAAGAATCTGGATATCTATATATTTATCATATATAATCTGGATGTATAATATAACAGTATTCTATATTTATATCCACATGTATATGCATCTCTATATATGGTATACATGGATATAAATACATATGTATATGTACACAGACATATATATTCAGAGTCTCTCTCTCTCTCTCTCTCTCTCTCTCTTTCTCTCTCTCTCTCTCTCTCCGTTTTCACAGAGGATCAATGGCATCACAGGGTAAGGTCCTGGATTGTGTCTGAATTGGATTTAAGTGTGGCAGAGTCTCACAAAGCCATCGGCCTCACTTTCTCCTCCAGATTAACTAAAGTCCAGTGGCAGGACAAAAGGCAGGAGAACTGCCCAGTATATGGTGGCTATCTTCCATGTCTGACCAAGCTCTAAGTGCTCTACAGGGCCTGCTTCAGCCCCCTTCATGATTGTTGGAACAAATTGTTCTCATCCACCCATTCCACCAGGGAAAGTCTTCACATGCTTGGGGTACACACACCCCTAACTCACTGAGGGGTCTGAGGCCTGTTGGTTCCCCTCAACCTCATTTAGTCTGTCCGCTGAGGTGGTTTTACCAGAATGTGGCTGTTGCACATGCTACAGCTTCTTGGAGCCACAGGGGAAGAGTGGGTGACAGGTGGACACCAAAGGTGGATGAGCAGTCCTGAAAATGGCTCAGCAAGTTCTTAGACCAGAGGTGTTAGTCCTCTCTGAACACCCCATCATATATATATATATATGTATATATATGCATATGTGTATGTATATGTATGTATGTATATTTACACACACATACATATTTACAAATACATATATATGTATATGTACTCCTTTATGTAGTGCCTACTATGTGCTGGGCATTCTATTCAGTACTTTATGAACATTATTTAATTCAATCCTCTCCAAAACCCTGGGAGGTAGGTGCTATTATTATACCCATTTCACAGATGAGGAAGCTGAGGCAAACAGTGGTGAAGTCACTTATCCCAGGTCACATAGTTAATAAGCCTCTAAAGCTGGATTTGAACTGAGACTTTTTTGACTCCAGGCTCAGCACTTTTTTTATATACCGAGTTGCTCAGAGTCCCCTAAAAGACCTAGGTTTGAATCTTGGCTCTGTTCGTTACTACCCATGTGACCTTGGGCAAATTATTTAATGTTGCTGGGCTCCAGTTTCTTCATTTGTAAAATGAAAATGTTGGAAGATGGTTCCTGAAGTCCTTTCCAGATCTGAACTGATAGTTCCATGATGCACTCAGTGTAAACAATCCAAAAACACAGGCCAGAGTGTGAGGATAAGGGTAGGGGATAGTAGAAGAGGGTAGCAAAGGTCTCTGGGAAATGGTGTGAGCAGATGTCAGAAGGTGATAGGTGGTATTTATAGCTGCCTTAGCTATGACTCATGATTCGTGACTGGGTAGCTGCAGCATCTCTAGCATCCTGGGGAGTTGCCATCTGGATAGAGGGAGAGGGTGAGCTTGGTTTTGGCAAAACTAAGAAACACCCTATGAAGGCTTCCCCAACATGTCTTAGCTGTACTTATCTGGGTCCTTGGTGACTTGGAGATAGTGAGAGATTTGGCTGACCAGAGAGACAAGAGCCAATCCACCCCAAGACTTCATTCCCCTGAATCTATCTCCAATTATATGGGAGAGACAGAGGAAGGCATTGAGACCCAGAACCAGGCCCCTGGGGACAGTTAGCCTGGAGAAGAGAAGATTGGGGGTAGGGTGGTGAGGAGAGCCGTTTTCAAGAATTCCAGTGGCTGTCATGTGGCCAGGGAAATGTACTGATTCTGCTTGACCCTAGAGGGAACCACTGAAAAAACTGGGTAAAAGTAGTAGTGAGGAAAATTATAGTTTTTTCCTAACATTTAGAGCTATACAAAAGTAAAATGGGCTTCCTCAGAGGGCAATGGGCTCCTTCTCCATGGAGGCCTTCAGTTAGAGGCTGTATGACCATTTATTGGTTTGTTGCTATGGGAATTTCTTTTGAGGCATGGGTTGGATTAAGTCATCACTGAATCCCTCTCCAGCTTTAAAATTCTGTGAGGAGGTAACCTGGGTCCTACTCTTGGGGAGCTCCCAATTTTGGGGTGCATGTAGAATTGGCAACGGAGGGGTAGATATAGAAGGAGAGAACCTAGGCTTTGAGAGAAGAGACTTCATTGTCTAGGAAAATAGAATCACACCAGAAAACAATTACAGAAATCAATGCCCAACCAATACTATATAGACTGTTCAGATTTCAAGGTCTAAAGGAGGTCAGGGGAAAGTGAGAAGAGAGAAGAAATGTTATAGAAGAACTTTGGGGAAGTCAGAGGGCCTAGATTAATGCTATCAAATTTAAATAAAAGCAGATCCTGGTGGGCCACAAATTGACTTTAGAAAATTACAAATTAACATTATCTTTGTTGTCATGTATTTTTATTGATGTTAAACATTTCCCAATTACATTTCAATCTGGTTCCCATCCCTTGGGAGTTTTGAAGACACTTGCAGCCTATGAGTTTGACACTCCTGTCCTAGATTATAATACAGAGGTGGCGGAAAGAATGGATTATTCACTGGATACATACTTACAAGGCACCTTTTCTAGGTTCTGAGAGGCTGTGGGTCCACATGGCTACACATTCTATGCACCTGTGACTCATCATTCTGTCTCTAGTTGGGGCCGATTGCTGCTGGAAGCACATGGTCTATTGACTGTTCTGATGTTATCCTCAGTGTCCCAGAGAGTAAATGGATCACCTCTACTGGAAGTCAAGTAGGAGATGTGCTAGCCTTACAGAGTTACCTTTGTTCATCCACTAGGTGTCCATAAGTACATACCTTTCAATAGCAGCTCCCAAGCTCTGAATGGGCCTTTTTTAAAAAACATAACAGAAGTCAGACCAATCCATGTTGGGTAAGAGCAGACATATCATTTTTTTATATCACATTTTATATTTCCCCCAATTGCATGTTAAAAGTTTTTAAACATTTTTTAAAAAGTTTTAAGTTTCAGGGGGCAGAGCCAAGATGGAAGAGTAGAAAGACACACATATGCAGGGTTTCCCCACACAGCCCATAAAATACCTGTAGAGAGAGACTCTCAACAAATATTGGGGCAGCAGAAGTGGAGAACAACTAAGTGGAGGAGATTTCCAGCGCAGGGTCCCAGCCTTGGTCACATGGTACAGCATGAGGAGACTCTGGAAAGAGGACACCTAGGGGGTGGAATCTCCAGTCTTGGAATCCCCAGTCCTAGTAGCAGTGGGTCCTCAGATCCCTCAACCCACAGGTGCCAAAGGTCAGTGACAGGGTTTTTTCAGCTGGCCAGGAAGGGAGAAGGTCCTTCCCAAAGCTCCGGCCTCAGGCAGCAACCCCGCAGAGGCCACGCATGCTGCAGTTCTCACAGCAGCCCCTACCTCAGTCTGCATACATTGTTGGATCGTAAAATCCCTGGGGGCACTGAGGAGCTGAGTCTTGCCTCCGCCCTGTGTGGAGGCCCTGGGGGAGTTGATCTTTGTCTCACACTGAATGGTAGCCTTGCCCATCCAGCTTATCTGAAAATCAGCCTCCAGTGCTGACTTGGCAGAACTGGAGGCCAGGTGGCTGTGGAGAGGTAATTGGTAAAATTCTGGACACAAAAATTTCTCCCTGCTTCCAGATCAGTGTACTTGCTGGATTGTACCACCTTGGAGGAACAAGATATTAGATTCCCAGACTATACCCTACTCTTGACAAAGGACCCAAAAGTCAAATAACTGGTTGGGAAAATGCCTAAAAAATGGAAAAAAAAATAAGACTATAGAAAGTTACTTTCTTGGTGAACAGATATCTTCTTCCATCCTTTCTGATGAGGAAGAATAATACTTACCATCAAGGAAAGGCATGAAAGTCAAGGCTTCTGCATCCCAAACATCCAAAATAAATATTCAATGGTCTCAGGCCATGGAAGAGCTCAAAAAGGAATTTGAAAATCAAGTTAGACAGGTGGAGGAAAAACTGGGAAGAGAAATGAGAGAGATGCAAGAAAAGCAAGAAAAGCAGGTCAACAGCTTGCTAGAGGAGACCCAAAAAAATACTGAAGAAAATAACACCTCGAAAAATAGGCTAACTCAGTTGCCAAAAGAGGTTCAAAAAGGCAATGAGGAGAAGCATGCTTTCAAAAGCAGAATTAACCAAATGGAAAAGGAGGTTCAAAAGCTCAATGAAGAAAATAGTTCTTTCAAAATTAGAATGGAACAGATGGAGGCTAATGATTTTATGAGAAACCAAGAAATCACAAAACAAAACCAAAAGAATGAAAAAAATGGAAGAGAATGTGAAATATCTCATTGGAAAAACAACTGACCTGGAGTATAGATCTAGGGGAGATAATTCAAAAATTACAGGACTACCTGAAAGCCATGATCAGAAAAAGAACTTAGACATCATCTTTCATAAAATTGTCAAGGAAAACTGCCCTGATATTCTAGAACAAGGGGGCAAAATAAATATTGAAAGAATCCACCAATCACCTCCTGAAAGAAATCCAAAAAGAGAAACTCCTAGGAACATTGTGGCCAAATTCCAGAGTTCCCAGGTCAAGAAGAAAATATTACAAGCAGCTAGAAAGAAACAATTCAAGTATTGTGGAAATACAATCAGGATAACACAAGATCTAGCAGCTTCTACATTAAGGGATCAAAGGGAGTGGAATATGATATTCCAGAAATCAAAGGAACTAGGACTAAAACCAAGAATCTCCTACCCAGCAAAACTGAGTCTAATACCTCAGGGGAAAAAATGGTCTTTCAATGAAATAGAGGACTTTCAAGCATACTTGATGAAAAGACCAAAGCTGAAAAGAAAATTTGACTTTCAAACACAAAAATTAAGAGAAGCATGAACAGGTAAACAGCAAAGAGAAATCATAAGGAGTTGAACTATTTACATTCCTATATGGAAAGACAATATTTGTAACTCTTGAAAACTTTTTTCAGTATCTGGGTAGTTGGTGGGATTATACACACACACACACACACACACACACAGCACAGCACAGCACAGCACAGGGTGAATAGAATAAGATGGGATCATATCTTAAAAAAATGAAATTAAGTGATGAGAGAGAAATATATTGGGAGGAGAAAGGGAGAAATGGAAGGGGGCAAATTGTTTCTCATAAAAGAGGCAAGTAAATGACTTTTCAGAGGAAGGACAAAGTAGGGAGGTGAGAGAAATAACATGAAGCTTACTCTCATCACATTTGACTAAAGGAAGGAATAAAATGCACACTCATTTTGGTATGAAAAGCTATCTTACAATACAGGAAAGTGGGGGGAGAAGGGGATAAGTAGGGTAAGGGGGGATGATGGAAGGGAGGGCAATGGGAGGAGGGAGAAATTAGAAGTCAACACTCTTGGGGAGAGATAGGATCAAAAGACAGAACAGAAGCAATGGGGAGCAGGATAGGATGGAGGGAAATATAGTCTTACACAACATGACTACTATGGAAGTCATTTGCAAAACTACACAGATATGGCCTATATTGAATTGCTTGCCTTCCCAGTGGGGATGGGTGGGGAGGGAGGGATGAAGAGAAGCTGGAACTCAAAGTTTTAGGAACAACCGTTGAGTATTGTTCTTGCAACTAGGAAATAAGAAATATAGGTAATGGGGTATAGAAATTTATCTTGCCATACAGGACAAAAGAAGATGGGGATAAGGGAAGGGAGGGATGTTAGGAGGGACAGATTGGTGATAGAAGTAATTATAATGCTCAGCATTTTGGGGTGGGGAGGGGAGAAATGGGGAGAAAATTTGGAACCCCCCAATTTTTTGGAAATGAATGTTGAAAACTTAAATAATGTTAATAAAAAAAAGGAAAAAAATAGTTTTGAGTTTCAAGTTCTATCCCTCCTCCCCCCCCACCCTTCCTTAAGATGGTATGTACAATCATATAAAATATTTTCTTATTAGTCATTTTGTACAAGAAAACTTGAATAAGAAGGAAAGAAAAAGAAAGGAAGGAAGGAAGGAAGGAAGGAAGGAAGAAATGATATAAAGAACAAGTAACATGCTTCAGTCTGTACTCAGTATCAGTTCTCTCTCTGGAGGGAGTAACATGCTTCATCATGACTCCTTTGGATCATTGTATTGCTGAGAATAGCCAAATCATTCACGATTCTTCATCTATAATTACTATTACTGTGCACAATATTCTCCTGGTTCTGCTCACTTCACTTTGCATCAGTTCATGTAAAACTTTTCAGGTTTTTCTAAAAATCATCCTGCTTCTCATTTCTTATAGTAAAATAATATTCCATCACAATCATATGCCACAGATTGTTTAGCCATTCTCCAAATGATGAGCATCCCCTCAATTTCCAATTCTTTGCCTCCACAAAAAGAGCTGCTTCCAAAAACTGGAAATCAAGAGGATACACATCAATTGGGAAATGGCTGAATAAATTATGGTATATGAATATAACGGAACACTATTGTGCCATAAGAAATGATGAATAGAAATACTTCAGAGAGGCCTGGAAATTCTTATATGATCTGATACTGGGCAAAAGAAGCAGAACCAGGAGAACTTTGTGCACAGCAACAACCACAGTGTGTGAGGACTTTTTCTGGTAGACTTAGAACTTCATTGCAATGCAACTTAAAAAATTCCCAATGGTCTTTTAAGGCAAAATGCCTTCCACATCCAGAGGAAGAACTACAGAATTCAATCATAGAATGTAGCAGATAATTTTCTTTTGTATTATGTTTTGTTTTGTTGTATGATTTCTCCCATTCATTTTAATTCTTCTAGACAGCATGACTATAGTGAAAATGTATTTAATAGGAATGTATGTGTAGAATCTATATAAAATTGTATTCTGTCTTGGGGAGTGAGGAAGTAGGGGGGAGAGAGGGGAAAAAAATCTGAGTTATATGGTAGTGATTGTAGAACACTGAAAACAAATAAAATAAAATATAAAAAAAAAGAGCTGCTATAAATATTATTATTTTTTTTTTGCAAATAAGGCCTTTTCCTTTTTTTTTTGATGTTTGGGATATAAACCTAACAGTGGTATTGTTTGATCAAAGGGATGCAAAGTTTTATAACCCTTTGGACTTAGTTCCAAATTGCTCTCCAGAATGGCTGGATCAGTTCACAACTTCACCAACAGACACCAATTAGTGTCCCAGATTTCCCACATCCCCTCCAACATCCATCATGTTCTGTTTTTGTCATTCTCAACCAATCTGATAGGTGTGAGGTGGAATTCCAGAGCTTCTCTGATTTGCATTTCTCTAATCATAGTGATTTAGAGCATTTTTTTCCATGACTATAGATAGCTTTGATTAATTTGTCTGAAAACTGCCTGTTCACATCCTTTGAGCATTTATCAGCTGGGTAATGATTTACATTTTTATAAATTTGACTCAGTTCTCTATATATTTTGGAGATACTTGTTGCAAAGCTTTTCCCTCAGTTTTCTATAACAGATATATCTTGAGGATGGTATTCAGTTGGATAGGTTCCCAAAGCATTTAAATATATTATCAGATTCATGTTTGTAAAGTATGTCTGATTTCATTCCTCCCTTGCTCACAAACCTTCAATAAATCCCCATGACTTATATTGCCTATTCTTCAATTCAGGACCTTTCAAAATGTGTCTCCAACATGCCTTTCTGATGTAATTTTTTAAAATAGTATTTATTTTTTTCAGTTATGTGTAAAGAGAATTTTAACATTCATTTAAAAGAAATTTGAGTTCCAAATTTTTCTTCCTCCTTTCTTCCTTCTTTCCCTCTCTAAAATGGTAACCAATTTATATATGTACAATCATGTAAAACATATTTCAATATTAGTCTGACATAATTTCTTGAATCTTTAGCCCTAGCCAAATTGAACCACACAGAACGTTCATGATTCCCTACCTCAACTTTTTCCATCTAGGGAGGATCTTTCTATATTTCTTCCACTGAAGTCCCGCCTGTTTTTCAAAGTCAAGTTACTTTCTCCATGAAACTTTGCTTAATTCTCAAATTAGAAGGGATGTCAACTTTTTCTGACTTGCTCTGCAATGGGCTTAGCACATCTCACCTTGTAGTGGGACCCATCCTTTCCCCTTTGCTAAATGAGAAGAGAGGCTGGTTGAAGTCCTGGCAGAATTTCTTTCTCTGTGAAGTGTGAGGATTGGTCGAAAATCATCTCTATGGTCCCTTTCAGCTCAAAATCCTAGAAAACTCAGGCTCTGAGTTCAGTCTAGTCTCTGACATATCCAGTCTTGGACTCTTGCTTTTTCTGATCTTAAGTTTCTTTCTCTATCAAAAGGAAATAGACACCCCACACCAAGGGACAGTATGTCATAGTGGATGGAGTACCTTTGGTATAAGGAAGGCTTACCTCTGACACATACCAGCTATGTGATCATGGGCATCACTTAACTTCCCAGGCAACACATTGTAATGTGAGTGAACTTACCTATGGAGCTAAGCACAGATATTTCCTGCCTAGTTCCAGTCCACCAATGGAAATATTGGGAAAACTTACTTCAGGCCCTGTGTGATGATGGAGAATCCCATAATTGACTGCTGATCCAGAAGAATTGAACTCTCAAGAGTTGTAGACAAGCAATCTACTGGGCTGTAGTAGTTCTCGTGCTTTTTAGCAGTCACCTCCCTAATCAGTAAACTCCAATGATTCCCTAGCACCTCCAGGATTAGATATAAAGTCCTCCATTTGGTGTTCAAAACTCTTCCCCCTAACATATAACTCTTTGATTTGGTGACAGTGGGAATTTTCATTTCTGGAATGTTCTCCCTCATTTTCTCCTCCTCACTTCCCCAGCTTCCTTCAAGTCCCAGTTAAAATAGTATCTTCTACAGATAGCCTTTCTCAATCCCTCTTAATTCCAGTGCCTTCTTTCTGATTATTTCCAATTCCCCTACATTGATTGTTTGTATGTAATTATTTGCATGTTGTCTCTTTCATTAGACTGTGAGGCCCTTGAGGATAGAAGGGTGTTGTTTTTTTTTAAACTTTTCTTTGTATCTTCAGGGCTTAGCACAGTGTAATAACTATTTATTTATAATATAATTTATTAATTTATAGTATATTTATAAAAATATAATAATTTATTAATAATATTTATCGGCTGATATCTGAACCCTACATAGCACGGTTAGACTGAGAGGTACTCTTCTCTGTTTGGCTCAGATACTCTGGAATTTGACTGCCACCTGTCATTGCCTAGTTGGCTGTTCATTCTTATCTGCACAAAAATCTCCCTAACAACACTGCTAGTCAGATGTTGCAGCCAGCCTGGATTCCTATGGTGTCATGATTCCTGGATGTGCCCGTGGTGCTCATGTGTAGATTGGCTTCTTTCATCTTGCAATCTCTACTCTTCTTTGATTAGCAACTCCATTTTGAGCCCACAAATGTTAATGGGAAAGTGAGTCTTTTCCTATCAGCACCTGCTCCCTCAGTCTATGTCATATAGGGAAATAAATTCTCTTCATTCAATTCACATCCACTATATGTGTATGTCAAAGTTTGAGTTTGTTGATACTTATTAAATTTATACTTTTAAAACAGTACAGAACTGGCTTTGTTACCTAGGAATATTGGGGCACTTAACATTTCCCTCTTAAGGTCCCCTTGCTCTGGACTTATGAATGTGGACCAGCTTCAATGCTAAGGCAATCTGTCTGATGAGATTTTTTTAATGAAACTCTTTCCTACCCTCCCCCGCCCCTCACATTCTCTGACTCTTCACATTCCCACCCTGGATTCTCTTTTATTCTAGGTATGGGGAGTGGAAACCCCAAAGCTGCATTTTTCAAAGGCTGAGAATGTGAGCCATAGGAATCCAGGCTGGCTGCAACATCTGGCTAGCAGTGTTGTTAGGGAGATTTTAGTGCAGATAAGTGATTTTTTTTTCTTGTTAATGTATTTGAAATATTGAACATACATAAAGCAAAACCTTACCAGTGGATTCATTGGTTCAAAAGGTAGGAACAGGTTTAGGGTCCTTATTGTACCCTTGATATTGCTGTTCAAAAAAGATGGCACCAATTCAAGGTTTCATAAACAATTCAATAATGTGCCAAGCCAGATTTAAGAGAAGCTAAGTGGTACAATGGTTAGAGTACCTGGCCTGAAGTCAAGAAGACTCATCTTCTGAATTCAAATCTGATATCAGATATTTCCTAGATATGTGACGCTGGCTAAATTTCTTAACCCTCTTTGCTTCAGTTTCCTCATCTATAAAATAACGCCTTCATTAACTTTGTCAAGAAAACCCCAATGGAATCACAGAGTCAGACACAACTTACACAAGACTGAAAAAAAATAGGTCAGCTTTAAATTTTACTGTTTTAAAAAAATCTTTTCTAATATAATCATATAAAATTGCGCATCAGAATTGTTTTAATTTTTTGATTTGTTTTGAAGCTTTTCAAGTAGTAATTGATCATTTGTATTTTTAAATTAATTTTATTTATTTTCAGTGTTCTATAATCACTACCACATAACTTAGATTGTTTTCCCCCTTCATTCCTTCTCCTTCCCCCTCCCTCCCTGAGACAGCATACAATTTTATATAGGTTCTACACATACATTCCTATTACATACATTTTCACTATAGTCATGTGTAGAAGAATTAAAATGAATGGGAGAAATCATAGAACAAACCAAAATGCAATACAAAAGAAAATGATTTGCTACATTCTGCAATTGAATTCCATAGTTCTTTCTCTGGATGTGGAAGGCATTTTGCCTTAAAAGACCACTGAGAATTTTTTAAGTCCTTGTATTGCAATGAAGTTCTAAGTCTACCAGAAAAAGTCCTCACACACTGGTTGTTGCTGTGTACAAAATTCTCCTGGTTCTGCTTCTTTTGCTCAGCATCAGATCATGTAAGTCTTTCCAGGCCTCTCTGAAGTCTTCCTGTTCATCATTTCTTATGGCACAATAGTGTTCCATTATATTCATATGCCATAATTTATTCAGCCATTCCCCAATTGAAGGGTATCCCCTCGATTTCCAGTTTTTGGACACCACAAAGAGTGCTGCTATAAATATTTCTGTACATGTGGCACCCTTTCCCTTTTTTATGATCTCTTGGGAATACAGTCCTAGAAGTGATATTCCTGGGTCAAAAGGTGTGCAGTTTTGTGGCCCTTTGGGCACAGTTCCAAATTGCTCTCCAGAATGGTTGGAGCAGCTCACAGCTCCACCAATAATGAATTAGTGTTCCAACTCTCCCACATCCTCTCCAACATTTATCATCTTCCTGTTCTGTAGTGTTAGCCAATCTGATAGGTTTGATGTGGTAGCTCAGAGTTGTTTTGATTTCCATCTCTCCAATCAAGTGATTTAGAGCATTTTTTCATATGACTATAAATATCTTTAATTTCTTCCTCTGAAAACTGCCTGTTCATATCCTCTGACCATTTATCAATTGGGGAATGATGTATTTTTTCTTAAGGAGCAGGTAGGCACCTCAGGGGATAGTGACCTGGAGGCAGGAAGACTCAAAGTCAAATCTGTCCCGGGCAAGCTGTTTAACCCGTCTGCCTCACTTTCCTCATCTGTAAAATGGGGATAATAATAACCCTTACCTTCCAGGGTTGTTGTGAGGATCAAATGAGATTATAATTATAAAGCACTTAGTGCTTGGTACATTGTAAACACTATATAAATGTTAGCCACTGTTCATTCATTGGGAACTGCCTATTCATATCTTTTAACCACTTCTCTTACTTTTAAGTTAATCATACTTTTATAAATGTGTCAATTCCTTATAGATTTTGCATGTCAGATTATCATGACAAATGTTTACAGCATATATTTCCATATGACTTGTCCTTCTCTTTCCTTTTTATTCTCCATGCATTTTTTTCTGTTGTACACAAAATACTTTATCTTCATAGTGTAACAGGGGTCTGGCATGTGCAGACTAATGCAACTTAAGTTCTGAGCTAGAGACTGGGAAAAATCTGCAAAAATAGGGAACGCAGGAGGTGGGGGAGGATTTAGGAAAAAGATGGTGAATTTGTTTTTGGACATACTGAGTTTTAAGACTTCTATTGGACATCCAGGTTGAAATGTCTGTAAGGCAATTGAAGATGTGAGTTTGGGGTTCCACGGATATTGTGACAGGGAAGGTATATTTCAGAATTACCAGTAAAAAGATGGTAATTAAATCAGTGAGAGCTTATGAGATCACTACTTTGGCTAATGCAATTTTCCCATGTGGAAAAAGTGACTGGGTAGTCTGATCCTGGTGGGTGCTGATAGAGAATGGAGGTAATTTGGAGATGAGATGATGGAGCACACATAGATATTCTACAGTGGGTTCTGCTCTGCTTATCATGTGGTTATGAGGAAACTCCCAGGAATTGTAGACATCTTCAAAAAGGCTGAGTCAGCTTCATCCTTGTCTCTTCTCATTCTCTTTAGTTGTATTTTTGAGGGATTTCCTAGACTCCTTTATTCACAGCATCCAGTGTGAGAAAATTCTGTAACTGGGGAGGCCTTGGGGCCTTCTCTCATCTTAGGCCATGTGCCCATGTGAAGAAGCCTTAGTGTTGACCTCGGCATTTTTTATTTTCATTTTATTTAATTTCCATTTTAGGTGAAGGAACTGGAGCTTCCAATCAGTTTCCTTTGCTGAATCCTCTTCCAGATCATACTCTTTAATCTCAAGTTTCTGTCATGTGCCCTATTCTCTTCTCCCTATATACTAGTTAGTGATCTCATAAGCTCTCACTGATTTAATTACCATCTTTTTGCTGGTAATTCTGAAATATACCTTCCCTGTCACAATCTCTGTGGAACCCCAATCTCACATCTTCAATTGCCTTACAGACATTTCGACCTGGATGTCCAAGTAGACTTCAAACTCAGTATGTCCAAAAACATATTCACCATCTTTTTCCTAAATCCTCCCCCACCTCCTACCTTCCCTATTTTTGCAGATTTTCCCCAGTCTCTCTAGCTCAAAACTTACAAATCATCCTTGACTCTTACCTCAGTGCCCACATCCAAACTGTTGCCGAGGCCTGTCAATTTCACCTTTGCAATATTTTCCCTAAATGTTTCCTTCTCTTCTCTGGCACTGTTACCCCTCTAAAGCAAGTTCTTATCACCTCACACCTTGCTTACAGGAAATAGCCTTTGATAGGTGGCTCTGCCTATCTGAAGTCTGTCCCCACTCCAATTCATCCTCCATTCAGCTACTAAAGTGATATTCCTTAAGGACAGACATGCCACCCCCTCTACTCAAAAAAGTCCAGTGGCATTTGTAAAAGTAAGCAAAGTGGGATTTTTGTTTTCTTTTTGGAGTTCAGCTTCCCAGGCTGAGGCTCATTGAAAACATTTAAAGGATTGATCACCTTTGAACCCTGATAATTCACAGCTGTGCTGAGTCATGTAGGTTTTGTGCCCACTAACTCTGAGTCAACAGGAACTGAGTCTTTGTTATATGTACTGGGAGGGATGGCTTCACTTATGAGAAGGATTTTGTGATTCTCTGCTCAAGACTCTGAGTGGTCATATGTTCAGACCCCTGACTGCTCAGATGTAAAGGCTCTCTCCACCCAAGGAATGTACATAAAGTGTATAGCAGTATTGCTTTGATTCAGTCAGTAGCGCTGTCTTTTGGTCTTTATTTCTCTTTAGTTCAGGATGTTGACTTTTCCCTTGAACTAGTGAATGTAATTAAAAGATTGATGACCTCTTAAACAGCTATCTTTCCTAGTAAAGCGGATTCAAGAACCTTTGCTAGCAGGTCATCCTGAGTATGCTAGGGTGCTTGCTGTTACAGCATCCTGTTACCTCTAGGATCAAATATAAAATGCTATTTTTATAGCCAGCTTTCTGCCCTGTCCTCTTGTCAACATAAAATTATGCACTTCTTTGACTGGGCTCTGCTCTCAAGCCCAGTCTCTTGGTCCAAAGTCAGTGGACTGGATTCACCCAAGGGTTTTTTCTGTTCCTTGTCTTCATCTGCCTGATGTAGACGTCGGACTCACGAAGGTTAGCTGGGAACTTTTCCCACCAACTTCTGGGTTTGTGACTTCAGGTACTATATCCCCCAAGACCCTTCCCATTTCTCTACACCTAATGCACAATGTATGTTTTCATGTAATTTGATTTTTGGAATTCTGTCACCTTATGTAATGAGTTCTTCCAAAATATAATTTTTTCCAATTAAAAAAATGCTGCTTTTGTATTTAAGGTCTTCCTACACCTTACAGCCCAACATATATTCTTTGATCCAGTGAAACTGGCCACCTGGCCAAAAAAAAGATAATTCCACCTCTCAGCTCTGGGCATTTTTTCTGGCTGTCCCCCATGCTTCTTAGAATGTTCTCCTTCCTCCACTCCAACTATTGGCCTCCCTTAAATCACAACTAAAATCCCTCCTTCTATAGGAAGCCTTCTTCAACCCTTAATTCCAGTGCCTCTTCTCTGTCAATTTTTTGCTTTCTGTTCTGCATAGGTTTGTTTGCATTTTGTCTCATTAGACTGCAAGCTCCTTGAGGATAGGGACTGTCTTTTGCACCCTCCCCTCTTCAATCCTCGGTATTTAGCACAGTGCTCATAACATAACAGACATTTAATGTTTATCAATACTGATGTATCTGAGGCAGGATGTGAACTCAGGTCATGGGTTGGCAATCTAAATGTTATCCTAACTTCCTTCGCATATCACATATCCGATTAAGTTACCAAATCTTCCCATTTTTATTTCCCTAACACTTCTCATATCCATTGCCTTCCAATCCTACTCCAGCCACTTTGTTCAAGTCCTCCTGACCTCTCCCTTGAGTTAAGTGTACTCATCTTCCCTGCATATTTTTCCTGACTCATCCATCCTCTCAATGTGATTTGCCATAAGCACAGATCTAACCACATTGATCCTCTAATCAATAACTCCAGCAGCTCCCTATTAGTCTTCTGTATAAAATATACAAACTCTTCTGGTTTTTAAAACCCTTCACAATTCAGTCCCCAAATACTTTTCCAGTCTTATTATACATTACTCTTCTTCCTCTTGAATGATGTACCCAAAACTTGACATTGTCATTTCTTATTCAAAAAAGCTCCATCTCCTGTCTCCATGCTTCTATTGGCTCTCTCCTGATACCTGCAATGTACTTTCTCTGCCTCACAGAATTACTTAATTTTCTTTGACAGCTCAAGCTCCATTTTCTGCATGTGGCCCTTCCTGAAGCCAACTCTAAGTACTCCTCTCTCTTAAACTATGTGTTTATTTCTGATGTACATTCCCCCAGGAAAATGTATGTTGCCAAGCAGTAGCCATTTTACTTCTTGTATTCCCAGATCACATCAACATCAAGAACATGGCAAACAGTGTTGATAAACTAATGGGGAATGTCTTCTATGTATATTCTTTGTATAGTTTGGACATCACTCGGATCTGTTTAATGAAAATTTCCATACCCACTGGCTTCTTATTCTAGTTCCTCTATACAAAAACTTAAGTCAATATAAAATCATCTAAATTATTAGGAAGCTTTTACGATCTTCCATTATTCTATTTGATTATTATGTCTCCTTACCCCCATTATAGTCTGACCAATCCTTGCCCTCCACTGCTCCACCATGAATGAACGCTTACTCACTTGATCAATAATTGCCACTTCCCTCTAGTCTTTTTACATCGTGGTTGCTTAAAGCTTCTTAGTGATACATTTTCATCTTGGCATTTCTAAAGCTATGCGGGGGGAAGGGGGTGGAGGATTTGAAAAATTAGGCTTCTTGTATATTATGCCTCTCTCAAATACACTTGTTTTGAGAGGGAAGCTTATCTCAGGAGGTCATCTGTCCAAGGCCACATACTGCAGGTGTTGAACCAAGTTCTTAACACAGAATCCAGGATTCCAGGTCTGTTAATATTCAAGGCACCACGGATTCAAGGAAAACTTAAGTCCCTACCTTACACAGAACTTAAGTTTTATAGAGATAGCATATTGCTAAGTACAAAACAAACATTAGTGGGGCCCTTAAGGAATAACTTAAGGTTGGTCATTTCAAGCCTGTGTGTAAAGAGCATTAGCAAAATAGGTTTTTGGAACTGGTACTTGATGGGTGCTATTTCAACAGGTTACTTGGATAACCAATCATAGGCCTAGGAAGACTGACTAGAAGTTTGTCGAATGAAAGGTGAAGTTATTCAGACTAGAATTTATCAGAGTATAGAACACTTCAAATACTGTTAAAAAAGTTAGTTTTTACTTCACAGGCAATGCAGAATTAAGAGACTTTGAGAAGGGGAACGATTTAGTATCCTAAGATTGCCTGATGACAAAATTTTCATTGTTTAAGTAAGCTGGTATTTAAAACATTTTGTTCCTACTTCTGTATTAACCACTCCTTCGGATCAAAAGTAAAGAGCATTCAAAATGGTTTTCACAATTTATACCCATTTTATAAACTGAGCTCAGAGAGTGTATTTCAAGAACTTGGAGAATGCTGTAAGACCTAGGCCTGAAAGGGTCTCACATTGCATCCAGGGTCATCTCCAGTCATGTGATCAATGTCAGACCACTGAACACAGATGGCTTAAGAGAAGAAAGTGAGGTTGGTGACTTTGCACAGCCCTCCCTCATTCAAATCAAAGTCAACTGCAAGTCATGTCATCATCTTGATGTCATGGTGCTCTTTGAGAATGGAAGAACCAACGCAACAATTTCAATGACTTAAAATCAAATCCTTCTGGATACAGGACACAAATTAAAGACATTTGAGACCCATTTTGAATACAGGATCCAAGTTAATGAGGCTTAGCAGCTCTGTCTAACTATTTGGGGTTTTCTTGCCAAAAGACAATGGAGTGATTTGTCATTCCCTTCTCCAGCTCGGTTTACAGATGGCAAAGAGCAAGACCCAGAGTCACATAGCTATAAAACACCTGAAGCCAGATTTGAACTCAGGATGCTGATTCATACCACTAATTGCTGTACACAAATTACTTCTCACTGTTAGCATAAGGTAGAATCAACACTTCGAACCTTGTGGCCCTCTAACACCAAGTTGTCTAATCTCACGCCATTGAAAACCTCTAGATATTATCTTCCAACTTCACAACAGTGATCAAGTGGCTGATCTTTTTTGCTTCAGTACAAATACAATTGCTTTCATTTGAATTGACTGGATTTTCGGTGGTCAGAGAAAAATGGATTGCTACTTCCCTAATCTTATAAACCTAAATAACTTGCTTGAAGTGCTATGGAGAGGCAAGTATTTTTGCTTCCATAGTTCAACTACAGAAGGTATCAAACACGAAGCTATGACTGCAAAGCTTGCAGGGTGCTGCCTGAACTGATTAAGACATAATTCTTAAATATTTAGCAAAACAAAAAATATAAGTCAATATGTGGCCCACAGAATACCTTAAGTACAGATAGCTGACCCTGAATTAGAGGACCAGAACCTTCCACCTTTTAAAATTCTATGATAAATTACTATTTAATATTTGTCCACATCCTCAGTCCCACATCTACCAAATATACTCAGGTTTGATCACACACCAAAACAAGAGTAGGTTTTTAATTAACCATTGCTCATGTCTTTATAGCTTTGATTTTTTTGTTTTCATGACAAAGAACTGAAAAAAACAACTTATACTCTTCTCCAACTGGTTGAGCTAGTATAACAGGAAAATCAAACTTTCAGAATGCTTAAGACATTTCAAGCCACCATGAGTAACTGAAACCCCAAGCAGATAAATGATAATAAGTACTTCAGTTTTCTAGGGATTTGATAATATGCACAAGGAAAAAACTTTTATCTAGATTAGCAAAGGTTCTAATTTAAGGACCACATCTCCTTTCTGCACACATGTATGAATTCACTTCAATTATAAGACTGAAAGAGGTCAATCTTCATGCTCATCCTAACTGAACAATAATGGTTGGTTCATTTCTTTCACATTTAAACCTGGCAGGATGGGATGGACAAATTCCCCGAGACAATACACGGCAAAGACATTTCAAAAATTGTAATTACTATTAGGTCTTATTAAAAAAAAAAAAAAGCTAAGATCCCACAAAAAATGCAAAAGGCTCAATATTAATCTTTTAATAATCAAATAATGTAGAATAGAAGAAAACAGGAAAGTTTAAAGACAGCAGTAGAGAGCAAAGCATACAATTGCTCCTCAGGATAACCTTTGTGAGTATTTTATTTTCTTGAAGCTTCAAATTTAGTTACATTTTGATCCCTTCAGATTTCACATTGGTCCAGTGTACAAGATTTCCTGTCACTTAGTGTTTCAAAAACTGAAATGTTTTTCTTTATACTTATAAAAAATTTAAAGAACCTTGCCAGCTTCTTGTTTTAAGTGATGCCCTATGTCACAATCCTGTCTCACAACCTGTGCATTTCAATTTCAAAGGTTTTCTGACAAAGAAATTCTGGGGTTTTCACAATACTTTTGCATACTAATTTCCACCTATGAGGCCAGTCAATTGGATTTTTTTCCCCCAATCCACAGAAAATACCTAAAAAAGATCCTACACCTTTCAGCAATGGGTTCTCAATTTCCAGTACTCTCTTATGTTTTCAGGATAGCAAAATCCCTTTACAAACATAGTTGTTTTGAAATATTTCAAAGTCTGGGCCAGAAAGTTTTAAATCTGGAAACTAGAGAGTCAAACTCTTGTGAAACTGGGCTGGGATCACACCCCCACCTGTACAACTCTTTCAATACCCATCACAAACAATTCTGGTAATATCTGGCTATTGTCAATGTAAAATAAAAAATATACCAAGTCACACTCTGCATTACAGGTTCTGACTTATAAAGTACGCTTTTAGCTTTATTTCAATCTTTTAAATAAGAATGTTTAGAAAAATCAAGTTAGACATATTAACACTTCTTAAAAATTTTGGCAAGATAGTGCCCAAGTTCCAAACAGCACAAGCTATATCAATGTAAAAAGGCATGAAAGATATCAAACCAAAACATCAGGGCAAGTAGCACACTGAAAAAGTATAATAAATGCCCAAACATTTTGAAGTTGGGATCTAGTCTATCAAGGTCAAGGCTGAAAAAATTCTCAGTGATGTTCACTGGTTTAGATTAGTGTACATCTTCTCCCTGCCCAAACATTTTGAAGTTGGGATCTAGTCTATCAAGGTCAAGGCTGAAAAAATTCTCAGTGATGTTCACTGGTTTAGATTAGTGTACATCTTCTCCCTGTTTTCTCTAAATAAATCTTCGATTTGGCTGTTATAGGTGAATATTTAAATCACACCCAAAAGGTCTGAAATTTCACTCAGCAAAATTGCTACACATACAGAAATACTCCATTTGTTAATATGGAAAGATTCTCAGCTTAGCCCACATGTACATTGCACTAAAATTCAATGACAATATGGAGCAAACATACATAAATTTGCACAGTTCAAGTTTCAAAAAAAAAACCCTTTCAACTTTTGTTTACACTTATATTCTCAACTTTCAATGAAACAGGTGTTATTCTGTCATTTTTATGGTGGCATTTACTACTGTAAGGGAACAATTTCAGATACCAAATTTCAAGGGTTAGAAATAGAGGGATTTTACTTTCCCTATATATATATCACTAACCAGGATTAACACTAATGTGTCAAAGAAATCAACATTCCCCCAGGTGAAGCCCTCCAAGAAATATCAAATCTAGTAAGCTCCCAAGATCACAAAAAACCTCAGCCTTTTCCATTCCTCCCTTAAGCTGGCTGAGACACTGATGTCAGTGTCATTTTAGGCTCAAGTCATTCAAAGTAACAACTGAAGAATGACCAAAAACAAATTTTTATTTTTACAACTAAATAAATGTAATTCAAATACGTCCATCACTAGTTTTTTCCCCCAAATTAACATGCTATAAATAAGCAAACTAAACCTGGGCACTGATGTATATGGACTCCCTAGATGTCTCACTGGGCTTAGTTACAGAAGACCACTCACAGTAAAAAGACATTTTGAGTACAAAGTGTAGCATGATGTTAAGCCATTTTAGCTTCTGCACATACATGTTGCACTTCTGGCTGAAAATGCAGAGAAATTCGAAGCATTACATTGTAAGCTCAGGTGCACTGTTTTAAATGGCATCAATATCAATGTCATCATCCTTGTTATCAGCAGACTTCACAGTTTCAACTTTAGGTACGCTGGCAGTCTTAGAATACACCACCTAGGAAACAATGGCAGTTTTATTTAGGAGGACATAAGCACACACAACAATCTTGTCACCTTGCATTAAATACTATGCTACTGAAATCAAAGGCTACTTATTTTCTCATAAAATCAAATCAGTGTCAAAGAAATAATGTTGTCTGACTCAAAAGGAAACTAACTACAATGAGAAATCATAAATTACATCACTTAATATTCCATTAACTACCTTAGACTCTTAAGAGTGGTACAGATGGAGCAGGAAACAAAGCTTTAGCTCCTCTGAGTGCCTCTCATTAATAGGATGCTTTCAACAAGGAAGTATTTCTGTAAAACTCTTTATGAACACACCCTTCAATTTGTATCCTACAAACAAGATACCTCAATATTTTCATCTTCATCTTCCTCTTCTCCACCAGAAGATTCTTCCTCTGCTTCCTTTAGCCATTTTATAAAGGGCTCCGCTTTGACACGAATCTCTTTGGCAAGTTCCTTTGAGACATATTTCTTAGAGGCCTGAACAAAGTCATTATTAGTTTAGCTTCATTTCAGAAATCTTAACACTCTAAAAAACTGTAGGAAGTTTTAACCAAACACAACAAATAATCCCAACACAAAAGAAACATCTTCCCACCTTTTCTGACCAGCTAATGATGACCTCTTCTTCCAAAAGATCTGCATCATACATTTCCTTCAAGATATGTGGAATTTTCGAGATGAGCTGAGCTTGATGCATAGCTACCACACACTCCAAACCATGAAGAAGGTATCTCTGAGCTTTTTTGTTATTGTGGCAGAACTGGAAAAATATAAACCTAGCATTAGAAAACATTCAAATAATCTAAACAAATCCTTACTCTTGAAATCAACTATAGATAACAAACATATAATCTATCCTGCAAATAGGAAGCCCTTCATTGCTAACATTTTCCTATCATACAGATCTAAAAAACAAAACCCCAAAACTCTTTTACTTCAGTGAGATGCTGTCCACCTCCAAAAGAGTAACTGTAAAAACCAGTTGCTTACTCGTAGAAAATGACGTCTATACTTCTTAATTTGTTCTCGAATCTTCTCATTAAAAAGAACCTCAGTCAAAACGAGAGGGCCCATAGCTTTTACATCCAATCTTTCTGCTTCTGCAACAATTTCTTTGTCAGAAGTATCAATAATACCTTCTTCTTTCTTTTTCTGCAGGAAAGAGGTAAGAGTTGGAAGATACATTTTGCTGCCCTTTCATAAGTACCCAATATATGAAATGAAGGTGAAAAGGACAATTAAGAGACATTTTGTTTTTCAACAAAACAAATGGAAAATTTTTGTTTCACACTTTGTATAATCCATTCTTCTGGTGGTCTAAGAATGAAATTAGATTTACCACTTATCTAGAATTGCCTTCTGGAATTTAAATGATGAATGGAAACCAATTTAAGAAAGTTCCTGAAGTGTATTAAAATATGCATACACTTTACCTTCACAAAGTCAAATAAAATATTGACTCTTTCTTCAACTGTCCTTTCTAGGTCATCACTAAGTGTCAGAACTTTTGCGTGATCACTAATTTCATCCATTCGGCGCCTTTGAGCTTCTTCAGTTGTGTCCTCTCCCCAATCTTCATCTTCATCATCTTCCTGCATATAAAAGCAAAAATCTAGTTGATAACCTTACAGCTATATTTGGAAAAAGCTTGAATTACTGGACCTTTCCCTGTGGAAAATACGGTTTTTGAATCCTCAGTAACAGCAAAAGCTACCTCTGTGCCTGGTGTTTCTTCCAAAAAAATTTATTTTTACCCTAATTTAAGCCAACAGATTCATATACTGTTATGCTCTGTATGTTCTTTTATTGCCTACTTTTAGGATTACTGCCCACATCAAACTCAAATCCCCTCATACCTGTAAGGTGTATAGTTCAAATAAAAAGAACTAACAAGACTGGACTTCCCACACTCACCACAGCATGTGGAGGGTTAAGTTCATTGGGTGGTGGTGGTGGTGGTGTTGTCTCATTGCTGGACACAGAACCATTTTCTTTGTCTTTGCCCTTTCTATTTTTCTTTTCTTTTTCTTTTTTTCCCGTAACACTGTCACTATTCTCTGAGGAAGAAAGGGGAAGAAGACAAAGTTGAATCCCACAATTTCCATTACTATTCACCCTCTTAAGCCTATGTAGTTGCCAGAAATAGGACCTTCTTGATTGGTCTTTCCTATGTCCTAAGTATCAACCAAATTAAGTTTCGATATAAAGTATTTTAGTCCTGGGCACCAATGATACTGTTTAAGTCTATATAACAGATGGTCTCAATTAAGAGAGATCACTGGAATAGGTTAGACTTACTTATTTTTTGCAAGTATAAATTGTGTCAGACAACTTTTTGTCAGCCACAGAGTGTTGCTTGCAACAGATCAAGGAGTGAGCTGTGTGGAGAACCAAACTCCCAGGGAAAAATACTGATATGATCCACATACACATCTTATACTTTTAAAGCACAAACCCAGTTTGAATACCACTGTTATAATGCTTCATACAAACACTCTTCAAAAGTAGGTAGATACTACTTACCAGGTGGGTTCTTGAGAATGAACGTGCAGAGTTTATGGTTTGTGTCAAGCATGCCTCGATAGCCACAGGCTTTGCAAGAGTTACCTATTGTTTGTTTCTTAGGATTGACATGCTGTCAGAAAGAAAATATTAAATGAATTTAGCACAGTATTCAGATCAGAGAGTATACTTGCACAAATAGATATGTACTTAGCTTTAAAGACCCAATAATATAAATATTGATGCTTTATGTCAACACATGCATATCTGTGCAAACAATTCCCTTACCAGATCTGTTTCAGGATTCTCACACTCGGGACAGAGAACAAATTTTTTAATGAATCCATCCAACATGTCTTGCAGCTTATTCGCCTCATGAGATCCATTGACAATGTAACGGTCATTCTTAACATCAAACTGGGTCTGTGCTCCCAGCTCACAACCAAAATATTTGGTGGGATCTTAAGAGGGGGGAAAAAGTGAATGAACTAAGAGATCTTGCTTCACTGCTGTTTTACTACATTAATTGTTTATCACCCACCCACCCAGTGCTCTATATTAGGAGCTGTCTGTATTTTAAAAAATACTGCTTATATACATGCATACACTAAAGAACTCAAACTAAATACAAAGAAAGTGGAAACCTAGTTCTGTGTTCTCAGCGTTTTGACTGACACAATCCATAGACCAAAACACAAGCTTTCAGATCATAAACGTATTGATAAAAACTATCAACAATGTATTTGTTCACATTTCTTCAAAAGATTACTTACACGTTGGAGGCCGATTAAGCGCCTTTGCAACGTCAACCATGTTGACTATAACTGTCTTTATTCCATTTCCTTTGCCCTCAACCTAAAAAGCAAAGTTTAATAGTCATTTCCATCCTATAAAAGTAGACCACCAATGTTCATATTCAAAGGACAGAAATACTAACAGAGCCACTTGACCCACAAAAGGTAATATAGAACACCAAACTGTTAGAGACTTACCCATACTCTGTCCTCCCAAACCAACTGAAAAAGGACATCTGTAAATATTACCTTAGCAATCAGACGGGGCATTTTGTAGCGATAGAACTGATCTGAAACGCTGCGGTTGACGTTGACAGACATTTTGGCTTATTAGTAGTAGTTTTATCAATAAGATGAAGAGATCTTTGATTGCAACTTTTTGGTATCTTCTGTCTGGAGAAGAAGGGATGACATAAACGACTGCAAGAGTTCTCGGTCTCTGACATGAAAAAGTTTTTGCCACAGAGGCTGTAAGCGTCTTGCTTGTATGCTATATTTCCCCAATACAGGTACCAATGGCTGCGCAACAGCTCTGAAACAGAAAAGGGAGGTAGGGTGAGAGAGAACAAACAAAATTTAATGACTTCTAGAAGAACATTCCTCCCTATTTGCTGATTTATAAGCTGTCCTATCAGTCTCAAAAAACTACATCTAATGTCATATACAGAGAATCACTAAAAAGGGGCAGTGGTGGGAAAGGGGCTTAAAAACCCAAATAAAATGTGATTGATTCAGAATACACAAGAAAACTGTTGGCAAGAAACCAAGATAGCCTTTTCTCTTGGGTGTGTGTGGGGACTGCCAAGGGACTCAACTATACCTATTCTTTTTTTTGTTTTTACCAAGTCTCTTTAGATATTTAAATTCCTCTACTCTCCTTCGTATCCATTTTTTGACAGGTTATTTCACCTTTGCTGCATCTTCCAAACCGGTTTCCTCAATGCATCAGAATAAAGAAAACAAGTCTAAACTAGTATTCTGATACTGGGTATTTATGCAACGATTGATATGAAATAAAATATAAGTGCATTTTTAAGCTCAGTGTAAAGCCTATGTTACTTTTATGGAGAGATTCTCGTTCCAAATACAAATCAGGAAGATAATGAGGGCATTCTAGTCACAAGTCACCATTTTGCTACACAGGGCATAAAAACCCAAACTAAATCTCTTAACGAACTCAACTAAGCAGCTCATGGTGCCTGCACGTTCAGTGTTACCTGTATCCTAATGCAACCACGGACATCAGGCTGATGAAGACCTTAAGTGTAATTTCTCTAGATCAAGGAGCGGAGCACTAGCGGGCGACACCCTAGAGCTGTTCAAACTAAGAAGTAGATGGGATTCGCCCCACGCCACCTCCGAGTTCGGGGCACCTTTCCCCCTCGGCAGCCGCACCCACGGGGTGACAACCCGCGCAAGGATCAGCAGGAATGGCCGGCGAGGCCTTCGTACTGCGGCGCGGGCCCTGCTCGCCTCGCCTCTCCTCTCCCCTCCCCCGCGCCAGTCTCCTCCCCCAGCCGGCCGGGATGACTCATAAATGCAGCAATTAAGCACTGAGTCAGCTTTTGAGGAGGCGTGGCGCATGCGCAAAGCTCCCCGGATCACCACCCCCTTCCCGGCCGTTCGCCAAACGCTAGCCTGGGTGCGCCCCCTTCCCGGGGGCGGGGGGTCGTACCCGCCGACCCGGGGACTTCCCCTTTCCTCTCCCAACTTGCGGGGGTTCGCGCAGTAAACTGCGCCACGCGACTGGGGGGAGGTCACGAGGAAGTAGATCCGCCATTTTGTGCGGCCGCCATCTCCCTGGGGCCGGGGCGCCTCCTCACACGCTTCCCGCCGCCGCCCCCGTCCCGCCAAAGCCCCGACGCCCGCCCTCCGCTTACCGTTTTCGTCAAATAAAGACATAAACCCAACGCTGCTCGCCCGGGACTGGGATGAAGTGTCTGAGGCGCGGTATAAACAAGAGTCCGAGCAGCAGCAAGAGGTGGAGGAGGAGGAAGGGAAGAGGAGGAGGAAAGAGGAGGAGGAGGCGGAGCGGGAGGAGCGGCCCGAGCCAGGTGCCGCCGCCGACCAGCGGGGGGGAAGGGGGGGCGGTCCCAGCGACGTCCGGGGGGAGGCAACACCCTTCGGCACCTGGGAGCCTGGCGACCTGAGGAGAAAGAGAGCGAGGCGCCATTAGCAGGGGACGGTCCCTGCGAGAAAGAAGCCTCAGCGCAGCCCGCCTACCCCGCCCGCCCCGGGGGCCCCTGGTCCTTCCGGGAGCCCGGACCCGCAGCGGCTGTACAGTAAGGAGGCCCCGCGGGGCCGGAGCCGAAGCCACTTCAGACTCACCTCTGGAACGTTCTCGCTCTGACTGAACAACGCCGATGCCGCCGCCGCGATCACTCTACCCCCCCAGGCCCCGCCTTCCCCGGTCCGGCCATCCCAGCCCATTGGCGGGTGGGCCGCTCGAGCCCGCGCGCCATTGGCCTTTGCTTCCCGTCAATCATGGCCTCCTGCCTTCCCCCAGCGTCTCGCTTCCCTACTTTCACAGCCGCCCTTGCGGAGAGTCCCAACCTATTGGCCGATGGGCCGCTCCAACTCACGCCCCACTGGCCCCGACCTCGAGTCAATCACAACCTCCCGCCCGCCTCGGCCTGGTCCTTCCCCGCCTCCCCAGAGCTCCGCCCCCGCCCGTCCCAGCCAATCGGTCCGGGAGCCTTCGAGTCTGCGCACCATTAGCGGCTGCGTCGTGTCAATCAAGGTCTGCCGCCTTTCCGTCTTCTCTTCCCTTCTCCACACCCACCCCTCGACCGGACCAGCCACCCCAAGTACGCACGACGAAGACGACTCGAGATCTCTAAGCGCGCAGTCTCGCGAGACCCGCCGGAAGCTGGAGGGGTTGGGGTATTAGGAGGTCCCGAGGATGGACGGGCGCGCGCGTGTCCGTTTCGTTCTCGAAGCGGGAGGAAAATGGCGGTTGGTTTTCCTTCCCGTCTCCACCCCCCAACCCCCGCCTTTCTGGCCCCCCGGCTCGCTTCTTGGGGGTGGGGTTTGTCGTTACATGATGGTGTGGGTTTCGTTACCCGGCCGCCAGTACCGGGCCAGCGGGGTGGTTCTTCAGCTCTCGCGCTTTCACCTCCAGGGACAACCCTGGCGCGCGCCTTTCGTGCCACTGCGCAGGCGCCTCCGTCCTGAGGTCAAGGGGTCAGCGCCGGGGACGCGGACGTGGCTTCCCTTGCGCGTGCACGTGCGAGTCTCGGTGCGGCTTCCGAGCGCGCCCCGAGGGTGACTCAAGGCGGCTGGAGCGGGCATGGAGGCACGCGGCCCCGCGGCACGTGGGGTAATTAGCAACCACAAAGCTCTGATGCGGGAAGGAAAGAGGAAAGCCGCGCGCCCTTTGCTTCCTCCCTCAGAAGCTGTAAAAGAAAGGTGCTTTTAAACTCTCCTTTACCCCCAGGCGAGGCAGGAAGCCTGCCGAGTCCCACCGGCTCTTGTGTTTCCTCTTGTCTAAAAGCAGTACTTTTGAAAAAATTTCATTTTATTTCTGGTTTTTTTTCAGAGACTTTTCCATTACACCACACTGTCTCTCCTTTTTCCAAGGTGAAATCTGAATCTAGCTCTGTGCCCGAAATTTGAAATGAGAGATGGTAAACTTTTCCCCACAAAGCCTTAATTTATTCCTCTAACACATGGAAGCTAGTCTCTCGTTAGAGGCTAGAGGGGGAATTTAGAGAAATATTTACACAGTGTATTTAGGGTCTTCTGTCCACGTCGAATTGTGCTAGCAGTTAGGGAAAATGCTAGGGTCAATCAGGTATCTGATAGAGTTCACTGTCTGACAGAGAAAACAGGAATAGGTGACAATAGTATATATAACACGTGATGAATGCATTAGAGATAGAAAATAAGGTATCACAAGGGGCATGGGAATGTATTTGAGTTAGGCTTTGAAGGGTAAAGGGAATTCATGAAGTGAGCAGAAAAGTCAGGAATGTCAAGAACCAAGGTAAAGAAGCAGGAAAGTGGACGTGCTAATGTTTTTCTGGATCAGGGACTCTTAACCTTTTTTGTGTAATGGACTCCTTTTGCAAAATAATGTTTTAAAAATATTTATATTAAAATAGGTAGGTTTATAAAGGAAACCAATTATTTTGAAAAACTGTTTTTAAAAAGTTCACTGGACCTCAAAATTAAGAATCCTGATATTCTTTCTTTTCTGCCCCACCCCTGTTATGGGTTATTTTTTTTTTCTATCTACCTAAAATGAAACCTGAATCTAGCTCAGTGAGGAGAATGAGAAATTAAATGTCAGCAGCTTTTCCCCAGCAAAAGTTATCTTCTATTCCACCTAAAAATCTGACTCTAACTTTTGTTTACAGAAAGACTTTTGGGAGAGGAATAATACTGTAAACCTTTTGAACTGGGTGATGTGCTGTGGTATATTTCTCTTGTAGTCTTGAATACTAAAGATTATACGGTGTGAAGAGAGGGAGGTCAGTGTCTGGGGTTATTTGAGGTCATTTAAATGAAATGGTTATGTAACCCAGGTGTCCATTTAACCCGTAGGGCAAATGGACTGGGTTCTTTCTTGGAGTTTTGGTCTTTTTACATTTTTTGGACTAGATTTGTGATCTCATTGGCATAGGAAACACCCTATGAGGAAATTCTCTCAGCTAATGCAAGTATTGGCACTCAGTCAACATTTTATAGTCTTAAGAGAATTGACTGGGGACACTGAGAGATTAATGACTTAGTCAGTCATACCACCAGTGTGTGTCAGAGGTAGGATTTGAATGTAGGCCTTCCCAACTCTAAGGCAGGTGCTCTGTGCGTTATGCCAAGCAGCCTATCTTGGGAGTTTTAACAACTTACCTCACTTCAGCAGGCACTTACTAAACACTTAATATGTGTGAGGTGCTGGGTATACAAGGATATAAATAAGAATCTCTAATCTCAAGGAACTTAGGTTGTACTTACTTTTGTTCACACCCCTGCCCAGGATTTTCTTGCGAACAACTAGATCTGGCTCATTCTAGTTTTCTTCAAGGTGTCCTCCATTCTTTTGCAAACATTAAGGTAACAAGGCATGGAATGCAGAACAAATTTATTACACACACAAAAAAATATAGAAAGAACTTGTACCCAAGTCCACAGTAAAGAAAACTGCCTCCTGTGGTTAGCCATATCTTCTCCAGTAGTCTATACAGTTATTTTGCACTTAAGAGTGCCCCTCTGGTCTGGAGGGTCCCCTTGCTCCCACCGGAAAAAGAACTGAGTCAAGCAATCACTTCTCACGGGGAGTCTTCTATAGGGATATATATATATATATATATATATATATATATATATATATATATATATATATATATATATATATATATATATATATAGTTGTTGCAAACTTATAGCACCAACAAAGAGGTTTTAAGTTGTTCCTTCCCTTTGTGGCTTCCTCTTCTGCCAATCGTTTCCTTTTATATCTTTGGCAATAGTTTGGTAATATTTCTCCCTTTCTCTGCCCTCTCCCTCAGGAAATCTCTGGAGTTTTTGGTATCCTAGTTTCTCGGTGCATGTGACTTCCTGGAGGGGCACATTACACAGGCACCACTTCAAGGAACAGAGTTCATGTTTATGTATAAAGGCCAAATACAAGGGCATAGCTCAGTTGTATGAACTAGCATCTAATCTGATTCAGTACTGAGATAAAAGCTTCATCAGAGGAACAATGAAGACCTGAGACAAGAGTTCACATTTTAGCAATGGAAAGACAAAGAGGAAAAAGGAAACCTGTGCCATGCAATAAAACTACACCTTGCATACTACCCTATAGCCCCAATACTGGGTATGTCTCTAGGAAACATGGTATCCCCTCTCTCACTCAGCTCTCCAACATCCGCTCTCCTGATTACCTTTCCCAATTTGTTGCATTCTGAAACAACCATGATAGTGTGTAAAACTCTTTCAATGGTGCCTTCTTCAAAGTCAGTAGATAACCCTAAAATTATTCAGTGAACTTCAAAGCTTAAGCCTGCCTTGTTGCTAGCAGGAGTCTTACTAGAGTACTACAGGTTGACGCCACAGTCTGCTGGTGCTGTACTGGCAAAGGCTCAGTAAAAAAGCAATGAAAAAACATTCCACATGAACTCCCAAGATTGAATTTGTTCCATCTGCCCAGAGTTTTGTTTCTGATCACTCAGGTGACATTTGAAGATTTATCTGAGATACTTTAAAATCTTTTGTTAAGGATGTTGATATTTTCAAGATGTACAAGATTTTATAATTTTGATGATGAAAACTTTAAAACACTCTCCTAAATTCAGCAGTTGGTGGAGAAAGTATATCAAACCATGCATTCAATGATATGAGAATGAGGAGGAAACAAATATTGTGAGAAGGTTCTCCTGAATTTCTGTGCTGCTTTGGCAACATCCATTTTAACTGGGATAGACTATATAACAGGGGCTGGCAAATATGTGGAATAGCTTTCTGGGGTCAAAAATCTCTGTAAAACTTGAGGCAAAACATTTAAAATTCTGCTAGCTCAAAAGAAGGTCTACAGAAGAAATTCTTGGCTCATTGTTTTGTCAAGATATGTTCTGCTCACAAAATCCCAAACATTCAGGGAAACTGATAGCTTAGTTTCTTTTTAAGTGGTATTTCTTATGAATGTAGGTGAACAACTAACCGTGAAATTCCTTAATTAATTGAATTTGCGTTCAGCTAGAATGATTTGGGTTTACTTTAAAGCTTGAAAAAACTTTGTTTAAAGTGTATGGAGGAGAGAGATGGGACTCTTGTGGCAGAAATTGTTGTACCAGTTCTGAAAATACTTTTTCAATCAGGATGTAAACTGCTCTTTCCAGAGACTTGGGGAGTCCTGGAATATAAACCAGCTTACACCTGAGTGTACCCTAGATTAACTTTACATGCCATCTGCACAATTTTATTACTTGCCCTACTGCCCCTCTGCTTCTACAGTAGTGATCAAAGACCTTCCTGACCTACCCTCAACCTAGGCGGGGAGAATTTCAATATTCATGTGAGCTTAGACTAGGACTGAGTCGGCTTAGGGTAGAGAGATGAGTGTGTGTGTACATATATATATATATATATATATATATATATATATATATATATATGTGGTATATAGAACTATATTGAAGAATTCTTGACTTCAAAATTCCCAGATTCTTCATCTGGTCAAGAGGAAATAGGGTAATGTTGAGAGGTTCTTCTGCCTCAACCTCCTCATTCTCTCTGAACCTTGGATGGAGCTACTCTCTTGGCTTGTCGTGAATACTGGAGTTTGAACTGATCCCCACGTGGCATGACTAAGGCTCCTCAGCTATTCTCAGCTCACGTCTTATGTAGTCTTTTGATATCACTCAGTGCCTTCCCAATTTGATTAACTAAGTTGTTCATACTTAGTTCATTATTCTTGATTCAGATGTGTTTTTACATCATTCATCCTTACGCCATCCTTATAAAAGAATATACTTCAGATGTTTAAAAAAAAAAGAGAATCAAAATTATTCCACTTCCATAATCACTCACAATCACAAAACCTGTTAACCTAGAACAGGAGGTAAGAATTCAGACATTCTAGGGGAACCATCCAACTTAAGCAGTGTTCTTCTGATAGCCTTTTCCCTTTTGAGCATCAAAACGGCAAGTAGGCAGGCCAAGCTGTTTCCCTTGATGTTGAAGTGAGCATATTCTCACCCCTCCAGAATGACTATCAAACTCCTATCACACTTCTTCCAAACTTCCCTCTTTTATGAGAATGTGCCAGTCACTAGGGTTAGCAACCTGGAGATCATACCCCCCTCCCCCCAACGTGTTTTTCTTCTTATCCACCTGTCCTTCCTCTAATTAGTTGTAAGATTTTATTGCTTCTACCACTACAATATGTCTTAATGTTATCTCCTCTATGCGTATAACACCACTACCCTTTCATCTCATTAAGATGATCTCAATATCTTCTAGGGGTGAATGATAAAAGTATTAATTAAGCACTTACTATATTTGTCAAGCCTTGGAAATGCAAATAAAAAAAAGTGAGGATCCCCGGTGTCAAGGAGGTTATATTCTAATAAGGAGAAATAATACATGGAAAGTGGTCAGGGAAGATGTTTTGGTGCAGAAACAATGTGATAGGCTCACCATCCTCCTAAAACACATCTAACCTCTGTCCTGCTAAAAAAATTTGTGGCTACCTGTTACCTCTAGGAAAAAATACAAGACTCCTAGGCGTAGCATTTTTCCTGTACAGAACGTATGCTAATTCTACCACCCTACCTCTTAGTTATCTCTTCTTTCTGAAATCATTTTGTATATTCTTGTCTGCACATGATGTATACTCTTAGTAGAATGTAAACTCTGAGAAAGGGCAGGAACTGTTGTTTTTTTTCCCCAGTGCCTAGTTAAGTGTTTTATACATAATAGATGCCTAATACATGTTGAATGGAATTGAAGTCAGATTTTTGTGTCATTTTGATTACTATTTCTCTGTCACTCCTGCATTTTCTTTATAAATCTAGTTTAAATTTTTTTTTTTTGGCAAGTGCAGGCATTCCAGTTCATGAACAAGGGAATAAGAAAACAAGAAAAACAAATATACCCACTTGTGTATTTGGTTCTTGTGTTTTCTTATTCTCTTATTCATTTAAAAATAAAATTAAAAGTGTCTGTAATTTTAATTATTTGGCATTTGCTAACCCCACCTTTTTTTCTCATCCTTTTTTACTTTTTAAATTAACTGTGTATAGCATGACCTTGTCATTGTTGTCTTTTAATTACATGATTGTATTCTGTGTATGTTGTTAATCTGGCTTTTTTTCATCACTTGTCATTATTTCTCATCTTCCTTTAGTTGTTTGAATTCTTTTTCTCTGTTATTTCTTGCGGTGCAATAGTATTTCAATGAATAAATCAACAAGCATTTACTAAAGGCTTATGATGTATCAGATACCATGACTGAGATTGTGACGACAGACAGAAATGTGAGACAGTCCATGCCCTCAAGAAGCTTGCATTTTACTACATTCTGGTCACACTTCTCTGGTCAATTCCCAATTGATTCATACATGGTTTGTTTCCAGATCTTTTCTCCCCTGTCACTAACCTCATTTGGGTATAGTTCGAATAGCGGGGCCACTTAGTCAAAGGACATGCACCTTTTGGTAGCTTGTATATTTCCATATTTCCAAAAAAGGTTGGACCAGTTCATAATTTTACCAGCAAAGGAATATAGTGTGCCTATTGGTCATAGCTTAGCATAGCAAAATTGCATTTTGTTGTTTTTCATAATCCTTGCTGGTTTGATAGAGATCAAGTGAAATCTCAGAGTTTTAATTTGTATCTATGTTCTATGTAAACTTTTTCACATGGTTAGTTTGTATCTATTCACTATACTCTGCAGCATTTAAGATATGTTCAGATAACTTTAAGAGACTTACTTTACTGCAGCTGTAATATAGATTTATCATGAATTTTAAAGATGCATATTTTACCACAGTCAGGATAGCATAAGACTTGACAGTTGCCATTATAAAAAAGAGGAAAGACACATACATAGTATTTCAAAAGACAAAAGATGAAGGCTTGTATTACTAGCCAAAATAGCCTATCCATTCAATTCAGTTCAGTATTCAATTCAGTAAGTATTTCTTTTTCTTTTATATTTTTATTCTGAACTTAAGAAATAAAACAAGTAATTCCATAACAAAATAGAATAGAAAAAAAGGGGATTGCACATGAAACAGCAAATCTGTTATGTGCAATTGCTTTTCTTTTAGAATATATAAAAGTTATCATGTAACTTTCTTTTCTCCCATCATATGACTACCAGCAGATACAAATACTATATTTATGTAAATCTATATTATGCATACTTCTGTCAGTTCTTTCTCTGGATGCAGATAGTACCTTCATAGGTCTCTTATAGTTAATTTGGCATTTATAATATTTGAATATTTATAATACTCAAAATGACTTTGTTCCTCAAAGTTGTTCTTTAAAACAAAATTACTGTTACTGGATACGATGTTGTCTTTGTTCTGTGCATTTCACTCTTCATTATTTTATGCAAGACTTTCCATATTTTTCTGAAATTATCGAGCTCATTATTTCTTATTGCACAGTAGTAGTCCATCACCATCATGTAACACAACTTGTTTAGCCATTTCCCACTTGACTGGCCTCTCTGTAGTTTTCAGTGCTTTGCCACCACAAAGAAGACTGCTATAAATATTTTAGAACATATAGGTTCTTTTCTTTTTTCCTTAATCATCTTGGTAAACAGATTATTGTTATTGCAGGATCAAAGGTTATAGGTAGTTTTGTAACTCTTTAGGCATAATTCCAAATTGCTCTCCAAAATGGTTAGACCAGCTCCATCAACAGTGATTTATTGTCCCAGTTTTTTCATATCCCCTCCAAAATTTGTCTCTCTCTTCTTCTATAGTGTCAGCCAATCTGATAGGTGTAAAATAATATCTCAAGATTATTTTAATTTGCATTTCTCTAATAGAGAATTTTTTTTACCTAACTATAAATTGTTTTTATTTCTTCATCAGAAAACAGACTCTTCATATCCTTTGACCATTTATCACATGGGAATGACTCATATTCTTATAGATTTGACAAAGTTCTTTATCTATTTGAGATATGAGACTTCATCTAAGAAACTGTCTATAAACATTTTCCTAAGTTTTCTGCTTCTGATCTTGGCTATGTTGGTTTTATTTGTACAAATCTTTTTTAATTTAATGTAATCAGATTTATTCATTTTACACCACACAATGCTTTCTTGTTTAATAAATTGTTTGCCTCTCCATAAGTCTGGTAAGTAGTATGTTCCATGTTCTTCAGATTTTCTTGTACTTATATCTAGGTCATGTATCCATTTTGACCTTATATTGGTAAATAGTTTAAGATATTGGTACATGCTCAATTTCTGCCAAACTACTTTCCAGCTTTCCCAGCAATTTATACCAAATAGTGAATTCTTATCCAAAAACTCAAGTCTGTTACACTTGTCAAACACAAGGTTACTATAGTAATTTACTGCCAAAGATTGTATGTCTACTCTGTTGCACTAATCTACTATTCTATTTCTTAACCAAGTACCACAGATAGTTTTGGTAATTACTGCCTTATAATATAGTTTAAGATCTACTGCTGCTAAACTTACTTACTTTATATTTTTTCATTAGTTATTTCTATATTCTTGACCTTTTGTTCTTCTAAATGTATTTTGTAAATATATTTTCTAAATCAGTAAAACAATTTTTGGTACTTAAATTGGGATGGCATTGAAAATATAGATTAATTTAGGTAAAATTTTCATTTTTATTATATTGATCCTGCCTACCATGAGCAATTAATATTTATCCAATTATTTAAATCTGATTTTATTTATATAAAAAGTTGTTTATAATTTTGTTTATATTGTCCTGATTTTCTTTTTTTTTTAAATATAAATTTATTTATTTAACTTTTTACATTCATTTTCACAAAATTTTGGGTTCCAAATTTTCTCCCCTTTTATCCCCTCCCCCTACCCCAATACACCAAGCATTCTAATTTCCCCTATCACCAATCTGCCCTCTCTTCTATCATCCCTCCCTTCTCTTGTCCCCATCTTCTCTTTTGTCCTGTAGGGCCAGATGACTTTCTATTCCCCATTAACTGTATTTCTTATTTCCTAGTAGCAAGAACAATACTCAACAGTTGTTCCTAAAACTTTGAGTTCCAACTTCTCCCCATCCCTCCCTCCCCACCCATTCCCTTTGGGAAGGCAGGCAATTCAATATAGGCCCTATCTGTGTAGTTTTGCAAATGACTTCGATAACAGTCGTGTTGTGTAAGACTAACTGTATTTCCCTCCATCCTATCCTGCCCCCCATTGTTTCTATTCTGTCTTTTGATCCTGTCCCTCCCTGAGTGTTGACTTCAAATTGCTCCCTCCTCCCATTGCCCTCCCTTCCATCATCCCCCCCACCCTGCTTATCTACTCCCCCACTTTCCTGTATTGTAATGGATTGTATTCCTGTATTGGTTTTCATACCAAAATGAGTGTGCATTTTATTCCTTCCTTTAGTCCAATGTGATGAGGGTAAACTTCATGTTTTTTTTTTCTCAGCTCTCCTCTTTTTCCCTCCACTAAAAAGTCTCCCTCTTGCCTCTTGAATGAGAGATAATTTACCCCATTCCATTTTACCCTCTCTCCTACCAGTACATTTCTCTCTCACCATTTACCTTAATTTCTTTTAAGATATGGTCCCATCCTATTCAATTCACTCTGTGCTCTCTGTCTCTGTGTGTGCATGTGTGTATGTGTGTGTGCGTGCGTGTGTGTACGTGTGTGTATGTGTGTGTGTATGTATGTGTGTGTGGTCCCACCAACTACCCAGATACTGAAAAGTTTTAAGAGTTACAATTATTGTCTTTCCATGTAGGAATATAAACAGAAGTAAATAGTTCTCTCAAAGTTAGAATGGAACATATGGAGGCTAATGACTTTCTGAGAAACCAAGAAATCACCAAACAAAACCAAAAGAATGAAAAAATGGAAGAGAATGTGAAATATCTCATGGCAAAAACAACT
Source organism: Bettongia penicillata ogilbyi (assembly GCA_023548195.1). Classification (NCBI taxonomy): domain Eukaryota; kingdom Metazoa; phylum Chordata; class Mammalia; order Diprotodontia; family Potoroidae; genus Bettongia; species Bettongia penicillata. The sequence goes on along the minus strand of JAJHZJ010000665.1, from coordinate 3,178,034 downwards.
GACCTGGAAAATAGATCCAGGAGAGACAATTTAAAAATTATGGGACTTCCTGAAAGCCATGATCAAGAAAAGAGCCTAGACATCATCTTTCATGAAATTATCAAGGAAAACTGCCCTGATATTCTAGAACCAGAGGGCAAAATAAGTATTGAAGGAATCCATCGATCACTGCCTGAAAGAGATCCAAAAAGAGAAACTCCTAGGAACATTGTGGCCAAATTCCAGAGTTCCCAGGTCAAGGAAAAATCTTGCAAGCAGCTAGAAAGAAACAATTCCAGTATTGTGGAAATACAATCAGGATAACACAAGATCTAGCAGCTTCTACATTAAGGGATCGAAGGGCGTGGAATAGGATATTCCAGAAGTCAAAGGAACTAGGACTCAAACCAAGAATCACCTACCCAGCAAAACTGAGTATAATACTTCAGGGGAAAATATGGTCTTTCAATGAAACAGAGGACTTTCAAGCATTCTTGATGAAAAGACCAGAGCTGAAAAGAAAATCTGACTTTCAAACATAAGAATGAGAAGAAGCATGAAAAAGTAAACAGCAAAGAGAAGTCATAAGGGACTTACCAAAGGTGAACTGTTTACATTCCTACATGGAAAGACAATATTTGTAACTCTGATTTTCTTTTGGCAGATATACTCCCAGGTGTTTGTATTATCTAGAGTTATTTTAAATTGGGTATCTCTCAATATCTCTTCGTCCAGGGTTTTGTTGGTGATATATAGGAATGCTGATGATTTATGCGGGGTTACTTTATATCTACTCCTACTTTGCTAAGAGTACTAATTGTTTCAACTAACTTTTTAGTTGCGTCTTTAGGATTTTCCAAGTATATCATCATATTGTCTACAAAAAGAGATAATTTTATTACCTCATAGCCCATTATGGTTCCTTCTATTCTTTTTCTTCTGTTGTTGGTACTGCTACCATTTCCAATATAATATTGAATAATATTGGTGATAGGGGCATCCTTGTTTCTCACCTGATCTTACTAGGAAAACTTCTAATTTATCCCCATTACAAATAATACTTGCTGATGGTTTTAGGTAGACACTTCTCATCAACTTGAGGAAAAATCCATTTATACATATATTTTCAAGTGTTTGTAATGGAAATAAGTGTAGTACTTTATCAAAAGCTTTTGCTGCATCTTTTGATAAAATATGATTTTTGTTACTTTTATTATTGATATATAATCTATTAATAGTTTTCCTCATGTTAAATCATCTCTGCATTCCTCCTATAAATTCTACTTGGTCACAATGTACAGTCTTTGTAATATATGGTTGTAATCTCCTATTTAGAATCTTTTTTCAGGATTTTTGTATGCATGTTCACTAATGAAACTGGTCTATAATTTTTTCTCTTTTTACTTTTCCTGGTTTAGGTATGAATAGTATGTTTGTTTCATAAAAGGAATTCGGTAGAACCCTTTCTTTGCCCATTATTTTAAATAGTTTATTTAATATTGGAATTAGTTAATCTTTAAATGTTTGATAGAATTTACTTATAAATCTATCTGGTCCTGGTGCCTTTTTGTTAGAATGCTCATTTATGGTCTGTTCAATTTCTTTTTTCTAAAATAAATCTATTTAGATATTCTATTTCCTCTTCTGCTAATCTAGGCAATTCATATTTTTGTAAATATTCTTCCATTTTACTTAAATTGTTAAATTTATTGGCATATAATTGGGCAAAATAACTCCTCATAAATGCTTTGATTTCATTTTGTTAGTGGCATATTCACCCTTTTCATTTTTAATACTAGTGATTTGATTTTCTTCTCTTAAAAAAAATAATTAACCAATGGTTTATCTATTTTATTGTTTTTCCCCCATAAAACCAACGCCTAGTTTTATTAATTCAATGGTTTTCTTCCACTCAATTTTATTAATTTCACCTTTAATTTTAGGATTTCCAATTTAATGTTTTATTGGGAATTTTTAGTTTGTTTTTGTAGCTTTTAAAATTATGTACCCAATTTCATGGGTCTGTTCTTTCCTTATTTTATTGATGTAAGCATTGAGAGATAAACTTTCCTTTTGCTGTATCCCATAGGTTTTGATATGTTGCCTTATCATTGTCATTCTTTTTAATAAAAGTATTGATTATTGTTATGATTGGTTCTTTTAACTCACTTGTTCTTTAATATTAATTAAGTTGTTTAATCTTCAATTTGTTTTTATTCTGTGTCTCTGTTTCTATGTTTATTAAGCACCTACCAAGTGCTGGGTATTGTCCTAAGTGCTGGGGATACAAATAAGAAAAAGAGATAGCTCCTGCCCTCAAAGAGTTTGCTTTTCTAATTAGGAAAGACAACGCACAAAAGGAAGTTGAAAAGGGTGGGAATTTTCTGTGGAGGCATTGTTCAGTGGAGTCAAAGCTAAGTACAGCAGCTGATGGAAAAACTCAGCACAACTGAGTGTAATACATATAAAATAGAGGACTTCAAGAATTTCTAATGGAAAGACCAGAAGTGAGCAAACTCTTTGAAATACAAATATGGAAGTTATGAAAAACAGAAAGAGGTAAATACATTTGACTAACTGGAAGAAACTATATGATGAATCATTGACATTTTTATAGGGAGAGAGAAAAGCAAGTGTCCTTTTAGAACTCTTAATATTTTCAACGGCCATAGACAGAGGACCTTGGGATGTAGTTCTGTTCAATTTTGATGATCTTTGAAGAGAAAAAAGAAATAGTAAGAATAAGGAAATATATTAGGAAGGTAAGGAGGAAGAAGGAAAAGGAACTTATTTCACATGATAAGGGGGTGAATGAGATGAAGACTATATATACTTATTTCACATGATAAGGGGGTGAATGAGATGAAGACTATATGAACATAGAATAAAGGATGTGTGGAATTATGAATATCACTTTCATGTGGGCTAGGAAAATGAGCACACACACAGAATGTAATGAGGAAGAACATTCATCTTAGGGGCCTCAAAGGCTACCTAGGCCAACCCATCATTTTATGGGCAAAGAGACTGTTTCAGAGAGGTTAAGTGACTTGTCCAAGGTTGTATAGCTAGTAAGACTCAGAAGTAGCATTTGAACTTGGATATTACTGACTCCAAATCCAAACTGCCACCCACCATGGCATGCCTGGATGGTGGCGAAATGACTTCATGCAGGGAGCTTAGAAGGCATTTGGTGTAATCTTACTGATAATAAGGGCCTGAGCTAATAAGGTAGGGGGCTTTGGTAGCAGACAGGATTATAGTAGAAATATTGTGAAGGCAGACTCTGTAGAACTTTGAAACTGATTGGATTTAGGATACAAAAAGAGGGAGGAGTCAAAGATAACTAAAATTTCAGTGGAACTGAGGTAGGGAAAATGGTGCTGCTGCTCACAGAAATAGAGAAGTTGGGAGGAAGACTTGGTTTTGAGGGAAATGATGATTAAATTTGGTTTGAGATATGTCATTCCTGCTTTGGGAAACTGGTACTGTTCTGAGAAGGCACCTTGCCAGGAAACCACTCTACCTTCAATTCAATCAAGTTCATTTAAAGATAAAGATCAGATTGGGCTTTCAAAAAAAAAAAAAAAGGAAGAAAGAAAGAAATTCACCTCAATAAGGAACTGGGAAAGAGCAAGGAGAAGGGAGAGGAAGAGTTAAAATAAAAGGGAGTCTAGTTGAGGGACTAGTTGTAAAGAAAACAAATTGATATTGAGGATGAAGTATGAAGGGGAGATAAAAATGAAAGAAAATAAAATTGGTGATTAAGGGAGGGACAAGAGGAAGAGAAGAGAGAATGTGGAGTAGAAATAGACTTAATTATAGATCACTAGTGTTAAGTAAACTTTTTTCCCCCTATGTTATTTGTAGAGAGGGAGCAGGGAAAGAAAGGAAGGAAAGAAATCATCATTGAGTGCCTGTTATGTGCAAGAACTTTACAAATACTGTCTTATTTGATCCTCATAACAACCCTGGGAAATAGATGTTATTATCTTATTTATTATCTCCAAACAGGTTAAATGATTTGCCTAGGGTCACAAAGCTAGTATCTAAGGTTAGATTTGAACTCATGTCTTTCTGATTCTAGGCTCTACAGTCTATCTACTGTGCCGCTGAACTGTATGTAAGAGAAGAAAAAGTACAAAAGGACAGGATAGAGGAAAATACACAATTAGCAATTATAACCATAAATATGGATGGGATAATTTTACCTGTAAAATGGAATAAATAGCAGATAAATAAACATCAGAAAGAATAGCAAATAGTCATTAGAAAGCAGACTGAGAATATGTTTACACTTGAGGAAATACACTAGAAACACAAAGTTTTACACAAAGTTAAAGTCGGGCCAGAGCAGAATTTGTTGTTTTAACTGAGCTAAAAAGAAGTCGAGTTCATTTCCCAGTGGCATGTAGGTGGCACTGTAAAATGGAAATATTAATAGCTTGTACCTCTGCGTGTTATTGTGAAGATCAACTAAGATAATATTTGTAAAACACTTAGCACAGTGCTTGGCACATGCTGTTATTCAGTTGTTTCAGTCATGTCCAGATCTTTGTGCACTCATTTGGGGTGTTCTTGACAAAGATATTGGAGTGTTTTTCCATTTCCCTCTCCAGCTCATTTTACAGGCGGGGAAACTGAGGGAAGCAGGGTTAAGTGACTTGCTTAGGGTCACAAAGCTAATAAATGGCTGAGGACAGATATAAACTTATGTCTTCCTGACTCCAGGTCCTGTGCTCTATCCACTGCCACACCTAGCTGCCCAGTTGGTAGTAGTAGATAATTAATAATTACTTATTCCCCTCCCCCAATAGCATAGTAATCAAAGGATATAAGCAAACTCTTTCCAAAAGAAGAATTGCAAACTATTAACAAGCATATCAGGGAATAAAAAGGAATTGAACTATAAACAAAGGAAACCCAGAATCAGATGGATTTAAAAGTGATTTCTATTAGAACAATTCTAATATTTAGCACACTGTAAAAATAGGCAAAGAAAGCATGTTTTCAGACTCTATGATAAAGGTTTAAGTCTTGATAACTAAACCAGGGAGAGACAAAACAGAAAAAGGAGACAATTGACCAGTATCATTAATGAATATTGGCATAAGGATTCTGCACCCTTATATGTGGTTGAATGACCTTTCTTTTTGAATTTGACATCATTGAAGTAGAGCAGTGGTGTCGAACTCAACTATAAAGGGATCCTTTCTGGACACAAACTGACTTAGAAAAAGCACAAATTTACATTATGTCACATTGTATTTTTACTTATTTTGTTAAATATTTCCCCATTTAACTATTTTACCCTGCATGTGGGAGTTTTGCAGGCTACTTCCTTTTGACACTTCCGATCTAGAGAACTTGTGATGGAGGATATTATCCAAGCATGTTACAGAGAGACGAAAGACACGATGAAAAAAGAAATTTGTGTGGTATTGTCGGTGGTATTGTGTGGTATTAAATGGGAGGAGACTTTTTGGGAAAAGTGAAATAATAAAGCACACCCCCACACCCCCATAAGGCCATTGTAACATTAAAAATATATATGCAGAAGAGAACAGAAGAATATTTAAAAAGAACTACAAATGAGCAGTACAGTTTTGAAAGGAATGTGTAGAATTATTATATGCTTTTTTTAAAAAGCACATTATATGAAATAGAGATTCATGATTTCATACAAAATCTCTTTTTATGTTCTGCTGTGTGTGTGGCCAGCCCGTCAGAGAAGGGAGGAAATTGGTGGGGACTGCATAAGGGGAGAAAAGGACTCCTAGGGAAGGGGGATGTTTTGTTAGCAGCCACTTCAAGTTTGAGTTTACTTTGCTCAGAGTCTGAGTGTATGTGCAGAGGGGAGTGTGAAGTTCACAGTTTTATTCTACTCTGGTCCTTGCTATATGTTGAAGGAAAAAAAATATTGTATTCTATATTTTAGGCACAATTCTTCCAGAAACAGTTTTTATGAAAGTTATTTTAAATTTAAGCATTATTCTACTTGGAGAGAAATGTCCAACTGGCATACCCTCAGATAGCTTTCTCTAATATGAGATATTTTTAAGTAACATTTATAGAAGTCTTGAACAAGGAAACTTTCGCTGTTTAATAAAACCAATTTGAGATTAACATTCTATTTCATATAATAAAACAGTAGTCAGTCTTTCCAGGATGCTTCTGGAGAATCATCCTTATAAGACCCCCTAATTTCTTTTTAACCAATCCCCTCAAAGAGTTTACCCTTCAAAGGGTAATTTCCTAATCCCTTCATGAAATGGGGAAAAAAAAGGTACTGCCCTTATTGAGTCATGTCCAACTCTTCATGACCCTATTTAGGATGTTGGTGAAAAGAATGGCAAAAATAGCCATTTCCTTCTCCAGCTCATTTTACAGATGAGGAAACTGAGGCAAACAGGTTTAAGTGATAAACATATCAGGGTCATACTGTGTCTGAGGCTGCATTTGAACTCAGGTCCTCCTGACTTCAGGGGCAGCACTTTACCCACTGTGCCACTTAGCTCCCTTTAATTGGGTCATAAATCAACCCCTCAAGAGAAGGGGAAGATAATAACCTTAACTAGTTTGGTTACCACCTTTAGCAATGTTCCAGGACCTTAGCTTTGTTTTTTTTTTCTTTAGCTTTCATTCTTGACAAGCTTTCCTAAAAGAGCTAGAAAAGAACTTTAATGGAGGATATTGTTTCCCAAGAAATTTGATCAAGAACTGTCACAATTTCCTTTCAGGTAAGTCTGGAAAGAACTCAGACTGGAGAAATAATTATTTCTTAACATTTCTAGGTGAACTAAAACAATTTTTTAATGTGATTTCATGTATGCCTTCTCAGTAAATATCCCTTTGTAAAAGCTAATTGATACTAATTGGCTAATTGGTATTGATGAGATATTAACTGATTAAATTATATTGGAAAGCACACTGTGGGACCTCCTAGGAAATCTTCAATTCCTCAGGGTTGCTTCTAGATCCCTGAGGGGAGAAATAGTTAGCCTTCCTCTGGGGACTTGCCAGTGTATGCTGGGGTTGGGAGGATAAACCAAGAAGTTGTACTCCATATAAAATGGGGATAATGATACCTGTAGTGCCTAATCCCCAGGTTGTTGTGAGACTCAAATGAGACAGTTGCATTTTCTTAAAGAGCAATAATACTTGTCAAAATTCTCAGCCCACAACCTTCCGTCAAATTTGGGCTATGAGGTTTCTAGGTAGTAAGGACCATTTCCCAAACTTAAATATATTCCAGAATTAGGATTACATTGACATTTAAAATACTATGGTTCTGATAAGATGATACCTGGTGAGCAGGTGAATTGGTAGGAGAAAAACAAGATAATGTTTCATTTCTTATATTCATTTTATTACTGTAAGTAGGGCATGTCTATCCTGAAACAGGCTTGTATGCTGCTATCTGAGGTCATTGCCATAACGTGAAAGGATGTTTTCACCAATTTAGAAGGTAGCATGGACCAGATAGCATGATCCAGAATGATTTTTAGCAGATTCAGAGCTTTATTCATGTGGGTATGGTTTGATAATATGATCAAAAGCTGTAATATGTCCTACACATAGTCAAAAACACATTCCATCTCAGGCTGATCTTAAGGATGTTGTCAAACATTCCATATACTTAAGTTAAAATACAGTACATTGACTATGCATAACTCTACCCTCAGGTTCCCTGTTTTAATCAGTGAATATTGGTCTTGAGTCTTCCTGGTCAGGAGAGAAATGAAAGCTAAAAAGAGCATATCCCTAGCAGTACTCTAAATGGTTTCACCGGGAGTGTTATGATCCTTCATTTTTTGTCTTGTGGTCAGTAACAGGTTCATCTATTCACTCTATGGCAGTCATGTCAATCACTTCTTTCAGTACCTGTCTACATGGTCATGGCCATATATCTACAGTTTTAATTTTTTTGTCACAGGATCAGATAACCCTGGAACCATCTCTTGGCTAACACTGGCATAAGAAGCAACATTCAACTTAAACGAACTGATGCAAAGTGAAGTGAGCAGAATCAGGAGAACTTTGTATACAGTAACAGCAATGTTGTACAATTGTGAATGACTTTGCTCTTCTAAGCAATACAATGATCCAAGACAATTCCATGGTGAAAAATGCTATCCACTGCCAAGGAAAGAACAGATGGAGTCTGAATACAGATCGAAGCTTGTTCTTTTTCACTTTCTGTATTTTTTCATGTTTTTACCCCCTTTGGGTCAGTGTCTTCTTTCACAACATGACTAATACAGTAATATATTTTGCATGACTGAACATGTATAGCCTATATCAAATAGCTTACTGTCTCAGGAAGTGAGGAGGGTGAGGGAGGGAGAGAGAAAATTTGAAACTCAGGAATTTTTAAAAATGAATGTTAAAAATTTTCTTTCCATATAACTGAGGAAAAAATAAAGTATAATTTTTTTTTAAAAAAAGCAATCTCCTTAGCAGCCATTTGTTGCTTACTGTATACTACTAACTGTAGAGCAATTTCTGCACAGTGAAATTTTGAATATGAGGCCTTACTTGAACTATCCACTAGAAATATAGTCTTAGGGCCTTACTTTTTGCATAGTTTTGCTAGACTTGGTTTGTGAGGGTTAACTTTGAGTTTCCTATTTTTTCCATGGCCATCATATCTGCTATTAATGGAAGGAAGAGAAAGAACACTCTGATCAACATTGTTTTGTAGAAATTATATAATGAGATCTTGGCTAAGTTATACTACCTCAAATGTTTAGAGTTTTTAAGTAATAATCATTTAGGAACATAAATGACAAAAGAGGCTGAGTGATTTTCCTATACTTGAAATTCTCATTGCAGAGTATAGCTAGTTAGTTTTCCTAGAGCCTTAGATAACTTCTTGGGAATTACACAGATGCTTTCAGTTGGCACTGTTGTACAGTCAGGGAAGAATTGTATTAATATGATTTTATAAGTCTATATCAATTTGTGAACAAGACCAAGGGCTTACCTGTCATCCAGAGATTGAGTCTAGTGATATTAGGGCTCATAGATTTAGAGCTGGAAATGACCTCAAAGACCATTTAGCTAAGTCACTTTAATTTTACAGATGAAGAAACAGGTCAAGGGAGATTAATTGATTTGATCAAGGCCACATAAGTTGTAAGCATCAAACACAAGATTTGAACCCAGGAGCCAACTGACTGTCTTTAAACTTTCTTTTGTACCACATGGACTCATAGACATACAGAGTTAATACTTCTGGATAGCAAAAGTAAAGGTATGTCTGCAACGGGGTTTGTCCTATCTTGTGCTACCATCCTAGGTGAGTAACCTGAGGCATATACTGTGTGGGACCTGTGAGAAAAGACATCTGCAAGAGGCCCGAAGATCTGAAGAAAAGGAATTGGATCTTCCTTTATTGTTTTTGCTTTTTTGCTTTTCTTATTCCAAAATGCACTACATTTCTATATATTTGCATCCCCTTTGAATTTCTCTTTTGTTTCTTTGGTGAGACTTGCCACCATGAATTCAACTTTGTCTATCCTGCCAATTATTTCTTCTATTAAGGCCATAAATTCTGCTTTCATAATTCACTTCCCTTTTAAACTATTCAGGAAGATACTGTTTTCTTGGGAATCCACAGTGTCCACAGGTGGGCATTATCAAGTATGTATTTTCCTTTGTCGTACAATATTCAAACATATCTGAACTTTTTTTTTTACTTAATTTGTAAGTCATACTGCCTTTTGTTACTAATATTCGCCTTTTTGATTTATCTGAATTTTATTTTAAGATCTTTGGTAATTTTAGTTGTCTATTTGTCTGTCTCTCTCTCTCTCTTTTTCTTATAGTCACACTTTCTGACTTTTTCTTTTGAGCTTGGTTTCCCTGAGGGTTGAACCTCAAAGCCATCTCAATCTCCTCCTGTGCTGGGCAATTCATGACTCATCAACCTTGGCTTCTGCCTGACATCACTTCTGCAGGGACAGAACTGAGTGAATATGGGTTCAGGGCTCTTTATCTCAGGCTTAGTAGGATGTCAAACTGCCCTATTCCTCAGTTTTCTGACTGAACAAGCTTTTGCACTTTGGATTTCCATGACACTGAGAGGAGGGATGATGTATAGACTTGAATTGTGTGGCAAGTCCATGGTCAGCTTATGCAGCTCTGCTGATGGAGAGTGGTGGGCAGAGGAGAAGGGGGTGCTTTTAGAGTATAGGGATTACTAGCCTCTAGGTTGAGTTCTTCAAGTTTTTAACCTTGTGTAAGTTCTTAGTGTCCTTGTCTGTGGAGACAACTGAAATTGCTTGATTGTTTATGCATAATCCCTATTTTGGAGAGGTTTGAAAGGATGTAAAGTTGAAGAAAATAATCTAATTCTCCTTCTTGTTGGTCATATTACCCAGAAAGGCAAGAAATCTTTTATAGAGACTTGGTGTACTTGAGAATTTCTGGAAAAGGGGAAAGGATAGAGTCCCAAGATTGATGAAGTTTGTCATTTTCCACAGATTTCCATAGGTCTCTTTAGCAATTCTATCTATGCCTGAAATGGGAAATTTTTGGTCCTCCCAGTTGGTATAAGACATGAAGACCGGAAATAGCACTTAAAGGACTACCATAGCAAAGAAGGCATAAAACTTGACCTCAAATGTACTCAGGTGAACCCTGCAAAGAAGGAGATTTCAAAATTGTTTTAAAATTCATTGTGGGGTAGGTTTTTCTAAGAAACTGACGACTCTGCACCCCCTCATACCACAACATATCCCTCCAATGAGGAAACCTTGAGAGCTTCTTAAGTATCTATTTTTAAATATTCCTAGGAAGTCTTATATTGTGACTTCATAGATAATGACACAGTTGTGGTTTGTTATAAGTATGCAAAGACTGTAAATGGTATAGAAAATCTTGAACAACTTTGTATCTTTTCTGTTTCCAACTGGAACTTTTATTTTTTCATGTTTACTTTTACTTTTTTTTCTTAATTGCATGTAAACAAAAATTTTAACATTCATTTAAAAAAAATTTGAGTTTCCAATTCTTTCCCTCTTTCCCCTTCCCTTTCTTTGAGAAGGCAAACAATTTAATATAGATTATACATATACAGTCATGCATAACATTTCCATATTAGCCATATTACAAAATAAAATGCAGACCAAAGAAGACCCCAAAAATAATAAAGTAAAAAAAGTATGCTTCAGTCTGCATTCAGACTCTATTAGTTCTTTCTCTGCACTTTTTCATCCTAAGTCCTTCAAAATTGTTTTGGATTATTGTATTGCTGAGAATAGCTAAGTCATTCATTGTTAATTATCATACAGTATTGCTGTCCAACTGGAACTTTAGAACCTCCTTGGTTGTTTACAGGAACACTCTTTATGAAGAAAATTTCTGTGATTTTCACAACCAAGGTGGACAGGAGTGGGGACTCTCCCTCTCTTCTCCCTCCGCATAAAGGGAATTACTTAAGAGAGTTGACCTGTGAATTACTATCAGGGGAACACATTATGGACTTTATTCCAGCTAGCCTTAAGTCATACAGTTATGAGACTTTGGGTAGCAAGACTGTTCTGAATGTTGGGAGCAGTACAAAGGTCAGTGTAGACTGCTTCAAGGATTTTGTATTTGACTTTTGCACAGAGAGTGTGAGTCAGCACAGAGTCCTACAGAAGAATGAAATGTACATGATGAAAGACATTGCCTGGTAGGAACCAAACTGCTGAAAAACAGATCACATGTGGTCTGTGACAAACAGAAGTTGAAAAATATGAATTTAATAAACATCAAAAAAAACCCCACATTTCCATATCCAAAATAGAATGGAAAGAGATACTTGAAACTACCAATCTCTATTATATACAGTTGACTTTTAAAGAAAAATCATGTGAAACAAGTATACTGTGGCCCTTGTCTCTCAGGATAGGCTTGCTACATATCTTCCAAGGTTCTAAGGTGCCCTGAGGGGTTGGAGTGCTTCTGTTCTTAACCACCATCAGTCCAAATCCTTACTTTTCAGGGGTCACTGATTAGCACCAGTTTGATTTAGTCACCTAAAACCAGATGGCTTTCAAACACGATGTTTACTTCAAAGATACAACAAGAACAAGTCTTATAAATATTTTCCGCAATACCTTTAGCATATACTCTCCCCTTTACCACCTCAGTCACGTTGAATTCCACCAAGGTCACATTCAAAGAAGGTATTGCTGCTTCTGGATGGATGTTTACTTTAGTTATTTCTGGCATGGATCTGGAAAGTTGCTCTTGAAGATTGCTCCTTGGGGTATTGATGCTGGGCAGGCTGCCACACCTGTCTTACACCCCAGGTTTTGGAGGATTAACCTCATCTTGATGACCTTTTGAACTCATTTACTCATTGAACTCATGGAACTCACGGAAAAGGAACAAATGAAAAGACCAAAGACTGAAGCTCATTTCTTGAGGATATGGACTCAGAGTGGGAGAGAACCCTAAAATTTCTCCCCTTATAGCATGGTCTTTCCTCAGACACTATGAGTGAAGAAGTCACTGAATGAAGGCAAATGAGTGAATAAGACAAAAGATGCAATAATTGATGTTGATAGTTGCTTTTGAATGCCACTGAAGTCAATCAGAAAACTCATCACTGCAAGATTAACCAACTGAAGACTTATAAAATATCTATGAATGTTCTCCAGGATAATTCCTTTTTTTGGTTTTCAGAAACCATCTCCTCAATGTGCTCTGTTTTGAGAGATTGCATCAGCTGAGTAAGCTGATGGGATCTGTGCCATCTGCCAGGTCCTTGTTACATGTTCAACATACTACTTTCAAAGCTATCCCTTCAGTTCTCCTCTTCTGTTCTGCTCTCTGAGCATTTTAAAAAATGCTTTAATGACCCACTTTTCTTTTTTTTAGGCAATTGTGTCACTGCTCCTCAGGGTTATCCCTAGAATCCTGAGGAGGAATATATCTAGCCTTATTCTGGGAGGGTATGTCTGGAGTATTGCTACACATGGCTCTTTTTTTCTTTAATGTAATTTTATTTTTAGTTCCAAATTTTTCCCCTCTACCACTCACTGAGAAAGCAAGAAAAACAAAGACCTTTAAAAAAATATAGTCAAGCCAAACAAATTACAACAGTAACCATGGCCATGAAGTGTGTGTGTATGTGTGTGTTGAGAGAGAGAGAGAGAGAGAGAGAGAGAGAGAGAGAGAGAGAGAGAGAGAGAGAGAGAGAGAGAGAGGGAGAGTATATATGTGTGAGATAATTACTAATATATATATCTCGAAGGGTATAAAAGTATTCCAAACTCAGAAAAATAAGAGCAAGGGGATAGGAGGACAGGATAATGGAAGGATTCTTGGAGGAATGGTTAAGTTAAGGAATAGGAGGGCAAGGTAGCAGACAAAAGAAAAGCAAAGGAGTGAGGAGGGACAGGGTGAAAAGGATAATGAGGAAAAATAGAAAGGAATAAAATAGACAAATAATTATAACTTAGAATGTGAATGGAATGAATTTACCCATAAAATGGAAACAGCAGATTAAAAATATGATTTCAACAATATGCTGCTTTCAGTAAACTCTATAAAAATGAGAGGGGAGGAGCCAAGATGGCAGAGTAGAAAGATGCTAGCTCCGTATGCTAGCTCCGAATCCACAGCCCATAAATTTCCTGTAAAAAGAACTCCCCACAAATTCTGGAGCATTGCAAGTCACGCACCAACCCAGTGGAAGAGATTTTCATTCCAGAGAGCCCTGGAAAGCTGTCCCCAGGGGTCCGTTGTGCTCCGGACAGCAGAGCCCACCCCTGCGCTGCCCTGGCCACGTGGCCCCAGAGGAGCAGATCTGAGCAGGCTTCAGGGACAGAACCGCTGGCGGCCGCAAAGGTCCCTCCAACTGCAGGCACTACAGGTCAGTGACAGAGACTTCTGGGCTGGCCGAGAGGGGAGCAGGGTGTCTCCGTGACTTGGCCCCCTCGGGAGGCAGCGGCAGAGGCAGCAGCGACCCAGGACTCCCCGAGCAGACAGGAGCTCAGGACCATTACTGAAGGTCTCTGCATAAACCTCTTGAGGGAACTGAGCCTGGGAGGTGGCCCTGCCCCCACCCAAGCACCAGAACTTAAGCTCACATTGAATAGCAGCTGCGCCCGCCACTGAAAGCCCCGAGGCTGGGGAGCAGCATTTGAATCTCAGACTCCAAGCACTAGCTGAGCAGATCTAGGCAGGGGTGGAGAGGAATCTCAGAAGTCAAGTAACTGGCTGGGAAAATGCCCAGAAAAGGGAAGAAAAAATAAGACCATAGAAAGCTACTTTCTTGGGGGACAGATGTTCCCGCCTTTCATTTCTGATGATGAGGAACAATTTTTACCATCAGGGACAGACGTGGAGGTCAGGGCCTCTGTATCCCAGACATCCCAGGTGGATGTCCGGTGGGCTCAGGCCATGTGAAGAGCTCAAAAAAGGATTTTGAAAATAAAGTTAGACAGGTGAGGAAAAACTGGGAAGAGAAATGAGAGAGATGCAAGAAAAGCATGAAAAACGGGTCAATACCTTGGTAAAGGAGACCCAAAAAAATGCTGAAGAAAATAACTCCTTGAAAAATAGGCTAACTCAATTGGCAAAAGAGGTTCAAAAAGCCAATGAGGAGAAGCATGCTTTCAAAAGCAGAATTAGCCAAATGGAAAAAGAGGTTCAAAAGCGCACTGAAGAAAATACTTCTCTCCAAATTAGAGTGGAACAGATGGAGTCTAATGACTTTCTGAGAAACCAAGAAATCACCAAACAAAACCAAAAGAATGAAAAAATGGAAGAGAATGTGAAATATCTCATGGCAAAAACAACTGACCTGGAAAATAGATCCAGGAGAGACAATTTAAAAATTATGGGACTACCTGAAAGCCATGATCAAAAAAAGAGCCTAGACATCATCTTTCATGAAATTTTAAGGAAAGCTGCCCTGATATTCTAGAACCAGAGGGCAAAATAAGTATTGAAGGAATCCATCGATCACCGCCTGAAAGACATCCAAAAAGAGAAACTCCTAGGAACATTGTGGCCAAATTCCAGAATTCCCAGGTCAAGGGGAAAATATTGCAAGCAGCTAGAAAGAAATAATTCCAGTATTGTGGAAATACAATCAGGATAACACAAGATCTAGCAGCTTCTACATTAAGGGATGGAAGGGCATGGAATAGGATATTCCAGAAGTCAAAGGAACTAGGACTCAAACCAAGAATCACCTATCCAGCAAAACTGAGTATAATACTTCAGGGGAAAATATGGTCTTTCAATGAAACAGAGGACTTTCAAGCATTCTTGATGAAAAGACCAGAGCCGAAAAGAAAATCTGACTTTCAAACACAAGAATGAGAAGAAGCATGAAAAAGTAAACAGCAAAGAGAAGTCATAAGGGACTTACCAAAGGTGAACTGTTTACATTCCTACATGGAAAGACAATATTTGTAACTCTTAAAACTTTTCAGTATCTGGGTAGTTGGTGGGACCACATACACACACACATACACACACATGCACACATGTGCACACATGCACACATACACACATGCATGCACACACAGAGACAGAGAGCACAGAGTGAATTGAATAGGATGGGACCATATCTTAAAAGAAATTAAGGTAAACAGTGAGAAAGAAATGTAGTGGGAGGAGAGAGGGTGAAATGGAATGGGGTAAATTATATCTCATTCAAGAGACAAGCAGGAGACTTTTTAGTGGAGGGAAAAAGAGGAGAGCTGAGAAAAAAAAACATGAAGTTTACCCTCATCAAATTCGACTAAAGGAAGGAGTAAAATGCACACTCATTTTGGTATGAAAACCTATCTTACAGTACAGGAAAGTGGGGGAAGAGATAAGCAGGGAGGGAGGGATGATGGAAGGGAGAGAAATGGGAAAAGGGAGCAATTTGAAGTCAACACTCAGGGAGGGACAGGATCAAAAGACAGAATAGAAACAATGGGGGGCAGGATAGGATGGAGGGAAATACAGTTAGTCTTACACAACAATGAAAATAGGGAAACTACACTGTCTCAGCAATATTGTTCAATATTATTTAAACCATTTAAAATACCTGGGTAGTATAAAATACGTGATAGTATACCTGCCAAAACAGGCACAGGAACTGTATGAACATAAACATAAAATACTTTTTATACAAATAAAGTCAAATCTAAATAATTGAAGTAATATCATTCATGGATAGGTAAAGCATAATAAAAAAATGACAATCTTACCTGACTAACCTATTTATTCAATGCCATCCCGGCTAAATTACTAAAAGAAAAATTATCTTACAGAGTTAGAAAAAATAAGAGTGCATTTGGAAGAACAAAATGTCATTAATTTCAAAGAAATCAGGGAAAAAAAGGAGTAAAGGAAGTAGATTCAGTGGTATCAGACCTTAAACTATATTACAAAGTGAGAGCTTTGTTGAAGTGTAAAATGGAATTTCTATTATTTTAAATTAAAAATCTCTGGTATAAATAAAACCAATGTAGTCAAGAATAGAAAGAATGCAGAAAATTGGGGGAAAACTTTCATAGACAATCTCTTAGATTGGGTTGGAATATTGCTGTGATATAGGAAATGATGAGCTATTTCATTTAGATAAACATGGAAAGACTTGAACTTATGAAGAAGGAAGATGCTATCTCCCTTCAAAGAAAGAGATGACAAATGGAAATATGCATAGTATGGTCTTACATATATGGTGTATGAGTGTATATATGTGCATGTTTATAGATATCCATGTATATATATCTTTATTTGTAGCCTCTTCTAGGGCATGAGAGGGACAAGCGAGAGGGGAGAAAAACAAAAAGTACACAGCAGAAAACAAGAAAACCTACAAGGAAGCAAAGAAAAGCTGGATAACTTTGAAAACCATGTGTAATATTATATAGGTTTTCTTGAGATGGAATTTTGTTTTATATCAAATCCTCTCTTATGTTCTGCTGTGTACATGGCAGTGTTCTTTTCTCATTTTGTATTTAAGTTTAAATGAATTTAAAAATTTATATAGAAAAATAAATCCACCCCCCAATAAAACCATCCCCTTCATTTCCTATAGCACAACAGCATTCCATCACATATGTGTGTGTATATATATATATACATATATACACGTATATACACATATATACATATGTAAATATATATGCCATAACTTATTCCCCCATTCTCCCATTGAATGGCATCCTCCCTTGCTTTCCAGTTACTTGCCACCATGAAAAATCTATTATAAATATTTTTGTATGTAGGGGTTCTTTTTCTCTTATTTAAATCTCTTTGATTCTTTCAAAAATATGATGTCATGACACTGACTCAACAAATGTATTCCAACCTAATCACATTTCTTTCAGAAGAACCTCCCCTAAGTTACAAGGAAATTCCATGGATACTTTGTCATGGATTTAAGTGCATCCACACCTGAAGAATACTGTTTCAGTATCAGTCTTTTAAAATCAGATTGGCCAGCTATAAAACTCCCTGTGCAATCAGCCCCCTTGAAAAAGGAAAGCTATTTGTCCAGAGCTTCTGACGTTCTGGTCTCAGACACAGCAGAGATCGCTTTTGACACATTATAAATGAATATCCCTTTGTCAGTGATGCAGATATCTTTCGTAAAAAGATGAAAACTTATAAAGTGTAAACCTATCACCTTTAAAACATGTTTGGTGAAATAAGCAGGTAGGTGTCTGGGATCTCTGCTAAGTATTACTGTCCTACTTGATCAGCTGCAATGGCATATACAGAGAACCTTGCCATCACATGAAATAACTGAGGAACGAATCCACACTTGTGAGAAGCATAATCTCCATGGTAAAGACACCAGTTGGGTGTTGACATGAAAGAAATAATGTGTAGATTTAGATGATTCTGAAAAGAGAAAAAGGTATGCTTCTATGCTTCAAGGAAACTTTGTCTATATCAGTAAGAGTGAATAAGAAGGAGTTTATTAGAATATTTCAACCCAGGGGAATATGTTCACATCATTAAATCTATGGAGTGGGACAGCATTGTCCATGAAGCCTTGGAATAATATGACCTGCTATACTACAAAACCACCACCATCACCACCACCAAAAACAAGAGTTGCTTCTGAGAAAATTGCCACAGTACAGAGATATTAAGAATCAAAGATGAGCTCACTAGTGTATAGAGGTGGTACAGTAAGGGATTCTTTTTTTTTTTAATATAAATTTATTTATGTAACTTTTTACATTCATTTTCACAAAGTTTTGGGTTCCAAATTTTCTTCCCATTTATCCCCTGCTCCCACCCCAATACACCGAGCATTCTAATTTTCCCTATCACCAATATGCCCTCTCTTCTATCTTCCCTGCCTTCTCTTATCCCCATCTTCTCTTTTGTCCTGTAGGGCCAGATGACTTTCTATTCCCCATTAACTGTATTTCTTATTTCCTAGTAGCAAGAACAATACTCAACAGTTGTTCCTAAAACTTTGAGTTCCAAATTCTCCCCATCCCTCCCTCCCCACCCGTTACCTTTGGGAAGGTAGGCAATTCAATATAGGCCATATCTGTGTAGTTTTGCAAATGACTTCGATAACAGTCGTGTTGTGCAAGACTAACTGTATATCCCTCCATCCTATCCTGCCCCCCATTGTTTCTAATCTGTCTTTTGATCCTGTCCCTCCCTGAGTGTTGACTTCAAATTGCTCCCTCCTCCCATTGCCCTCCCTTCCATCATCCCTCCCTCCCTGCTTATCTCCTTCTCCCCCACTTTCCTGTATTATAAGATAGGTTTTCATACCAAAATAAGTGGGCATTTTATTCCTTCCTTTAGTCAAATGTGATGAGAGTAAACTTCATGTTTTTTTCTCAGCTCTCCTCTTTTTCCCTCCACTAAAAAGTCGTTTGCTTGCCTTTTGAATGAGATATAATTTACCCCATTCCATTTCACCCTCTCTCCTACCAGTACATTTCTTTCTCACTGTTTACCTTAATTTCTTTTAAGATATGGTCCCATCCTATTCAATTCACTCTGTGCTCTCTGTCTCTGTGTGTGCATGCATGTGTGTATGTGTGCATGTGTGCACATGTGTGCATGTGTGTGTATGTGTGTGTGTATGTGGTCCCACCAACTACCCAGATACTGAAAAGTTTTAAGAGTTACAAATATTGTCTTTCCATGTAGGAATGTAAACAGTTCACCTTTGGTAAGTCCCTTATGACTTCTCTTTGCTGTTTACTTTTTCATGCTTCTTCTCATTCTTGTGTTTGAAAGTCAGATTTTCTTTTCGGCTCTGGTCTTTTCATCAAGAATGCTTGAAAGTCCTCTGTTTCATTGAAAGACCATATTTTCCCCTGAAGTATTATACTCAGTTTTTTTGGGTAGGTGATTCTTGGTTTGAGTCCTAGTTTCTTTGACTTCTGGAATATCCTATTCCACGCCCCTTAATGTAGAAGCTGCTAGATCTTGTGTTATCCTGATTGTATTTCCACAATGCTGGAATTGTTTCTTTCTAGCTGCTTGCACTATTTTCTCCTTGATCTGGGAACTCTGGAATTTGGCCACAATGTTCCTAGGAGTTTCTCTTTTTGGATCTCTTTCAGGCGGTGATCGATGGATTCCTTCAATACTTATTTTGCCCTCTGGTTGTAGAATCTCAGGGCAGTTTTCCTTGATAATTTCATGAAAGATGATGTCTAGGCTCTTTTTTTTTCTGGGATTTATTTATTTATTTGCCTTTTTACATTCATTTTCACAAAATTTTGGGTTGCAAATTTTCTCCCCTTTTATCCCCTCCCCCCACCCCAATACCCCAAGCAATCTAATTTTTCCTATCTCCAATCTGCCCTCTCTTCTGTCATCCCTCCCTTCTCTTGTCCCCATCTTCTCTTTTTTCCTGTAGGGCCAGATGACTTTCTATTCCTCATTAATTGTATGTGTTCTTTCCTAGTAGCAACAACAATAATAAATAGTTGTTCCTAAAACTTTGAGTTCCAAATTCTCCCCATCCCTCCCTCCCCACCCATTCCATTTGGGAAGGCAGGCAATTCAATATAGGCCATATCTGTGTAGTTTTGCAAATGACTTCCATGATAGTCGTGTTGTGTAAGACTAACTGAATTTCCCTCCATCCTATCCTGCCCCTCATTGTTTCTATTCTGTCTTTTGATCCTGTCCCTCCCCAAGAGTGTTGACTTCAAATTTCTCCCTCCTCCCATTGCCCTCCCTTCCATCATCCCCCCCTCTGCTTATCTCCTTCTCCCCCACTTTCCTATACTGTAAGATTAGTTTTCATACCAAAATGAGTGTGCATTTTATTCCTTCCTTTAGTCAAATGTGATGAGGGTAAACTTCTTGTTTTTTTTTCTCAGCTCTCCTCTTTTTCCCTCCAGTAAAAAGTCTCCTGCTTGCCTCTTGAATGACATATAATTTACCCCATTCCATTTCACGTCTTTCCTCCCCCTACCTTTGTCTCTCAACATTTACCTTAATTTCTTTTAAGATATGGTCCCATCCTATTCAATTCACTCTGTGCTCTCTGTCTCTGTATGTGCATGCATGTGTGTATGTGTGTGTGCGTGCATGCGTGTACATGTGTGTTTGTGGTCCCACCAACTACTCAGATACTGAAAAGTTTTAAGAGTTACAAATATTGTCTTTCCATGCTGGAATTGTTTCTTTCTAGCTGCTTGCAAGATTTTCTCCTTGACCTGGAAGTTCTGGAATTTGGCCACAATGTTCCTAGGAGTTTCTCTTTTGGATCTCTTTCAGGTGGTGATCAGTGGATTCTTTCAATACTTATTTTGCCCTCTGGTTGTAGAATGTCAGGGCAGTTTTCCTCAATAATTTCATGGAAGATGATATCTAGGCTCTTTTTTTGATCATGACTTTCAGGTAGTCCCATAATTTTTAAATTGTCTCTCCTGGATCTATTTTCCAGGTCAGTTGTTTTTCCCATGAGATATTTCACATTCTCTTCCATTTTTTCATTCCTTTGGTTTTGTTTTGTGATTTCTTGGTTTCTCAGAAAGTCATTGGACTCCATCTCTTCCATTCTAATTTTGAAAGAACTATTATCTTCAGTGAGCTTTTGAACCTCTTTTTCCATTTGGCTAATTTTGCTTTTGAAAGCATTCTTCTCCTCATTGGCTTTTTGAACCGCTTTTGCCAATTGAGTGAGCCTATTTTCAAGGTGTTATTTTCTTCAGCATTTTTTTGGGTCTCCTTTAGCAAGGTATTGACCCATTTTTCATGCTTTTCTTGCATCTCTCTCATTTCTCTTCCCAGTTTTTCCTCCACCTGTCTAACTTGATTTTCATAATCCTTTTTGAGCTCTTCCATGGCCTGAGCCCACTAGACATCCACCTGGGATGTCTGGGATAGAGGGGCCTCGACCTCCACGTCTTTCCCTCATGGCAAGCATTGTACTTCCTTATCAGAAATGATGGGAGGAAGAAACATCTCTTCCCCAAGAAAGTAGTTCTCTATGGTCTTATTTTTCTTCCCTTTTCTGGGCATTTTCCCAGCCAGTTACTTGACTTCTGAGATTCCTCTCCACCCCCGCCTAGATCTGCTCAGCTAGTGCTTGGGGTCTGAGATTCAAATGCTGCTCCCCAACCTCGGGGCTTCCAGTGGTGGGCGCAGCTGCTCTTCAATGTGAGTTTAAGTTCTGGTGCTGGGTGGGGGGAGGGCCGCCTCCCAGGCTCAGTTCCGTCAGGGGGTTTATGAAGAGAACTTCAACAATGGAGCTCCTGTTTGCTCCAGGAGTCCCGGACTGCTGCTGCCTCTGCCGCTGCCTCCCGAGGGGGCCCAAATCACAGAGACTCCCCACTCTCTTCTCAGCCAGCCCAGAAGTCTCTCTCACTGACCTGGAGTGCCTGTGGGTGGAGGGACCCTCGTGGCTTCCAGAGGTTCCGTCCCTGAAGCCTGCTTGGATCTGCTCCCCTGTGGCCTGTATAAACATGTGTATACACACCTATACCCTGCCCCCCCACACCCATTTTTTCTCTGAAGCTTACATTTTGTATGACCTTGGGTAAATCACTCAATCTTTTTGAGCCTAATTTCCTCATCTGTAAAATGAGAAAGACCTCTGATGTTTCTTCTACCTTTTAGATCTATGATCCTATGATTCTACCTCAAAACTAAGTATCTGGGGGCTAAAGGATTCACTATCCATGTACAGAGCCACAAAATTAATGTCAAAATATTTAAAGTTGAAAGAAGTTTTTAGTAATAATTTTAGTAATAAATTTTGTAAAGGGCACCATCATCCATGAACCCCACAGTGTCCACCTTAGGTAACTGTCCTAGGAAAAGATTCTTCTTATTATAAACATAGTCATCTCTTGGGATGTTCAGCAGTTTCCTCCCATGTGGTCCATATGATGTTTGGTATTATGGGTAACTAGGCCTTGGGTTATCCCAGAAGCATACAACGTACTACCTGGACCCTCTTGAAAAAGAATAGATGGGTCAAGTTAGTACTATATGTATTGACTCTGTATGTGAAGCACTATACTAGGCACTTGGTATGCAGACAAAAAATGAAACACTCTTCATCCACATGGAGTTTCCATTCCATCAGGGGAGACAATATATACATATATTAGCATATACAAATTAAATGTAAGGTAATTTTGTCATTAGCATTTGGGGGAATTAGAAATGGACTCATGTAGAAGGTGTTCCCTGAGCTTAGCTTTGAAGGAAATGGAATTCTAAGAAGGCATAAGTACATTCCAGGCATAGGAGACAGCCTGTGCACTGTGTGAGAAAGAGCAAGAAAGTAATTTTGGATTGTGGAGCTCATGAAGGGGAATTATGCATAGCAAAGATAAAAAGGTAGGTTGAAACTGATGAGGACTGGAAGAGAGGAGTGAGATGCCTCCCCACCAAAAACCAGAGTACAGGGACAGCTCACCTGGAATGAACTCGAGGACTCAAGCATTCTTGAGGTTGAGGTAAGGATTTATTACGCTTTTCAGCAGGCAAGAGTTCTTAGGGAACTGTAATTTGAATGAGGTACAGGTAAAGTTTATGTAGGATATTCTATAGTAAAACATGTGCCAAATATAGATGATTCAGGGTAGGATTAGGGAGTGGTTAAGGAGTGGTTAGTTCTTAAAGGAAGATGTACTTTTGGTATCTACAGTCCAGGTATTTTACCCAGAGTTCATTGGGAAATAACCCAAGGGGAGCTATATGGAGGTGTGGTTTTAGACCTGAAATGTCACTAAGTCAACTAATGGTCAGGGCTGACTAAGGAATATCAGGCTTCTTTCATCAATGTCTTGTTAGAATAAATGTAAGGGAGCATATGAATATCTAAGTCTTAGTAAATATCATTATGACCCAGTTCACAACCAGTTCAGCCAGTACACAGCTAGTTCAGACTAATAAGTTCTATAGGTGCAGCTGGCTACTGTATCAGGAAGGAAGATAAGGGTTGTTCCTGGGGCAGGCTATGTTCTTGGGTTGGGGAGAAACTGCCTGGGATAGTGTTTTGAGGCTAGGAAGAAATGTGATTTTTAAAGAGAAATTAGAATTGGAGTCCAAGCACATGTACCCAAGCACTCCATCAGAATCAGGTTGTAGAGGTTTTAAATTCCAAATGGAGTTCGTATTTGATCCTAGAAGTAACAGAGTGCCATTGGAATTTATTAAGAAGGGGAATGACAGAAGAGTCATACCTGTGCTCTAGGAATATCCCTTTGGCAGCTGTAAGGAGGATGGACTGTGAAGGTGAGAGACTTGAGGCAGGGAGGCCAATTCAGAGGCTGTTAGAAATAGTCCAGATGACAGGTGATGAAGGTGGGACCTAGGGTGGTGACTGCATGAATAGAGAGAAAGAGGAGGGCTCCAAGAGATGTTATGGAGGCACACAGCTTAGACCATTAGACTAACTCTATAATAGTTATATATATCAGTGCCAGACTGAAGGCATCCTCAGTCCTTGATTTTTACATTCTGTACATTAATAGCTTATTTGGTAAAAACAGGTTGCTGCCCAGATAGCCAGGCAGCTCCATTTTTTTTTACTACCTACTCTCATACATGCCCAAATCACAAAACCATAATTACTTCCCCTGTGTCCATACCCTTGTAAAACCTGGCAGCCAAACATTGTACTGTCACTTCATCACTGAATGTTTCATTTCATTTATGCCTGACTCTTCTTGATCCCCTTTGGGGTTTTCTTGGCAAGGATACTGGAGTGATTTGCTATTTCTTTTTCCAGCTCATTTTATAGTTGAAGAAACTGAGGCAAATAGGGTTAAGGGACTTCCCCAGGGTCATACAAGCTAGTGCCTGAAGCTGGATTTGAACTCAGGAAAATAAGGCCTCCTGACTCCAGGCCCAGTGTTCTATCCACTTAGTCTTCCAACCCCCTATGTTACTGAATACCAACTCACTAAAAACCCTATAAGGGCTTGTTGCTCTGGCTGAAGGTGAGGGTGAAATATGACTCCATGTGACTTACATATCTTCTTGGATTGAATGGTATCTCTTTTCTATAATTTTCTCTTAAAACGCTTATGTGACTCTATGTGTCTGATATACCTTGTAGTTTTCTGTTTTGGAGGACAGTCTTTCTCTTCTGTTTCCTCTGACTTCTTTTAAAAACTGACTGTGATATTGTCAGGTTGGTGAGATCTGTTCCCCTGCTTTTGAGTGGTTACCAAGCGTATCTTTTGCCATGTGACTCAGTATATCCCCAGCAAGGTTTTTAGCTGTTGCTTTCATGTGAAGTTTCATAATCTCCAGACCTCTTCTGAAAAGAGACATAGCCTTTTGAAAGAGAACTTAAATATTCCACTTATATCCCATTTATATATATTAAATATCTTGTTTCACATGTTACTAAGGATTTTCCTCCCTGCTCATCTTGGCCTCCTGACTTCCTTCAGATCTTTGTTGAAATTCCACCTTCTGCAAGAAGTCTTTGCCCATTCTTCTTAATGGTAGTGCCTTCCCTCAGTTTATCCTGTCCATATCTTCTTTGTACAAGATGCAAATGTCTCATCAATTAGAATGTGACCTTCTTGAAGAAGGGACTGTTTATGCCTTTCTTTGTATCTCCAGCATTTAGCACAGTGTTTGGAATGTAATAGTTGCTAAGTAAACACTTACTGACTTGACTCTGAAAATTTCTTTAATAGACCTGTGCCTTTTTGTAATCACAGGACATGCATGATTTCCCATAATATTTAAGGATATTTTATCTCAAAAAGTTCCGTGCAGGTACATGAACCTTCATAATTACCTTCTCAAAGTGAAATGAAATAGTTTTCTCTTGGTCTATAATTCAGTCAATAAATATTTATTTGTTGATTAATTTTCTCATTTTATTTTATTTTTAAAATTTTATTGATATGCTTTGTTTTTTTTATATTTATAGAATACTCTCATTTCATAAGAAGTTGCTTATAACAAAGTAAAAGAGTTAAACTAATAAAACAGTGACCTCATCTAAAAGAGCATGCAATATTTCATATCTGTAGCACCTCCCATCTTTCAATTTTTAAAAGTTAACAGAAATATATTTTGTCTCCTTCTCATACCCATGCCACTAAAAAAAAAAAAAAGAAAAACTCCTGTAATGAATACATATAGTCAAGCAAATTAAATTTCCTCAATGATTTTATACAAAAATATATGTCTCATTATGCACCCTAAATCCATCACATTTCTTTTATATATAGTATGTTTCATCATTGATCTCTGGAAACATGAATGTATTGATTACAATTGTGATTATAATTATATATAAATATGATTTTGATTATTGATTATATTTATAATCATGAA
Source organism: Bettongia penicillata ogilbyi (assembly GCA_023548195.1). NCBI lineage: Eukaryota > Metazoa > Chordata > Mammalia > Diprotodontia > Potoroidae > Bettongia > Bettongia penicillata. The sequence goes on along the minus strand of JAJHZJ010000665.1, from coordinate 3,152,294 downwards.
TTATATTGATTTTAATTCTTGCAGTTTTCAAAGTTATTTTAGTAGTGTTGTTATTACATAACATGATTCTGCTCATTTCATTTTTCATCAGTTTGTGAAAGTCCTCAAAATTGTTCATCTTTATAATATTGATGTTATGATGTATTCTTTTTTGATTCTCCTTATTTTGTTTTGTATCTGTTCGGACAAGTCTTTCTATGTCTTTTTGAAATGATCTCTTTCCCAATTTCTTTTTCTGCACTAAAAATTATTTAGTAATTTATTTTTTTCACCAATTACATGTAAAAAAATTTTAGCATTCATTTTTAAAACTTTAAGTTCCAAATTTTCTCCCTTCCTCCTTCCCCACCCCACCTCATTGAGAAGGCAAGTAATTTGATATATGTGTGTATACATGTGAAATCATACAAAAAATATTTCCTTATTAGTCATGCTTGAAAGAAAACATAGGCTCCCCTTTCCCCCGCAAAAAAACCCTCAAGAAAAATAAAGTAAAAAAAGTATTCAGTCTGTATTCAGGCACCATCAGTTCATTGTCTGGGGATGGGTAGCATTTTTCATCTTAAGTCCTTCAGAGCTGTCTTGGATCATTGTTGAGAATTGCTGTGTCATTTACAGGTGATCATCTTACAATATTGCTGATATTTTGTACACAGTAATTTCATTTTGTGTCAGTTCATGTAAGCCTTTCCAGGTTTTTCTGAGAGCATCTTGCTCAGCATTTCTTATAGCCCAATAGTATTACATCACAATCTTATGGCACTCTTTGTTCAATCATTCCCTAATTGATGGGCATCCTTCCAATTGCCAATGCCCTGACATCAGAAAAGAACTGCTATAAATATTTCCATATATACAGGCCCTTTTACCTTTTTTAAAAAATTCTCTTTTTGGATATAGTCCTAGTAGTGCCACTGCTAGGTCAAAGGGTAAGCATGGTTTTATAGCCCTTTGGCCATAGTTCCAAATTGCTCTAAAGAATGATTAAATCAGTTCACAACTCCACCAGCAGTTCATTAATGTCTCATTTTTCCCACATCCCTTCCAACATTTATCATTCTCCTTTTCTGTCCTGTTAGCTAATCTAACAGGTATGAGGTAGTACCTCAGAATTGTTTCAATATGCATTCTTCCAATCAACAGCAATTTAGAGCACCTTCTCATATAGCTATAGATAGCTTTGATTACTTCATATCTCTTTGTCATTTATCAATTGAGGAATGGCTCCTGTTTTTATAAATTTGACTCAGTTCTCTATATTTGAGAAATAAGGCCTTTATCAGAGAAATTGCCTCAAAATTTTTTTCACATTTATGATTGCTAAATGTATTTCTCTCCATCCTACTCCCTCCTCCCATTTATTCTATTCTCTTTCTTTTCACCCTGTTCCTTCTTAAAAGTATTTTGCTTCTGACTACTGCCTCCCCCAATATACCCTTCCTTCTATCACCACCCCTGTCCCTTCTCTTATCTAACTTTTCTCCTCCTACTGTCCTATAGGATAAGATAGATTTCTATATACCCAATTGAATATGTATGCTATTCCCTCTTTGAATCAATTCTGATGAGAGTAATGTTCATTCACCCCATTCTATCCCTCCCTTTCCCTTTTTTCCAGTGCATTCCTTTTTCTCACCCCTTAATTTTATTTTTTAGGGGTCATCCCTTCATATTCAACTCACAATTGAGTCATCTGTCTATATATAAACATAACTGCTTTAATAAGGAGAAAGTTTTTGAGTAACAAGTATCATCTTCCCATGTAGGAATGTAAACAGTTTGACCTTATTAAGTCCCTTATGATTTCCTTTTCCTGTTTATCTTTTTATGCTTTGAGTCTATATTTAAAAGTCACATTTTCTATTTGGCTCTGGTATTTTCATCAGGGATGCTTGAAAGTCTTCTATTTCACTGAATGTCCATTTTTTCCCCTTGAAGGATTTTACTCAGTTTTGCTGGATAGGTGATTCTTGATTGTAATCTTCTAGCTCCTTTGCCCACTGATCCTTTAATGTACAGCTGCTAAATCTTGTGTTATCCTGACTGTGGCTCCACAATATCTGGATTATTTCTTTATGACTGCTTCTGATATGTTTTTTAAATTTATTTATTTAAATTTTCAACATTCATTTCCACAAAATTTTGAGCTCCAAATTTTCCCCATTTCTCCCCTCCCCCACCCCAAAATGCTGAGCATTCTAATTACCCCTATCACCAATCTGCCCTCCCTTCTAACATCCCTCCCTTCCCTTATCCCCATCTTCTCTTTTGTCCTGTAGGGCAAGATAAATTTCTATGCCCCATTACCTGTATTTCTTATTTCCTAGTTGTATGCAAGAACAATACTAAAGAGTTGTCCCTAAAACTTTGAGTTCCAACTTCTCTTCCTCCTTCCCTCCCTACCGTCCCCATTGGGAAGGCAAGCAATTCAATATAGGCCATATCTGTGTAACTTTGCAAATGACTTCCATAATAGTCATGTTGTGTAAGACTAACTATATTTCCCTCCATCCTATCCTGTCCCCCATTGCTTCTATTCTCTCTTTTGACTTTGTCCCTCCCCAAGTGTTGACTTCTAATTGCTCCCTCCTCTCATTGCGCTCCCTTCCATCATCCCCCCACCCTGATTATCCTCTTCTCCTCCACTTTCCTGTATTGTAAGATAGGTTTTCATACCAAAATAAGTGTGCATTTTATTCCTTCCTTTAGTCGAATGTGAGGAGAGTAAGCTTCATGTTTTCTTTCTCACCTCCCCGCTTTTGCTCTCCACTGAAAAGTCTTTTACTTGCCTCTTTTATGAGAGATAATTTTCCCCATTCCATTTCTCCCTTTCTCCTCCCAATATATTCCTCTCTCACCCCTTAATTTCATTTTTTAAGATAAGATCCCATCCTATTCAGCTCACTGTGTGCTCTCTGTCTCTGTGTCTCTGTCTGTGTGTGTGTGTGAGTGTGTGTGTGTGTGTGTGTGTGTGTGTGTATAATCCCGCCAAGTACCCAGATACTGAAAAAAGTTTCAGGAGTTACAAATATTGTCTTTCCATGTAGGAATGCAAACAGTTCAACTTTAGTAAGTCCCTTATGATTTCTCTTTGCTGTTTACATTATCATGCTTCTCTTGATTCTTGTGTTTGAAAGTCAGATTTTCTTTTAAGCTCTGGTCTTTTCATCAGGAATGCTTGAAAGTCCTCTGTTTCATTGAAGTTCCATTTTTTTCCCCCTGAAGTATTATACTCAGTTTTGCTGGGCGGGTGATTCTTGATTTTAATTATAGCTCCTTTGACTTCTGGAATATCACATTGCAAGTCCTGTGATTCCTTAATATAGAAGCTGCTAAATCTTGTGTTATCCTGATTGTGTTTCCACAATACTTGAATAGTTTCTTTCTGTCTGCTTGTAATATTTTCTGCTTGACCTGGGAACCGTGGAATTTGGCTACAATATTCCTAGGAGTTTTCTTTTTGTGATCTCTTTCAGGATGTGATTGGTGGATTCTTTTTCTTAAAATGAATTATTTTATTCATTTTTAGTGTTTGACAATCACTTTCATATATTTTAGACATTTTTCTACTCCCTCCTCACTCCCTCCCTGAGACAGCATGCAATCTTATATAGGTCCTACATATACATTCCTATTAAATGCATGTTGCATGGAGAAATTAAAACGAATGGCAGAAACCATAAAACCAAACAAAACATAATACAAAAGAAAATGATCTGTTTCTATCTGTGATCCAAGTCCATAGTTCTTTCTCTGCATGTGGAAGGCATTTTTCCTCAAGAGTCTGTTGGAAATTTTTTAAGTCTATGCATTTCAATGAAGTACTAAGTCTATCAGAACAATTCTTAACACACTGTGGTTGTTACTGTGTACAAAGTTCTCCTGGTTCTGCTCCTTTTACTTAACATCAGTTCATATGTCTTTCCAGGCTTCTCTGAGGTCTTCCTGTTCATCGTGTCTCATAGTACAATAGTATTCCATTACATTCATATGCCAAACTTATTCAGCCATTCCCCAATTGATAGATATCCCCTTAATTTCCAATTTTTGGCCACCACAAAGATAGCTGCTATAAATATTTTTTTACATGTTGGACCTTTTCCCATTTCTATGATAGTCTTAGAAGTGATATTTCTGGATCAAAAGGTATGCACATATTTATAGCCCTTTGGGTATAGTTCCAAAATGCTCTCCAGAATGGTTGGATCAGCTCACAGCTTCACCAACAATAAATTTAGTGTTCCAACTCTCCCACATCTTCTCCAACATTTATCATCTTCCTGTTTTATCATGTTAGTCAATCTGATAGGTGTGATGTGGTACCTCAGAGTTGTTTTGATTTGCATCTTCCTAATCAACAGTGATTCAGAGCATTTTTTCATATGATTATAGATAACTTTAATTTCTTCCTCTGAAAATTCCCTGTTCATATCCTTTGACCATTTATCAATTGGGGAATGACTTGTATTCTTGTATATTGACTCAGTTCTCTATGTATTTTAAAAATGAGGCCTTTATCACAGACACTAGTAGAAAAACTTCTTTCCAGTTTTCTGCTTCCCTTCTAATCTTGGTTGCATTGGGTTTGGTTGTAGAAAACCTTTTCAATTTAATGTAATCAAAATTATCCATTTTGCAATTTATAATGTTCTCTGTCTCTTGTTGGGTCATAAATTTCTCTATTTTCCATAAATCTGACAAATACACTATTCCTTGCTCCCCCAATTTGTTTATAGTGTCAATCTTTATACCTAGATCATGTATCCATTTGGATTTTATTCTTGTGCATGGTGTCAGGCATTGGTCTATGCCCAGTTTCTGCTGCACTGTTATTCAGTTTTCCCAGCAATTTTTGTCAAACAGTGAGTTCTTATCCCAGAAGCTGAGTTTATCAAATAGTAGATTGCTATATTCATTAACTATTGTGTTTTGAGTACCAAAAATATTCCACTGATATACCCCTCTGTTTCTTAACAAAGTACCAAGTGGTTTTGATGATTGCTGCTTTGTAATATAATTTGAGATCTGGTAGGGCTCGGTCACCTTCCCTAGCATTTCTTTTCACTAGTTCCCTTGATATTCTGGACTTTTTGTTCTTCCAGATGAATTTCGGTATTATTTTTTCTAGTTCTAGGAAATAATTATCTGGTAATCTGGTTGGTATGGCATTGAATAAATAAATTTAGGTATAATTGTCATTTTTATTATATGCTTGGCCTACCCAGGAGCAACTGATGTTTTTCCACTTACTTAGATCTGACTTTATTTGTGCAAAAAGTGTTTTATAATTGTGTTCATATAGTCCCTGGGTTTGTTTTGGCAGGTAGACTCCCAGATATTTTGTAGTGTCTACCATAGCTCTAAACAGAATTTCTCTTTCTATCTCTTGCTGTTGGGCTTTGTTAGTAATATATAGAAATGCAGATGTTTTATGTGGGTTTATTTTGTAACCTGCAACTTTACCAAAGTTGTTTATTATTTCAGGTAGTTTTTTACTTGATTCTTTGGGATTCTCTAAGTATATCATCTTATCATCTGCAAAGAGTGATAACTTAGTTTCTTCTTTGCCTATTCCAATTTCTTCAGTTTCTTTTTCTTCTCTTATTGCTGCAGCTAGCATTTCTAATATCATATTGAATAACAGTGGTGATGATGGACATCCTTGTTTCACCCCGATCTTATTAGAAATGCATCTAACTTGTCCCCATTGCCTATAATACTTGCTTATGGTTTTAGGTAGATATTGCTTATTATTTTGTGGAAAGCTCCATTTATTCCTATGTTTTCCAGTGTTTTCAATAGAAATGGGTGTTGTGTTTTGTTGAAAGCTTTTTCTGCATCTATTGAGATAATCATATGCTTTCTTTTAGTTTTGTTGTTGATATGACCAATAATGCTAATAGTTTTTCTAATGTTGAACCAACCCTGCATTCCTGGTATAAATCCTACCTGGTCATAATATATTTTTCTTGTGGTAACACTGTATTCTTTTTGCTAATATTGTATTTAAAATTTTTACATCTATATTCATTAGAGAAATTGGTCTATAATTTTCTTTCTCTGTTTTGATTCTTTCTGGTTTAGGTATCAGAACCATATTGTATCATAAAAAGAATTTGGTAGGACCCCTTCAACAATTTTCCCAAATAATCTATATAGTATTGGAATTAACTGTTCTTTAAATGTTTGGTAGAATTCACTTGTAAATCCATCTGGCTCTAGAGATTTTTTTCCTAGGGAGTTCATTGATTGCTTGTTCAATCTCCTTTTTTGAGATGAGGTTATTTAAGTATTCAACTCCCTCTTCTGTTAATTTGGGCAATTTACATTTTTAAAGATAGTCATCCATCTCATTTAGACAGTCAAATTTATGGGCATGCAAAGTAATTTCTAATTATTGTTTTAATTTCCTCTTCATTGGAGGTGAGTTCACCCTTTTCATTTTTGATATTGGTAATTTGGTTTTCTTCTTTCTTTTTTTTTAAAATCAAATTGATCAAAGGTTTATCAATTTTATTGGTTTTTTCATGAAACCAACTCTTAATTTTATTTATTAGTTCAATAGTTTTCTTAATTTGAATTTTATTAATCTCTCCTTTGGTTTTTCATTATTTCTAATTTGGTATTTACTTGAGGATTCCCAATTTGTTCTTTTTCTAGCCTTTTCAGCTGCATGCCCAATTCATTGATCTCCTCTTTCTCTATTTTATTTATGTAGGCATTCAAAGATATAAAACTTCCCCTAAGAACTGCTTTTGCAGTATCTCATAAGATTTGGTAGGTTGCCTCATTATTTTCATTCTCTTGGATGAAGGTGCTGATTGTTTCCATAATTTTTTGCTTAACCCACTCATTCTTTAGGATTAGATTGTTTAGTTTCCAATTAATTTTTGGTTTATATTTCCATGGACTTTGATTACATATAATTTTATTTCATTATGATTTGAGAAGGATGCATTGACTATCTCTGCCTTTCTGCTCTGGATTGTGAGATTTTTATGACCCAGTACATGGTCAATTTTTGTATATGTGCCATGTACCACTGAGAAAAAGGTATATTTCTTTCTATCCCCATTCAATTTTCTCCAGAGATCTATCACATCTACCTTATCCAGAGTTTTAGTCACCTCCTTAACTTCTTTCTAATTTATTTTGTGATTAGATTTATCAGATTCAGAGAGGGGGAGGTTGAGGTCCCCTACTAGTATAGCTTTGTTGTTTATTTCTTCTTGTAGCTCCTTTAACTTCTCCTCTAAGAATTTGGATGCTATACCACTTAGATCATATATGTTTAGTAATGAAATTACTTCATTGTCTATGGTGCCTTTTAGCAGGATATAGTTTCCTTCCTTATCTCTTTTGATTAGATCTATTTCTGCTTTTACTTTGTCTGAGATTAGGATTGCTGTCCCTGCTTTTTTTTACATCAGCTGAAACACAAAATATTCTGCTCTGTTCTTTTACCTTTACCCTGTGTGTATGCTTCCATTTCAAATGTGTTTCTTGCAAACAACATCTTGTTGGATTATGGTTTTTAATGCATTCTGTTATCCATCTTGGTTTTATGGAAGAGTTCATCCCATTTACATTCACAGTTATGATTACTATCTGTGTCTTTCCCTCTATCCTCTTTCCCCTTGTTTAGGCTTTTGGTTCTCCCTTCTCCTGCACAATAGAGTTTTAATTTTTGACCACTGCCTCCCTCAGTCTTCCCTCCCTTTTTTCAGTCCCCTTCCCTTTTAATCCCCTTTTCCCTTACTACTTCTCTCCCTTTTAGCCTCCCTTCCCTTTTCTTTCCTTCTTCCTCTCTTACTGCCTATAGAGCTAGTTGTATTTGTATGCTGAACTGAGTTTGTTGTTCCCTCCTTGAATCCAATCAGATGAGAGTGCCTCTGAAACAATGCTCATCTCCCTTCCCTCTTTCCCTCTACTGTAATATATTTTTGTGCGTCTTCCTGTGATGTAATTTATTTTTTTCTGCCTCCTCCTTTTCATATGTCCCATTACAATCCCTTTACACCCTTAAATCACATTTGTTATCATCACATCATTTAGTTTATACCCACTTCCTCTATGTATATCCCTTTTATATATCATACTAAATATGCAATTCTGAAGATTAACAAGTATCATCTTCCATTATAGGGATGTAAACAGTTTCTCCATATTGAATAACAAGTTTTTTTTCCTGTTTGCCTTTTTATGCCTCTCTTGAGATCTGCGTTTGAAGATCAAATTTTCTATTGAGTTCTGGCCTTTTCATCAAGAAGGTCTGGAAATCTCTTATTTCATTGAATGTTCATCTCCTTGCCTGAAATATCATGCTCAACTTTGCTGGGTAATTAATCCTTGGTTGTAGTCCCTGCTCCTTTGCCTTATGGAATATCATATTCCAATTCCTTCAGTCTTTTAATGTAGAAGCTGCAAGATCCTGTGTGATCCTGACTGTAGCTCCTTGATATTTGAATGATTTCTTTCTGGCTGCCTGCAGCATTTTCTCTTTCACTTGATAGTTCTGGAATTTGGTAACAATATTCCTTGATGCTATTAGTTTGGAATCCCTTTCAGGAAGTGAACAGTGGATTCTTTCAATGGCATTTTGACCTCTGGATCTAGGACTTCTGGGCAATTTTCTTTGATGATTTCTTGTATGATATTGTCCATGCTCTTTTTTTTATCATGGCTTTCTGGTAGACCAATAATCCATAGAATTTTGCTCCTGGATCTATTTTCCAGTTCAATTGTTTCTCCAATTGGATATTTTACATTTTCGTCTATCTTTTCATTCTTTAGATTCTGTTTGACTGATTCTTGATGTCTCATGGAGTCATTAGCTTCTACTTGCCCGATTCCAATTTTTATCAAATTGTTTTGTTCAGTTAATTTTTGCATCTCCTATCCAATTCTTCCTTTTAAGGAGTTATTTTCTCCAATTAAGTTTTGTACTTCCTTTTCCATTTGTCCAATTGTCCTTTTACATTCTTCTGTGATTTCTTTTTTCATATTTTTCAAGTCATTGGTCAGTTTTTCTTCTAATTCTGTAATTTGGTTTTTAAAATCTTTCCTGACCTTTTCCAAGAAGGCTCTTTGTGAGTCAGACCAGTTCATATTATCTTCTGAAGTTTCAGATGGAAGTACAGTCTCAATGCTGACCTCTTTGATATTTGTGTTTTGATCCTTGTCCCCATAGAAAGATTCTATGGTCTTTTCTTTTCTGCTTTCCTTCTTACTCATGATAATCATCCTTTTCCTGCCTTTTAAAGTAGATCTCTGAGTCTGGGACACAGGGGACTCTGTCCCACAGTTCTTATGCCTAAAATTTGAGACTTTGTGTGTTGTGGCCTCTGGTTCTTTCAGCTAGAAGCTAAAATACTGCAGCTTCCCTGGTGCTGAGCTGGCTAGTGTTGGAGAGCAGAGGCCAGGTGAGGTCTTTTTGGATTTCCTTGAAGTTACCCTGGAGCTAGCTCATTAAGTGTGGGGGAGAGGTGATCTGGCTACAGGAGGTCTCCTCTGCTGAGCTAGAGCATAGGCCAGCTCACTAGTTGGTGATCCTGTGTGTGCTAGTGTCTTCCCGATTCCCCTAGGGTGCTGAGGCTCACCTGGGGTCCTGGTGTTGGCGGTTGCAGGCTTCACTCCCCTGGGGCTCAGGATCTTCTCCCAGTTTTTGAGGTGAGATTGTCTGGGACAGCTCTGGTCCTGCACTGGTCCCCTTCAGCCACAGCAAGAGGAAGCCTCCTTAGCGATTTTCTTAGCCTCATGGGCTAAGAGACTGTTTACCCCTTCTGCTGCTCCCACCGTTCCAGGGTTTTTTGGGGGGAGATATTCTCTGGGCTTTTCAAGGCCAACAAGGGAAGAGAGATAGCAATTACCAATCACTCTGTCATCTTGGCTTCTAGAACTTGATTGGTGGATTCTTTCCGTTTCTATTTTACCTTCTGGTTCTAGAATATCAGGACAGTTTTCCTTGATAATTTCTTGAAAGATGATGTCTAGGTTCTCTTTTTGATCATGGCTTTCAGGTAGTCTAATACTTTTAAAATTATCTCTTCTGGATTCATTTTCTAGATCTGTTGTTTTTCCAGTGAGATACTTCACATTGTCTTCTATTTTTTCATTCTTTTGGTTTTGTTTTATAATTTCTTGATTTCTCATAAAGTCTTTAGCTTCCATTTGCTCCATTCTAATCTTGAAGAAATTATTTTCTTCAGTGAGCTTTTGGATCTCTTTTTCTATTTGGGTTAGTCTAATTTTAAAGCTGTTATTTTCTTCAGAATTTTTTGGCTTTCCTTTAGCAAGCTGTTGACTTGTTTTCATAATTTTCTTGCATCATTCTCATTTATCTTCCCAGTTTTTCCTTTACTTCTTTTACTTGATTTTCAAGTTCCTTTTTGAGCCCTTCCATGACCTGAGACTAATTCATACTTCTTTTTGGAGGCTTTGGATGCAGAAGCTTTGGCTTTGTTGTCTTCTGGTTGTATATTTTGATCTTCCTTATCACCAATGATGTAAGGAAATACCTCTTCACCGAAAAAGTAAGAATCTACAGTTTGTTTCTTCCCCCCCACCATTTTCTCATTTTCCCAGCTAATTCCTTGACTTTTGAGCTTTTTGTTAAGTGTAGGATTCCAGAAGTAACCCCTTCTTCATCAGTGGCTGCTGCTGCCCTAGACCTGGGGAAGGGGCTGGGACTGGGGCCAGATCACGCTCCTGTCTCAGCCAGGTGAGAGACCTTTCTCACTGACCTTCTGAAGCTATCTTTAGTGTTTGTGCGTTGAGAATTGTGGAAACTACAGTAGCTGCTAGCAATTCAGTCTCCTCATGCCTGCTACATCTCTATCTGTGCCAGCATGGCCCACACTAAACTGCACTCTGCTTCCAGCCCAGTGTAATAGACCCTTCTTGTCAACCTTCCAGATTATTTTGGAATGGAAATTTGCTTCAGTCTGTCATTTTGTGTATTATGCTGCTCTAGAATTTGTTTAGAGTCACTTTTTGAGGTGTTTGAGGGAAGAACTCTACCAGGTCCCTGCTTTTACTCCACCATCTTGGCTACACTGTCCTGGATCTATTTTCCAGGGCAGTTGTTTTTCAGTGAGATATTTCACATTATCTTCTATTTTTCTCTTTCTTTTGGTTTTGTTTTATTGTTTCTTGATTCCTGATAAAGTCATTAGCTTCCATTTGCCCAGTTCTTATTTTTAAGGAATTATTTTCTTCAATGAGCTTTTGAACCTCCTTTTCCATTTATCCAATTCTATTTTTTAAGAAATTTTTTCTTCAGTGAATTTTTGTGCCTCTTTTTCCATTTTGAAAATTCTGCTTTTGAAGGCATTCTTCTCCTCACTGCTTTATTGTGCCTGTTTTACCATTTGGCCTAGTCTGTTTTTAAAGGTATTCTTTTCTTTTTTTTTTAGTTATTTATTCTCCAGTTTCCTTTTATTTTTGGTTTTCAACATTCACTACTGTAAACTTTTAACTTCTAAATTTTCTCCCCTTCCCTACTCTGTCCCCTCCTCAAGACAGTGTACAATATGATATGGGATCTACATATATGTTCATATCAAATATATTTTCACATTACTCATTTTGTAAAGAAGAATTAGAATCTATGGGAGGAACCATGAGAAAGAAGAAGCAAAGGGAAAAAAAGACCAAATAGTATGCCTTGATCTGCATTCAGATTCCACAGTTGTTTGTCTGGATGTGGATAGCATTTTCCATCCTGAGTCTTTTGGAGTTGTCTTAGGTCTTTGCTGTGCTGAGAAGAGCTAAGTCTATCAGAGTTAGTCACTGTACAGTGTTGCTGTTACTGTGTACAATGTTCTTATTCTGCTCACTTCACTGAGAATCAATTCATGTAAGTCTTTCAGGTTTTTCTGAAATCCACCTACCTATCATTCCTTATGGAACAATAGTATTCCATTACATTCATATACCACAACTTGTTCAGCCATTCTCCAACTGATGAGCATCCCCTCAATTTCCAATTCTTGACCACCACAAAAAGAGTTGCTATAAATATTTTTGTACATGTGGGTCCCTTTCCCATTTTTATGATTTCTTTGACATACAGACCTAATAGTGGGTCAAAGAGCATGCACAGTTCTTATAGCACTTTGGGTATATTTCCAAAATGTTCTCCAGAATGGTTAGATCAGTTCAAGGTGTTACTTTTCCCAGTATTTGTGTCATCTTTACCAAGCTGTTGACTCTTTTTTTTTTATTATTTTTTTGCATCACTCTCATTTCTCTTCCCAATTTTAAATCTACTATTTTACTTGATTTCAAAATCCTTTTTAAAGTCTTTCTTCTGAGACCAGTTCATATTTTTCTTGGAGGCTTTTGATGTTGGAGCTTTGACTTTGTTATCCTCTTCTGAGTGTTTATTTTGAGCTTCCTTGTCTTGTCACCATAGTAACTTTCTGTTATCAGAATTTATTTCTGTTGTTTGCTCATTTTCAGTCCATTTCTTGACTTTTAACTCTCAGTTAAAGTGGGGCTCTGCTTCCAGGGTGGAGGGCACACTGTCCCAAGCTTCAGAGGTTTTGTGGCTATTTTCAGAGATACTTCTAGGGACCTTTAAGTTTTCAGTTCTTCCAAGGTGGTATAATCTAAGAAGAGGTGTGTTTGAAACTCTCCTGGTCTGTGCTCTGGTCTGTGAGTGACCATAAGCACTTTTTTTGCCCTGCAACTGTAATGAGGGTCCCTGCTCCACTGTTATTTTAAGGTCTGGTGTACTAGTGCTTCTTCTGGCCTTGGAACTGCCACCTGAGACTGTGACCCAGATCTGATTATGAACAAGGCAACAGAGTTCTGTCTCCAGAGCCAGCAAAAAGACTCCTGTAATTGGCTTTTGATCAATTGTTCAACCCCCTTACCATCTGTGGGCTGGGAGCTCTGGAAGCAGCTATTGCCACTGCTGATTCAGCAACTCCTGAGGCCTGGTTCGATGGGTCCTAGTCTGTGTTGGTATAGCCCATGCTAGACTGTGCTCCACTCTCACCCAGGTGCAACAAACCTTTCCTGCTGACTGTCTAAGTTGTCTTTGACTGGAAAATTATTTCACCTCATCCTTTTGTGGGTTCTATCTTTTCAGGAATTGTTTTATGACATTCTTCAGAAGGATTTTGGGGAGATCTCAGGTGAGTTGCTGCCTTTTCTCCATCATCTTGGCTCTGCTTCCCTATTTCCTAGTTTCTTCTAAATAAGTATTTATTAAGCACTTGATATATGCTAGGTACTATGCTAAGTGTTGGAGAGACAAAGGAAGGCAAAAGAAAAGTTCCCTGCTCTCAAGGAGCTCATACTCTAACAGGGGAAACAATAAGAAAGCAAAAATGTGCAGCCAAATTATACTGGATAAATAGGAAATAAGGGAAGTCACTAGAATTAGGAGGGATTGGGAAAGATTTCCTGTGAAAGGTGGGATTTTAGTTGGGACTTGAAGGAAGTCAGGGAAGTCAGGAGGCAAAGATGAAGGAGAGCATTTCAGGTATGAGAGACAGCCAAAATGCTTGGAGTCAGGAGATGGAATGTCTTGTTCCTGGAACAGCAGAGAGGCCAGTGTCACTGGATCAAAGGGGAAGGGGGGGAGGTGTAAGAAAGCTCAAAAGATGGGGTGGCGGTGAATATTATGAAGGATTTTGAATGCTAGACAGATTTTGTATTTGATTCAGGTAGAAACCCAGTGGATCTTAGTGAGTAGGAAGGTGACATGGTCAGACCAGCAATATCTTGGTTGTTTTCTTTAGAGGGGGAAGGCAAGGCAAATGGGGTTAGGTGACTTACCTAAGGTCACACAGCTAGTAAGTGTCAAGTGTCTGAGGCTGGATTTGAACTCAGAACCTCATGACTCCAAGGCTAGTGCTCTATTTACTGTGCCACCTAACTGCCTTCACTATTTCAGTATTTCAATTTGGGATCAAAGTGGTACTTAATCATGGGTACATTGTAAGATTTTTCATAAGTGGGACTCTCTAAATGGTAAATACTTCCATGGATAGAGTCACACTCGATAAAGGACCATAATGATCTCCAGTGAATTGATGGTGTATTATATTCATATATATGGAAATATATGTATACATTTATTTGTATATACTGTTATGTGGAGTGACCTTAGATGTGCCAATCGTTAAGACTTCTCATTGTGACAGTATTACAGCTGGTTTTAACTCTTGTGTGTGTGTGTGTGTATGTGTGTGTGTATTTATATATACATACACGCATGTATATATATCTATCTATATGTAAATGTATACATGCATATGCACAACGAATTAAAACTAGCCGTAATATTGGCAATGTGTGAAGAAACCTTGCTGATTGGCTTATCAGGGAGTACTCCACAGAATAGATATAGAGTACCCCTTGTGGTGAAATGGGAGGGCTTTTCAGTTGATTTGACATATACTTCCCATAACACAGGATTATAGATGAAATTTGATTTGATTACTTTTTGCAACATAACATTTTTGACATTTTTGTTTTTACATAGCTCAAATTTTTCCTATTTCCCTCCTTCTGACCCCTCTCAGATAGTCATCCCTTATAACAAAGATTTTTTAAATTTATTTTTAGTTTTCAACATTCACTTCCATAAGATCATTTATCAATTGGGGAATGACTTATATTCTTATAAATTTGACTCGATTCTCTATATATTTTAGAAATGAGGCCTCCAAAGTTTGTTTTTTCTTTTAAAAGAAAATGTGAAGAAGAAGAAAAAAATCAGCAAATATCCTCAGTGTTCCTCTGTGGACCCCTTTTGTGCAGAATAGTAGGCAGAACATTTTCTCATATCTCATCTCTCATATCTCTTGTTTCAGAGATAAGCTTGTTCTTTGTAATTTTGTAACCTTTGTTTTATTTATTTCCTTCTAAATAAAATTTTAAAATGAGTGAATGAATAAAGCATGTATTAATACTTACTATGTGCAAAATACTGTGTTGGTGATGTAAATAGAAAAGTAAAACAGTTCTTGCTCTCAGGGAGCTCACATTTTTATGTAGGAGACAGGACATGGGGAAGATTTTGATTGCAAGTCAGATGGAAAAGTCCCATGATCTATAGGGTGTGACATCAGAGCAGGTGTTAATGCTTCTACTTTAATGTCATTTCCACTGATCAAATCATATCAATTTCTGATGCTGAACTATCTGACAGTGCCAAGGACTTTGGTGGCAAGAACTTTCTTTTTGGGGTCTTCAGTAGCTATGACTTTATATAACAGGGGCAGGAGCAATTGCCAAATTATATCTCCACAGAGGTTGCTTCTCAGGATGATGGCTGTGGGAACTGTTTAGGATCCTGGGCTGTCTCCAGTAGGATCTGAGGGAAGATGGTGGTGGAGAGGGTTGGACTTACTTGGCACATACTGTTTCCTATTTCAGTCACCTGCTGCTTCAGCTAGGTTGGCTTGCTTGGATGATAGCTTTGAGGGCTAAGCTAGAAGCAAGACAGGTGGTCAGGAGTATGCTCCCACCCTATTGGCCTGACTGTTAGATGAAATATTTTGTTTTTATATTTCCTAAATTTCCTCCTGTGTCCTTCTCTTCCTCTCTCCTAGAAAACCATCTAGCAAAGAAAAAAATTTAAATGGAAAAAAAGAGGAAGAAAAGAAAAATCAGCAAAACTGATTAATACGTGGAAAAAATCTGAAAATACATGTAGCATTCCACACTTGTGGACCACCCACCTCTGCAAATGGGATAAGGTGTGGGAGGAATTATCTTCTTCTATCTTCTTTGAGGCCATGCTTGTTCTTATTTTGGGACAAACACTTTTGGCTATTTTGTGTTGTATGTTCCGTTTACATTGTTGTATTTACTGTGTTTACTTGGCTCTTTTTACTTCCCTCTGTATCGGTTCATGTTAAGTCATTCTATGCTTTTCTATATTCATTATAGTCATTTCATACAGTACAGTAATATTCCTTTACTTACATTCATGTACCTCAATTTAGTTATCCATTCCCCAATTGTTAGACATTATGTCTAATTCTTTCCTACCAAAAAAATGCTGCTATAAATATTTTGATGTATATGGGGACCCCCCCCTTTTTTTTTTAAACCAATGACCTTTTGGAGAAGACAACATGGACATATATTGGTATGTATAAAGTAGACAAAAGGTGTTTTGGCACGGAGGGCACTAGCAGCTGGGATGATCACGAAAAGCTTCAGGTGATGCTTGAGAAGAATCTCGAAGGAGACTAGGGATTCCAAAAAGTGACTGTGAGTAGAGAAAACAAGGGAGACATCCAATGCAAAGGATATGGCATGGCATGCCATGTGTGAGGAACTGTAAGAAAGTCAGTTTGACTGAACCATAGAAAGGAATCATATATAAGAAGATTGGAAAGGTAGGTAGCATCCAGGTTGTAAAAGACTCAAAACACCAAATAGCTAATCCTAGAGTTTATTGAGAGGTAGAGTGACATAGTCAGAGGGATATCATTCCAGCAGCTGTGTAGAGGGTGAATTGGAGTGGGGAGAGAGTTGTGCCATGGACACTAATAGAGAGGAATCTCGGTAGGGGAGAAGCGATAAGTCCCTCAACTAGGATGGTAACTGTGTGGGTGGAAAGGGGACAGATGTGGTTGATTGTGTAGAGGTAGAATTAGCAAGATTTGGCAACTGAAAGGATATATAGGTGAGTGAGACAGAAGAGTCAAGTGGCCCTCCTCTGTGTCACTCTTTTTCGTTTGCAGTAACAAAGAGATAGGACTAATTTGAGCTATGTTCCTGAAAGCAGCGTGGTGAAAGGGGGGTTATTTAGTTTCTAGCTCTGGACAACAGTTACTCAATGTTTGTCTCTTGGGTTTCTTTGCTTTAAGTGTCAATACAATTCAATTTTAGTCAATACAGAGGTCCTATGAGAAATAGCAAGACAGTCAGCCAAAGGCAGCAGGAGTTTCAATGAACTTGCGCCTCAAGTTTTGGGGGAGGGGAGTGTTTTGTACCAATTATTCATTCCATATTGTCTTAGCAAATACCTTATCTAAAAGTGAATTGAGTCTGGTTGGCTGATTGTTCTTCACAGTATCATTGGAAGGTAAGGCAGTGCAAGTATTATTATATTTATCTTAAAGATGAGAACGGAAGTTCAAAAATGTGAAGGACTAGCTTAGAGTTTAGAAGTATCAGAAAGATCTTGAAGAGCTTTTTGAGCCTGCATTCAGTGTTCTTAGCCATTTATATCATGCTTCTTCATTCATGGATATAGATCACATCCTCTTCATACCTTATCAGCAAGACTTCATAAATTGCTGTGGCTAGAAATATTCATCAGAATAACCTTCTGGAGGTGAGTCTCCCTGTACTTAGCTAGTGTGATCTTGCTGTGGCACCCTCTCTAAATACTCCCCCAACTTGCACTTGTACTTGCATTCATGAGTTGGAGTCCCAGAAGTCAACTTTTCCCTAAGGTCTAGGGTTACCCTTTGGGTAACTTCTCTTACTACTATAGCTTATGAGCCTCTATTGGTGCATTTTCTGTTAGGAGTCAATCAGTAGACACAATTGACTCCTAGGAAAGACATTTACTAAAGTAGCATAGAAAGAATAGTAGTTATAAAAATTTCTTCCACAAACTAGGGTTATGCTTCCCAAATATACACACTCTCTTCATGGAAAGAAGGGATAAGGAAGATATTCTAAGAAAGAATGGATAAGGAAGATATTCCAGGATAAGGAAGAGAGGTTTTATAAGAATACCCTCCCCCACCCTAAATTGTTAGCTGGGTCTTTTGTGTCAGAGATTGGGTTCCTGTTGACACATAGGTTACACAGACATTAAAATGAATGTAGAGTTAAACTAAACAAGGACGTTGGCAACTTCATTACTGTGAGATTACTGTGAGTCTTACAACTTTGGGTATAACTTTGTTCTTCTAAGTTATATGTTTTCTAGGTTTTATTTTCGTAACCAACACTAAAATCACTGAAAAAAAAACTGTTGCTAAAGGCTGTGTTACTGAAATGTTCTGAAGTAGATATGTTATCTCATTAGTTTGGAATAAATCTTTCTCTCTCTCTCTCTCTCTCTCTCTCTCTCTCTCTCTCTCTCTCTCTCTCTCTCTCTTTATTTTTAACATTCATTTTTTAAAGTTTTGAGTTCTGAATTTTCTCCCTCTAGCCCCTCTACCACCTATCGAGCAGGCAAACAATATATCAATTATACATGTGAAATAATTCAAAACATTCTATATTGTTTTAAAAAAGCAAGAAAAATAAAGAGAAAAATTACATTTTAGTCTACACTCAGAATTCATTAGTTTTTTTCTTTGGAGGTTGTAATGGTAAGGGAATTTGAAGATCTTCCCTGACTCTAAATAAATAGTTCCATTTGACCTGCTTTGAGCTTTGGCCCAGCCCACAGCCTGAGTCAAATGAAACTCATGGTGGGAGGAGCTTGCCAAATGGGTGGAATAGGAAGGGTGGATTTGAGAGAGAGTGAAGCAGAACTTGGAGAGTGAGGCAGAGTTGAGAGAGAGAGAGCAGGCAGAGCAGAGCAGCTATTATGAGTGAGAGAGGGAGTGATTTTGCCTAAGGGAGCTTGTTTGTGGGAAGGCCCAACAAAGGGAAGGCTTGGGAATGGCTGTGCTCCCTGCATTGATAATGTGTATAGGTTTCTTTGTTGCTATGATGGATTTGGCTTTCTGGTGTTTGAATAAATATCTTGGTTTCATCTTTGAGGAAGAGAGTTTATATTTTGTGAATTTACCCTGGAAATACTCATGCATATCCATAGCAGGTGCTGTGGGAATCCCATTGATGTTACAGAGGTGAATATCATTTTTCATGATAAAGCCTTCAGAATTGTCTTGTATCACTGTATTGATTAGAGTTGCCAAGTCTTTCACAGTTGATTATAGTCACAATGTTGCTATTACTGCATACAAGGTTCTCTTTGTTTTGCTCACTTCATTTTGCGTCAGTTTATATGTCTTCCCAGATTTTCTGAAACCATTCTACTCATCACTTTTTTTATACAATAATATTCCATTACAACTGTGTACAACTTGTTTAGTCATTCCCCAGTGCATAGGTATCTCCTCAATTTCCAATTCTTTGCCACCACAAAAAGAATTACTACAAATATTTTGTGAACCCTGGTTCTTTTCCTTTTCTTTTGATCTCTTTGGAGGATATGCACAGTTTTATAGCTCTTTGGGCATAGTTCTAAAGTGTTCTATCCTGGAAAAGTTTTAAGACAGACTATTTACTGAGCACCATCTTAGTTCTAGATGCAGAGATATACACCATACACCTGGTGAAAATTTTTTTGGCCATGACAACCTGCAATTTGAAGAAAAGGCCATTTTAAACTGATTTTGTTTAAAAAATTGACTTTAAAAAGACTTCCTCCCCCCAACATGTCAGCTCATTAGTATTTATATAAGGAATGCTATAACAGTAAGCAGATTGTCAAGTGAAGTGAAATTAGCTAACTGAAATCATAGCTCTAATTCTTACTATCCTCCTAATTTACATCTTGAATGATTTGTATAATGATGTTACATTTGGACTTTTTGATGGTAAAGCAGAGTTTGGTTGTAACGTATCAATATGTTATTGTGAATGAGGGCAGACTGAATAGTGGAATTGTCTTTCCAGAAGTAAGGAGGAGTCATCTGCAGTTATAAAAAAGGTTAGAGTTGACTCTGGCTGTGATTTTTCTCACAGCTAAACTATTATAGCTAGTTATTGATATCTCTTAATTATTTTTGATTCTGTCATTAATAAATAGTGCAACTAGTAATTTTAATATTGAGATTTAGGAGCTTCAGTACACAGAAAGATATGAATGACTGCTTATATAAAAGTAGTATCTTTCAATTTATTAAATAATGTCTGTTAAACTGGAGGGTTCAAGCTAATTGACTAATTCATAAAAGGTTGCAATTTTGTTAATGAGAAAATATTCGAACATAATTCTAGAATTTGGAATGATGAGCATGAATATAGCTATGAGTCAAGTAGCAGGTCAAAGGATGATCAGCGACTGAAGTTGGCCAACCTTGTGTAGCTCTGCTAGAATAGTCTATCTCTGTGTAGAAACATCATGGTATAGTTTATGGCCTAGGACAGTTCCCTTCTCTATGAAACTTAGCTTCATATCTCTCTGGAGGAGAAGTGAAGCTGGTGACCTTACACAGCCCTCCCTCACTTAAAACAAAGTCAAGTGCAAGTCATGTCATCATTGCTCTGATGGCATGATCTTCTTTGGCAATGAAGGACAAACACAATAAAATATCTAAAAGATCTATAAAATAAGAATAGTAATCCCTTTCCTACCTCTTTTATAGGAATGTTGTGAGAATCAAATGAGATAATGACTGTGGAATTAATCAATCAGCAAGTATTTATTTGGGCCTAGCATATGTCCAACACTGTGCTCAGTAAAAGGAATAAAAAACATAATGAATGAAACCCTCCCTATATTCAAGGAATTTATATTCTAAAAGGCAAGATATATGCAAATGTACACATAATAAATGAATAAATGTGGAGATAAAACTATAAATACAAAGTCATTACAAGGTATTTTGAGAGGTAAGGCACTGGCAATTGAGAGGATCAGGAAAGGCTTCGTGATGTACTTTGAAAACTATAAAGACTCATACAAATACCAGGGATTTCTAGTATAATGATAATAAAAGCGCACTCCTATAGGCTAAGAGGCAGTTGAGTGGCTTAGTGGATAGAGCTTTGGGCCTGGAGTCAGGAAGACCAGAGTTCAAATCTGACCTCAGACATTTACTAGCTATGTGAGTTACTAGCTGGACAAGTCACTTAACTTCTATTTGCCTTAGTCTATGTGAGAAGGAAATGACAAACCACTTTAGTATCTTTGCTAAGAAAATCCCATGGACAGCATTGGTACGCTGTGGTCCACAGGGTACGAAAAGTTGGACACCACTGAACTGAACAACAACAAATATTTATATATTTATGACAATATTTTTATGACAATAATTGAGTGAGTGCAAGTAATATATCCCTATTTTACAGCTATGGAGGAGAGATGTAGAGTGATCTACTCTAGTCTATATAGTTTGTTACTAGAAGATTAGGATTTGAACACAGGTCTCTTGGTTCTTCTCTTACTAGATTTTAATAGGTTGGTAGAAGTATATTGATACTCCTTGCTATAAATAACCTTTCAGCAGTAGAACTGATTTTACTAAATAATTATGACCAGTGCCAGATGGAATGGTTGAAAATAATAAATTTGCCAGCTAAATAATAGTGAATTCATTCTGAGTTTCCTTAAATTAAGTGATATATTTATTTTCTGAGTGACAGGCTTCCACAACTTAGATTCTTGATATGACATTATCAGTTATTTTTGGTGAGAAAATTTTGATTATTCTGAAGCTGTGTGCCATGGCTAGACTTTGTTTTTAGTCTCATTGCTCAAGCAATCTACTGGCTTGGATATTGAATACAGAAAAAGCCCTTTTCTGTGAGTCCAGTCATATTCCAGACTTGACTGCTGGAGAGGTACAAAGGATAATGCATACTTTTTCTGTCCAGAGGCACCAGAGGGTCTAGAGCTGGAGGAGACCTTAGAAATCATCTAATATAACTTAATTTTGCATAAGATGAAAAATAGTGCCCAGAGAAATTAAGTGACTTGCCCAAAGTCAGTTCCTACAGATTGGAACAGATCAGACTGGAGTCAGCATTTCACAGGCCTTAAATGATCAAGAAAAAGATGCTAGACTCTTTGACTTAGACTCTTAGAATTTGAAAGTCCAAAGATACCTTTGAGAGTCCCTAGACTTACCTCCTCATTTTACAAATAGGGATATTGAAGTCCAGAGTGAGAAAATGATTTATTCAAAGTCTCAAAGGAAGTTAGTGACACGTTCAGGGCTCAAACCCAGGTTTTCTTATTCCTAGCCCATGACTATTTCTGTTGCCATCTGAGATTGTTACTTTTTTTCTCTCTTTCAAACTCATCTCTGAATCTTTCCACACACAAGAGAGTTATATGTAGGATTTACTCTACTGTTTCACCATAAAGACAAATTTGCCTTCCACAGTTCTGTAAGTTTACTTTTATTGTCTAGGCAGAATTAGAGCCAATGCTTTCATATTTTAACAATGGTCTCTCTTCCTTTAACAAGTCACTACCCTTGTAAATTGCCATGGTTTTTATTTTGTAATTTGGGTCAAAACATTGGAAACATTCTTCTGTGCATGTCATGCCTATTCCTATTATTTTTCCTTGTTAGAAAATTGACCTTCTCTAAATGGGAGGCTGTCGTTATTAAGACAGTTTTCACTGGACTGTCAGATACTTATTATCAGGAGTAAGAGTTTATATGACTTCAGAGGACAATGTACTAACTGACAACCATCAGAGTGGGATGACATCAGCCCCTGTGAAGAGAAACCACAGAATTTATTCAATTGAATTGATGTCCTGCCTTCAAACTCAACTTATTTCAAACTAAGCTTAATATTTCACCCACCACCTAACCCACTCTTCCTGCTGATCTTGCAGTTTCTATCACTGCAGCTATCATTCACTCAAACTCTGATGTTATCTTTGATTCTTGCCTGTTCCTTCTCATATCTACTAAGTTACTAATTTGAGACTTCTACCTCCAAAACATGTGTCACATGTCACCTTCTCTCTTTTTCTACCACCAATCTGGTAGGTTTTCCTGACCCAAATCTTGAGGAGTATATGGAGTTAGGAGGGTTTTGTATAACTATGTTGAAACTCTGTGAATCAGGATATATGAGGAGAAATTTTGAGTAGAAAATTTACTCTTGTGGATTAGTCAGAAGTGTAGGTTTTGTCATTCAAAGCCAAGAGTTGAATAGCATCTTTGTGGTTCCTAGTACCAGATTCAAAGTCAGGTGATCAGAGGTAAGTAATACTTTAGAAGGGGCAAACTTCACCAAGACTGGTCAGAACATCAAGGAGTATTCTAGGAGAGGGGCTGCTTTAAACAGCTTTCATCATATGCTTATTCCTTTTATCAGCTATTCTGAAAACTCTGAGTGAAACTTTTTGGGTCTTAATGGGCTTAGTTTAGCTAAGGTAGATCTGGGGCTCCTGAGAATCAAGGAGACCCTTATTCATATACATTATCAGGAGTAAGAATTAAGGCTCTTTGTGCCTGTATCTAATATCCTCTTTCTGGCTAGAATTTACAAAATCATGGAATGTTAGAGCAGGAAAGTTTCTTGTAGATAAATTGATTCTATCTGCTACTTTTACAGAGAAAGAACCTCTGGCTCAGAGAGGGAAAATTACTTGCCATGGATTATACAGCAAGTTAGTGGTAGAGCTGAGACTTGACCTCATAACTCTTGACCTCTCATAACTCATAGAACAGGATTCTTTTCACCACACCTCACACTGCCTCTCAACTGGAGTTCTGCTGGGGAGTCTCTAGGTCTCAGGGGGTTCTGTTGGCTCAGACTGGAAAGGAAACCACTCTTTCATTGAAAGGGACTTTCCTATTGTAGGTATCCACGCCTTTATCCTTCGTGACCTAGTCATTCCCTAGGAGTGGATCAGGACTGCTGGCTATGGTGAGGAGTGTTTACATTTCCTGCAAAGAAACACTTGCTGTTGGCAGAAAAAATGCCAATATGACCCTAGTTGATGACTTTACTGAGTATCTTTCCTGTATAGTAGACTTCCCCTTGATGTGCCTGTCTAGGAGAGGTGTCCCAAATTTGGTGGTGGCTGAGGCTAAAACTGTTATTCATCCTCTGCAGATGTGATGAAAAACCAGGTCAAGAAAGTGACTTTAGGATCAGTCCTGGTAAAGAATCTAGGTTAATTAAAGTTTAAAACCCAGATAATTTCCACAGAGGCTTGGGAGCTCTACTTCCATCAGCTGAGTGCAACTGTAGTTTCCACTCAGAGAGAACTAGAATCATAGAACTATAGAGTTAGATCTGAAAGGACCCTTAGGGGAACATCTGATTCAACCCCCTCTTTTTACAAATGAGGCAATGAAATCCCAAAGGATCCAAAAGACTTTGCCCAAGGTCACATAGCCAGTAAGAGGTAGAGATGGCTCTTTCCCACTGTGGCAGGAATCAACCACCTACTAAATTGTGTTTGAAGTGGGTCCCTGACCTTTAGGCAATGTGTTGCTTTTCCTGTAGAGGAAGATTTTTAAGCTGAATTATGACTTCACATTTAAATTCTCAGCTCCAAACAGCTTCTACTGCCTGGGAAACCTTGTTGGAGCTGAGACTCTAGATCGGCCGTTTATAAGACAAGATTGTGTTCACTAAATGAACTGTACAGGCCACAGGCAGTAGCTGATGCATTGTGGGGGCAAGAAGTTGTCTGTTTTGTTTTGTTTTGTTTTGCTGGGGGAGAGGAGAGAGGGAATATATTTTGCTGCAACTGCATTTCTTTGATATCTATCTTATGTTATGCCATTTTTGTCCTGGGCCCTGAATAAAGCTGATAAATGAGAGAAGAGTTAGTCAAGGATTTGCTCCTCTATTGATAAAGCTGCAAAGTCTATTTATTAGAAGTGGTATGAGAGAAAAGATTACCCAAGAAAGGCTTCTCATTCTTGAAGACATTCTCTCACGTCTAAGGCTATTACTAGCTATTTGTGGGCAGAAGCACCTGAAGTCTTCTTATTCCTGGGCTTTTCCATAACCAGCTTGAGCTTCCTTCTATTACAAAACAACGAAATCTCTCAGTTATATTAGAATGCTATGGTTTACAGGTGACTTTCTTCACAACAGCCCTGACTGTGAAGCAGGAAGGTCAACTATTTTTGTACCCATTTTACAGATGAGGAAACAGAGAAGATCCCCTCTCCCCATTTCTGACTTTTATATAGCACTTTGTAATTTACAAGGTGTTTAACTTATATATTGTCTAATTTGATTTTCATACCATCGCAGTGAAGTAGGCAGGCATTATTATTCCCATTTTATATATGGGGAAACTGCAGCATAGAGAGGTGATTGACTTTTCCATTGTTAGCATACTGGTAAGTATCCAAAGCAGGACTTAAAACTAGACTTCCTGATTATAAGTTCAAGGAACTTTCCAATATACTAGGTATGTTATGAGGTACCTACATGGCAGAGTAGATAAAGCATCTCTTGAGTTTTCCCTAGAAGTTTTCACAGTCTTTATGTTCTCTCCCACTGAAGTCAATGGAGGACCGAATAAACACATTTTGCTAATTCATCTAAAGAGAAAACTGTGAAGTGACATATCAAATGTGGAAACCTCCAGAGTCCCCATCTATAGAAAGGCCCAGAATCCAAGGAATATAAGCAACTTGGGAGAAATTCCTGACTTCTTGGAGTCAGGAAGATCTGAATTCAGCTCCTGCTTCAGACACTCCCTGACAATAGGCAAGTCATTTATTTGCTGTCAGCCTTAGTTTCCTTATTTGTAGAATGAGGATAATAGAACCTACCTCACAGGGTAGTGGTAAAGATCAAAGGACATATTAAGTTCTTTACAAACCTTAAAGCACTATATAATTGCAAACTATACCATACTGCCTCCTGAAATAGTAGAGAACGGCTTTGTGGGAAGGAAGTATGCTTTCTGACCTTTTCTGGGCTGTGTCCAGGGCTATTGACCCTGCCCTCATTATGCTATGGCATCGGGTTCTAACCCTGCTGGAACTTGGTGGCAGGTTAGACTAGGTTAGCAGAACAGGTTAGACTAGGGATGACTGGTATCCAGATCTTCCTGAACAGAGTCCTAAGTACTTGCAAAATAGAATTCTAGAAAGATGGGTAGAGCATCTGAAGAGTTCGGCAGTAGCTTAAAGACAAAGATATAGGCAGGTGTTTGAGATCAAGAAGGTTCTCCAAGGGCAGCTGGTGGGATTTTACTGACTCAAGAGAAGAAACAATTGGATAGGGGGAGCCCACTCTCCTTGGACCAGTGAGGACATGTGTAAGTGTCCTCATCAACCTCCGTAGCTTGCTGCTTCTAACACCAGGGAGCTGAGGGTAGTAAGAGTGGGGAATTCTGGCAGGGGTTTAGGTCAGTAAATATCTGGTAATGGTAGGGGCATGATTTTAGGTAACATGGGTAACAGATAGTAGGAATACTACAGCTCATTCTGTGCTTG
Organism: Bettongia penicillata ogilbyi; assembly: GCA_023548195.1. Lineage (NCBI taxonomy): Eukaryota > Metazoa > Chordata > Mammalia > Diprotodontia > Potoroidae > Bettongia > Bettongia penicillata. Next base: position 3,126,189 of record JAJHZJ010000665.1, on the reverse strand, counting down.
GATTTAGATGGTTTTTTCTTAACTTGTTGAACTTATGACTCCCCTATTCCTTTACCCATTCATGGTTCCATTTACCTGGTTACTGAGAAATAACATAGCTCTCTAAAGTGTGGTGGTCTCTGCCTTGCATTGATATATTCACAAAATAAAACAAATATAATCTTAGTTTGCATTAATGGAGACAGAATGATCAGAGCAAGGAACGTCATAGTTCTATGGTCCTCTGCTCCGGTCCACACCTTGAGTTTGACTGTTAAGTTTTGGATGGCACATTAAAAATTTTTCTAATTATAATCACAAAACTCAAGTTTTATAGTAAACACTAATTAGCTTGCTACTAAACCAGTCATGGGATAAACCTAGAACTCCCAAATTAGAACCATTTACATCAGAATTAAATAGAGAAGAGAAAAAAATGAAATAAGGCATGCATTTTAACAAAAATAAAAGCAAACAAACCAACACATGAGCAAACAACAAACATATTTGCTTTGTCTCCTTCTGAACTAATAGGAAATCCTTTTTCTTTGACTTTAAAAAAATATAGCTGAAGTCACAGAATCATGACATCACAGAATGTCACCAATTCTGTGTCACTAACCTTGAACATTTTTAGATATTCCATAGACGTCTCAAGCCCAATATGTTCAAAACAGAACTCATTATCTCCCTTCCGTCACCAAATCCACTCTTTTTTCAAACTTTCCTATGGCTGTCAAGGCCACCAAGCAGTCAGTTAATTTATTAAGTGTTTGCTATGTTATAGGCACTGTGCTAAAGGATAGAAAGAAAGGTAGAAAAAACAAACAGTTCCTGACCTCCTTGAGTGTACATTCTAATGAATGTGATGATCTGCATGTCACTTGGGACATACAGAATATAATGTATACAGAGTAAATACAGGTTAATCTGAAAAGGGAAGACATTAGCATCTGGGGAGGTCAGGAGTGCCTCTTGCTGAAGAGAGACTTTGAGATGGGTCTTGAAGGAAGTTGGAGAAATTAAGAAGTGATGTGAGGAGGTGGAATGTTCCAGGTATTGAGGAAAGCCAGTATAAAGACACTGAAACAGAAGAAGATGGAAGGTGAAGCACTGTGTTTGAGGAAATGCCAACAGGTCAGTGTAGCTAAATTGTAGAGGACACGGAGCTAAATTGTAGAGAGAATGATAGAAAGAGGTCATGTTAGGAAGAACCAAACAGAGGACTTTATATTAGATCCTATAGGTAATAGGGAATCACTGAGTAGGTGGCAAAGGTGTTTGTAAGGGATGGGTGACATAGTGGGATCTACACTTTAGAAAAATCACCTTGACAGCTAAATGGAGGATGGATTGGAGTGGGAAGGGACTTGAAGTAAGGAGAATGGTTTGAAGGTTATTTCAGTACTTCAGGTGAGAGGCAATGAGGGCTTGAGTTAGTCTGGATGACTTGAGAGGACAGATGTGAAAGCAGAAATGACAACATCTGGCAACAGATTGGATATGTGGAGTGAGTAGGAGTCAGTTGAGGATGATCCTGAAGTTTCAAGTTTGGTTGATTAGGAGGATGGTGATGCCATTGGCAATAATAGGGAAACTTAGAAGAAGGGAGAATTTTTTGGAAAAAGATAATGACTTTTGTTTTAGACATGTTGAGTTTGAGATGCCTATAGGACATTTAGTTTAAGATATTTGAGAGGCAATTGGAGGCAAAAATTTAATGACCTTTCTTGGTCCTCATCTTTCTTGACCTCTCTGCAGCCTTTGACATTGATCATCTTTTCCTTCTGGACCCTTTCTCCTCTCTTAAGTCTTCCTGATACTGCTCTCTCCTTGTTCTCCTCCTAACTGTCCAACCACTTCTCAGTTGTGTTTGAGGTTTCTTTATCTTTGTTACACCCACCAAGGCATCCCCTAAGGTTCTGTCCTGGACCCTCTTCTCTTTTCCTTCTATATTCTTTTACTTGAATGCTTATATCAACACTTATGGATTCAGTTATCATCTCTATGTAGATGACTCTCAAATCTATTTTTTTCTCCACTTCTGGAGTAGATTTCAAAGAGCTTTTATTTGTGGCTTCCCTAAGAACAAAATATCAGAAAACTAGCTACAGTAGAGAAAACATTCCATAATAAAGAAACTCTATCCCTTCCTTTCCCTAGTATATATAATTTCATCTTATTATGGCTATTTGGCCTTGTACAAAAAGTGACATATTTTAAAAGAGCTCGTAATTATGCCCTCCATCATTCTGTCCTTCGCTGGTGGTCACTCCAAGGCTACACTATAGCCTTAACCATAAGACTATCTCAATCATAATGCCACTATAACAATGAAATTAAAATATTTTAAAGCAGTATTCTGCTTCCCTGCTATCTGCTGGGAAAGATGGGCTCCATTTTTCCTAAAATATGATTAGAACCCTCAATATGGAGACAAAAAAACACCATCTGAAATAACTAAATTATTCCTAGTTGTTGGTCACAAACTTAGAAACCATCCAGAAGTGAGGTGTAGCTCAAAACTTGATGGGTTAAATTGTCTCCCAGTTCAAATTAGAAAAAGAGATGATTTGCTACCCCAGTTAAAGAAGTCATACTCCTGTAAGGCAGCCTCTCTCAAATGTCAACCAATAATACAAGGTGATTGGTGATGGAGATTGCAGTGGGTTTAAATGTCAAACAAAATATGTCTGTAAGCCAGTCAGCCAGCAGATCCCTAAGGCAGTTCAATGATATTAATGGAGTGCTAGTAAAGGCACAATGGAAGGCTACAGGGCCCTTTTTTATTCAAGTCTACTGACCTGTTATCAGTCATACCAGCAGCTTGAAGACTTCAAACTTTAATCACACCAAGATGTTTGCATTGGTTGCTGTAGGAAGATGTGATTGGCAGGCTGATATCCCTCCTATTTAAGATCTTAAAGTGAGCTAGTTTCCAGTGCTATCTTGATGGAAAGGCCTAGGGCTGGTGAGTAGGACATAGTTATTTCTTACCTGAAGGGAGAGTTCTTTGATGAAGGAAAACTCCTTTAGGAAACAGGTTTTTGGCCTCATCTTCAGGGATAGTTGGAAGCACCAGGACACTATCTCTAGCTTTCTGGGTCACAGGAGTAGCAGTCTGGTATACCTTCATCTGAAGGGAATTGACCACGGTGAGGATCTCATCGAAGTTCCAGTAGAACATCCCAAAAAACCTAAACAAACATAGTTTCTGTACAAGTTGCTGGATAGAGCATAGACTAGGGGTGGAGAACCTATAGCCTTGAGGTCACATGTCACCTTCTAGGTCCTTGGGTGTGGCCTTTTGAGAGAGTCCAAGTTTTATAGGACAAATCCTTTTATTAAGAGGATTTGTTCTGTGAACTTTGGATTCAGTCAAAGGGCTACACTTGAGGACCTAGAGAGTCATATATGAGTCCCCAACCCGGAATAGATTCATTTTCTTATCTGAGCCAAAAGCAAATACCAGAGGAGTCATGTCCTTACCACCCCACACATCCAGGTCCAACATAGCCAACTTGACAGCAGGGTCCATCTTATAATCACTGGCAAGGGAAAAGGGGAAGGGAACAAGTGTTAGTAAATACCTAAGTGCCAGGCACTGTGCTAAATGTTTTACAAATATTATCTCATTTGATCCTCACAACAACCCTGGGAGACAGGTGCTCTTATTATCTCCATTTTATAGTTGAGGAAACTGAGGCAGAGGTTAAGTGACTCACCCAGGGTCACATGATAGAGGCCTTGCTGACTCCATCCAGGCCCAGTGCTTTATCCATTATCTGATAGGGGAAGGCAACTTCTTCGTGGGTTCTCCTCTATTGTATGTACTGATATTCTTACTCTAGGCAAGATGGTCCTGAATAGTCAAGGGAAAGGGTTTAATTACCTTAATCATCTTAACATTTTATGTGGCAGATTCTAGTGCCAGCTTTACAACTTGTCCCAGCTCTGTTGTGCAAACTGGAGTAAAATCTTGAGGGTGGAAGAACAGAATGGCCCATGAGTCTCTTAAAAAGTCATGGAAGCAGACGTAGTACAGTGTGGTTTTGGCCTTGAAGTTGGGGCCAGGGTGCTGGGAGGCAGACCCCCAGGCATCGTGATGGTAACCACAGGGAGGAGGAGAAGCTGGAGCAAATATGGGCATTTTCAAATCTAGTTATCCAGCCCTGACCTCTAGTCTTACATCTCCATCTATCTATTGGTCATCTTCATCTGGATGTCCTGTAGATATCTTCAATTGACATACTCAAGACTCATGTCATTATCTTAAATCCTGCCCCCCTTTCCAGATTTCCCAGGATGAGGGCACTACCATCTTCTCAGGCACCCAGGATCACAAGCTGGGTGTCATCTCTCACTCCTCACTCTTTTTCACCCCCCCATATATATGATCTGTTGCCAAATCCTGTAAACTGCACCTTCACAACTTTTCTCCTATATTCCCCCTTTTCTTCTCTGACCTGCCATCTGTCTTGTGCAGGTCCTTGTCATTTCATGCTTAATCTATTACAATATACTTCTGGTTGGTCTCTTTGCTCCAAGTCACTCCAGACTCCAATCCATCCAAAAAATGATAGTAGGATGACACGATCAGACTTGTGTTTTGGGAAAAATCACTTTGGCAGCAGTGTGGAGGATATACTAGAGTATGGCTAGACTATCCTCAGTTTTTATCATTATAATTCCTAAAATAGATGACTATTGACTGGTGGCTGAGGCAGAGCACCACTTAGTGGGCAACTCAGGTATTGCTTTATCACAATGCTAACTGGGATTAGCCAAAAGACTTTAAAATAATGAACTTAAACACTAAATAAAACAAGTATATATGCCATACATGTCGCAGAATAGAAAAAAAGAATTGTACATGAAATTTTGCTTTGCTTTTAAAATAGATGATGAATTCAAAGGTAGTTTTCAGTTTTCCTTCTCTGATCTTTTCTGGCCCTTCCAGCCTTCCCTCCATTCTCTTCTGTGAATATTTTTTTAAAAAAATGATTCACTCTGAGGTACCACATCACACCTATAAGATTGGCAAACATGACAGAACAAGAAAATGATAAATGCTGGAGAGGATGCGGGAGAGTTGGAACACTAATTCATTGTTGGTGGAGCTGTGAGATCATCCAACCCTTCTGGAGAACGGTTTGGAACTATGCCCAAAGGGCTACAAAAATGTGCATACCCTTTGACCCAGAAATATTGCTACTAGGACTGTATCCCCAAGAGATTATAAAAATGGGAAAGGGTCCCACGTGTACAAAAATATTTATAGCAGCACTCTTTGTGGTAGCCAAAAACTGGAAGTCAAGGGGATGCCCATCAATTGGGGAATGGCTGAATAAATTATGGTATATGAATGTAATGGAGTACTATTGCGCCATAAGAAATGATGAACAAGAAGACTTCAGGGAGGCCTGGAAAGACTTATATGACCTGATGCTGAGCGAAAGGAACAGAACCAGGAGAACTTTGTGCACAGGAACGACCACAGTGTGCGAGAGCTTTTTCTGGTAGACTTGGAACTTTGTAATAACACAAGAATTTACTGAGAAAAAAAAAATCTCAATGTCAGTCTTCTAAGGCAAAATGCCTTCCACACTCAGAGAAAGAAATATGGAAGTCATTCGCAGAATGTAGCAGATCATGTTTGTGTGTGTGTGGGTTTCAGTGTATTGTGTTTTGATTTGTTATATGATTTCTTCCATTTATTTTAGTTTGACTACATAGCATAACTATAGTGAAAATGTGCTCAATAGGAAAGTATATGTAGAACCTGTACAAAATTGTATGCTGTCATAGGGAGGGAGGGGAGTGTGGGGAAAGGGTGGCGGGGATAAAATCTTGACTTTAAGGAAATGATTGTAAAACATTAAAAAAATAAAAAAAATGATTCAATGACTTTTTTTTTCTTTGTTTTTTGGACGCTGCTTTTGAGTAGGTTCAAGAACAGAAGCACATGAAATTATTAGACTGCTGACATGTAGGGGTGAAATGACTGCAGGGCTCCGAAGGCACATGAAAGACACGTAGGTATTTCAGATTGTTCTCCTTTGCAGTGAAAACAGAAAAAAAATAGAGTTGATTTAATTCAAATCAACAAGCATTCATCCAGTGTCCACTCTTTACTAGTTACTAGGGCTCATAAAGACAAAAATTCCTGCCTTGAAGGAGCTTATGTTCCACAGGGCTTGACACATAACAACATGTACAGTAAGGAAATGCAAAATGCAAAAATTAACAGTAAGCAATGCAAACTACATACAAAAATGATTTCAGTGAAGGGGAGAGAACATTAACAACTGGGGTTGAGGTTGAGAGAACATTAACCATCTGAGATCGCTGCATGTTGACACTGGTACTTGATTTGAGATTTGAAGGAGGCCAGTGATTCCAAAAGGCTTAGACAAGGAGAGAATGCGTTCCTGGCCTGGGGGAAAGGTTGGGTAAAGTTAGGGAGGGGGGAGATGGAATTTTGTACACAAGAACAGTAAGTAGACTAATTTGGCTGGAGCAGATGGTGTGAGTAATGGGAAATGAGTTGAGAGAGATAGGATAAAGTTAGACTACGACGCCCTAAAGAGAGTTTTAAATTTATCCTAGATGGAATAGGGATTGATCATTTCTGCCCTCTTTGTGTCATCTTAACATCCCATACCTTCTAAGCAATGATCCTGTACTGTCTTTGATCCTCTTCTTTTCCTCACTATAATTTTTAGAAAGTCGCCTTCTTAATGTCCTTAGCTTTCCTTGCCAGCCTCAGCACATGCCATCCTGTGCCACTCATTCCTCATTACCGGTCCTTGCTTCCATTTATCTCTCTGTGTCTAGCAGGGATTAGTGGTATGCCCCTGACGATGTGTAGGTGAAAGGTTGCTTAGCTAGAGAACTAGTTATTCTTCTTAGCTTGTAATAGGTGGTGCTACTTGTTCTCAACTCCCCTCTTTGGGTTGTGGCTTTCTCTTTTGCAGTGTCCTTGACCCTTCACTTGGGGGAAAAGGTGAGATGAGTATCCTTTAAAATCTGCTTCTGGAGCAACAAAAGGAAATAAGAATTTTCTGGTAACACTGAATCAGAAGATCTTTGTTAGCTCATTTGTCGCATTTTTCTCCATATGGTCTACTAGCTCTTTTACGTATAGATTTTGGTCCCAATTTATATATTCTTTCTGTTTTTGAGACATTATAGAATATATATCAGTAAAATATATTTTGTGGCTCTGAGCCCCCAATTTGATGCCTTCCTGCTACTAATAGAATTCATCAATCTCTCTCCCAACGTGCTTTGCTGGCCATAATATTCTCAGCTGCATTTAATCATTCAAGGATACACACAAATAAGCACTGCAATGAATGATCACATTATTTTAGAGAAGCTGATGTTTTTCAAGACAAATGGTGAGACCGAAAGCAAACAGATAAGGATTGAGGTGGGAGAGCAGGCCTTCCTGGAAGAATGTGAGTCAGACTGTTGCAAGGAAAAGGAAAGTATGACATCACTAGTTCTGTTCTCAGCAACCACTTTGCATCTGTTCATTCCATGGAACTTCCAAATAGCTCTTTATCTTAGTATTTTGGAATTCTCTGGGCCACTAGATGGTGCAATGGATAGAATGCCAGGCCTGGAGTCAGGAAGACTCGTTTTTCTGAGTTCAAATCTGGCCTTTATTATCTGGGTGGCCCTAGACAAGTCATTTAACCCTATTTGCCTCAGTTTCCTTATCTGTAAAATGAGCTAAAAAAGGAAAGGGCAAATCACTTCAGTATCTTTGCCAAGAAAACCCCAAATGGCAAAGTCAGACATGACTAAAACGACTGAACAACAAAGAAGAAAATTGCTTGAAGTCATGGTGGAAGAAGAATTTTTGGTGGCAGAAGGTGGCCTCTTGGCCCATCTCCTATCCTCTCTTGAATTGAGTGAGATTGCTACTAGGTAGCTAGATGGTACAGTGAATAGAGAGCTGGGTATGAAGTCAGGAAGACCTTAATTCAAATCTGGCCTCAGATACTTCCTAGCTATGTGACCCTGGGCAAGTTACTTAACCCTTGTTTCCCTCAGTTTTTTCATCTGTAAAATGGGGATAATAATAGCACCTATTTCCTAGGGTTGTTGTGGAATTCAAATGAGATAATAATTGTAAATTATTGTAATTGGGGAAGACTAGTACCTCTGCTGTGAGGGCTGCTAAGACCTTTTCAAGTCTGTTTTCCATCTTTGGTGTCAACTGGCCATCTACCTCTCACCTGTGACTGTAAGAAGCTGTAGCATATGAAATGGCCATATCCTGGTAAACCACTTTGGCAGATAAGCTCAACCAGGTTGAGGATAATTCAAACCTATTAGTAAGTTAGGGGAGTGTTTACCCCAAGCATGTGAAGTCTTCCCCCAGCAGAATGGGTAGATGTGAACATTTTGCTCCCGCAGCCCATGAAGGCAACTGAAGCAGGCACTGTGGAGTGTTTAGAGCTTGGTAAGACATCAGAGATGCGAGGTCATCCATTGCAACCCAGGCCATTGCCAGTCATCCTGACTTTTGTCTTTCCACTGGACCTTGATGACTCTGAAAGTGAGAGTAAGACTGACAATTTTGTACAACTCTGCCTTACTTAAATCCAGTTTATGAGTGAGTCAAAAGACAACACCCATACCATCTTACCATTTTTACCTACATCAAAATCCTGTGATGATAGACAAGTGACAAAGCAGCAGGTTGGGATACACTGGGAACTGTAGGTGGCCCAGGCCATATGGTCATCTTTTCATTGAACTGAAGCAATAGCTGGATTTGACAGCCCCATAGGTTTCTGAAGAGTCTTTTTAAAGGACTGCGCTGCTCACCTCTTGGCATGAGGAAAGGGCTGGAAAAGGTGCCCTAAGAATTGTCTGCTTCACCCTATCCAACCCCGGCCTACTTACCTTGGCAAGTGGGGATTCTGTGGTCAAAAGACAGAAAAAGTACAAAATTTTTGCGAAGATGATTCCACTAACATTGGTATATGGAATGTGAGCACACTTATAGACAGCACAAAATTCAGTAGAAAGATGAACCCCTCTTGTTGCAAGAGAACTCAGCAGATGTCACATCCAACTAGCCACTCTGAGTTAAACAAGGCTGGCAAATGAAAGCCAGTTTACTCTAAAGTCAGAGCTGAATACACATTTTTCTGGAGTGGCCAAAGTTATGGGGAGTACCATGAAGCCAGTGTAGGTTTCACAATCAAAACCAATCTACTCCGTAAACTTGTATGCCTTCCAAAAGGAGTGAATGACAAGCAATTGACAATACAATTGCCACTTGCAGAAAAGTGCCAAGCCACCATCATGAGTGGGTATGCTCCTACCATGATGAACCCTGATGAGATCAAAGAAGAATTTTGTGAAGACCTGGAGACCCTCATCATGAATGTGGTGAAAGAGGACAAGCTTGTAATTCTGGGTAATTTTAATGCCAGAGTAGGTATAGACTCTTAGATTTTAATGCCAGAGTAGGTATAGACTATTAGATATATTAGGGAGTCCTTGGGAGGAATGGAGCCAGAAGGAGCAGCAATGGTCATTTATTACTGAAGACTCATACATCTCATGACCTCATCATCAACACTGCCTTCTGTTTACATAAGCACAATAATAGATGCACCCTCACAGAGAATATTGGCATTTAATGGACTATGTCATTGTAAGGAAGAGACAGGATGTGAGAGTGACAAAGATGATGTGCAGTGCAGAGTGCTGGGCTGATCATAGACTTACATTCTTCAAGCTAAACATCTGCATTCGACAAAAGCAATGACCCCAGGCAAGGCAACTACTAGAAGACTTAATGTCAACAGATTAGAGTGCTTCTGTGGCATGAATAGTGCTCACTTGAAGGGAAAGCTAAGCCAACACATGGTTGGAAACAGTGGAGCAGAAAAGGAGTGGCAGTTTTCAAAGATTTGGTGTACTGTACTGAATTTATTCATCTGGGTCGGAACACTCACAAACTTCAAGATTAGTGTGACAAAACTGATGGGGAAATTCAGAAGTTGCTAAGCAAAAAATGAGACTTCTACAGGGTTACAGCAGGACAGTTCATCAGTCTCTAAGAAGGCGATGTTTAATTTTATCAAAAGTTCAAGCAAAGCTTAGAAAGATGCAGGATTCTTGGTTCAGTAAGAAAGCAGATAAAATTCAGTTTTACGTTGATAGTAACAATCTAAAGTGTTTTTATGATGTCCTGAAGTCTATTGATGGACCAAAGACCTATGGGGCATCTCAACTACTGATGGAGCCACATTGATTAGTGATAAGAATCCTGTGATTAGTGATTAGTAATCCTGGAGAAATGGACTGAACACTTCCATAGTATTCTCAACAGATCATCATCAACCAATGCTGAAGCTATTGACTATATATATATCTCAGGTTGAAGTCAATTCCTTCTTAGCTGAACTTCCAACTGAAGAAGAAGTTTTGATGACCATCAAGCTCGTCTGGTGTGGCAAGGTGCTTGGTGCTGATTCTATTCCAGCAGAGATCTACAAGGCAGGGGATCCACTGCTCATACTAAGGTTGACTGAAATCTTTCAAGTTATATGGCAAAAGGAGGTTATCCTTCAGGAGTCCAAGGATGCCTTCATGGTCCATCTCTACAAAGGAAAGGGAGTTGTTCTATGGCAATCACAGGGGCATCTCTCTCTTGATTTTTGCCAGCAAGATTCTTGACAGTCACCATTCAGTCACATTCAGAGTCTGATTCTTCACCTGGAAGATGGTCATTTACTTGAGAGCCAGTGTGGCTTCAAAAAGGGCTGAGGAATGGTCATTGTGGTGTTTGCTGCCTGACAATAACAAGAGAAATGCCAACAGCAGAACAGAGGTCTGGACACAATTTTCACCGATCTGACCAAGTCCTTTGATACTGTCAGTCTTGATGGCTTGGGGAAGATCATGGCAAAATTTTGCTGCCCAGAGAAGTTCATCAATATTGCACACCAGTTTCATGTCAGTATGCTTGCATGGGTTCTGGATGATAGATGTTATTTTTGTGCTTTCCCATTTACCATAGAGCGAAGCAGGGTTGTGTGCTTTTTCTCATGCTTTTTATGATATTTCATGATATTTTCAGTGATGTTGTCAGATGCCTTCAACTAGGATAAAAATGGCATCAAGGTCAACCACTGTACTGAAAATAAATTATTTAACTTGAAAAGGCTATAAGCCAAGACTGAAGTGGAGGGAGAGTTGATGTGTGACTTTTTATTCCCAGATGGTTGTGAACTCAATGCAACCTTTGAAGTTAAGATGTAACAAAGTATGGATCGAATCTCTGCTTCCTTTGCTAATTTTGGTCTAACAATTAACACTAAGAAAACAGATTCTTCACCAGACAGGACCACACCATCCATAGTGGAACCATCAGTTCCAGCAAATGGAAAAATTTTGAATGCTGTGGGTGAGTTCACTTAACTATGAGGTTGACGCACACATTGCCATAGCTAGCTCAGTTTTTGGTAACTCCAAAGGAAAGAGTGGGAGAAAAGAGGTATTAGACTGATGACCAAACTGAAGGTCTACAGAGCCATTGTCCTGACCTCGTTGTTGTATGTCTGTGAAACCTCTACAGTCTACCAGAACCATGATAGGAAACTGAATTGCTTCCATTTGAATTGCCTCAGGAAGATGCTGACAGAGACAGAGAGACAGAGAAAGCACAGCAGTGAATATCCAGATAATTAGGATGTCTCAGCACTACTATATTATTTCTTGGACCCAGACTTGTGATCTGTTTTCCAAATTCCTCATCACTTTCTTTCTGACCACATATTCTATCACATACTCCAAAGATAACATTGCCTTCACTGATTTTTTTTTTAAAAAAACTAGACTTGTATTTTCATCCATGTAGAAATGAAACTGCTACAACTGTGTTTATATAGCTAGGTCCTTTCTACCTGTGTGGCATTGGATAAGCCTCTTAACCTTTCTGATTCTCAGTTTCCTTACTTTTCAAGTAAGAGGGTCAGACTAGGTGTCCTCCAAGATCCCTGTCAGTTCAAAGTCAACGGCCTCATGATCCCTTCAAATATGGCCCTAGAGTCCCAAGGATCTCTCCTTCAAGCAGACAGAAAGGCCATTGCTGACCTTCCAAGCTGGGTTTTCACTCACCAGATCCCGTCCAAATTCTTGGCCAAACCAGAGGCTGCAGAGTGTCTCTGGGCTGAGTGGGAAGGCCCTAAAGAGGAAGTGAAAAGCAGGTGCGGCCATCAGAACATACCAATGAAGTATCTCCCTTTTTGTCTTTTTATTCTCAGCCCCAGCAACTTAGCAGCATGCCTGGCACAGAGCAGCATGCCTGGCACAGAGTAAGTGCTTAATAAATGTTTTCATTAAAAAAAAAAAAAGAGTATGACCCTAGCAGTGACTTTGACCTAGCATTAGGTCAAAGATTGTGATTGGTTTTGTAATATTTATATGTATTTGATATTTTGACTGATCTTTCCCTTAAAAGTTTACAAATTCTAGGCCTCTTCTTTACCACAATACACCACCTCATATGTTGAAAGTCCATTGATTTCTCCTATTTCCTCAGCTCATAAGTACTGTATTTCATTAAATAAGAGAGTTAATTTTAAGACCCGGGCCTTAAAATCTTGCAGAAAAACCAGATTTGTTTTTCTGCTCATTCAATTTTTCAAGACCTCCAGAAAACCATTGGTCAGTTTGCCTTGACTGCCACCAGATGGTGCACTGATGTGCTGGTCTGGTTCTTGTGCTTTTAGGGATAACTGTGGATGGAGAGCTTCAGGTTGCGGATATCTTAGAGTCAAAGTGTAAGAGCTGTAAGGAATATTGAAGGTCATCTAGTTCAACCCCCTTACTTTACAGAAGAGGTAAACTGAGATCCATAAAGGGGAAATGATTTGCTCAAAGTCAAATTGGTATTAATCCATAAAGATGGGAGTTGAACCCAGCTCATCTGGCTCTAGGGGCAAGTAGGTAGAGCAGTGGATGGAGTTCTGGACCTGGAGTCAGAAAGATCTGAGTTTAGATCTAGCCTCAGACACTTATGAGCTGTGTGACCCTGTTTGCCTCAATTTCCTCATCTGTAAAATTAGCTGGAGAAGGAAATGGCAAATCACTCCAATATCTTTGTCAAGAAAACCACACCTGGGGTCATGAAGAGACAGACTTGACTGAAACAACTGAACAACCATAACCACAAAAACCCCTCTGATTTTAGAAAAAAAAACCTCCTAATCACTAGCTCAGCTCATGTGGAATTCTCAAAGGAGGCTATGGTATAGTAGGGAATTTCAGTTTCGAACTTTTATAACTGTGTGGGATGGATACGGAACTAGACAAAGTGGGATAAGGCAATGTGGTATAATGGAAGGTGCCCTGGATATCACGTCAGACATTCCAGTATGATTTCTGCTTCTACCATATATTCATTGTAAGACCCTGGCAAGATTCTTGACTTGAGGCTATCATTATTTGTCAAAAGCCTTAGTTTCCTAATAACAAAAGAAGAGTTTGAAATAGATGTTTTTAATTTATTTATATTTTAAAAAACCTTTTTAAAAATATTTTTCCAACTACTTGTAAAAAATTTTTTATATTCATTTAAAAATATTTTTGAATTTTAAATTCTCTCCTTCCTTCTCTCCTGTCCATGCTCATTGATAAGGCAAGCAATTTTATATAGGATATATATGTGCTGTAATAGAAAACATATTTTTGTCATATTGTGAAAGAAAATACAGACCAAAAAAGAAAACAAGAAAAATAATGAAAATAAAAAAAGGTGTGCTTCGATGTGCATTCAGACTTTATTAGTTCTTTCTTTGGAAGTTGATAGTATTTTTCATCATGCCTTTGGAACTGTCTTAGATCTCTTTACTGCTGAGAATAGCTAAGTCATTCACAGTTGATCGTTGTACAACGTTGTTACTGTGTACACTGTTTTTCTGACTCTGCTCACTTCACTCTGTATCATGTCTTTCCAGGTTTTTCTGAGAGTATCTTGGTTATCATTTCTTATAGCACAATAGTATTCCATCACAGTAATATGCCATATCTTGGTCAGCCATTCCCTAATTGATGGACATTCCCTCAATTTCTAACTTTTTGCCACCATAAAAAGAGTTGCTGTAAATAGTTTTGTACATATACATCCTTTTCCTTTTTTTAAAAAGAATCTCTTTGGGATACATTGCTATTAGTGGTATTGCTGGATCAAATGGTATGCACAGTTTTATGGCCTTTGGGGGATAGTTGCAAATTGCTCTCCAGAATGGTTGGACCAAGTCACAACTCTACCAGTAGTGTATTGGTTGGGTTAGATACCCTTGAAGTCGAAAGAGACAGACAGAGACATAGGTAGAGATACAGATAGAGATAGAGAGATGAAAGAGATGGGAAAGTAAACAGAGACAGAGATAAACAGAGAACAGACTGAGACAGAGAGAGACACAAACTGAGAGATTAGCAGAACTATACCCCTTATTTGGGAGTGGAGTCTCTCTTTCCCAGCCTTTCCCTTTAGTTGCGTTGGGGGCTGTGACTTTATCTTTTTCACTTCTTTCCAATTAGCCCCTCACTTTTTCGGTATTAGATAGGTCCTTTGACTTTGCTTAGGGAATGGGAAGAATAAATTTGCCTGTGGCACCTGTCTCTGGGGGAAGGGTCTCCTGTTTTTTTCCTAATCTTGCCTTCTTTCTACCACTTAAATCTGTTTACTCATGACTCAGTTTTGTCTATAGGAAACTCCAGATGCTTTTATTCTGCTTTAGGAAGTTTTTAAAAATGGAGAATCAGCGTCAATTAGATTTTCTCTCATTTACCTTGAGATTCCCCTTGCCAAGATTGAATTCTAGCTCTTTAGAAAGAAATTCTTGACCATTGTCAGCTGAGCGCTCTCTTATACTTTTCTAGCCACTGTCCCTCTTCTCTCCCATCTCCCACCTTTTTACAATTCTCCCTCACCAGTAATGAAACATCCAACCAGGAGCAGTTAGGATGGGTGGAAGCATAACTTAAAGAACCAGGAAACTTTGGAACAGCACCCACTGTCCTGGTGGGAGAGAGTAAAGGAGTGACATACCAATACCTTCCTATAGAATAATCTTCTCACAGGGGAAATGTCAGTAACAAACGGACCTGCCTCTTACCTTGGCCACAAGCATGTTCCATCTGACTGTAGTGGATGAGGTAGTTCCAGGAACCCCACAGGGACAATTTAGTCTCTGGACCATCATACTTGAATTGTCTGCTAGATGGACAGATATAGACTTATATTTGTTTATATATACATACATATATATCTAGATACACGTATATGTACGTGTGTATGCATATATGGTTTGGGGTTGGGGTTGGGGTTCTTTTGTACTCAACGTCTTCTTCCATCCCTGTGTCTGTGTGCATGTATCTTTCATGTGACAGCCTCTCCTTGGGCAAGAGGAAACAGTGCTATCTGCTTCGGACTACATCTCCTAGAAACTGAAGACTTTCCTCTGCGTGTAGACATTGTTTTCCAAATACCCCCTACACTAGCAATAAGTTATTATTTAAAAAGACAGTGTTTATAAAATAGAAATAGTGAGTTATCTTTTTGGAAGAGACTTGGCACCCATCAAGTTAATCCTGAAATATTTTAGCTGTAAGGTGCAGCCTGGATTTATTATTGTAATTATTTTGAGTAAATAATTAGGTGATTCTATAGGCATCAGTTGTCCTCTTCACCGGGTAGTTTTCAGATATGAAAGACTCTGATCATCTGAAATTCTGACATTTATTCCCAAGATTTTCTTCATGTACTTTGGCATCTTCATACATGACCTCTGTCTAGACCACTGTAGAGGTCTGGCCCATGAACCCAGTCAATGATGATCATACTGGGGAGACTGCTTTCAAGAGAGTTGTGATAGGGTATAATGGAATTGCGTTGGAGAGATTTCCTTAACTTGTTCCAGGTAGTAAAGAGGTGCACTTTTAATTGGCAGGGAGTGTATTCAAAAGCACAGCCTTTAGATTCTTCCTGCCTGACAGTGTCTAATGAGAAACAATATTGTAAGATATTCTTGACATTTTGTTCTTCTAGATGAATTTTTAAATTATTTTTTCTAGGTCTGTAAAATAATTCTTTGATGGTTTGATTGGTATGTGCCGGGGGCGACGGTCCCCGAGCGACCCTCCCAGTGGGTAGTAACCCCTCACTCTGCTTCACGCAGCTTCAGACGTCTCTGGACCCGACCCCGGGGATCGGAGTTCAGGCGGAAACCAAGCACGAGCCAGGGTGGTAGAGCAAAGCGGGTGTTTATTCAGCAGTTCACATCAGTCCAGTCCCCCCACCCCCCTTAGGGCGTTGCCTTATATTCCTCATCCTTTCCGGGTTCTGCCCCTGGCGTCTGGATTGGTTCTTTGTATCAGGCCATCTCTCAGCACCTATCACAGTCGGCCGGGTAATATGGGCCGATATGTCGTCTTATGAGGGGCCCCTCCAGTACCTCCCTGAGGGCGATGCCGAGCCTTCCACGAGCCTTCCTTGCGCCCGGAATGGGGAAGTCACGAGCTAGGCGCGTGACCACCAGTTAGGGCGGGTATAGACTCCCGGCCGTCACCTATCCACCCAGGAGGTCCGGTGGCGGCCCCTCACAACTCCCCCTTTTTGTTTTTTTAAGAGAAGGGGTTTTCGGGTGCTGAGGGGCTAACTGCTAGGACGGGGCCTAGCTTCTCTCCAGGGCTGCAACCCAAATTTGTGGGTTAGTTTGGTTCGCCAAAGAGCAGAGGGCCCAGGTGGTATATAGCCGCTGGTGCGTCTGTCTTTGCCGAACTCGGCCTAAGCAGAGCAGGAAGCCCACGGCAAGGAGGAGGAATAAAGAGGCGGAGCCCGCATAGCCCTTCACCCATGTAGATAGAGTAGAGAAGATAGAACTAAAGGTGGTGGTAACAGCGGGGTCAATTCGGGTGGCATTGATGTAGGCAACCTGGTGCCGGAGGGTGTGGAGGGTGCGCTCAAAGTTGTTGGACCAATTTCCTGCGAGCATCTGCGATAGTTCGCGGGACAAATTGGCAGCATGGGAGAGGTTTTGATAGGGGATAGAGGTGAGACATAACCCGGGAAGAGAATATGCGCACCCCAGAGGGAGGAGGTGAACAATAATGTCCACTTGTTCCTGCAATAGGTCGATCCGTTGATTGGTCAGCATTAACCCTCCCCGGATCGCGGCTAGAAGCTGCGTGTTAGTGTCCAGGGCGGTGGCAACCGTTGCTGAAAGATCGTTAAGTGTAGCAACAGTGTTGGCGCCCATGGCTAGGGAGGTGGCTGCCGCGGCGGCGGCAACCGCAGCGACAGAGAGTGCTATTACTAAAGCTGTCACGCCAAAGTCTCTTTTCTTTCGATGGAATAGTTGAGGTTGGAAGCCTTCTATGTTGACAGGAACAGGTACCCAGGTGGGCACTCTTGTTATCACAGCCATCTGGTGCCGGGTGCCATTCCAGCAGGAAGCGTAGCTACAAGTCTCATTTGCACAACGCAGAAGGGGGCCGTTAGAGGTGTTGGCCACAATGAAAACGAACGGGGGTGTAACACATACAGGGGTAGGATCGAAGGGAATGGTATAGTTACGGGTGTTATTTAACCTGCCTTGGTAGCCTGGGTTGCCTGTGGATGTGTATTTGAAGGTGCCGTTATAGATGCGTCCCCCTTGTAGCATGGAGAAGGGGGAGAGATCCATGCAGGTGCGCCCAGGCCCACATAATAACCAGGAGTGGAAAGGGTTTGATCCCCCATAATAGTCTTTAGGGTTGTGGGGAGCCGATTCGTTATGAAGGGGTGCTATGGAGGGAGAGAAGCTCCACCCCCCCCCCCCAAAGGTTGGCTAGTGGGGCTCTGGCAGCCAGTCCATGGTATCTTATCCTCCCTGGATCCTTTACAGCTGGGTCCCCATCTAGGCTGTTTAGGTTTCTGCTGGCCCAGCGCGGCTGGTAAGTCTCCGGTGTTATTGTTAACCCGGGGCCAGGAGCCTTCTATGGCTGTGCCATTGGCGGTGCCATTGATTGGCTTTCCTAGCCAGAGCGCTGTTTTATTGCCAAGGATTATGCAGGGGTTCGCATTAGTGAGGTTTAGCCGGAAACAGAGGGCACCGTTTAGGGTGATGTTGAATGTAGGGGTGGGAGCCTCCTCATCCTGGAAAGGGTAGTAAGGGAGATCAAGGCTTTCGTTAGTGGTGAAAAGGCGTGGGTATAGGGTGGCATTCTGGGAAACGGGCATGGGGAAAGGGAAATCGGCTAGGAGGCCCCATCGAATTTCGTGTGCGTGCGTGTTGGGGACGGGCCACAGCATCAGGTGCAGCTGGGCGAGGGCGAGCAGGGCCTCCCTGACTACCCTAGCCGCAGCCCTCCGGGTCTGGTTCTTTCTCTTGCGCCGGCCCCGCTTCCTTCGTGTTGTTGGCAGGAGCGGCTGCTCTGGTCCATCTGGTGGGCACCCATTGGGTTGTTCTGCCTCCATCTTCCCCTGTACCTGTGGAGACACAGAGGTATCCTTTGCCTCTCACGACAACGGGGTGAGGGCCGTGCCAATTGTTAGCCTCATCCCTCCACCAAACCATCTCGTTTTCTGGATAGTTAGGCATCTGTCCTGCCCCTGCCGGGTTTTTTGGATTAGAAGCGGCTGGGGGTGTTGTAAAAAATTTCATGGCCGGTGTTAGGCCGTTTTCCCGCACTTGGAGGAAGTTGGCGGTGAATGTGGCTTTTGCTAATTGGGCTCTTGTTAGCCTCCCCAGAACTCCCCCTCTTTGTTTTTGTAAGATACGTTTTAATGTCTGATTTGCCCTCTCAACTATGGCTTGCCCTGTGGGGTTGTATGGGATACCTGTGATGTGTTGGAGGCCCATTTCTTGAATAAAGGCCTGGAAAGCTTTAGATTGGTATCCCGGGCCATTATCAGTTTTTATGAGGGCTGGGAGGCCTACAGTGGCTGCGCATTCTAAAAGGTGTTGGATGATGCATTTGGCACTTTCTCCAGGCTGTAGGGTGGCCATAATGAAGCCTGAGAAGGTGTCGACGGATACATGAATTAGCGAAGATTGAAAATGTGTCACATCCATTTGCCAGATTTCGTTGGGAGCGTGGCCACGGGGATTGAAGGCCTGGTCACGGGGTGGGGGTCGGAAAGGGACACAATGGGAACATCTTCGGACAATATCGCGTGCTTCCTCACGGTTGATACCATAAAGGTGCCGTAAGGTTCGGGCTGAGAGGTGAAAGTGGCGGTGAGCAAGATCTGGTGAGCTATAGAACACTTCTGTGAGGGCATGATCGGCAACTGCATTGCCTTGATAGAGAGGGCCTGCTGTAGAAGTGTGGGACCTGACATGAAGGACATAGATAGGTGCTCTCCTAACTACGAGCAGATTGCGTATGCGAGTTAGCAGATCAAAAACAGTGGAGGTGGTTGTGGTGAGGTCTGCTCCAGGGAGTTGGGGGACGGCTAGAGTGCAGTACATGCTATCAGTTATGAGGTTAAAGGGCTCGGTGGGTAATAATTGTAGCGCAGCATAAATGGCAAATAACTCATTCTTTTGGGCGGAGGAGTAGGGGGTACTTACCACTTTTAAGATATTCTTGGCTGGAATATATAAGGCGGCTCGCTGATGCTTGGTGGCATCAGTGAAGACGTTAATCCCCTCTACCGGCTCATTAGCTATTACCTGTGGGGGTCTCTGGAGAGGCAAGGCATCCCAACCCCGGAGAGCATTGGGCAAAGCTGCACTTGTTAGCTGATGTTGGGTAATTAAGATGGCCCAAGAGGTATACTCTTGGGTAAGTTCCTGTAGCAAACTGGGAGTTATATTGAGAAAGAGAACGGGAAGTTGGCCAAAGATCTGCCTGGCTCTGAGGCTGGCCTTGAGTAATAGTCTCCCTTGTTCCTCAAGGTGATTGGGGATGCATTTTTTCTTTTTGTCTGGGTAGATCCACTCTATAACTCCCCACTGCTGGAAGATTGCTGCAATCCTCCCGGTGGTCCCACGGGAGAGGATGGCCACAGCTAGGGGATATTGGGGATCTATTCTTTGGACTCGCATATTGGCCCTGTCTCTAATTAGTTCCATAACTTTTCTTGCCTCAGGAGTCCAAGCTCTCGGTGAATTTAAGGTTGGGTCCCCTGACAGAATGGTATAAAGGGGTTGCATCTCCTTCTCTGAAAGGGGCAGCGTCGGCCGGAGCCACTGTATGGCTCCAATGAGTTTTTGGAAATCATTGAGGGTCTTGACCTTGGTGAGATCAAAGTTGGGGACAGGCCGAAGGGTCTCATCGTTTAGGAGCCTGTGGCCAAGATATTTAAGGTCATCGCCCCTCTGGATTTTTTCAGGGGCAATTTTGAGCCCGTACTTACTGAGTCTCTCTGTGATGTCTTTGAGGGCTTTTTCTGCCTGTCTTGCTTGTGGGTGAGCAATTAGGATATCATCCATGTAGTGGATGATCTGAACCTCAGGGAATTTCTTCTGAGAGGGGTGTAGGATGGCTGCAACATACTTTTGGCATAATGTCGGACTATTTGCCATCCCTTGGGGCAGTGCAGTGAAGTGGAAACGTGCGGCTGGGTTTTGGAAATTGATAGAGGGGACAGAAAAAGCAAACTTTGGGGCATCATCAGGGTGAAGGGGGATGCTGTAAAAGCAGTCTTTTATATCTACAATAATAACTTCCCACCCTCTTGGCACCATGGGTGTCGGGAGACCCGGTTGCAAGGCGCCCATAGGTTGTAAGGCCGAATTGACCTGGCGGAGATCAATCAACATTCTCCACTTGCCAGACTTTTTCTTTATGCAAAATACTGGGGAATTATAGGGGCTGGTGGAGGGCACAATGTGCCCTTCCTGCAAAAGTTCTTGCACTATACTTTCTAGGGCTTGCAATTTTTCTTTGGTGAGGGGCCACTGCTCCACCCAAATTGGTTGAGTGTTGGTCCAAATCATCTTTACTGGGTGAGGTTTCTCGGGGTGGAGTGTGGCCCTCATTAGTTTAAAGGGTCATTGGTAAGTATAAGGCGCATTTGTGAGAGGATGTCACGGCCCCACAAGGTTATGGGGAGGGAAGAGATGTAGAGGGGGCGAAAACGCCCTTCCTCCTCCCCACATGTCCACCGCAATAGCCATGTAGAGATAGCGGCGGCGCTGTTCCCGCCAACTCCTGAAACCTGTCGGGGGGCGGTGTCCTTGCCCCATTGGGGCTGCCAGCTTGAACCGGCAATAACTGACACATCAGCCCCAGTGTCCATCATCCCCGTTATGGGCACTCCCTCAACCTCGATGGTCAGTGTGGGTCGTTGGGGTGTAATAGCAGTTGACCAGGCCACGAAAGGGTCGGAGTGCTGTGGGGAATAATTGGGGTCCATCCAAGGAAGAGGGATGGCTTGAGCAATCTCTTTCCTCTCTCCCAGGGGCACTGGGTAAGCGTGGGGGTTAGTCACAAAGATCTCTGTATCTCTTGGGGCAAGATACTTGGTGTGTACAATGACCTCTGGGAGTTTGTGAGTGCCAATTGCAAGCCGGGGGTGATCAGAGGGGTGGATTTTTATTGGGACAGTGGTCCAGGGAGCTATGCTTTGTCCCTGGAGGGTGAAGATCTCACTTTTTAATTTCTGGGTCGGAAAGGGTTTGCTCGGGGGTTCATTCCACGCGGGACTACCTCCCCCGTCATGGGTCCCGCTTCCTCGTTTCCCTGGTTCTGGGAGGATCCCTGCCGTGCCTTCTTGTGGCGGCAATCGCAGGACACATGTCCCGTCTTCCCGCAAGAGAAACACTTTCCTCCTCTAGGGGGTGCTCTACAAGCGGCACGGAAGTGTCCTTCCTTGCCGCAATTGTAGCACTGTTTCTGTCGGACTCCTTGCACTGCCATGGTGACAAGCTGTTCCGTTAAGGCTGCCATGGCTCGTGTCGAGTCCTCTGGCTCATCTAAGCACCTTTCTATTATCTCCTGCAGTGTGGGATCGGGTGGTAGGGTAGCAAGGATGCCTCGGTGCTGGGGGCTCAAGCCATCTTTAATGAGCTGTATAGTTAGCTGGACTGCGGTCTCTGACTTCCCATATTGCCCTTCTATCCTTTCTTGTACTCTGGAGATGAACTGGATCGGGGTCTCCCCTGACCGTTGTTTTAAATTGGATAGGGACCTGCCTCCAGTAGTTCCTAGCTTGTCTAGGGCTCTTATGTGCACCACCTGAACGGCCCTCAGGAGGTCCTCACGGAGCGTCAATTGTTGTTCAATTGTCTCCCACTCCCCAGATGCTATCATTTGGCTAACAAAGAGGTCCTCATTGATAGAGTATGTTTCTGAGGCATAACGGCGAGCCTCTCGGGCCACGTGGGCCAGGTATGTCATGGCTATGGGGGGGTCAAATACAGCAGCCGTTATCTCCTTCCAATCATAGGGGAGCCATGCCGCCACAGCCGAGGAGGTGGTAAAGACTCTCTTTACAAAGGCCGACCCGGGCCGTATTTGGTGGCGGCCTCTTTGAGATCTCTTATGAATTTGTAGGGCAGCTGTCTATGCATCCTTTGAGGCTGTCCGTCCTGTCCTGGCTGAACATACACGGGGAATAGGTTGGCCCCTTCCCAATCTACTTCCTCCCCGTCCTCTGTAGCTTGCTGAAGACACTTCCTCAAAACACTAACGTATTTGGGCCGGGGGTTTTTTCTGCTTCTCTATTTTCCTGCTGCTCTGGGACTTCCTCTTTCTGTATGTCCTGTGATTTCTTTTGGGGTCCCTCTCCTCTCTGCAGGCGAGGTTTTGTTCCTTGTCTTTTCCCATATCCTGCTCCCTCCTCCCTGATTCCTTCCTGACTCTCTCCTTTCGCCACTCGAACTACTCTACCCAGACTTCCCCATGGATACAGCGGAGGCGGTTCCCGGGGGGGTGGATCCTCGTCCTCGTCCTCGGAACCACAGAGTGATTCCCCCACTTGGGCCCCGCACTCCTGTGATAGCAGTGGCGGCTGTGGGTTTAGTGAGGTGCCTACCGTTGCATAGATAACAAAGTCCTGGGGATTGAGGAAGTAGGGGTCCTCTTTTTGGTATGAGGCCATCTGCTGCCCTATTAGTCGCCAATGGGTCGGATCAATTCCTGTATGCTCTACCCATGGACTGATCGTTAATATTTTCTCGACCCAGTCTTGGCATACTCTTATGTGTATTCTTATCCCATTCCGCTTGCAGAGTTTATACACTTGGCAAGCTAGGATTCCCTTATCCTCTGGCTTTACTTCTCCTGTGGACTGGGCTTGTCCCATCCTATTTCTGCCTTCGGGGAGCCTCGCGCGAATTTTACTTTTGCTTCGGCAATCCCCGGGTGCTTGGCCCTTCTACCCCTGCCTGCAGAGAGTAGGTGGGTTACTCACCTCACCGTGTTGGTGGTCTTCAAGTCCCTGTTCGGGCGCCAGTTGCCGGGGGCGACGGTCCCCGAGCGACCCTCCCAGTGGGTAGTAACCCCTCACTCTGCTTCACGCAGCTTCAGACGTCTCTGGGCCCGACCCCGGGGATCGGAGTTCGGGCGGAAACCAAGCACGAGCCAGGGTGGTAGAGCAAAGCGGGTGTTTATTCAGCAGTTCACATCAGTCCAGTCCCCCCGCCCCCCTTAGGGTGTTGCCTTATATTCCTCATCCTTTCCGGGTTCTGCCCCTGGCGTCTGGATTGGTTCTTTGTATCAGGCCATCTCTCAGCACCTATCACAGTCGGCCGGGTAATATGGGCCGATATGTCATCTTATGAGGGGCCCCTCCAGTACCTCCCCGAGGGCGATGCCGAGCCTTCCACGAGCCTTCCTTGCGCCCGGAATGGGGAAGTCACAAGCTAGGCGCGTGACCACCAGTTAGGGCGGGTATAGACTCCCGGCCGTCACCTATCCACCCAGGAGGTCCGGTGGCGGCCCCTCACAGGTATGGCTCTGAAGAAGTAAATTAATTTAGGCAGAATTGTTATTTTTATCATATTGGCTTGGCCTACCTATAAGCAATGCGTATTTCTTCAGTTGTTTAGATCTGCCTTTATTTGTGTGAAAAACATGTTATAATTGTGTTCATGAAGTTTCTGGGTTTGCCTTGGCAGGTAGATTCCCAAGTATTTTATATTGTTTGGGGTTATTTAAAATGGAATTTCTCTTTCTGTCTCTTCCTTCTGGACTTTGTGGCTAATATATAGAAATC
Source organism: Bettongia penicillata ogilbyi (assembly GCA_023548195.1). NCBI lineage: Eukaryota > Metazoa > Chordata > Mammalia > Diprotodontia > Potoroidae > Bettongia > Bettongia penicillata. Next base: position 3,102,020 of record JAJHZJ010000665.1, on the reverse strand, counting down.
TTGATGACTTATGTGGGGTTATCTTGTATCTTGCAATTTTGCTAATGTTAATTGTTTCAACTAGTTTTTCAGTTGATTCTCTAAAGTATACCATCATATCATTTGTAATGAGTGATAATTTTGCTTCCTCGGTGCCTCTTTTTATCATTCACTTTCTTTTTCTTGTTTTACTGCTATAGTTAGAATTTCTAATCCAGTACTGAGTAATAGTAGTGATAATGGATATCCTCACTTCATCCCTGATCTTATTAGAAAGACTTTTAACTTATTCCCATTTCAGATAATGCTTGCTCTTGGTTTTAGATAGATAGTAATTATCATTTAAAGGAAAGCTCCATTTATTTCTATGCTTTCTAATGTTTTTAAAAGGAGATAATCATTTTAAAAATTTTTTAAAAGAGATAATCATCTGATTTCTGTTTTTTTTTTTTAAATTTATGTGGTCAATTATGCTGATAGTTTTCCTAATACTGAATCATATCTGCATTCCTGGTATAAATACATTTGACACAGTGTATGATCTTTGTGATATATTGTTGTAAGCTTCTTGCTAGTATTTTCTTTTAATTTTTTCATCAATATTTATTAGGGAAATTAATCGGTAGTTTTCTTTTTCTATTTTTCATCTTCCTGGTTTAGGTATCAAAATCATATTTGTGGTCATAAAAGGAACTTGGTAGGACTCCTTTTTTGCTTATTTCCCTAAATCATTTGTGTAATATTGGAATTAATTATTCTTTAAATGTTTGGTGGAATTCACTTATAAATCTCTCTGGTCCTGGGGATTTTTTCTTAAGGAGCTCATTAATTGCATTCTCCTTCCCTTCCTTCCTTTCTTTCTTCCTCCCTCCCTTCCTTCCTTTTTAAAAGATAGGGTTATTTAAGTATTCTATTTATTCTTCTGTTAATCTGGGACATTTATATTTTTGTAAATGTTCATCCATTTCACTTAGATTGTCAGATTTATTGGCATGTAATTAGGAAAAATAATTCCTAATAATTGCTTTAAGCTTATCTTCATTGGTGGTACATTTACCTTTCAATTTTTGATGCTGTTAATTTGGTTTTCTTCTTTCTTTTTTTAAAATCAAATTAACCAGTGGTTTATCTATTTTACTTCTTTTTATAAAACTGATTCTTAGTTTGATATCTTAACTATGTATTTTTTAAACTTTCAATTTTATTAATATCTCCTTTGATTTTCAGGATTTCGGTTTTGGTCTTTATTTGGAAATTTAAAATTTGTTCTTTTTCTAGTTTTTTAAAAGTACATACCTATTTCTCTGAGTTGCTCTTTTTCTTTTTTATTGATGGAAGCATATGAGGATATAAAATTTTCCCTAAATTTTGCTTTGACTGAATCCCATACATTTTGATAAGTTGTGTTACTGTTTTATTATATTTAATGAAATTATTGATTGTTTTCATGATTTGTTCTTTGACTGACTCATTCTTTAGGATTAGATTATTTAATTTCCAATTAATTTTTAATCTGTACTTCCAGACTCTACTACTGAATATAAATTTTATTGCATTATGACTTGGTACATTTAGTATTTCTGCTTTTCTGCATTCTTTTGTGAGATTTTTATGCCCAATACATGATCATTCTTTGTGAAGGTGCCATGTACAGCTGAGAAAAAATTATATTTCTATCTAGTCTCATTCATTTTTCTCTAAAGTTACCTTTGTAAAAATTAATTGATTTTTATTGTTTAAATGGAATTGAGAGGCTAATCACTGGTAGGTAATAGTGGGGAGGTCCTGGAAATTGGGGGCTTGAGTCACAGACAGAGAAAAGACATCTTTAACCCATGTTCATAGAAACTTGAAGGAGAGATGAAACTGGTCTTTTTCTGAGAGCATTAAACTAGAGAGAGAGGACTCTCTACATCTGTACTATCAGAGCCTGAGAGCATGACCAGCTATAGGTAAGTACAAAGTGACTTACTAGAGATGAACTAAGAACATCCCTGTGCTGAGAGTCAGGAGACTTGGGCTCAAGACCTGGTTCCATTGCTAATTTATTATATAATTTTGAGCATGTGCCTTTTCCTCTGTGATCTTAGTTTGCTAATCTGGATTAGATTATCTCTCAGGACTTTTCCATTTTAAGAGCAAATACTTCTGCGTTAGTGGAATAACATTTTTGTCTATGTAATGCTTACAAAGCATCAAAGGCTGATTAAGGAGTTGTAGCTGTACAGCTGGGTGAGGTTTGATTAATGTTTATAAAGCAATTTATGGTCTTGATGTCTGTAAGGGGGAGTCAGCATGATGTAATGGAAAGAATGCTGAACTTGGAGGAGTTACTTTGACTTTTCATTCCCACTACACGCATATCCTCCACTAATTCAGAATTTTCATTTGGTTTATTTGGGGATTTTTAATTTGCTCTTTTTCTAGGTTTCCCTGAATTTTTGCTGGGAAATTCCAGGATTGCAAAATAACAACTTAATAAAAATGAAAATTTTTTTTAGGGACTATCTGGAGAGTTTTAGATGAGAGCTAAGTCTATCCAGCTTTTCTATATGCCTGACTTCCTGGAATACTGTGTTCTTTTAGATCATACCTAATGGCCTTTTGATCTCCCCAGTTCATTCTGAAAAGCACTTGGGGGTTGGAACAATTTTATTCTCATTGAAGATGGGTTCTGCGATAGGCTTTGTAGGGAAAGGGCTGATGTTAATGTCAACAGGGTTCAGGAGTCATTGCCTATCAACCACAAGACTAGAGTTGGCAAAGTTTGTTTTGCCAGTTTGGATCAGTTCCTCTATCTTTTGTTTTCTGTTCATTGCCCCTTCTCACAGATACTCAGCCCTTCTCCTTGCCTCATTGGTTAATTGAACCAAGTTATAAATTCAGTTTGACAAACTTGTAATAAACTCTAGCTACTTTCTGAAGTATTATACCAGATGTAGACAGATAGTAAGAATTTATTAAGCACCTACTGAAAGGGAAGCACTGTGCCAAGCACTAGAGATACAAGAAAAGGCAAAAATCAGGTCTCTCCCCTCAAGGAATTCACAGTTTAATGGGGGAGGGAACATGCAAATGACCATGTACAAACAGGCTACATACAGGATACTTTGGAGATATTCCCAGGACACAGGGAGGGCATTAGCATTAAGGGCAATTGGGAAAAGCTTCTTGTAGAAATTGGGCATTTGGGGCAGCGAGGTAGCACAGTGAATAGAGGAATAGCCCTGGAGTCATTAGACCCTGAGTTCAAATCTGACCTCAGATACTTGACACAGACTACCTGTATGACCTTGGCCAAGTCACTTGACCCCAATTGCTTTAGGCATTTAACTGGGATTAGAAGAAAGTCAGAGAGGCTAGGAAATAGAGATGAGTAGAGAGAGAATTCCAGGCATGGAGGGCAAGTCTGTGAAAATGCAGTCGGGAGTTGTAATGTCTTATTCAAATAACAGCAAAGAAGCCAATATCGATGTCAGATCACTGAGTACTTAGGGATGTGTAAGATGTAAAAAGACTGAGAGGTAGGGAGCCAGGCTATCAAGGATTTTGAACACCAAACAGAGGATTTTTTATTTGATCCTGGAGGTGATAGGGAACCACTGGAGTTTATTGAATGTGGAGAGTGGGAGGATAACATGATCAGACTTGTGCTTAAGAAAGATCTAGCAGTTCAGACATGAAGAGATGAAAGACCTGCACCAGGGTGGTGGCAGTTCCTGAAGGAGACACACGTACAAGAGATGTTACCAAGGTAGAATCAACAGACCTTGGCAACAGACTTGATATGGGGGTTGAGAGAGAAAGGACTTGAGGATGATATCTAGGTTGCAAATGTGAGTGACTGGGAGGCTGGTTGTGCCCTTTAGAATAATAGGATAATTAGGAAGAAGCAGTAGCTTGGGGGAAAGATAACAAATTCAGTTTTGGACATGTTGATTTTAGGATGTCTGTGAGAGATCCAGTTTGAGATGCACAATTGGCGATTACAAATGATTGGTAGTTAGGGGAAAGGTGGATAAGTAGATCTGGAAATCATCAACATGAGGATGATTGTTGAATTCACAGGAAGTGATGAGATCATCAAGTGAAGGAAAAGACAAGCAAGTCCAAGACAAAGTCCTGGGGCATACCCATCACTAGCAGCATAACTTGGATGAAGATCTGGCAAAGGAGACTGAGAAGTCAGACAGAAGAATGAGGAGAGGATGATGCCATGAAAATCTAGACAGAAGAGAATATCAAGGAGAAGGGGGTGATCGGTGGTATCAAAGTCTGCAAAGATGTCCAGAAGGATGAGGATTGAGGAAAGGTCATTAGATTTGGCACTTAAGAGATCAAAAGTAACTTTGGAGAGTTTCAGTTGAATGATGAAGCCAGACAGCAGAGAGTTAAGAAGAGGAAAGGAAAGGAAGCAGAGGCACCTATTATAGTTAAACTTCTCAAGAGGTTTAGCCACAAAAGGTAGGAAAGATGTAAGTTGATAGGGATAGAAAGATCAAGTCAGGGTTTCTTAAGGATAAGGACAACATGGATACTTGTAGGTAATAGGAAAGCAACCAGTAGAGAGGGAGAAATTGAAGATTGATGAGAGAATGGGAATGATAGAGGGCAGTCTGCTGGAAGAGGGAGGAATGGGATTGCTTTTTCATGTAGAGGGGTTTGCCTCAGAAAGGAGAAAGGGTGAAGGAAGATATTGTTAGAAGGCATCTAAGTGTGGCGAGATGAGAAGAGAAGAAGAAGGTAGCAGAGTGGCCCCATTGATATCTGAGGCATGACTCTTGACTGAGAGTGTGGGGGAAAGGGGAACCATGAAAGGTTTGAGGAGAAATAAAACAATTTGGGAAAGATGCTATGGTTATTGGAACAGTGAATCAATTAAGGGGGTGCAATAGGATTGCCTTGCTGTAGTGAGGGCCCAGTTGATAAGATGTAACAAATTCATAGTGGACCCAGTCAGTATGGTTTCATGATTTCTTTTTTTTTTTTTTTTGAGTTTCTTTCAGTAGCACATGGGTAGTAGGAGTGAAGGCAGCAGATGGTATGAATAATCCATGACTAAGTTTATAGTAAAATCAGTGATAGGATAAGGGGCAAGAGACTCAAGAGAAGAGGATAATGTAGAGTTGAACTGTTTCACTAAGGGGTCAAGATGGTGAAAGGGGGTAGGGGGCAACCAGTGCAAGTTGAATTGATCAAAGGATCATATCACTACTCATATGTTTCTATGGACCTGTGATCTGAATTATGTGGGTACTACTTCTAATGAGGCGGATTGCAAAAACTCTGATTACCTAATAGTAATATTGCATCCTTGCATCCTTCAAGGAATTTTGTGTACACCTCAGTGCAGGGGTGATGGGTTGAGAAAGAATTAAAGGGTGGATGGATTTGGGTTGCAGAGAGGATGAGAGAGACAGAGATGGAGACACCGAGAGAGACACAGAGGGAGACAGAGGAGGGAGCAAGGGAGAAAGAGAGAGAGGAAGAGGAAGAGAGAGAGGGCAGAGAAAGAGAATATTTAGTAAGTGCTTACTTTGTACCAGGGACTGTGCTAAGCACTGGAAATATCACTGTAAGGGGGGAGTGTGGTGGATAGCAACCCCTGCCCTCAAGGGACTCTAACATGCAAAGCACATAAAAAGGAGCTTGAAGGCAGGGGAGTTGAGTTGGCGGTGGGGGGAGGAACGATAATAATAATGTTAACAATCTAGCTAACACTTACCCTTTAAGGTTTGCATAGTGTTTTATGATTATTTTCTCATTTTATCCTCACAAGAACATTGGGAGGCAAGTCCTATTATCTCCATTTTACAGATGAGGGAGCCCAGCAAGTAGCACTGCACTGAAGCACAGTGGTCTAACTCCCAGACCCCTGTAAGATATATACAGCTACAACACATTATTCTTCAGTTTGTGGCTGATTGACCTTTAATTTAAAAAAAAAATAGTAGGCTCCATTGATCTTTGACATAGGTGGCTGGATTTGAAGGTCTTTAGATAGCAAAGAGGAGCCCAGATTAGTCCCATTAGTTCCACTTTTTAATTTCCTGTCTATCAACAAGTGTCCAGCTGTGACATCCTGGTCTAGTTGTCCAGTACTGCCTTTAAAACTCACCCCCTCTTTTGAACTCTGATATTTCCTGTCTCTGGACTTCATTACTCCTCTGTATGACGAAGGAATTTTGAGTATATTGATTTTTTTTTTCTCTCTCTCTTCCCCCCATTCTTGACCCCCTCTCATATACTTGGTCTAGGCCAGTTTTCTTTCCCATTTTTATTTTCATCTGTGACATTTTTACTTCTTTGTTCAGCACATGTGGGACAGTGATGTTCCTTTATAATTCCACTGTCTTCAATGATGAAGAGGATTTTATTAGAAAAATTTTTATAAATTCTTCCCACTTTTTGCTTGTTTTTTGTTATTCTTCTCCATCTAGTTTCATCTGTAAATGCCTTAGGATCGACTTAGTAGAGTCTTTGGCCAGATTTTTGTTAACTTTTTTCTTTCCTTCCGTGCCTCTTGTTGCTTGATGAAGTGATAAGACTTGAAGTCTTCTACCATCTTCCTCCATCCATCAGTAAATGTATCTCGGACGAACATCTAAAGTAGGCAGGAAGCTGGGACTAAAATCGAATAGGAAGAGAAGACATGCTTTTGGAAAATTGCTTAGTTTTAACCAAGTTTCTCCCTGAAACAAAGATTTATATTTTTAACATTGATATTTTTCCTGTGATATGTGACTGAATCATAAAATACCATAATCGCCCAGGAATGGAAGTTTAGGATCATCTAAAGGGCACTGGAAAGGTACTCTGCATGGCAGGGTGTAGTACATCACAATAAGGAATTACATGGGAAATGGGCGGCAAAGGATGTCATCAGAGAAATATATGATGGGAAAGCCACATCATAGGAGTGAGTGGTACCCTTTGAATAGCCTGTGTGTTCCATTGGCATGCACAGAATGTCAAAAGAATTCAAGGAATGCCATCAGACACATTGTAGGCATATCTCCTGGAGAATTTACGGGAGGATGTGGAGGACTGTCACACATATTGTGGCTAGCTTGCAGTTTGCATCTTGAAAGGAATATTCACAACGATGAGATCACAGATCTATGGGCTTAAGTTTAAAAATTTTGTTTACATACTTTATTTGAACACAACAGCTGCTTCCCAGTGAATCCTCAGAACAACCTTCATACAAAAATACATTCCTCAAAAAACCAAAACAGAACAAAAACAACTTTAGAGAAAGGAGGGATGTATCATTTCACTTTGACAGTGTGGTATGTGTCATTTCAGTCTGACAGGGTGATTTTAACATTTCTAATTATATTTACTTAGAATTTTGTTGCTTTTTTGTTCTGACTCGAAGTTCATAGCTGTAATAATTTTGCATATTTTAATTCTGAATCTGCTTTCTTCCCTTTGTGTCACTTTCCAAGCTTTTCCAAGCCTTTCTATGCTTCTCTGAATTCTTCATATTTGTCATTCCTTATGGTTCAGTAACATTCCAATGCCTTCTCTTAATGTGATGTGTTTAGCTTTCCTAATCTCTGGGCACATATTTTGTTTCCAGCTTTTTGTTATAACAAAAACTGTTGCTATGAACAGTTGCTGTTTTTTTGTACATAGGTCCTTTTTTTTGCTTTGGATAACCTACTTGAGATCCTCTGAGTCAAAGAGTATAAACAATTTTCTAAGTTTTCTTGCATAATTCATAATTACTTTTTACAACTTTTGAGCCAATTCAAAATCTGACTAGCAGTGAATTAGTGTGCCTCTCTTTCTATTACCTACCAAACAATGAGTTTTCCTATCTTTTGGCATCTTCGCTAGCTTGATGACAGTGCAATAGGTGGCACAGCATATAGAATGCCAGGCTTGGAGTTAGGAAGACATCTGTTTAAATTTGGCCTCAGACAGTATCTAGTTGTGTGACTTGAGGAAGTCACTTAACCTGTTTGCCTCAGTTACCTCATCTGTAAAATGGGGATAATCATAGCACTTACTTCCCATGGTTGTTTTGAGGATCAAATGAGATAGTAATTATAAAGCACTTAGCACAGTGCCTGGCATAAAGTAAGTGCTATACAAATGTTAGTTGTTGTTATCATTGATGGGTGTGAGGTGTTCGGTGTTAAGGTTGTGTTGCAAGTAAAAATTTTCCAGAGACAGTTTCTGGGTAAATTATATAAATTTTTATCAACCACTGCTAGCAGGTAGGTGAACAAAAAGGGCTCATTTGTCCTCTCAATTAACCAGAGATCTAACCTGTAAAACCTTTGATACTTATAAAGCCTTTGGAAAGGGGGTGCATCTGAGGATGGAAATCAATTCTGATTGGTTAACAAGTAGTGAGAGAATGAACATTATATTGAAAGGTGGTCTTATTCTAATGTGGGGCTGGAGGATGTGACTCGGATATTTTGTGTTTGTCCTTCGTTACCAAAGAAGACCACACCATCAGAGAAATAATAATGTGACTTGCACTTGACTTTGTTTTGAGTGAGGGAGGGCTGTGCAGGTCACCAGCCTCACTTCTCCTCCAGAGTCATCTGAATCCAGTGACCAGATATTCAGGATGACTGGAGATGACCCAGGATGCACTGGGAGACCTTGAGCACTTTAGGCCAATGTCTTTGCAGGTACTCACTCAGAGTGAGGTAATGCTCATTCATTGAATAGGCCTGTTTAAGAAGTAGACAGGGCATGGCCCCTTTAATGAGGCCAAGAAAAATAAAGACATCAGGCTGGGAGGGAAACAGAACTGGACAGGGAAGGGAAGGAAACTAGCCAGTAAAACCCAAGTCAATTGGGCATCTTTTGGCCATTCAAATTTACCTTCCTTTGGAGAGGAGAAGGAAGGGGAGGAGGAGGCAGACAGGAGAGGAGGAGTTGAGTTACCCAGCTAGCTGGGTCCCCATTCAGCCAATTGCGTCTGCTGACAGTATTGTGTTCGTCCTTCTGTCGAAGAAGACCATGCCATTAGAGACGTCATGACATGACTTGCACTTGACTTTGTTTTGAGGGAAGAAGGGCTGTGCAGGTCACCAGCCTCACTTCCCCTCCTGAGCTATCTGAATCCAGTGACCAGATATTCATCAGGATGACTGGAGATGACCCAGCAATATACACAATAAATATAGCTATATAAATGGGAAAAAATATTAAAAACAAAACTGAATTCTGTGTAATTAACCAGTTAATTAATGACAAGTCTTGGCCTCAGAAAAGAGATGAGACTATGGATGTGGGATGATGCTTGTATCAGATGTAGGCAATTTATTAGTTAATTTTGCTAAACTCCATTTATTTGTTAATCGTTGTTATCAGAGAAGGCTCACTAGGTAGAAGTAAGTGTGATACAAGAACAAAAGACACCAAATACAACTTTGCAGGGAAGGGGTTAGTGTTCATAGTTTTGGTCAAAGAGACTTATCTATACCCATTTCACCCTTCTAGGGTAATCTAGACAAAAGGGAGAATCTGCCTTTTCCCAGATCTGTCGGAATAAAACACAATGGACTGGAATCCATCAATTCACCTAAATTAAAATTTCTTTACCATTTGAGCAGATCTGAGTTTTCCCTCTCATTATCAGCCTTGTACTTCAAAGGCTTGCCTGAATAATCTATAGGGGCTAGGTTTTGAATGAGGAAGTAGAAAAAGTGAAAAATCTTGGTCTTAATTCAATAGTTATTAATACATGAGAGAAATAATCACTTCTCTCAGTTGGTAGCTTGTTTTTTTTTTTTGGAAAACAATTTGTTCACATCTTTTAGGGAATGGCTCTTATTCACTTAACTCTGGCTCAGTTTCCTGTGAAGTTGGAATAATAATAATGCCTACATTCCAGGATGGTTGTTAGGATAAAAAGAAATAAAATTTAAAAAGTGTTTTGCAAACCTTAAAGCATTATATAAATGCTAGCTATCATTATTATTATATATTTGTGTTAATTTTGTCAGACTTTTATCAGAGATCCATATTTAATGCAAATGTATTTCTCTCACTTGTATCTTTTCTGTTGTTTTTGTTCAAAAGTTTCCATTGCATATGTAAGACTATATACAATTCCTAGTAGGATGCAAAGATCCAATATTACTATTATGTTATGGCAGTTTTTGCAATCTGCCTCATTAGAAGTAGTAGCACATCAGTTAGATCACAGATTTATTGAAACATTTGAGTATGTGAATGGTGGGGCATTAATCCCCAGATCAGTTACATCTTCCAGAGTTCACTTGATAAAATTATAGGATCTAAGGGACAGGTAACAGGGACATTAAGGTATAAGGATATGCCCCTTTCAGGCTTTGGGTGGCCCTTAGCAGCTTGTGAAGGGCAGGACATTTTGAACTGCTTTTTTCAAAGGTATGCCCTCTCAAATTTTGATTGTCCATTTGCATATGAAAAAGCCAGGGGTGGGGAGGAGGTAGCATCTAGGAGAGTTTAACAGAGGAGGAATGGATTTGCCCAGTCTAGTTGAGAGACAGTTAAAAGTTTGTGAGAGCTGTGGCATTAAAACTGATCCCAAGATTTTTTCCCTTCAGTGCTCTGTCACCTAAGCAGGAAAGCATAGACATATCAGAGACAGAAAAACACACAGTGATGGTCATTCCTATGTATTTGTCGAGGTGGGAGAAGAGGTAGTTGCTATTGTCTCTTTCTCTGTATCCCTATTCTAGAAGTAGTTCTTTCTTTACTCACTGGCCAGAAAGAGATCAATCAATCAATCAATATTTATTAAATGTCTACTAAGTGCTGGGGCCATGAAAAGATGCAAAAGACAGCTCCTGCCCTCAAATAGCTTACAGTCCAGTGAAGAGAGACAATTTGGCAGGTTAATGCCTTTTGGTATGTGTGTGCAGTCCAGCTCTGCAGCCAACCAAAAGGCCCTTTCTTCACCTGGTGAAAAGTAGACAGGAAAGAAGTATAGGATACCTATGGATGCTCTAAAGTGGAGAGACACGCCCTTCTATTCCAGTTATTATCCTAGAAGCTTTGAACTTTTACTGAGCAAGCTCAGGAAACATCCATGCACATGCCCTTGGGATTGGGTCCTCTTTGGCAAGTTCCTTGTTATCTACATATAGAAGCACATACAGAATAAGTGAAGAAAAAAAAACCAAGATAGTTTAGTGGGATGGGGTGTGTTAGTAGTTGAGAGGATCAGGAAACGCTTCATGTAAAAGAAGTTCATGAGCCATGAGCTGAATCTTGAAGGAAACAAGGAATTCTATGAAGGAGTGTATTCCAGGCATGGGAGACATAGTTAGAGTAAAGTCTCTGAAATAGGAGATGGAATGCTGTGTTGTGAGGAAGAAAAAAGCCAGTTTGACTGGACTGTGTGTTGTGTGTTCGTCCTTAATTTTCAAAGAAGACCATGCCATGAGGGAAATAGTGACATGACTTGCACTTGACTTTGTTTTGAGTGAAGGAGGGTTGTGCAGGTCACCAGTCTCACTTCTCCTCTAGAGCCATCTGAATCCAGTGACCAGATATTCATCAGGATGACTGGAGATGAGCCAGGATGAGGCAGTTGGGGTTAAGTGACTTGCCCAAGGTCACACAGCTAGTGAGTGTCAAGTGTCTGAGGTGAGATTTGAACTCAGGTCCTCCTGACTCCTGTACTGATGCTTTATCCACTGCACCATGTAGCTGCCCTGACTGGATTGTAAAATGTGGGAAGAGGAGTAGTGTATACTTAGTCTGGAAAGGTAGGATGAGGTCAGGTGGTGAAGATCTTTAAATGTCAGAGTAGTTTATATTTCCCGGGGTGCGACGGACCCCTGGGGACCGCTCTCCAGGGCTCTCTGGAACGGAAATCTCTTCCACTGTATTTCTGCACGCCTTGCAGTGATCCAGAATTTGTGGGAAGTTCTTCTTACAGGAAATTTATGGGCTGTGGATTCGGAGCTAGCATATGTGAGTCTTTCTACTCCGCCATCTTGGTCCTCCCCTAGTTTATATTTTCCTAAAAGCAAAAGTGATCCATTGAAGTTTGTTGAGTAGGGAATGGCATATTCAGAACTGCATTTAAGGAAAAATCACATTGGTGGCTTTATATTAGTTACCCATTCTCCCTAGGACTTAATTTCTTCATCTATAAAATAGTAGGGGGGGGATGGAGTTAGGGCTAAATGATTCCTAAGGTCTCCTTCAATTCTGTGACGTTTAAAAGGTCTGTGAGACATAGTTTCTGGATAATTAATCATTTTACTAATAATACTTACATAGTATTAATGAAAGGATAGTCATTTGGCTATCTCTCTTAGACCAAAGACAAATCATGGAACTCACTTAATGTTTAAATGTTCTTGGAAGAGTGGGTATTCCTGAGAGTGGAAATCAACTCTGATTGGTTAGCAATTAATGAGAAAATGAATATTGTATTGAGAGGTGGACCTATTCTAATGAAAGGGGAGGGGAATTTGACTTTGATTATGTCATTTACTTCCAAACCACCCCCAGCCTTGGGCAATCTAACCAAAGAATTTATTCTCACCCAAACCTGAGTAAAATACAATGGGGTCTCCCCTCACCCTGCAGGGCAGGATCCAACCCTCCCCCAACAAGATTAAGGAAAAAGTTAAACCAATCTCATTATGGCATTATTAGCAATGTCTTTCAGATGCTGATTTGGCCTAGTAGAGAAGATTTCAGAGAGGGGTAAATATTGTTTCTCCCCAATATTAACAATTAATAATAATTTCTCTCAGTTCTAAATTTATGAAACTGTGGATTCTTTTAAGAATTTTCAGGGTATGATTAGAATGTACTTGTTTCTTTTACAAGTTTATTATTTATTATGTGTAGGAGGGCTGATGGTATAATGATTAGACTTAAACTCATTCATTATCAAATCTACTGATTAATCAATAATAATACAAACCTTCTAGGAACCAACTACCAATTCCAATTCCCAGAAGTCTGTGGCAGTGTGTCTCATGGACAAAGTTCCCTCTTTACCCTCTAAGATGGCATATTGGCAAACTACTCTTCCCAAAGAGCACTCTCCAAAGTTACCAAGATCTCTTAGTTGCCAAATCCAGTGGACATTTCTCATTCCTAATTCTCTTCAGTCTCTTTGCACATTATTTATTACCTTCTCTGATACTCTTCTCCCTAGGTTAGTGCACCACTCTCTCCTGGTTCTCCTATTTGACTGGTCCTTTTCAGTCTCTTTTGCTAGATTCTGCTCCAGATCATGCCCTCTAACCACAGATGCTCCTCAGGTTCTATCCTGGGCCCTCTTCTCTTTTCCCTCTGGTAATCTCATAAACTCCCATGGATTTGAGTTACATCTCCATGTTGATGATTGTCTTGCCTACCCATCCTGCTACCCTTTCTGCGGACCTCCAATCTCCTATCTTAAACTACTTTTCAGATGTCTCAAATTGCATATCTAGTCTTAAACTCAAAATGTCTAAAGCTGACCTCATTATCTTTCCCTCTAAACTCTTCGCCCTCCTGACTTCTCTTTTTCTATAGAGGATAACACCATTCTCTCAGTTCCTCAGTGTTGAAACCTTGAAGTCATCCTGAACTCTTCACCATTTCTCACACCCTCTCCTCCCATGTCTACTCTGTTGGCAAGACCTTCTGGTTTCATTTTTGCAACGTCTCTTGACGTTGAACGCCTTCTCTCCTCTGTTGTTGTTACTGCTCTGATGTAACCCCTTATCACCACACATCTGGATTATTGCAACAACCTGCTGGTGGGTCTGCCTACAGTCTCACCTTGATCCCATCCAGCCTTCATTCTACCACCAAAGGATTTTCCTAAAGCACAGGTCCAGTTGTGTCATGCTTCTATTCAATAAACTCCAATGGCTCCCTCTTGCCTTTCAGATCGAATGCAAAATTTTCTGTTTGGCATCCAAATCCCTTCATAACCTAACACTTCCCCCATCCCCAAGTCTTCTTATACTTTATTACCTTCCCCACTAATTCCCAACTTTGATCCAGTGAAAGAAATTATAGGGAGACATATTTTGCTGTACATATGTATCTCTTTGTCAGCCATAGAGCTGATGGAAAGTGTAGTATTTATCACTTGGAAGAAAGGGGGGATTGAAGGATCATGAGTGGAAGTGATGAGATTTGGGGGGAACCCAAAACTATTGGGGTCTTGGTGTCATCTGGAAAGAATTCACAGACTCAACCCATCTTCTAGTCAAGTGGCAAAAGTTTATTGTGACATTTATAAAGTGGGCAGAGATCCTTCGGGAACCTAAAGGGGATAAATCTAAAGCTTTTATAGGAAAAAAACTTAGTGAATTGTGCGCCAACTATGCTAATTAAGTGGTTGGGGTGCGGTTAGGGAATGGTTAGTGAGTGGTCAGTTCTTAAAGGGACATGCAATTTTTCTATCTACTACTCAGGCGTTTTACCCAGAGTTCACTATGGGGGGTGGTGTGGCCAAGGAGTGTGTTTTTAGACCTGTAAAGTCACTAAGTCAACCCACGGACATGGCTGTCCTGTTACCAATCAGTGTCCTGTTAGACAAGATAAATTGGGGAGTGGACATATATCTTGACTTCTGGAATGTATATAGTAACAGAGGGAGTCAGTTCATGATAGTTCTGTTGGTATAAGACAGTCCTGTTTATGCAAGGGAAATTCTATAGGGGTCAGCTTCTTCTTGTAACAGAGAGAGATGCTCTGCTTCACTGGGGCCCACTCATGGCTTACTGTCAGAGATGTGATCTTTAGGCTGGGTTGAGATATGGTCTTAGGGCTGGGGTCCAAGTACCCATCAATAGAAATCATGTGGAGAGGATAGGGGCTGGGGTAATGAAGAGTCGTGCCAGTGCCCGCGATCAGACAGTTTTCTAAGGGAAGGGTTTGACTAGTCTGAACAGAATAATCATAAGTAATTCGAACCTTTTCTTGCTCAGTCATTTGTTTAAGAAGTGACCTACCTGGACAGAATTAACTGTTACTTTGAAACTTTGAGGTTAGGCACTGATTAGTTGTCAGGCTGGTTTGTGTTTCAAAAGAGCTTAGCCTTTAGGGCTAAGAATCTAGTAATTGACAGACTTATCTCCTTATGGAAAGTCAAATTGTTAAGCATTTGTTAGGGGCCTATTAAATACTCAGACATAGTGCTAAGCCCTGGGGATATAAAGAAATTGAAAAGACATCTTCAAAGAGCTCACAAGTCTAAAGGGTGAGACAACATGCAAGCAATTATATACAGATAAACTATGTACATGATAAGTAGGAGATAATCAACAGAGAAAAGGCACTAGAATTAAGAGGAAGGCTTCTCCTGGGATTTTAGGCAGAATTTGAAGGAAACCAGGAGGAAGAGATGAGCTGAAAAGGCCACATACAATAGGTGCCTCCACTGTCTCTCCTCTCACTCTCGTCAGCCCTTACAATCTGGCTTCTGACCTTATCATTCTACCAAAACTGCCTTCCCCAGGATTACTAATGATCACTCAGTTGCCAGATCTAACGGCCTTTGCTGGGTCCTCATTCTCCTTGAGCTCTCTGCAACCTTTGACCCTATTGATCACTCTCCTCCTTGTTACTCTCTTCTCTCTAGGTTTTCAGGACCCCTCTCTCCAGGTTCTCCTCTTATCTGTCTAATCCACTCCTCGTTCTCCTTTGCCGATTCCTCCTCCTCTAGATCATGTCTTTTAACCATATGTGTTCCACAGGGTTCTGTCCTGGACCCTCTTCTCCCTCTATACTGCTTCACTTGGTGATCTCATCAGCTCTCATGGATTCCGCACCCCCCCCCATCTGCTTTAAAAAATGGTATTTCATTTTTTCCAATTGCATGTAAAGGCATTTTTTAAAATATAAATTTATTTATTTAACTTTTTACATTCATTTTCACAAAATTTTGGGTTCCAAATTTTCTCCCCATTTATCCCCTCCCCCCAGCCCAATACACCAAGCATTCTAATTTTCCCTATCACCAATCTGCCCTCTCTTCTGTCATCCCTCCCTTCTCTTGTCCCCATCTTCTCTTTTGTCCTGTAGGGCCAGATGACTTTCTATTCCCCATTAACTGTATGTCTTATTTCCTAGTAGCAAGAACAATACTCGACAGTTGTTCCTAAAACTTTGAGTTCCAAATTCTCCCCATCCCTCCCTCCTCACCCATTCCCTTTGGGAAGGCAGGGAATTCAATATAGGCCATATCTGTGGAGTTTTGCAAATGACTTCAATAATAGTCATGTTGTGTAAGACTAACTGTATTTCCCTCCATCCTATCCTGCCCCCCATTGTTTCTATTCTGTCTTTTGATCCTGTCCCTCCCCAAGAGTGTTGACTTCAAATTTCTCCCTCCTCCCATTGCCTTTCCTTCCATCATCCCCCCACCCTGCTTATATCCTTCTCCCCCATTTTCCTGTATTGTAAGATAGGTTTTCATACCAAAATGAGTGTGCATTTTGTTCCTTCCTTTAGTTGAATGTGATGAGGGTAAACTTCATGTTTTTTTCTCAGCTCTCCTCCTTTTCCCTCCACTAAAAAGTCTCCTGCTTGCCTCTTGAATGAGATATAATTTACCCCATTCCATTTCACCCTCTCTCCTCCCACTACATTTCTCTCTCACCGTTTACCTTAATTTCTTTTAAGATATGATCCCATCCTATTCAATTCACTCTGTGCTCTCTGTCTCTGTGTGTGCATGCATGTGTGTATGTGTGCATGTGTGCGCGCATGCATGGGTGTGTGTGTATGTGTGTGTGTGGTCCCACCAACTACCCAGATACTGAAAATTTTTAAGAGTTACAAATATTGTCTTTCCATGTAGGAATGTAAACAGTTCACCTTTGGTAAGTCCTTTATGGCTTTTCTTTGCTGTTTACTTTTTCATGCTTCTTCTCATTCTTCTGTTTGAAAGTCAAATTTTCTTTTCAGCTCTGGTCTTTTCATCAAGAATGCTTGAAAGTCCTCTGTTTCATTGAAAGACCAGTTTTTCCCCTGAAGTATTATACTCAGTTTAGCTGGGTAGGTGATTCTTGGTTTGAGTCCTAGTTCCTTTGCCTTCTGGAATATCCTATTCCATGCCCTTCGATCCCTTAATGTAGAAGCTGCTAGATCTTGTGTTATCCTGATTTTATTTCCACAATACTGGAATTGTTTCTTTCTAGCTGCTTGCAATATTTTCTCCTTGACCTGAGAATTCTGGAATTTGGCCACAACGTTCCTAGGAGTTTCTCTTTTTGGATCTCTTTCAGGCAGTGATCAACGGATTCCTTGAATACTTATTTTGCCCTCTGGTTCTAGAATATCAGGGCAGTTTTCCTTAATATTTTCATGAAAGATGATGTCTAGACTCTTTTTTTGATCATGACTTTCAGGTAGTCCCATAATTTTTAAATTGTCTCTCTTGGATCTATTTTCCAGGTCAGTTGTTTTTTCCCATGAGATATTTCACATTCTCTTCCATTTTTTCATTCTTTTGGTTTTGTTTTGTGATTTCTTGGTTTCTCAGAAAGTCATTAGCCTCCATCTGTTCCATTCTAATTTTGAGAGAACTATTATCTTCAGTGAGCTTTTGAACCTCTTTTTCCATTTGGCTAATTCTGCTTTTGAAAGCATTCTTCTCCTCATTGGCTTTTTGAACCTCTTTTGCCAATTGAGTTAGCCTATTTTTCTTTTCTTTTTTTTTTTAAATTAATTTATTTATTTAAATTTTTTACATTCATTTTCACAAATTTTTGGGTTCCAAATTTTCTCCCCCTTTTCTCCCCTCCCCCCACCCCAATACCCCCCACGCAATCCAATTTTCCTTATCTCCAATCTGCCCTCTCTTCTGTCATCTCTCCCTTCTCTTGTCTCCATCTTCTCTTTTCTCCCGTAGGGCCAGATGACTTTCTATTCCTCCTTAACTGTATGTCTTCTTTCCCAGTTACAACAACAATACTAAACAGTTGTTCCTAAAACTTTGAGTTCCAAATTCTCCTCATCCCTCCCTCCCCACCCATTCCCCTTGGGACAGCAGGCAATTCAATATAGGCCATATCTGTGTAGTTTTGCCAATGACCTCCCTGATAGTCGCGTTGTGCAAGACTAACTGGATTACCATCCCTCCTAACCTGCCCCTCATTATTTCTCCTCTGTCCTTTGATCCTGTCCCTCCCCAAGTGTTGACCCCAAATTGCTCCCTCCTCCCTTTGCCCTCCCCTCCATCATCCCCCCCTTGCAACATCTCCCTCTCCCCCACTTTCTTATACTGTAAGATAGGTTTTCATACCAAAATGAGTGTGCATTTCACTCCTTCATTTAGTCAAATGTGATGAGGGTAAACTTCTTGTTTTTTTGTTTTCTCAGCTCTCCTCTTTTTCCCTCCACTAAGAAAAACTCCTACCTGCCTCTTAAATGACATATAGTTACCCCCTTCCCTTTCCCTCCCCCTACATTTCTCTCTCACCATTTACCCTAGTTTCTTTTAAGGTATGGTCCCATCCTATTCAGTTCCATCTGTGCTCTCTATCTCTGTATGTGTGTGCATGTGTGTATGTGTGTGCATGCGTGTACATGTGTATGTGTGGTCCCACCAACTACCCAGATACTGAAAAGTTTTAAGAGTTACAAATATTGTCTTTCCATGTAGGAATGTAAACAGTTCACTCATGGTAAGTCCCTTAAGACTTCTCTTTGCTGTTTACTTTTTCATGCTTCTTCTCATTCTTGTGTTTGAAAGTCAAATTTTCTTTTCAGCTCTGGTTTTTTCATCAAGAATGATTGAAAGTCCTCTGTTTCATTGAAAGACCATATTTTCCCTTGAAGTATTATACTCAGTTTAGCTGGGTAGGTGATTCTTGGTTTGAGTCCTAGTTCCTTTGCCTTCTGGAATATCCTATTCCATGCCCTTCGATCCCTTAATGTAGAAGCTGCTAGATCTTGGGTTATCCTGATTGTATTTCCACAGTACTGGAATTGTTTCTTTCTAGCTGCTTGTAAGATTTTTTCCTTGAGCTGGGAGTTCTGGAATTTGGCCACAATGTTCCTAGGAGTTTCTCTTTTTGGATCTCTTTCAGGTGGTGATCGATGGATTCTTTCAATACTTATTTTGCCCTCTGGTTCTAGAATCTCAGGGCAGTTTTCCTTGATAATTTCATGGAAGATGATGTCTAGGCTCTTTTTTTGATCATGAGTTTGAGGTAGTCCCATAATTTTTAAATTGTCTCTCCTGGATCTATTTTCCAGGTCAGTTGTTTTTCCCATGAGATATTTCACATTCTCTTCCATTTTTTCGTTCTTTTGGTTTTGTTTGGTGATTTCTTGGTTTCTTGTAAAGTCATTAGACTCCATCTGTTCCATTCTAATTTTGAGAGAACTATTAAATTCAGTGAGCTTTTGAGCCTCTTTTTCCATTTGGCTCATTCTGCTTTTGAAAGCATTCTTCTCCTCATTGGCTTTTTGAACCTCCTTTGCCAATTGGGTGAGCCTATTTTTCAAGGTGTTAATTTCCTCAGCATTTTTTTGGGTCTCCTTTACCAAGGTATTGACCTGTTTTTCATACTTTTGTTGCATCTCTGACATTTCTCTTCCCAGTTTTTCCTCCACCTGTCTAACTTGCTTTTCAAAATCCTTTTTGAGCTCTTCCAGGGCCTGAGCCCACCCACCACCCCCCCTGGGGTGTCTGGGGTACTGAGGCCCCGCCCTCCACGTCTTTCCCTGATGGCAAGAATACGTCCTCATCTTCGTCAGAACCGAAAGTCGGGATCATTTGCATTTGTTGGAAAAAAACTCTCTAAAGTCTTATTTTTCTTCCCTTTTCTAAGCATTTTCCCAGCCAGTTACTTGACTTCTGAGATTCCTTTCCATCCCCGCCTGGATCCACCCAGCTAGTGCTTGGCCTCTGAGATTTAAATGGGCTTTTCTCCTGCTGGCTGTCAATCAGTGAGCTTTAGTTCAGGTGCTGGGGTGGGGCCAGGGCTGCCTCCGAGACTTTGATCCCTCGGGGGCTTTATGCAGAGACTTTCAGGAATGGAGCGGGTGGGGGCGGGGTGGGGGGCCCGCCTCCCAAATCCTGCTCCCTTGGGGGCTTTAAGCAGAAGCCTTCAGTAACAGAGCGGGGTGGGGGCAGGGCCGTCTCCCAGGCTCAGCTCCGTCCGGTTTTATGCAGGAATCTTCCATAATGAAGATCCTGCCTGCCGCTGGGGGATTCCTGGGTCCCGGTCCGCTGCCGCCTCAGCCGCTGCCCACACCTCTGCCTCCGCCGCTTCCTGCCCCCATCCCCGCCGCCGCCGCTTCCTCCTGAGGGGCCCTGAGTCACGGAGATGCCCCGCTTCCCCTCTCCTTCAGCCCGGCCTCTCTCACTGACCTGCTTCTGTGGGCAGAGGGACTTTCCCGGCTCCCGGAGCTTCCGTCTCTGAAGCCTGTTCGGATCAGCTTCTCTGGGGCCCCGGCCAGGGCAGCGCTGGGGGTGTTGTCTGCTTTCCGGGGCGCGCCGGACCCTGGGGACAGGTCTTCAGGGCTCCCTGGAATGGAAATCTCTTCCACTCTGCTTCTGCACACCTTGTATTCACCCAGAAGCTATGGGGGACTCTTTTTACATTAATTCTATGGGCTTTGGTTTCGGAGCTCGTAAACATGCGTCCTTCTACTCCGCCATCTTGGCTCCGCCCCCGAGTTAGCCTATTTTTCAAGGAGTTATTTTCTTCAGCATTTTTTTGGGTCTCCTTTACCAAGGTATTGACCCGTTTTTCATGCTTTTCTTGCATCTCTCTCATTTCTCTTCCCAGTTTTTCCTCCACCTGTCTAACTTGATTTTCAAAATCCTTTTTGAGTTCTTCCATGGCCTGAGCCCACTGGACATCCACCTGCGATGTCTGGGATAGAGGGGCCCCGACCTCCACATCTTTCCCTGATGGTAAGAATTGTTCCTCGTCATCGGAAATGAAAGGTGGGAACATCTGTCCCCCAAGAAAGTAGCTTTCTATGGTCTTATTTTTCTTCCCTTTTCTGGGCATTTTCCCAGCCAGTTACTTGACTTCTGAGATTCCTGTCCACCCCCGCCTAGATCTGCCCAGCTAGTGCTTGGGGTCTGAGATTCAAATGCTGCTCCCCAGCCTTGGGGCTTTCAGTGGCAGGCGAGGCTGCTATTCAATGTGAGCTTAGGTTCTGGTGCTCAGGTGGGGGCAGGGCTGCCTCCCAGGCTCAGTTCCTTCAGGGGGTTTATGCGGAGACCTTCAACAATGGACCTCTTGTCTGCTTGAGGAGTCCCAGGCCACCGCTGCCTCTGCTGCTCCCTCTGCCGCTGCCTCCCGATGGGGCCCGAGTCACGGAGACACCCCACTCCCCTCTCAGCCAGCCCAGAAGTCTCTCTCACTGACCTGTAGTGCCTGTGGGTGGAGGGACCTTCTTGGCCGCTGGAGGTTCCATCCCTGAAGCCTGCTCAGATCTGCTCCTCTGGGCTGCTCGGCCAGGGCAGCACAGGGGTGGGCTCCACTGTCTGGTGCGCAATGGACCCCTGGGGATGGCTTTCCAGGGCTCTCTGGAACAGAAATCTCCTCCACTGCGTTCCTGCGTGGCTTGCGCTGATCCAGAATTTGTTGGGAGTTCTTTTTACAGAAAATATATGGACTGTGGGTTCGGCACTAGCATACGTGAGTCTTTCTACTCCATCATCTTGGCTCCTCCCTCCCGGCAATTTTTAACATTCTTTTTTAAACAAAATTTTGAGTTCCAAGTTTTCTCCCTCTCTCCCTCCTCCCTGAGATGATAAAGCATTTCATATAGATTATATATGTACAATCAAATAAAACATATTTCCATATTAGTCATGTTGTATAAGAAGAAATAGAACAAAGGAAAAAAAACTACAAAAATGTGTAGTGAAAATAACATGCATTCAGACTCTGAAGTTCTTTCTCTGCATGTGGATAGGATTTTCCATTGTGAGCCTTTTGGAATTGTTTTGCCTTGATCAGAGGTGCTAAGTCTTTTCACAGTTGAGCTGTTACAATATTGCCGTTACTGTGTACAATGTTCTCCTGGTTCTGCCAGTTTATATGTCACCCTAGATTTTTCTGAAAGCATCCTGCTTATCATTTCTTATAGCATAATAGTATTCTATTCTGTTCACGTACCATAACTTGTTCAGCCATTCCTCAATTGATGGGCATTACCTCAATTTCTAATTCTTTGCAGCGCAAAAAAAAGAGATGCTATAGATATTTTTGTACATGTGGGTATTTTTCCCTTTTTTATGATCTCTTTGGGACACCGACCTGGTAGTAGTATTTGCTGGGGCAAAGTGTATGCATAGTTTGATTGCCCATTGGACATAGTTCTAAATTGTGCTCCAGAATGGTTGGGTCAGTTCATAATTACAACAGTGCATTAGGATCCCACATTTTCCCCACATTTGTCATTTTCCTTTTTGTCCTTTTAGCCAATCTGATAGGTGTGAGATGGTACCCCAGAGCTGTTTTAATTTGCATTTCTCTAATAAATAGTAATTTAGAACATTTTTATGTAACTAAAGATAGCTTTGATTTCTTCATCTAAAAATTGCCTGTTCATATCCCTTGACCATTTATCAGTTGGGGAATGATTTGTATTCTTACAAATTTCACTCATTTTTCTCTGTATTTGAGAAATGAGACCTTTATCATATATGCTTGCTGTAAAAGTTGTTTCCCAGCTTTTTGCTTTCCTTCTCATCTTGGTTACCTTGGTTTTGTTTATGCACCTCCCATGGATTTAATTACCTTCTCTATGCAGATGATTCTCAGATCTCTCTATACTGACCCAAACTCTCTGCTCCCCTCCAATGTCCTGTCTCCAACTGTCTTTCAGACATCATGAAATGGATGTCCAGTAGACAGCTGAAACTCAAAATGTCCAAAACAAGAACTTATTATATTTCCTTCTAGACCCTCCCCACTCCTAATATTATCCCTATTACTATAGAGCACAACACCACGTTCCCAGTTCCTCTGACTCACAACCTAGGATTCATCCTAGATTCTTCATTATCTCGCTCTCCATATCCAAGCTGTTGCCAAGGTCTATTGATTTCACCTTTGCAGTATTTCTCAAAATGTTCCCTTCTCTCCTCTGACACTTGTGTGTATTACGTCCAATCCAGATTATTGCAAATGATTTAAAGTTATTTTTCCTAAAGTGCAGGTCCAATCATGTCACACACACACACACACACACACACACACACACACACACACTTCAGTCCAGTGACACTAGCTCTAGCTCTGGAGTGTTCCACAAACAAGATATCTCTCAGCCCTGGCTATCCTCAAGCCTGGAACACTGTCCCTTCTCCACTTCCTTATTACTAACCTCCCTGACTTCCCTTAAGTCTCAATTAAAATTACATTTTTTTAAAACTGGGAGCCCTTAATTCCCTCCTAATTCTAGTGCCTTCCTTCTGTTAATTGTTTCCCATCTATCCGGTATCTAGCTTACTCTGTATAAATTTATTTGCATGTCTTCTACCCCTCTTCCTCCCACTTGATTGCACAATCTTTGAGGGCAGGGGCTTTCTTTTCACTCTTTTGTATCCCCAGAGTTGTGCCTGGCACATGGTAGTAGGCCCCTAATAAATATTTATTAATTCATTACTTAATTGGTTGATCGAGGAGGGAAAATATTCTAGGAATGGGGAATAGTCAGTGAAAATGATTTATGTGATGAGTAAGTAGCACATGGGCCAGTGTTACTGGATTGCAGAGAATGTAAGGAGTGAGGTGTAAGAGGACTGGAAAGGGAGAAGGAGGCCAGGTTGTAATGAATGACAAACCCCAAGAAACAGCGTTTCTGGGTAATTAATAATTAATTAGGCTAGCTGGAAATCAATCAACTTATAGTCAGTGGTTTCTCTTGGTAACCAAAGACAAGTCAAACCCACAGAGAGCCTGAAAACCTTAAATATATTTATATTTAAAAGGGAATGCTCCTAACAAGTGAAAACCAATCCTGACAAGTGAACATTTAAAGAGGATTAGGGGGCTAGAAGTCTTCTGCTGAGAATGTGACTTGATCGTGCCACTTAGCCACCTTCAGCAGTCTGGACAGGGAAATCCATTTCTATCCAGACCAGTCTGGTTGGTTGTCTCCGTCATGAGCTGGGCCACCCTAAACTCTAATGGAGGGGTATAAGGATAAGGGCTCTTTTCCCTTGGGGAAATAACTCTCCCAAACTAAATTCTGTTTACCGGTTGAACAGAAGTTAGATCACCTAGTCAGATAGGGTCCCACCCAAGATGAAAGAGTGTGCTCTTTGAGGGCTGGAGCAATCTCATTAATCAGTCATGTCTTTCAGAGACTGACTTTTTACAGGAACTGGACCTTAATTAAGAATAAAGGAGAAAGGACTGGAAACCAATTTAATAATTGTTTAATATAATATATGGAATATACATATATATGTATATACACACACATATAATATAATAGTAAAGTAATTTCTCTCAATGCCAAACAGAGATATTTGATCCTGGAGAAGATAGGGAGCCAATGGAGTTCACTGAATGGTGGCAGAAGGGAGATGACATGGTCAGATCTATGCTTTAGCAAAAACCACTTTAGTGGCAGAGTGAGGAGAGATCTGAAGCAGGGAGACCAGCCAGCAGGCTATTGCAATAGTTTAGTAGTGAAGAGATGAGGGCCTGTACCATGGTGCATTGGCATTGTCAGAGGAGAGCAGGGGACATGTATAGGAGTTATTACAAAAGTAAAATCAACAGGACTTTGGCAATAGATTGGAGAAAAGGAATGAGAGAGAGTAAGGAGTTGAACTTGGGTGACTGGGAGAATGGTGGTATCCTCAACCAATAATAGAAAACATTAGGAATATTAGTAATTAGCAATTCCAAGTAACCAGAAAAGTTTGGAAGAAGAAAGGGTTTGGGAAAAAAAATAGTGAGTTCAGTTTTAGGCATGTTGAGTTTAATATATCTATAGGACATCTGGTGTAAAGGGAGTCCAAAGAGACTGCTTCCCTTTCTCCTTGTGGTACTCTTTCCTAAAAAGTTTTCATTTTTCCTCCCTTCTTCTTTCCCTCTCCTTCCAGCCGATGCTGAAATCTAGTGTCTCATTCCTTGATTATATACGTATTCATTCTTTCTTTAATCATTATAAAGAAAGGCTTCTGAGGCACAAAAGCTTTGTTTTCTTCTCTGTTCCATTCATCTATTAGCCTAATAAGAGATAAACCCACTCTTTCCTTTTCCATGTAACCCCTCCTAAGGCCCATTGGTATGGGTCTTTTTCCTTATTGGTTGAGATGAATGTTCTGCCCTGCATGAGGGGTGGGATGGAGTTGGTGAGGGGCAAGTGTTCCAACCTTCACCAGTTCCTTTTGATACTCTCCAGGTGAGAGTCCCTTTTGAGCACCCCCTTTTCCCCTTTGAGTCCCCCTTCAGGACTCTGCAGGACCAATCCCTATTGGAACTGGTCAAACTTCAACTCTTCTTCATGTGTTGAATTGATTTCAAAGAGATGGAAGAGACCAAACTTACTTTGGGTTACTGAAGGAAAAGACTGAAGACAGCAGATGAGCTACAATCAGAGAATCTGGAGAGATCTAGGACCCTATCTTGTTTGAGCTGATTTACCTCATTCCCAGGGATAGAGCTCCTTCAGTCTATATTGTCTAGCATATGTACTCCTATGGATGCTTCCTCTGGTTCTGTTTTGCTATGATTTAGAAAAATGAGTTTCTTTGCTCTTTGCTATGTGTGTTCATTGTGGAACTGGTATTAGCTAGGGAGAAGGTCAAGCCCTGAATATAGAGCTTAGGTTCCCACTCCCCCCCAAAATGACAGAGCAATCAGAAGTTATATGGAACCCACTAATTTCTCTTAGATAAGCAATATTATGAGGAAGAGATTGATATCTATCTGGTGTAGTACCCTGCCCCCCCCGAAGAGACCAGAGTGGTGGCTTTGGTCCCAACTTCCTGTTCCCTTCTTGGCAGGAATGAAAATCTCCCTTGAAGGAAGAGAAGAGGCCAGAGATTTCTCCTCAGCCTCCCTTAGAGCCACACACAAGTCTCTTCACCCTGAGTGGCACCTTACTGCACCTATGGGGCCCAAATACACCCTACTGCTACATCCATATTTCAGTTGTCTGTTTAGTTTGGCTTGTTACTTGAAGAGTTTTCTGA
This sequence comes from Bettongia penicillata ogilbyi, assembly GCA_023548195.1. Lineage (NCBI taxonomy): Eukaryota > Metazoa > Chordata > Mammalia > Diprotodontia > Potoroidae > Bettongia > Bettongia penicillata. The sequence goes on along the minus strand of JAJHZJ010000665.1, from coordinate 3,075,925 downwards.
TGAGCTTTAGCCCTTCAGTGACACAGTTCTCTCTTGAGTTTCTTCTTACCTATCTGACTTCTCTTCAGTCTTCCTTGCTGAATCTTCCTTCTGTTCGCAAAGCATGGGTGTCCTCAAGGCTTCATTTTGGCTGTACTATCTATTCTTCTCTCCATATACACTCTTTCCCTCAGTATTTTTTTTATTAGTTCCCATGAGTTCCAGGATCATTTGTATTAAGATATCTCCTAAATCTATGTATTCAGTCCTAATATCTCTTCTGAATTCTGATCTCATATTATGGGCTGAACATCTTTGCCAGGATGCTCTATAGGCATCTCAAATTCAGTGTGTACAAAGTAAAATAGGCTAGATGGCCACTGAATTCCCTCCTAGTTCTGAATTATGATTTTGTAAACTTCAATTCAGCAGAGATACTTTCAGAGAGAAATGCAATAGAGACATTCACAGAGGGTAGTTTGGCAGAGCTAACAGATCAATGTATGGCCTCAGCTCATTAGAGGAAGCAGTTAGAAACCCATTGACACCATCAGATGATGTCATTGGTTCTAAGAAGCAGGGCTTGGAGACAGAGATGGGTTTCAGTGGACATGTCATCTTTAGAGTGTGAGCTGCTTTGGTTATATGTTCCCTGAATACATGGGTTCCCATTGTACATCCCCTCTCCTATTAGAGTGCAAACTCCTAGGGAGTAGGGATCATTTTATTCTTTGTATCTGTATTCCAGCATCTAGCATGGTGCCTGGCACATAGTAGGTATTTAATGCATTCCTATTGATTGGCTGTAATGACCAGCTAGGGTAAGTTGAGGGTTTGGGGAAATGTCTCTTATCTACTGCCATCAGCTTGAGCTCTCAACAGCTGCGTTCTCACCATTGTTAGGAGCCAGTGACTGACATACTAGTTCTATTTAACCACACCACTTAACACTAGGTAGCTTTTACAAAGAGATATTTACTTTGAAGATATAGCAAGAATAAAAGATAAACTCCTTTTGCCCAATACTTTATAAGTATACTCTCTCCTAAACCATTTTAGTCTCTTAGCTCAGTTACTACATAGCATTGATTCCACCAAGTTCACAGTCCAGAGGTGGCATTGCTGCTAGACTGGGACTCTGAATGTCACATCTTGTTCCTCAGAATTCTATGCTGTGCTAACTGTACCTCTGGACTCTGGAGGATCCAGTCTTTTTACCTAGTACAGAAAAGAACAAGGACAGGGGCCCATTTTACAGGGCCAAATGACATGTGTGTGTGTGTGTGTGTGTGTGTGTGTGAGTGTGTGTGTGTGTGTGAGTGTGTGTGTGTGTGTGTGTGTGTGTGAAGCCCCAAGGCCTCTACCTTTACATTATTGTCTCTCACCTAACACTGTGAATGATGGAGTCCAAAAGATCCACCAGCAGTGCAGCCTATGATAAAAGAGCCAAAAGGGCCTAGATTCTAGGATGATGACAGGTCTTTTTGAAGGCCCCTTAGTCAATCAGAGACTTTTCTTCAATCTGTGGTTAGTCAGCCAAAACCAACTACAGAATATCCACCCACACTCCAAAGTCTTTCCAAAACATTTCCATCCAATGTCATGATGACTCTTTCAGAAGTAGGCTCCTTAGTTCCTTCCACTTGGAGAAATGCCATCTGGAGCACTCAGCATTCCATTATAATACACAGAAGCATGTGCTGTATCCATATGTGTATGGGAAGAATCTTTCTTTTGACTCTTCTTGCTACACTGCTCAATGAAAAGGTTGTTTTGCTTTCAATTCCTGTGTCCTCTTGTTGACTGGTAAAAGAAACAGATCAGCAGCATTCATGAGCTAAGGTTTTCAGTAGACACTAACATATAACATGTCTCAAACATGGGGGACCCAATGTGCTATAATTATATTCTATCTTTAGCTAGGGGATAATTATTCCTGTATTTTAAGGCATGATCTAGAGATCCAAATCCTATTCTCAGACACTATCTTCTTTTAAAAAATTCCCTTCCTAAATCCATGTGACTCCCATTCCTAGAACTTGTCTTTTAACCTTCTGCCTCTTTATCCTTGCTGTTTCCTTCACTTTTCTTTCCTCTGCCCATATCATGTCCTACTGGATTTTGGGAAGTAGAGATGGAGGAGGGGAACTTACAAATGATAACAATTGTTAATATTATTATAATTATATAATTATAAATTTTATATAATTATAATTATATAATTAGTATAATTATCACTGTTATTTAGTTATAAAAGCCAAGAATAATCACACCATGTGAAAGGTCATTAATCTTACTGGAGATATTCCTCTGCACCTTAATCATTTTGTTAATTTTGTTAATTTCTTGATTACATCGAGAAGAGAACATTACAACTAGTTGAGAAACCAATTAGCCATGCCTTTGAGGGATGTAAATAGTCAAATCCTGAGGTAGTGAAGGCTAGTAGGTGTCTATGAAGGAAACCAAAAAAGGAGGAGACTGAAAGGGGAAGAAAAAAGAAGAGAGGAGGGGAAATTTTTTCCCTCTCCTTACATCAGCTGTGTAGTTTTTAAACAGAGCTATTTGACTAATAGGAGACATTCAGTGGGGAACAGTGACAGATCTCCAGATGGGCACAGAAACAAAAAAATAGTTATCAGGGGGAAGAAGCATCTTCAAACATTGTGACCTTTTCAAACAAGAGGTGAGCTATGGAGAAGAACATCCCCTGGAAGCCATTATGGATGGCTCTAAGAAGAGAGAAAGGCCTTTCAGGACCTATAGTGCTTGGAGTTATGAATATCTTGGCCACATATATATCCTACTGTGTCCTATGGCCATTTAACTTTAAGTCCATTTTTCCCATGGATGCTGTGTGTATTTGCCCCAGGTTTATAGAGGAAATGTTTTATAGGAATTATCCTTGCTATGCTTTTGAGTAAATGCCTTTGCTATGAGCTAATTGTACTGTTAATGGGAAATTCACTGGGGGTGCTTTGTGAGCTAAAGTAGTATGATTAGCCACCAACCAAGGTAGCAACCACCTGTTGGGGACCCAACCTATGAGGGGGTAAGTACAAGTAGGTAGAGAACCCCAGAGTGAGTACTACATGATTATAAGTCATAGATGACTAGTAGGGATCTTAGAGGTCATAGAATCATAAATGGGAGAGATGTTAGCAAACCTGACAGTACTTCTCAATTGACTTAGAAGAGTCAATGACAATCCAGTCAACAACGTGGTAGTGCTGCTACTAGAAATAGCGGTGGTAAGTTAAGTGGGAAGATAGTAAGTTTGGTTTTGTATGTTACTTTGGAGATGCCAGGACAAGATCCAGGTGAAGACATTATTTTAAAAGTTGGAGATATAGATCTAGCATCCTCTCCTTGATTGCCTTTAACTCCTGAGGGCAGACTGTTTTATTTTTCTCCTTTTGGCCTACCAAGATTTTTCTTTTTCTCCTTCTAGTTCTTCACTTTATCTCTTCACCTCTCTATCTCTGTCTTTCTCCGTTTCTGTCACTGTCTTTCTCTGTCAGTCCTCCTCTCTAGTCCTTGGTGGTGAAGTGGTCCTGGAGTCAGAAAGATATGAGTTCAATCTGGCCCCACACATTTACTAACTATGGGCAAGCCAGTTTACCTGTTTGCCTCAATTTCCTCCCCATATCACCTATGGGGATAATAGTAGCATCCGCTCCCCAGGTTTGTTGTAAGGATCAAATGAAATAATAATTATAAAGTGCTTAACAGACTACCTGGCACATAGTAAACTCTGTATAAATGATAGTGGTATTGTTATTAATATTATTATGCTTAGCTTTCTCACTCCAGGTAGGGAAGGGACCTAGTTATCTAGAGTCTGGTATACAGACAAAGGGGAGAGAAGAAACAAGAAAACAGTTAGGTTGATTAGGCAGGAGAATGAATCCCTTTTGGAGATGGAGAAAAAAGGTTTTTGTTGCCAGAGTCCCTGTGCAAAGGAGTACTGGGAAGGGATACTACCCTCAACTCCACCCCTACCTGGGAACTGAAGGTAGTTAAAGGTGTGGGGCTAGGGAGTGCCCAGCAGAGGGAGCTAAAGCCCCATTGAACTATAGGCAAAGCCCAGGGATGGTGTCCCAAGATTAGAGTTTACTCTGGAGCCAAAGAGTTGACTGTCCCCTACAGTATGGATCTTTGTCTCTTTATTCAATAAAGAAACATTTATTAATCACCTCCAGTGGGGGACAAGAGTGGGGATTATCAATAGTGTGACTGGCCCAGCGTTGAGCCAGAAGAGCTCCCCTGGCTCAGTTCAGTTCCCCAAGCAGCTAGCTAGGCACTCAGATGGGATTAAATAAACATTAAAGAGCTGTTAGTATAGCTATTGCGGTTCCTATTGCCTCAAGGACCAAATGCAAAATCCTCTTTTTGGCATTTAAAACCCTTTTCAACCTGGCTACAATCCATCTTTCCAGCATCATTCACAGACACTTCAGTCTAGCCAAAAATTGATTCTTGGTCTTCCTCACGCATGATTTTCTATCTGTTTTCTCTCTGCCTTTGAAGAGGCAGTTCCTGCTGCTGCAATGCCCTTTCTCCTCACCTTCTACTCTTAGAAACTTTATCTCTCTTCAAAGTTAGCTAATGTGCCACCTCTATGAGGCCTTTCCTGATGCCTTTAGTTGCTAAGGCCTATTTCCTGCCAAATTTCCTTGTCTTTACTTTTACTATAAATTTACCATAAAGGACATACTACACACACACACACACACACACACACACACACACACACACACACACACACACACACACACACGCAAACTGTATATTTGTGTGATTATGTCACTTCCCTACTCAATAAACTTCAGTGACTTCTTATTGCCTCCAGGAATAAATAAAAAATGCTCTTATTTGACATTCAAAGCCCTTCATAATCTAACTGCTTCCTACTTTTCAAGTCTTTCACACTTAACTCTCCAATGCGCACTCATCTGTTCAGTGACGTTGACTTCCTGGCAGTTCAAGAATATGATACTTCATCTCCCAGCTCTAGGCATTTTCTCTGATTGCCCCCATGCCTGGGATACTTGTTCTTTTTCACTTTGATGACTGGCTTCCCTGGCTTCTTTCAAGTCTCAACTAAAATGCTACCTTCTACAGGAAGCCTTCCCTAACCTCTTTTAATTCCAATGTCTTCCCTCTATTTATCCTGGACAGAGTTTTCTTTGTATATATTTGTTTGCATGTTGTCTCCACCATCACATGGTAAACTCCTTGAGGGCAGGGACTATCTTTTGCCTCTTTTTGTATCCTCAGTGCTTAGCAGAGTACTGGCACATAGCAGCCACTTACCAAATATTTATTGATTGATTGCTTGGACTGGGCTGATCCCCAAATTCCCCCTGATCAGGCTTGGGATACCCTGAATGTGGAAGACTGGGTTTGGAACACCTGTGTGTCTCAAACAGAAATAGAATTTGAGAACAACGGAATTGTTTTGGTCAGAATGAAAAAAAATCACAAAATGACAGAGCTGGGCAGAACCTAGGTGATCATCTAGTCCAACACTTTCATTTTATTGAAGGTGAAAAAAAGTAAAGCCCCAAAAGAGAGAAGACACTTAAGGAATAAAGGTCAGAGGTCTTGAGAACCTGGAGGCTAGGTCTTCTGACTTCTAGCCTGTGGTGTTTGATCTCATTTCCTCCTGTTTCACTGTCTGTTCCGGAAAGTCCAAGATCGAGCTTTATCTAAACCTAGAACTGGACTGGGTCTGCACAAAACAGACTTAAATATGATGTTGAAACGAAAAATGACTCAGAACAAAGGTTTACTCTGCTTGATCCTTAAGGCCAGAACTGGCCACAGTGGGGAAAATCAAAGAAAGGTAGATTTTGGATTATTAGAAGGAAATACTTTCCTAATAATCAAGTTATCTTATCATGGAACTGGCTGTCTTTGGAGATAATGAACTTCCAGTCTGTGGCAGTATTGAAACAGAAGCTGAATGGCCCCCATCAGGGCTGCTGCAGAAAGAATTCCTGCATTAAGAGCGAGATTGGACTTAATGATTTCTATGATCCCTTTTGACTTTAGTGTTTTGGTTTCCCTGATTCTTTTAGGTTCTGTGGACTCTCTGCTTCAGTTTCTTCATCAGTACAATGAGATTGTACTAAATGACCTCTTCCATCCCTCTGTCTATGATTATAGGATCCCAAGATCACCCCCACCCCCAACTATTCACACAGAGACCCTACTCTATTCAGTCAAGAGCCCAGCTGTATGTCCTCTCTTGGTTCAGAACCTCATTAGCCTTTCCCTTTCCCTGCCTCCAGCTGGACCCTCTCTGCCTGCTGGAATGCTTGAGGCAGGCACATTCTCTCTATTCTCCCTGACAGCAGCTGCTGAGAAATCCAGCCTGTATGAGGAAATCATGTGGTCCTAGAAGGCAGCTTCCCAAAGAAGCTGGCCAGGAGCTGAATCACTCAGTTGGTCTTTGGGTCAGGCTGGGACATCAGACTGGTCCCACTCTATCAGCCTGTAGCTTACTGTTCTGTCCCCCGAAGTTGACTATTCTTATTCTGTACAGGCCCAGCTGAGCATAGGGCTGGGCACACATGCATGCCTCTGAGGAGACAGGGCCTTTTCTGAATGTCTACGGAATCCCTACTGACTGGAGCTTGATGCCTGGGCTTGGCTCTTCCACTGTTATCGAGCTGTCCCAAGTACCAAGGCAAACGTTTTCCTCAGGCATTGTGGGCTGACAGCTGAATTCTTGGGATCAGAGGTCAGGCAACAACTAGGGAAATACCAGCTGCTGCCCTCAGGAAGCCTGCTTCCCCTTCCCCAAAGGGCTGTGCTACCTGGTACAAAGTACTCTGGTTCTGCCTATGCTCTTCCTCATTCCCTGGGACAACGACCCTAAAGGAAATCTGCTGGGGTCAACCAAGGACAATGTGGTCCCTAACAGATGACTTTCATAAGTCACTCCACACTTCCCTTCATTTCCTCATCTTCAGACATTTTTTACTCTGCCTTCCTTTTGCCCTGGGCTGATTGGAGATCTTAGAACTTGGCAAAACAGAGTCTGGAAGGACCTTTAAGCTCATTTGGTTCAACATCCTCATTTTAGAGAAAAGGGAAGTTAAAGGAGGTATATTTCAGTACTATGTTAAGTGTTGTGGAGATTGTACTCCATTGGGCATGTGTGGGAATAGGTATAGAGGGCCATCTCATGTACTGCGTTCCAAATCTACCTTGGAAACTTCTAGGGATTCCAAGGACATGTATGGCTCCCTATAGCTGTATGCATTAAGACAAGCGGGAAAAATCACTGACTCCATGGGCCTTTAAAAAGGAGTGATTCTATTCTCCCTCTTTGTTGGACTCTACAGGTAACATCATGTAACTGGAACTTCCCAGGAAGAGGAGGGGAAAGGTGACCTTCTCTGCAGCCTGCTCCCAAGTGGCAGCTAGAGTAGTGACTCAGCTGGGTGAGTCTGAGCTGGGCACCTGACTATCTCTTCTGCTTTGTGTATCCTTGCTTCATTATAGGGGATTGAGTAAATCCTGAGATGGACATGTTCAGACTTGGAAGCAGCCTTGTGAGTTTAAGAGATTGGGAGGTCCTGGGTCCTTCACTGGTGCCAGCTGCACTGTGGCAGCTGTCCCCTCTACATCCATTGTAGATCTTCTTGGAGGACAAAACAACCACTGATCAGAGGATGAGCCCAACCCTTGACTTGGCTTGGAAAAAGACAGAGCTGGAGGAAGCTGGGCAGCGTAGAACTGAAGTGAAATGTAAAATGTCCATTAAACAGTCCTACAAACTGAGTCGTGTCTTTGTGTCTTAAGTATACTCCTCATGGGAGAATATAGTAGCAGTTATGAAATTGCTGTTGCTTGTCTAAGTTTTTCTGTCAATGAACTCTTCTGGGCTGTCAGTGGGTTGTGTGGTTTTCTTGTTCAGAGGAGATAAAAAGCTAACCTATGCTTGATCTACACTGTGCATTGAATACCTGTGTACCACCCTTTTTGGATATACCCTCAACATGAGTCAAAATCTAATCTTTAAGTAATTTCCTCCAGGATTTCCAGGCAGGGGTGTAAAGAGCCCAAAAGTGAGAAAAAGGGTCTGGACTTCTTTTGGGTAGCTGGGGCTCCCACATGACTGAACCTAAATTTGCATATATGAGTCCAGAGACGAGAAAGGAGAAGGCCTAGTGCTTCAGCCCTCTGGGTCCAGCAGTTTTATAAGGAAATATTACATAAGGAAATATATCCTAACAATTAGAGCTGTCCAAAATAAAGTGTATTCCCTGAAAGGTCTTCAAGCAGATCCTGGGGAAGTTGTAAAAAGGATTTCCCTTCAGGTATGGGGTGAAGTAAAGGTATGGGTTGTAGTAAAGTGCTTAGGGCACTGGATTTGGAATCAGGAAGACCTGGCTGCAAATCCATTCTCAGCTAGTTACTAGTTGCATGACCCTCTCTGTGCCTCAGTTTCCTCATACGTGAAATGAGGTGATTGCATTCTGACTTCTACAATTTCTTCAAGCTCTAAATATATGATTCTATGAACTGGGTGGACAATTAGGGTCTTTCCAGTCTTGAGATTTTATGGTTTGGTAAAGTGACTTGATGAAGGTGTCTTCTCTAGGGCTTTTAAAAGTGCCATACATATACTCTAGGGATATTTATGACAATTTACATTTCTTTATCTTTTTGCTCACTCTTTCCAGCCTACTTCCTCAAATTGGATTTGATATTAGGGCTGGATTCTGTGGTACTTCTGAAGGGAAGGTCTGGGCCAGTCCTGCTGCTATTTTCTTGAGACATTGAGTCTTGACAGGCTGGGGACCTTCAAGCTTTCAGTATTTCCAGAGTCATCTCATCTGGGGCAAAGCCTGACTGGTCTGATGTGAATGATCGCTATCATTACTCCTGTCCCTCTTCTCTGGCCCTGAGTAGAAGAGCCGTTTTATGCTAGGAGCCCCTCCAGACACTTCTTTGGGTTACATCAAGCTCCTTGTAAGGGGATCACTTTTAACCTTTTCCACTGAAACCTTAGAGAATGCTCTTACCTGAATCTCCATAGATTCCAAATGTGACTGGTCCTTGGATTGACTGCTTTGAAAGTCACTAAAGATCCTGGCAATTGTATTTCTTTCTATCATTGGCAAGTTTCTGAACTGGGTTTTGCAAGAGCAGTTGCTGGACTCAGTTTCTGGGAAGTTCTGTTAGGTTAGTGATGGAACTGTAGGCTCCACATTGATCTGGGATTCCTGCTCTACTTATTCCTTTGCAGGCTGAACTAGATGCTGGAAATGAGATCTCACTTTGCTCCTGGGGGTCTGACCCACACCAGATACTTCTGAACTTTCTCCTTTCTCTGCATAGCCCAGGACCTCCCTTCAAGGGACCAACACCCATATACACAGTCTTCCTTCTCAGTCCATCTTGGATCTGTGATCTGGAACTGAGTTGTAGGCAAGAAAAGTTCCAATTGGCACCTGTCCCTGTCAAGATGGATGCCCTATATAGGTCTGATAGTACCCAGAGGTAGGTCTAAGATCTCCTCTTGGCCTGGTGCATAACCTCTCCCTAAGTACTGGAGTGCACTGTGTGTTCCTGGCCATATCCCATCCCCAGTATCCTCAAACCTCTCTGTATCCTTATGTTGAACTGATCTGGACAATGACTTGCTCTGACATTTTCTGTGTTTCTCCATCATGATTCAATTACATGCATTTTCTAAATCTGTTTGGAAAAGTTTTATGGAAGAGAGCTCAGCTCTACTGCTTCTTACCACTCTGATATCTTGGCTCTGCTTCCTCTGTTCTTTTTTAAGATTTTCTCTTCTCAATAGTGTGGTGGAAACCAGGCATAGATCAATGCCTGACACTGTATACCAGAATAAAGTTCAAATGGGTACACTATCTAGGTATAAACTGATATAAAATGATACATATTATAAACAAACTAGTTGAGCAAGGAATAGCTTATTTGTCAGATTTATGGAGAAAGGAGGAATTAATGACCAAACTAGAGATAGAGAACGTTATGAAATGCTAAATGGATAATTTTGATTACATTAAATTGAAAAGTTTTTGGACAAAGTCAATGCAACCAAGATTAGGAGGGGAGCAGAAAAATGGGAAAGAATTTTTGCAACTAGTTTATGTGATAAAGACCTCATTTCTAAAATATATAGAGAACTGAGTCAATTTTATAAAAATGCAAGTCATTCCCCAATTGATAAATGGTCAAAGGAATTGAACAGGCAGTTTTCAGAGGAAGAAATTAAAGATATCTATAGTCATATGAAAAAATGCTCTAAATCACTATTGATTAGAGAGATGCAAATCAAAACAACTCTGAGGTACCATATCACACCTATCAGATTGGCTAACATGACAAAACAGGAAGATGATAAATGTTGGAGAAGATGTGGGAGAGTTGGAACACTTATTCATTGCTGGAGCTGTGAAGTTGAGCCAACCATTCTGGAGAGCAATTTGGAACTGTGTTCAAAGGGCCATAAAAATGTGCATACTCTTTGACCCAGCAATACTACTTCTAGGGCTGTATTCCAAAGAGATCATAAAAATGGGAAAAGAACCCACATATACAAAAATGTTGAGAGCAACTCTTTTTGTGGTGGCCAAGAACTGGAAATCAAGGGGATGCCCATCAATTGGGAAATGGCTGAACAAGTTGTGGTATATGAATGTAAAGGAATACTATTGTACTCTAAGAAGTGATGAACAGGCAGCATTCAGAAAAACCTAGAAAGATTTATATAAACTGATGCTGAGTGAAGTGACCAGAGCCAGGAGAAGATTGTGCACAGTAACAGCCACTGTGTGTGACTGCTGGTTTTGATAGACTTAGCTCTTCTCAGCAGCGCAAGGAGTTAAAACATTTCCAAAGGACTCATGATGCAAAATGCCACATCCAGAGAAAAAACTATGGAGTTAGAATGCAGAATGAAGATTATTTTCTCTTTTGTTAGGTTTGGTTTGGTTTTTCTCATGGTTTCTCCCAGTCATTTTAATTCTTCTATGCAACACGACTAATGTGAAAATGTGTTTAATAAGAATATGTGTGTAGAACCTGTATAAGATTACATGCTGTCTTGGGGATGAAGGGGAGAAGGGGGAGAAAATTTAAAACTTAAGGAAGTGATTGTTGAAAATTGAAAACAAATAAATTAATAAATTTGGGGAAAAAAGATTTTCTCTTCTCATATCACCTCTGATATAGGTAGGGCCAGAACCATGCTCCCTATTTTATAGATGAGAAAGCTGAAGTCCTGAAAGCTTAAATGACTTTCTCAATCACATGTCTAGTAAGTATCAGAAATGGAACTGGACCTCAGGTCTCCTGAATCCAAGTCTAGTGTTCTTTCTACTGATGCAGGATAGACATTATTTGGGGCTTTAGGATCTCCTTCTTTGGCCATTAGCCATCCATTAGAGGAAGATAGGAGGAGTTTCTATATCTGCAAAATGGTGATAGACTTCTCTCTCAAGAAGGAGAGAAAGGAACAGAAAATCCCCTGGGAAAAGTACAAAGAGAAGGGAGATTGCTATCATTACTTCTGTTGCTCTTGTCTGGGCCCTGAGCAGGAGAGTTGTTTCATGCTAGGAGTCGCTCCAGGAAGGGCCTTGGTTTTGTATCAAATTCCTTGCAGAGGGCTCACTCTTAACCTTTTCCAGCAAAGTCTAGAGAATGCCCTTCCCCAAATCTCCATAGATTCTAGTGTAACAGTCCTGGTAGGACTTGGATTGGCTGCCTTGAAATGGGTCCTAAGTCCCTAAAGACTCTGGGAATTGTATTTCTTCCCATCTCGGCCTTTTCTTTAGTCCTGATTTTACATTAGCTTTCTCTCTTTCCAAGTTAGGAAGAAATACAACTCCCGGGATTTTTAGTGCCTTGGTCCCTCTCTCAAGGACTATTAGACCAGTCCTCTTAGGTTTTTAAGATTTAGACCCAGATTTGCCTTCCCTGATCTCTTCCCAGAAGTAACAATCCCTCTGTCCTCAATACTCTCCATATACCTGGATTTATCCATCTTTAAAGCCTTTAACAAATTAGTTATATGTGTATGTATGTATGTATGTATGTATTTGTCTGTCTATGCTCGAATCTATGGGAAGGCCAAGTCTGAGTCTGTTCCTCTCCTGTCTCCTACAGATTGTGAATCAGTTTCCTGAAGTCAAGGCCTGGCCAGACTTGCTTTTTCTCGGTTGGTCTGAAAGGAAATGAAAATGGAGGAAAGGAGTCCATAGAAGACCAGTGGTGGGCTTTAGGGGAAAGTAGCCATATAGTTTGTCACTGCTGTCATGTATCTTTGGGCAAAAGAGTAGTCCCCTTGCTGGGAAGGTATTCCAACCCAAAATGCAAAAAAGACCAGAGGCAGGGCTGAATGGGGAAAACCAGAGCTTTCATAGTTAATCTATGAAAGAGATCCCAAGGCTCACCTCTAGCACTGAAGATGACTCCAGGGATGGGCTTTTCTGAACCCTCCAAAGCTGTTTCTAGCAGCTGGGATGAAGACATGGCTGGGGCATCTTATTTTCACAGTAACCAGTTTGCCAACTAGTCTGGCTGTGGTCACCCTAAACAGGAATGATCACACTCTGCCCCAGAAACTGGGGAGGGCTCAGGCAGCCACAAAGATGTTTGATGATGGCAACAGCAGCAGAATTTATATTCTGGTCTCTCCTAGACCATCAACACTTGAATTACCCTTTGTCTCCAGAAATAATGATAGAAACTCAGAGTTGGAAGAGACTTCAAAGGGCTTTCAATTCAATCCATACCAAAACAAGAACAGAAGTTTTTCTTTACAATGAGCCAAAAGCTACCTCCCTGTAATTTACTCTCATTCTTTAAACTATCTGGAGACAAAGCAGAATCCCTCTTCATAGTATTTGAAGAGCTTTCTTTTCTCTTTAAAGCTACATATCCTTTAAGTGGTATTCACATGGCATGATTTCCAGGCCCCCTCAATAGAGCAGTCACCTCTGGATGAAGTGAGGTTTTTCATGTCCTTAAAATGTGGTGCTCAAAACTGAACATGGAATTCTAATTGTGTTTTGACAGGCTTTGTAACCTAAGCCTCTGTCCTGAGTCGTCTTCTTTTCTCCCAAGAAATTTTCTCTCATTAACCACATCAACTCCCATCAGCTTGTCCTTTCTGTGTAGATGACTTAGAAGGAAATATTGTCCTAAAACAGAGAAGAAAACAGACTTTGCTAACTACAGGCCAGAAGCTTGACTTTGATTCCTGGGAAAATCAGAGAATGAAAGAAATGATTGGCAAATATCTGGATAGCAAAGCAGGGAATATAAAGAGTCAGAATGATTTCATCCAGAACAGGTCATACTAGGCTTACTTCATTTCTTTTTTTGACAGGATAATTAAACTGGCAGTCAAGGAGGATACTATGGATATAGTTCAACTAGAATTTAGCAAAATATTTGGTAAATCCTTACTGTTTTTCTGGAGAAGGTGGAGAGATGAGGACTAGGTATTTATTGTAATTAGGTCCAGTGGTGCTGGCCTCCTGGCTGTTCCACGAACAGCCTTGACCTCTTGACCCTGGGCATTTTCTCTGTCTGTCCTTCATTCCTGAAATTCTCCTTCTTCCTCACCTTAGTTTACTGACTTCTTTCAGGCCCCAACTGGAATCCTACCATCTGCAGGAAACTTTCTTAACCTCTCTTAATTCTAGTGCCTTCCCCTTCTTATTTATTTATTATTAATCTTGTATATAGTTTGCTTGTTGTCTTCCCTATTAGATTGTGAGCATATTGAGGATAGGAACTGTTTTTTTGTCTATGTCTCTTTTTGTTTAATCCTGAGGGCTTAGAATAGTGCTTGGGACATAGTAGGCACTTTCTAAATATTTATTGACTGAAATTAATTCAGAACTGGTTCAGTGTCAATGGGGCTCAAGAGGTCTCTAGTGGAGTGCTCCAGGAATTTATACTTGTTTATTTTATGTCTGTGTTTAACATTTTTATCAATGATTTGGATGAAGACTTAGATCATGTGCTCATCTAATTTGCAGACCACAGAAAGCTGGGCAGGATAACTAAACACACCAACTGACAGTAAGGATTCCAAAGGATCTTGATAGGTTAGAGAATTGGATTGAATCTAATGAGTAAATTAGATTAAATGGGGATAAATATAAATAATCTTGCACATGGATACAAGACTTCAATTTCACAAATAATAGATGGGAGAGGCATGGTTAGACATAAGTTGCTCTGAAGAAGACCTGGAGGTTTTTGTGGACTGCAATAAGCACTATATATGGCAGTCAAAAGAGCCATTGTGATCCTGGGCTCTGTTAACAGGGCATCGCTTTCAGGAATAGGGATGTGATAATCCTATTGTCCTCTGCTCTCATCAGACCTATGTGGACTATTGGGTTCAGTTCTGGACACCAAGGATTAAGAAGGGCATTGATAAAACAGAGACTGTTGAAAGGAGGGCAACCAGATTAATAGAAGTCCTTTATGAGGATGAGGAGTATGAGGAGTGGTTGAAGTAACTCATTGTGTTTAGCCCAAAGAAGAGAAGATGGAGGGAAAACATAATAGGTATTTTCAAGCATTCGACAGGTTGTCAGGTGAAAAGATTCTCTTCGGACACAGAGGACAGAACCAGGAGCAGTGAGTAGGAATGGCAAAGATTTAGCCTTAATAACAGGGAAAACTTCCCAACAATTAGGGCTGTCTAAAACTGGGATGGGCCATCTCAGGGGGTGATAGGGTTCCCCACTTGGAAATCTTCAAGCAAAGTCTGAATGGCCCTTTGTTGTACCCAGGAATTCTTTTTTTTTTTTTTTTTTTTAAGTATAAACCTTTTATTTCATGATGACATAGTCAATATCTTACCTACATTTTGCATTCCCCACCCTTACCCCTTCCGTGACTATTATAGTGCTTGGCAAACAGGGAACAATTAACAGCTATTGAACGGAACAAATAAAATTAAACAAATTCCTTCTACAATTCAAGAAACTTGCACATAAGCAATATAGTTTATTCTATATATAGTATGGTAAAACCTCAATCAAAACCCATCTAGAATTTACTAGGATGTTTTTTGAGCTCTGATTTTTTTTTTTAATAAAAATTTATTTTGATTTAACTTTTTACATTCATTTTCACAGATTTTTTGGGTTCCAAATTTTCTCTCCTTTTATCCCCTCCTCCCACCCCAATACACCGAGCAATCTAATTTTCCCTATCACCAATCTGCCCTCTCTTCTATCATCCCTCCCTTCTCTTGTCCCCATCTTCTCTTTTGTCCTGTAGGGCCAGATGACTTTCTAATCCCCATTGACTGTATTTCTTATTTCCTAGTAGCAACAACAATATTAAACAGTTGTTCCTAAAACTTTGAGTTCCAAATTCTCCCCATCCCTCCCTCCCCACCCATTCCCTTTGGGAAGGCAGGCAATTCAATATAGGCCCTATCTGTGTAGTTTTGCAAATGACTTCCATAATAGTCGTGTTGTGTAAGACTAACTATATTTCCCTCCATCCTATCCTGCCCCCCATTGTTTCTCTTCTGTCTTTTGATCCTGTCCCTCCCCAAGTGTTGACTTCAAATTGCTCCCTCCTCCCATTGTCCTCCCTCCCATCATCCCCCCTGCTTGCTTATCTCCTTCTCCCCCCCACTTTCCTGTATTGTAAGATAGTTTTTCATACCAAAATGAGTGTGCATTTTATTCCTTCCTTTAGTCAAATGTGATGAGGGTAAACTTCTTGTTTTTATCTCAGCTCTCCTCTTTTTTCTTTCCACTAAAAGGTCTCCTGCTTGCCTCTTGAATGAGAGATAATTTACCCCATTCCATTTCACCCTCTTTCCTCCCACTACATTTCTCTCTCACAATTTACCTTAATTTCTTTTAAGATATGGTCCCATCCTATTCAATTCACTCTGTGCTCTCTGTCTCTGTATGTGTGTGCATGTGTGTGTGTGTGTGCACGCACGTGTGTACGTGTGTGTGCATGCACGTGTGTACGTGTGTGTGTGTGTGTGT
Organism: Bettongia penicillata ogilbyi; assembly: GCA_023548195.1. NCBI lineage: Eukaryota > Metazoa > Chordata > Mammalia > Diprotodontia > Potoroidae > Bettongia > Bettongia penicillata. The sequence goes on along the minus strand of JAJHZJ010000665.1, from coordinate 3,059,918 downwards.
GTGTGTGTGTGTGTGTGTGTGTGGTCCCACCAACTACCCAGATACTGAAAAGTTTTAAGAGTTACAAATATTGTCTTTCTATGTAGGAATGTAAACAGTTCACCTTTGGTAAGTCCCTTATGACTTCTCTTTGCTGTTTACTTTTTCATGCTTCTTCTCATTCTTGTGTTTGAAAGTCAAATTTTCTTTTCAGCTGTGGTCTTTTCATCAAGAATGCTTGAAAATCCTCTGTTTCATTGAAAGACCATTTTTTCCCCTGAAGTATTATACTCAGTTTTGCTGGGTAGGTGATTCTTGGTTTGAGTCCTAGTTCCTTTGACTTCTGGAATATCCTATTCCACGCCCTTCGATCCCTTAATGTAGAAGCTGCTAGATCTTGTGTTATCCTGATTGTATTTCCACAATACTGGAATTGTTTCTTTCTAGCTGCTTGCAAGATTTTCTCCTTGACCTGGGAATTCTGGAATTTGGCCACAATGTTCCTAGCAGTTTCTCTTTTTGGATCTCTTTCAGGCAGTGATCGATGGATTCTTTCAATACTTATTTTGCCCTCTGGTTGTAGAATATCAGGGCAGTTTTCCTTGATAATTTCATGGAAAATGATGTCTAGGCTCTTTTTTTGATCATGAGTTTCAGGTAGTCCCATATTTTTTAAATTGTCTCTCCTGGATCTATTTTCCAGGTCAATTGTTTTTCCAATGAGATATTTCACATTCTCTTCCATTTTTTCATTCCTTTGGTTTTGTTTTGTGATTTCTTGGTTTCTCAGAAAGTCATTGGACTCCATCTGTTCCATTCTAATTTTGAGAGAACTATTCTCTTCAGTGAGCTTTTGAGCCTCTTTTTCCATTTGGCTAATTCTGCTTTTGAAAGCATTCTTCTGCCCATTGGCTTTTTGAACCTCTTTTGCCAATTGAGTTAGCCTATTTTTCAAGGAGTTATTTTCTTCAGCATTTTTTTGGGTCTCCTTTAGCAAGGTATTGATCCGTTTTTCATACTTTTCTTGCATCTCTCTCATTTCTCTTCCCAGTTTTTCCTCCACCTGTCTAACTTGATTTTCAAAATCCTCTTTGAGCTCTTCCATGGCCTGAGCCCACCGGACATCCACCTGGGATGTCTGGGATACAGAGGCCCCGCCCTCCACGTCTTTCCCTGATGGTAAGAATTGTTCCTTGTCATCAGAATTGAAAGGCGGGAACATCTGTACCCCATCAAAGTAGCTTCCTATAGTCTTATTTTTCTTCCCTTTTCTGGGCATTTTCCCAGCCAGTTACTTGACTTCTGAGATTCCTGTCCACCCCTGCCTAGATCTGCCCAGCTAGTGGTTGGGGTCTGAGATTCAAATGGCCTTTCCACGGCAGGCGTGGCTGCTATTCAACGTGAGCTTAAGTTCTGGTGCTTGGGTGGGGGCAGGGCCGCCTCCCAGGCTCAGTTCCCTCAGGGGGTTTATACAGAGATCTTCGGTAATGGCCCTGAACTTCTGCCTGCTGCTCTGGGAGTCCCGGGCCTCCTGCTGCCTCTGCTGCTCCCTCTGCCGCTTCCTCCCGAGGGGGCCTGAGCCACGGAGACATCCCGCTCCCCTCTCGGCCAGCCCAGACGTCTCACTCACTGACCTGTAGCGTGTGTGGGTGGAGGGACCTTCCTGGCCACTGGAGGTTCCTTCCCTGAAGCTTACTCGGATCTGCTCCTCTGGGGCTGCATGGCCAGGGCAGTGCAGGGATGGACTCCACTGTCCGGAGCGTGACGGACCCCGGGGACGACTCTCCAGGGCTCTCTGGAATGGAAATCTTTTCCACTGTGTTTCTGTGCACCTTGCAGTGCTCCAGAATTTGTGGGGAGTTCTTCTTGCAGGAAATATATGGGCTGTGGGTTCAGAGCTAGCATACATGAGTCTTTCTACACCCCCATCTTGGCTCCATCCCCCAGGAAGTCTTTTTATGTATGGGTTGGACTAGAGGTCCCTTCCAATGCTCATATTTGGGAATTCAATGATGCCTCTCTCCTGAGTTCCAGTTCAATATCAGCATCTTCTTATTGGATATTTCCAACTGGAAGTCCCATAGCTATTTCAAATGTCTAAAAATAGAACCTATCTTCTTCTCCCTCCCTGTTTCTGAGATTTTTCATTCTTGTGGATGGCATCAATGTCCTTCCAGTCATTCAGGCTGAAAAAACTGAGGTTCAGAGAAGTTAAATGACTTGTTCATGGTCACAGAGGTAGTTAGTAGTAGATCTGATTTCAACTCCAGATCCTGTGATTTCAAGTTTAGAAATCTTATCATGGAGATTGATTAAGCTTTGATACTCAACAGATTGCTTCTCCTCTGTATCTGAAGAGCTAAAGCACAGAGCAATCAATTCCTCCCCAAATCTCTCTTTATAGAAGGTTCAAAATGTTCCAGCTTTCCCCATCAGCAGTAATGCTTGGCTTTGACTTGACCACATCGTACCCCTACATCCTCCTTTTCAGTCTCCTTTTGTGTATTGTCAGACTCTAAGCTCCTTGAAGACAGGAATTGTTTTTTTCTTATTTGTATCCCTAGCACTTAGCACAGTACCTGGCAGACAGTAGATGCTTAATAAATATTCATTGACTATCATACTTTCCACTCCACTTCACTGTCTTTTAATATCTATTCCTCTTGTGTATTTTCCTAGGAGCATGTATTTATATTACAAAATAGCTTTGTATTACAAAGCCTGACAAGGAAAAGGGGTTGGAAACTGGGAATGTGACCCAAGTTGATGAAGCAATGGCAGCTGTCATATTTTCTTTCTGGATCCATTGTTGTTTGTTATTCAGTCATGTCCAACTCCTCTTTACTCCATGGTCCATGGGGTTTTCTTGGCAGTGATAGTGGAGTGGTTTGTCATTTCCTTCTCCAGTGGATTAAGGCAAATAGAGGTGAATTGACTTGCCCAAGGTCACAAAACTAGTAAACATTTGAGGCAGGATTTGACCTCAGGTCTTCCTGACTCCAGGTGCAGTGCTCTATCCATTGAGTCACCTAACTGCCTCCATTGGTCAGCCCAATTGTGACTGCAAAGAAAACTCAGTAGTCAGCCCAAACTGGGGATCCCTGAATCACACTTTACTCTCTGTTTTCCTTCTCTGGTGGTAAGGACAGATGGTTTCCTTCTTCCCCCTACCCTCTCACCCCACTCTGCAACCCAACTGCAAGCAATGACTTGTTGGTTGAAACTTTTCATTACTTCATTCCAGTGAATTTTCTTCCTGTCTGTGACTCAGTAAAAGAAGCCCTAGTATATATGGCCTTGGATTCCCAATTCCAGTAATGGGAGAGAATCTTTACATGTTATCTCTACAGGCTAAGGTATTGAACCACGACCTGAACTAGGCTGTTGGGGAAGTAGGTTAAGTTTGTCTTGACCTCCTTCCCAGATTCCCTTAATGATCTATATTATAATAGAGGGATCAAGGTTTAATGCTAATAGTGACATGTTAGATATAGGCATTGTATGCTGATAAAGGTCTAATAACTATAAAGGTCTAACTCCAAAAGAAAAATGTATATAAGGCATATTTATAAGTTTAATCATTAACATTTTTTCATCACTTTCTTAATTGTAGACCAGGGGTGGGGGGAACTGCAGCCTCAAGGACCTCAAGAGTAGCCCTTTGACTGAATCCAAACTTTACAGAACAAATCCTCTTAATAAAAGGATTTGTTATGTTAAACTTGGTCCCACTCAAAAGACAGCATCCAAGGACCTGGAAGACCACATGTGGTCTCCAGGCAACAAATTCCCTACTCCTGATCTAGACAACCAACAAAACAAAAAATCAAGCCCTAATTTGTAGCCTTTGCTGATTTCTGAAGTTTAAATGTTCATGTTGAAAAATTTAAAAATTGGTTCACAAGGCAGTTACAGCCAGAAGTTAGCTTGATGGAGGTGACAGTCAGGTAGAGGATCCCATTGAAGGTCAGAGCTGAAAGGGACTTTTATTTATTTGTTTGTTATTATGTTTATTTATTTTCAGTTTTCAACATTTACTTCCACATAATTTTGAATTTCAAATTTTCTCCCTATATCTCCCCTTCCCCCTCCCCAGAATAGTGTGTATTTTGATTGCCCTTTCCTCTAATCTGCCCTCCTTTCTATCGCCCCCTCCTCCATCCCTTTTCCTTCTATTTTCCTATAGAGCAAGATAGATTTCTCTATCTCATTGCCTATATATCTTATTTCCTAGTTGCATGTAAAAACAGTTTTTAACATTCATTTTTAAAGCTTTGAGTTCCACATTCTCTCTCTTCCCCCCTCCCCACCCAGCCTCCCTGAGAAGGCAAGCAATTCGATATAGGTTATGCATGTGCTGTTATAAAAAACATTTCCGTAACAGTCATGTTGTGAAAAATTATTTTTCCCTCTATCCTGTCCCATTCTTTATTTATTCTGTTCTCTCCTTTGATCTGTCCCTCTACCAAAGTGTTTGCTTCTTATTACCCCTTCCCCCAATCTGCCATCCCTGCTATTATCCCCCCTCTCTTATCCCCTTCCCCATGGTTTCCTGTAAAATAAACTTCCATACCCAATTGAGTGTGTATGTTATTCCCTCCTGAATCCAAATCTGATGAAAGAAAGACTCACTTATTGCCTCTTACCTTCCCCTTCTTCCCCTCCATTGTAAAAGCTCTTTCTTGCCTCTTTTATGTGAGATGGTTTACCACATCCTACCTACCTCTCCCTGAAAGGGACTTTTTAAATAGTCTTTTCCAACCATCTTGTTTCTCAGATGGAGAAACTGTGAGGAGGTGACTTGACCCAAATCACACAGAAGATCAATAGTAGAGCTCAAACAACAGGGTAAATGGGGGCAGAGTAGAATGAGACAGAACAGCATGAGAGTTAGCACAATGCAGTGGAAAGGGCCCAGGCCTGGGGATTAGGAGATTTGGGTCACTATATGATTTTTAGCAAATGTTTCTCTTCTCAGATCCTCCATTTTGTCCTTTGTAAAAATCATCAGGATGGGCTTGGTGATCTCACAACTGCTGTCCAAATCTGACAATCACTCTGTCTATCTGGGGAGGGATGGGATTGGAGTCATACAACATAGTTATAGTTCTACAGGCTGGAAGGATTAAGCCTGGAAAATGCCTCCTGAGTCCAGGTGGCTGACAATCTACAACTTTTCCTTAGAGGAAGCTTCTTTATTCCTTCTCTCCTTCTTTCCTCATGTGCTCCATCTGCTGTGGTCTTCAGGGTTCCCTGAGCAAGGCTGTCCTGGACACTTCTGGGAAATTGCTGTCTTCCCTCCTCCCCTAGGCCTTTTCCTGGTTGAGGGGCAGTCTGTTTCATTGACTGCTGCCATATTTCACACCTCACAGAAGAGCCATGACTTAAACCTCACACTGAGGCCAGACCAGCTCCAGATAGAACCCTCATCTTGATTCTAGATGGAACCTCCAAAGTGATCTCTAAGTGGTCTCTGACCCAAGACTGACCACTGATCGCCATCATAGAGGAGATCTGATCCTAGCCACTGGCCCCAACTCCAATGTTAATCGGAGCTAAATGTTGACCTGGGCCCTAGACTGAGCTTTGAGGCAAGCCAAAACTGATATGACTTACATAGGCCTAGGATAGAAGTTAAAACTGAATTTGTACCTTGAGTCCAAACTGAACTCTGACTCTCATCTGAGATGTTGAGGTAGCTGGCTGGGGCATTAAATAGAGTTCTGGGCCTGGAGTCAGGAAGACCTGAGCTGAAATCTGACCACAGATAAATATTATCTATGTGACCTTAGGCAAGTCATTTGACCTCTGTCTGCTTAGTTTCCTTGCCTGTTAAATAAGGATAATACCTCGCCTGTTGAATAAGGATAATAATAGTAATAATAATAATAATACCTCTTAGGGAGACTGTGAAGACCAAATAAAATGATGGTTGTAAAACACTTAGCACAGTTCCTGGCACCTCATAGTTGCTTAATAAAGGTTTATTCCTTCCTCTATTTAAAGTACCTGACTGACCCCTGACCCTGGCTTGCACTGACCTGTAACCTGGAGTCCATGATCACAGGGGTGAGGGAGAACACCAAAAACTGGCCTTAAACTGATCATGGACAAAGAAAGAGCCTTGAACACGGCTCTAGACTGGGACCTCATCCTGACCCCAGGCTCTGATTCAGGGCCCAGACTGAGCCTTTTCCCTGCCTTTACAAAGACTCTTTTTTTTAAATGTAACATTTGATTTTATTTTTTTTCAAATAGCAAATACTTAACCTCCCTTCTACCCCTCTGCATTTAAAAATGAAAAGGAAGAAAAACTTTGCATCAAATATGGAGAGTCAAGCAAAGCAAATTCCCCTACTGGCCATAATAGCAAGGTCTGCCTCATTCTGTATCTTAAGGTTATCCCTTCTGTGTCAGAAGGAGGGCCCTCTAGAATCATGACTGGTTGTTGCATTGAGGAGCACTCTTAGGTCTTTCCACTGTTGCTGTCATATAAATTATTCCCCTGGTTCTGCTCATTTCATTCACCATCAGTTTGTACAGTTTTCCTAGGCTTCTCTGAAATGAACTCTCATCATTCATTACATTATTAATTGCATTATTACATTATTACAATAGAATGTAATATTCTATTACATTAATATACAATTATTTGTTCAGCCAATACCCAATGTATGGGCACTCCCTTCGTTTCCAGTTCTTTGCAACTGCAAAAAGTCCTGTTATAAATATTTTTGTATATATCGCTTCCTTTGCTCTTTCTTGGATCTCTTTAGGGTATAGGTGCATTAGTGTTATTTCTAGGTCAGTAGTTCTCAAACTTTTTGGTCTCAGGAACCCATGATTCTCTTAAAATTATTGAGACTCCAAAGAGCACTTTTCAAAATTGGGGTTAGCAATTGATATTTACTATGTTTGTTTATGTGGCCTATCAATTGATATTAAATGTATTTGAAATTAAAAAGGATAAATGTTTTAAAATATTAATTCATTTAAGAAAATAATTAAATCCATTACGTTAACATAAATAATATATTTTCATGAAAATAACTGCATTTTTCCTCAAAGCTTAGTCAGTGACATTGTTTTACATAGTCTTGAAAATCTCTAGATTAATAAAAGACAGCTGGATCCTCATATCTACTTCTGCATTCCATCTGTTGCAATGTTATTTTGTTTGAAGAATGTGAAAAAAAATCTGGCCTCACATAGCTATTTAATTTAAAAATGGAGGAGTATTTTACTAGAGGAATAATGTCTTAGTATTTCTACAAAAATAGTTTTCCCCCTGCAAACCCCTAGAAAGGTTCTTGGGAACCTCCAGGGGTCCAAGGACCACACTTGGAGTAGTGTTGCTCTCGGTCAAAAAGGGTTTGCACAATTTGGTGACTTTTGGAGCATACTTCCAAATTGCTTTTCAAAATAACCAGATCAATTCACAGCTTTATACACAACGCATTCATATGCTTATTTGCTCACAACCCCTCCAATATTTTCATTTTCTCTGTTAACTTCGCCAATCTGATAGGTGTGAGATTGAACCTCAAAGTTGCATTTCTCTAATTATTTCTGATTTGGAGCATTTTTTGTAAGGATGCTGATAGTTTGTATTTCATCTTTTAAAAACTACTTGTTTATGTCCTTTGACAACTTGTCGGTTGAGGAACTGGGGAATGGATATTATTCTTACAAATTTTAATCAGTTCCTTATATATCTTGGAAATGAGGCCTTTATCAGAGAGACTTATTACAAATATTTTCTTCTGTTTTCCAAGTAATTTTAGCTGTATTCATGACACAAAAATTTAACTTTATGTATATAGTCATAATTGTTTATCTTATGCATTCCTCTCTTATTATTTGTTTGGTCATGAACTCTTCCCTCTATCCATAAATCTGATAGGAAATTTCTTATTTGCTTTCTTGCTAATTTGTTTATGATGTGAACTTTTGTTATCTAAATTATTTGTATGGAGTTTATTTTGGTAGATGGTAGATGTTTGTCTAAACCTAATTTCTGTCAGACTTTTCCAGTTTTCTAAGCAGTTTTTTGTTGGAACAGTTAATCTTTGTTTTACCCCAGTAGCTGGTGTACCCCAGGTACACTCCTGATTCCAGGCACAGGCAGACCCCACAATGAAGCCTAAACCCAAATTATGACCCAATCTTGACTGTAGCCTGAACTCTAAACTTCTTTATTGTTTTAATTCTGACCTGAGTCCTAGACTGTGCTCCATTTGGACCCTGATCATGGATTGAGACCAGTTCCTGAGCCCAGTCATTAACAGAACATTGACCTAGACCCCAGACTGAGATCAGGCCCAACTTCTAGACCAAGCCTCTCTCTTGGTTTCAGACTGAGCCCATTTTCTCACCAACATATATATCCTATTCACAAGGGAGCCTGAGGGAGAGTGTCAATATTCATGGTATCCAATCCCAAAGTCTGGCTCTGCTTTATGATCAAGTTCCCCTCATGAGAAGGGAGAACAAAAAAATTCTGAGAAACTCAAGAGTGTGTGCTGGCAGGGACAGGGAGTGAGCTGTACTGCTGTTTATCCAAATCTCTGAGGACAAAACAGGGCTTTGCAACTGCAGGCTTAGAGACAGACAGCTTGATGATATTATATTTTTGTTCAAATGTCTGGAGGCTAGCTTGTGTATGCTTCAGACCTGGGAAGCTTTCTATCCCTGGGGAGGCATATGAAAGGCGATCTGTGGTCAGAGTTGAGTATACTATGTGTGCAAATAGGCAAGGCAATGTGGGAATCACGGATAGAGTCCCATGCAGCGGGGCAGAAGATTAAACCTCTCTGTCAACCATCTCTCCTCATGGTCTTGAAAAGTTCCTTCCCGTCTCTGGGACTCTGCAAAGTAAGACATCTGACTGGATGATTTCTAATGTCTCTTTCACTTCTAAATCCCATGACCCTAAGTCACTTCCCCTTTCTAACCATATTTCCTCATTTATATTTTATTTTGTAAATTTTATAATTTGTTTTTAGCATTCTTTCTTTTTTTAAATTCTGAGAGCCAGATTATCTCCCGCCATTCAGGTTGTCACTCCAACCACTGAAAAGACAAGTAATATTATATCAGTTATACATGTGAAATCATGCAAAATGTATCATTTGTAAAATGAGTGGGTTAGATCTCTAAGCACCTTCCTGTTCTTCATCTCTGTGGTATAGCTGAAAAGTGTACTGGTCTTGGAGTCTTATAAACTCAGTCCTCCCATTTAGCTGTGTGACCTTGGGCAAGGTCACTGATATAAGCCATGGTTCCCTCCTCATCTATAAACAGAGATGAGCCTTGAGTCTCCAAAGGCTGAATGCTTTGTAAATAATAAACTTCTAAAAGATTATTTATTCAAATAATAACTTGTTATCCTAGATATATATAGGAATAATTATTATTACCCTGGTGCAGAAATGAAGTTGAGATAACAGAAAGGAGATAGTCCACCTGAGATTGTTCAACAAAACTTTTAATATCAAACTATAAAAACTCAGGTACAAATCTCAGATATGAAGACATACAGATAAAAAGTTTTCTACAATATACACAATTTACATTAGACTGGGGCCCCAGATCCAAAAGGGAGACAGCACAATCCTGGGCCCATGCCCCAGACATGGCAATACTGGTCACTAAGAGATTTCAGTGGTAAGGGAGAGAGAGAGTTCTGAGAGCCCTGTTCTAGAGCCACTTCTCAGAGTCAACCCTTCTGGCTTCCTGGGAGGGACAGAGAAGGGACAATCACAGTCCAAGTGTGTACACATTTGTGTCTGTGAAGGTGCCAAAAGGCCCAGCTCTAGAAGACTCCTTCTAGAAGGGAGTGATAGGCGGTCTCCAAGAGGTTCAGATAAAGGTCTGGAGGGAAAAGACTGAACCTTTCCACTAAGAGCTCCTCAGACAGAGTCCTCCAGCACAGGATTTCAAGGATTTCCATTTCCAATCCTGCTCTTTGGCCTCACTCAGCAGGCTGCTCCCAGGCGTGGGGGAATCAGAGGCAGGCTCAATAGGGTCTTGGTCCAGCCCTGGTCCATGCCAAGTTTGTTGTGGACCATTCCATGAGAACGAGAAGGATCCTGGAGAGAGGAGCAGGGGAGCAGAGAGAGCCTTTAGACAGGCAGGCTGGCAGGAAAGGTAGCAGCCAAGCAGAGGAGAGGTAGTTTCTTCTAGGAGCTTTTTCACCTAACATTGGGCTTCAATGATCTGACTATGTAGAGCAGGGGAGAAAGCCCGAAGCTGGGAGGCAAGAGATCTGGCTTCTAGGCTCAGCTCAGACCTTTTTCAGCTGTGAAATTTGGGGAAGCTATCTTTCCTCTCCTGATCTTAGCCTCACAGAACAGAACAAAAGGAACACCCGAGGTGGGACAGAACAGACTGTCAGAGCTGAAATGAGTCTTCGAGTCACAGAATACAGATATTAGAGCTGGAACCGAAGTTAACTGAGTACTAGACATGAGAAGTGACTTAGAGCCAGAGAATATCAGGGCTGAAAGTACCTTAAAAGTTACCTACTCCAACCTCTGCACTGAATAAAAGGAGAGACTAAAGTCTTGAGAGGTGAAGTGAATCCCAGTCTTTCCTGGTTCTACCCTGTCATGACTGACTCAGTTCAAAGAACATGGTCTGAAATTCTCTCCTCCAGGTTTTGAATATCAGACCTTGGGTTTTTCTCTTGGAAGGCCTGGAGTGGGTGGAGCAGAGAGACTCGGGGGAGCCTCAGTCTCCATAACCTTCAGGCATATGCCCATCTTCTGGGCCACCAGCCAGCTCTTGCTTGAGGATCTGTTGTTGTACCACGAGGCAGGGATGGGAAAAGGGGATGAGGAGCATGAGGCTGGGCTGAGTTGTCAAGCCCATGGGTGCAGCAAGAAAGCCAGGCCAGTCAGGCCAGGCCGTGGTGAAAGACTAACCAACCTTTATAAGTGAAAATAAGGACTTGGAGGAATCTGTCAACAAAGTGCTAACATCCAAGATACTTTTTATGCTCTTGATTTCACTGCTGGTCAGGTTGCCCTTGATGGTCAGGATGGCTCCCAGATGTCCTTTCCTGTAAGAAAAGACAGTACCAAGATAAGGGAATGCTACTTGGCATTCAAGATCCTCCTTGGGTCCTTCTCCCTTCTGTCGCTCAACCTCACATTGCCAACCTACAATTATAGAATGTCAGAGCTAGAAGGTTATTTAGTCTAACCAACCTCATTATTATATAGATGAGAAAATTGAGACCCAGAGAGAAGGGGACTAGCTCCAGGAGGATATAACTATTAAGTGAAACAGATGTGATTCAAAGACAGGCATATTTTTTTTCTATTACACTACTGTTAACTCTTAATCTCCCTGTTGAGGCAAGCCTATGTCAGATCTCCATCACAGTTGGAACTATGTCTTACCCCTACAGTTAGACCTATCTCCTCATCTTTCCCCTTTGAAGCCCTAACACTGTCCTATAAAACCTAAGCATGATTTCCTAGTGTCCCCTGATGCTACTTCCTTGCTGTTGAAATTACCGTAAGTTTACTCTGAATCTTCATTCTGTATATATATATATATTAGTATATATACATGCTGTCTCTCCCAAAAGATAGAGGAAGGGATCATTTTATTCATTGTATTAAGAAATGATTCTTGATTGATTAATCAAAGCCTTGTATTTTCCTTAGCTTTCTCTGCATACAGTAGATGCTCAATAAATGTTTATTGAATATAACTTCAAGGGAACCATCCATTGTTAGTGCTGTACTCAAGGCCACATAGAGTCAGTGACGCCACTGAGTCTAGGATCCATGATATCTGGTCGCTACCCTCCGGTTCTTTCTCCTATTCCCACATACTTTGTCCTTGCCTTATGAGCTTGTTGCATTATGTCATTGTAACTGTTGCATTACTGCTCTTAATTATTGCTATTAACTACATAACATTACATTGCTATAATTATTGGATAAATAAGAAAGTATGCATCATGTGCTCTCTCACTTTAAAGGCATTATGACATTGTCATGAAGACTCGAGTTCAAATCCTTTCTCAGATAATTACTAGTTGTTGACTCTTGGCAAATTGCTCAATATTTTCTTATGGGAAGCATGGGAAAGGTTGGACTCCTTGATCTCTAGCTCTAAAGTTATAATTCTATGATCTTCCCCCCTAGTCCTCTACCACTGCCCTGTCCCATCTCCTTCCCACTAGCTCCTGGAGGGTAGGAACTGACTTGGTTCCCTCATCTTTTCCCCAGTGTTTAATTTCTCTGTTTCCCTCAGAGGCTGAGGTGTGTGTGTGTGTGTGTGTGTGTGTGTGTGTGTGTGTTCATGTGCCCAAGAGAGGCACCCTAGAGTGCAGTTTCTCACATATTTTAAAGAAATACATAATGAGAGATCCACAGAAAATTGGGACTGAAAGAAGCCCCAGAAAACTCGAAATACAAACTGTCAGAGCTGAAAGAGACTTTGGAGACTCAACCCCTTCACTTGGCTCCCACTCACAGTGAGGAAAAATTCATACACAAATAACTGATACAAAAGATGCTGATGTGAGTACAGCAGGGCAGTCTGGTTCAGTGAGAAGCTGGAGAGTAGAGGTCACATTTGGCTGGAGAGATTTGGGATGGAAGAGGGGGTGGACTTCATGGAGAAGAAAAGGCTTGCAAGAGGCAATGATGGAAGACCTGCGGTCCAAGCTGAGGAGCAGCGTGCTGTGAGTCACAGGGAGGGACCCTAAGGCAGGAAGAGATGTGGAGTAGTGGGAAAGAAACCTGGGGAGGCTTAAGCTGAAGCTGGAGAATCCGGGGCCTGCAATGCCAGGAAATGACTCAGAAGGAAGAAGTAATAGATCCCTGCCCTACACTTTTTCAGAGCTGTTGGGAGGACATGAGATTATGGTAGCAAAAAAACCTTTTTGAAAAGTATAGAATGGCACGTGATTGTCAGGGAGGCTGCGATTAATATCCAAGTGCTACTTCTTAGTCTTTGTCTTCAAGACTAAACTTTCCAAGAACTGAGAGACTCCTTATTCCCTAGCCTCCACCTCAGTGCCTCAGGAACAAAAAGCAGTAGTACTACCCCCAAGAAAGAACGCTTGACATCAGAGACCATTCATTTTGCTTTTTTTCCTTGGGAGGTAATTGAGGTAAAGTAATTTGCCCAGGGTCCCTGATAGTAAGTGTACAGATTTAAACTCAGGACTTCCTGATTTTAGGGCTGGTGCTCTATGTCTACTTCACCACACTAGCTGTCCTAAGACTATTCCTCAAACAAATCACTCCATCTCTAGATCTGATGCATTTTTCTGTTGGCTATCCCCATGTCTGGAATACCTTTTCCCCTCATCTCTACTTCATGGATTCCCTGGCTTCAAGCTAAAATCCTAACTCTTCTGCAAGGAGCCCGCTTAATGCCACTGATTGACCCTGTGACCTTGGAAATCACATTTCCAGTGGGAAGGATCTGTGAATGGAGTAGAGCTAAGATCCTAGGCATTGGTGGCAATGAAAAGCACATTTTCAACATTCGAGAAAAGGGAAGTCAAAATGTCACTTTCACCTATTTTCTTCTAAACTCTTTTTCTTTTGGCATTTGTTTTAATAAGGCAATTTAAAAGATAAGGTGGATTTTTGGTGGTATCTGGAATGTTTGAGATAAGAGGGGTGACCTGAGTTCAAATTCCATTTCCAACATTATCTGTTTGACCTTTTGTGAGTCACAGAACCTAGGTTTTGTTTTGTTTTTTATCTATATGATAAAAGGGTTGAGCCAAATGACCTCTTAGTTTTTCCAGCTTCAAATCTATGACATTCAGTTTTGTCATCTGTGTAATGGGTACAAGACCTGGGATGAGTTTTAACCTCCCTCTTCCCTTACACTCTCACCTGAAGTCTGGGAACATATTAGCAAACGTTGCCACCTCGATCTTGATGGCACTAATATCCTGGAGACGAATGATTTCTGCCAAGTTACGGAGGGCTGGTTCTAACCAGGTTGCAGGAGATCCCTTAAGGTGAAAAAAACAAAACAAAACTGGTTAATTATGCCCCAGGTCTCATACTCCACAACTGAACCCCTTAACTAGGTCACTGAGGGGAGGGCCCACAGAAAATGACTTTTCTCCTTAGAAACTCCTCAGATTCTGCTTTCATTTTACAAAAGGCTTTCCTCTTACGTTCTGGGCACAGAAGCTCTGGATGTTCTCGGCATCCTTGGAGATCTGCTGGGCCAGGTTTAGCTGAAGGGCAGTGGTCCTCAGCACTAGTCGCTTTTTGCTGAGCTGGATGATGTATTCCTTCACCAGGAATAGGTGAATAGCTTCCATGATGTCCTGAAATCAGAGATGACAGAACGACTGAGTCAGCACAAGGCAGCAGATCTGGGGACTGGGAGCAGGTACAAATATGGGGCACTGAGATGGAGGAAGGGCTGAGGGGCCTAAAAAGGAAGGAAAGGGAAAGTCTGGATCTGGGATGATGCTCAGATACTGGTTGGACTAAATGCTGTGAATCTCATATCTTATCTGACCCTTAGGGCACCTTCAAGGGTAGAAAGTTATTCATTTTACTTTGGGGCAGGTTTTCCTTGAGATTAGAGATGAGGTAAGAGGCAGCAAGATAGTGTTGTGGATAGAATACTGGCCCTGAAGTGAGGAAGATCTGACTTCTAATATGGCCTTAGCTGTAAGAACCTGGGCAAGTCACATAACCTCTGTTGCCTCAGTTTCTCCACCTGTAAAAGGATTATAAGGATAAAATATGATAAAAATTTTAAAGGGCTTTGGAAACCTTAAAACTATATGAATGGTAGCTATTATTATTAGATTGAACTAAAAAAAAAATCTACCTCCCTATAATATCCCCTGTGAAATGAGACAGGTTTGCGTTGGGGAGGGAAGGGATTCCTAGGGTGAGAGGTCATGAAGAAGTCCTTGGGTCTATCCCTTCCTCCTCTCATGGGGTGGGGAAAAGGTGGAGTAGGGTTGTCAGACAGGCTTTCTGTTGCGAGGGGCTGAAGTGACACTTCCTGGCCCAGCTACACCCTCCTTACCTTTTGGTACGGTTCTCTTAGGGCCTTGAATTCTGGCAGACAGTCACTGGTGATCTGAATGATTTCCGCCACGGTTTCATTGTGGGTAGCCCAGCGAGTCTGCGTTAGCCTCTTGAACAGGGGCTAGAGAAGGAATGGTTTTGTTAGGTTAAAGTTGCATAGCCCCTGGTTTCCCCCCAAAATGAACACACGCATGCACAGAGCCCACAGATATGGCTGTTGAGGAGTGGGTGGCGGCTGTCAGTCAGTTAGTATGTGACCTCCATTTCCAGGTTCACATTCCAGTCACAATCTGGAGGAACAAGATTTTCAATCCTTCCCTCTTCACCTTCCCCCAACCCCATGCTCTCTCCTTCCTCTCTGACTCCATCCCAGAAACTTCAAGCACGGGGCAAGAAACTCTTATGTTTTATGTGGTAGAAATTTGGGAACATCTTCTCCAGGGAGATTGCAGCTCCCTCTTTGGGAGAGTGAAGGTGCTAAGGCTCAGGGTTCAGGGACCTCTAGTCACCCCAGGAACAGCCGTAGGAGAGATGCATTTTTAAACTCGTGTTTCTCAAAGTCTGATCCAAGGGACCCCTGGCGGTCCCTGAGACCCTTTCAGGCATCACCAAGATCAAAAACATACTAAGACATTGTAATTTCTAAGATGGCCAATATCGATAGAAGGGCAACTAGTTGGCACAGTAGATAGAGTGCCAAGTCTGAAGTCAGGAAGACCTAAGTTCAAATCTGATCTCAGATACTTTCTAGCTGTGTGACATTGGGCAAGTCACTTAACCCTGTTTGCTTCAGTTTTCTCATCTATAAAATGAGCTGGAGAAGGAAATGGCAAATCACACCAGTATCTTTGCCAAAAAACTCCCCAAAAAGGAGTCACAAAAGCTAGAAAGGACTCAAAAAAGGGACTGAAAAATAAAATATCAATAGTTATGACCTATGTAAGCAAAAATTCTTTTGGGGGAAGGAGTCCTCAATAAAGATAGTCAGTCCTGAGACCAAAAAATGTGAGAACTGTTGCTCTGAACTAAGCTCTTGTTATCCAGTACAGATTTCTGCCTATCTTAGGACTAGCTTTAAAGCAAAAATTATTTGGGGTGGTGGTGATGGTAGTGGTAGGGTTTTCAGCATTTCTCAGAAACAAAGATATATAGAATGCATCTGGGTCTAGGCACACCAACCCTGGAAGCCTGTGAGGGCACCATAGAGGAGTACAGGAAATATAGACTCTGGGAATGTGGCAACACAGGAAGGAAAAGGGTGAGGTGGAAACAGCCTCAAGTAGGCCAGAATTTTCCCAACCTTGTGGCTCTGTGTGGTCTTTGTGTCTTCTCAGAGAAACACAAGAATACCTCAGGGCACCTGACTACCCCCCTCCCCAGATCTCTGCCTCACCCCCTCTTCCTCCAAGCTACAGTTCTATTACCTTTAATATCAGGAATAGGTCTTGGAGGAGAATGTTGAAACCACTTTGCTCGATTTCACGCAAGGGGGGCAAGATGTAGCTGGAGATCTCTTTCTCCATAGCCTTTGATTCCTGCTTAATGTGGTTTCTGAAAGGAGGAGGGGGAAGCTGCTTTAGTTACTGACCCAAGCCCAGAATGGACCATACCAAAACTCCTGATTAAGCTAACCCTCTTATTTTATTTTATTTTTATTTCTGATGCTAATCTTTTAAAATTTTATTTTATTTTATTTTTAATTTATGAAATAAAACAAGCATTTCCATAACAGTATAATAAAAAAGATGATTGCACATGAAACTGCAAATCTATTATATATAACTTGCTATTCCTTGTAAATATATAATAAAGTTACTCTAAAAGACCATAGATCTTAGGATATTATATTTCTTATTTTATAAAGGAAGAGAAGGAGACCTAGAGAAGGAAAGAGATTTGTCCAAGATTCGCGGAGTCAGTCAGTAGCAGTCAGTATTCAAACCCAGGTCTTCTGTCAAGTTCAGTGCTAATTCATTTATTTATTACTGCACTGTGATTCTTGTATACCCACAGAAAGAGAGGCTTTTCTGAGAAGCTGAAGACAAGCTTCCCAGGGGAACTAACCCTTGGGAACTGAAGTCTAAGACCCTTATCCTGATATCTATCTATGATCTCACCTCAGCCTGTGTTTCCAGATTCATTTTCCCTTGCTCCCTTTTATGGAAGCCAGCGTGAGCTCACCAGCAAATGTCCTATGGCTTTGTTTACACTGGTCTTCCTCTAATTTCCCCTCTCAAAATGTCCATTCTCATTCTTTAAGGATCAACTCAAATCCCTTCATTCAGGGAGCATTCCTTGACTGTTTTAGTCCATAATGATCCTTCTCTTTCCCCATCAGGAAAAGACAGAGTGGATACTCGGATGACTAGTGAGATGAGCTTTCTGGTTGAATCCTTTGCCTTGCTAATCACCTCTTGGTGGATTTTATTATGCATACTAAAACTTACTTAACATTTGAATTCTCCCCTTTGTGGACTTTATGATGCTCAGGTAGATACTTTACTGATCTCTGAATTCTCTTTCATACCATACTTAATAGCTTTAGGACTTTCTACATCCCACTAGATTATAAATTCCTGGAGGACAGGGATTATTAGCATGGTGCCTGGCATTGTAGTAGGCACTTAATAAATATATTTTGATTGACTGATCCCCTCAGCCCTACACAGGGTTCTGGTACTCATTCTGCCACCATGGGACTTTAGATAAGACACAACTCCCTGAATCTCAGTTTTCTCTTCTGTAAAATGAGGGAGTTGAGCTAGATGATAGCTGAGATCCTGTCTAGTGCTGAAGTTCTGTGCCCTATATTTTTTTTACACTTCTCCAATGAAACAGGAAACTCCTGAGGGCCTCGTCTGCCCCTTCTTTTAACTTCCCAACATCTGAACCAAGCACAGGGCTGAGTACATGGGGTGGAGCAGCAGGAGAAAGCTCAGAAAAGACTGATTCAGTGGCACACTGCTAGCTCCCCGGAAGTGGTCCACCCTCCTATTCCTTGGGCTTACCTGAAAATCAGGCAGTTGTTGATGTTGGCCATAATGATGGCTCTGTAATGCTTCTGTTTGCTTTTCTCCATGAAGTCTGCAAAGGCTTGCTGGTAGCTGTGGGTTCAATACCTAATCTTAGAGATGGGGCAGCTGGGGACCAGAGGGGGGGAAAGAAACTGTTTCCCAAATTACAAAGCTAATGACCGACAAGGTTAGGATTTCAGGATTGTAGGGATTCAGATCCTGAGTCCTTCACCTTGCCCCTGCATCTCCATGGATTGGGCAGAGAGAGGGTGAACCCAGTCCCATGACGCCCCAGTGCCCCACCCCTGAAGGGACATACCTTTTCAGGAAGGAGGAGAGTTCAGCCATCAGCAGCGGTTTCATTTGTTTAACCAGGGCCACCGTGATGTTCTTAGCCTTGACTTGTGCCCCAGAGATAATCTATGAGAAGAAGGTGGTTAGGACAGGGCTGGGAGGACAGACCTAGAGCTGAGCAGATCTAGAAAGAGGGCTTTGCTCCTGGGACTCTGTCGATCAAGGGCAGAGGGTTATGGGAATGCATCCTGGCCTTCCCACTTGGGGAGAGGGAAGGCTGTTGGGACTATGAGATAAGAGCAAAGGCTGCTTGGGGTGGACGGGGAAAGTGGGTCTGAAGGCTGTAGGGATAGGTCAACCCCAAAGCCTGATCTCTTCTTGCTCAAAAGAACATCAGTATATGAATATGTGTGTGCAAGTGTATGTATGCACAGTGGGTGTGTGCAAACATACGTATACACAGAGGGTAAATGCAATTAACCAGTTTGCTAATTGGTAAGTGTGACGGGTAAGCAGTTCTTTGTGTGGGGGAAGGAGAATATGTAAGCATATATTTTTAAAAATCACAGTATTTAGAGTTAGGAGGGACCTTAGAGATCTCTGAGTTTGGCCCCCCCTTATTTTATAGGGGAAAAATGAGTACCAGAGAAGAGAAAGATCTAGCTGCCCAAAGTCGACCCAGTTACTAAAAAGCAGAGACAGATTTAGAACTTGTGCCTTCTGACTTCAAAGCTAGCTCTCTGGCCACTCACTACAAGTTTGGCAGCATGTTTGAGGTGGGTTTTTTTGAGGGGAGGGGGCAAGGGGTGAAATGAGAACTAGGAGTTCAGATATAATGTTACCTGGGTATGTGTACATGGGTAAAGATGGCATGTGAGAATGTGTGTTAGGAGTGAGCTGCCCAGGCCATTGGGCCCTGTGTGCCATGTGCCAGACATACATAAATATACACAGGTATATTCAGGCATGTGTAGCTATGTTGGAGAAGGGCCACAGGAGATGGAGACCTGCTTCTGTGCATATTCTCACACACATCCTGCCTTTGACAGTCAGGGCTGTGTATCCACATACTGAGCATACACACAGATGAATACTTGAATGTGAAATATGTCTGTGTATTGCTTACTGTCCCAGAGAAAGGAAAGGGGAGGGAAGGATAATATTTGGAACTCAAAACTTTAAAAAAAAAGTTTTAAAAATTGTTTTAACATGTAATTGGGGAAAATAAGATTATATAAAAATTAATAAAAGAAATATGTATGCCTGAACATGCATGGATTTACATTCCATATACATGTGTGTTGTACCTCTGTGTTGTGAGGAAGAGGAGAGAGGGTTGTTCCAGTACCTGGATGATGTCAATCGGGAGCTCACTGTGAAAGTGCCCTTCTAGATTTATGGGCTCGTTGTCCTTTGACCATTTCTCCACTTCTACCTCCAGGCCCCGCATCATCAATTTCTTGACATCTGCCTAGGTAACAGGGGGAGAAAACCAGGTGATCTGGGGAACTTGTTGGTGGTAGGTCCTGCCTGAGGACAAGGGGATGTTGGCTATCACCTTCCTCACCTATACTGGCCCCGAGATCCCAGTGGGATTGGGGGGGATATTGGAAGAAAGCACACTGGATGACTTGGGGGTCAGAAAGTCCCTTGCCCTTTCTGCGTGTTGGTTTCCTTATCTGCACAATGAGGGGGTTGGGCTAAGTGATCTCTGAAGTCCTTGCTTTATAACCCTATGATTTTGGCTGAGCCTCAATAGCATCCTCTCTCAAATGTTAGCAGCTAGATTATCTCCTACCAGGGCTTTTGCAAGGACTGTGTTGGAGACTAGTCAAATTAGTTGTTAGGATTATTGTCTGTTACTTATGTCACTCATGGCCAGCCATGAGTCCTTGTGGTGAAAGAAGAAAAATGATGAATTTGGAGTCAGAGCTTTAGGACTCAGTTCCTAGCTCTGATGGTAACTAACCACTAACCACTACTTTCTACTTCCCCAACTTACTATGTGTGATCTTAAGCAAGTTAGCCCTCTGTTCTGAGCTTTTGTTTCTTCATCTGTAAAAGGAGGGATTAAACTTGATGGTCTTTAAATTCCCTTCCAGCTATATATACAGTTAGGGGCCCACTTTTTTGGAGGGGGGCCCAGAGGGTAGAGTAAGAGGGTGCCCCTCTCTTGGCACTGACTCTTTTGGCTTATGTTCTGCTGGGAGGTCTCTGTCTCCCTTGGGAATTGACTGGTGCCTTCTGGAAACAGAAGCCTGTCTACAGACAGGAAAGCTTTTGGTTTGCATGACTGACAGCACAGCCATAATGATGAAAAAGAAAAATATCTCCACACATCTGTGAGTCACTGGAAATATGTAAGTACTTTTTAGTCCTTTGACTGTTATCTACATCCCTACCTCCAACTTCTAACCCCATCCAATACAGGGATCATTACTCTTCTTTGACATATGGTGAAACCACAGCTCAGGGAGGCGAAGGGATCAAATTAGTAGTGGCATAGGCAGGACTCTAACCTAGGGCTCCTGACTCTCAGTCTGGGGCAGTAGGTAGCCTTCAATAATTCTTCCTCTCCCCTCCCAGTGACCTTCTCTCAGCCAGCCTATGAACCCCAAGATCCTCCACTCCCCTCTTTTACTGTCCCTACTCAGATTCCCAGATCAGGCTCTCTCCCCTTCCTTTTCTCCCTCCCCTATCCTCCTTTCAAACCTCCAGCCTCCTTGTGGTTTCTAGCCCATAATCACAGTAAGATGTCCAGATCTACCTTTTAGAGAGCCAGGACTGGAACTCATACAAGCACCTGATGACTTACATTCAAAGGCTTTCTCTATCTATGCATCCAGCTCCTACCCTCTCTCTCTCTCTCTCTCTCTCTCTCTCTCTCTCTCTCTCTCTCTCTCTCTCTCTCTCTCTCTCTCTCCTCTCTCTAGGTCACACAACTAGTAAGTGTCTAAGGTCAAATTTGACCTCTGGTCCTCCATACTCTAGGATTGGTGCTCTATCCACTGAGCCACCTACCTGCCCCTGTCCTTATCTTTCCTCTCTACTTATTTGTTCCCTCTACCTCTTTCCAATTTTTCTCTCTCATCTCTCTTTTTCTCTCTCTCTCTTCATCTTTTTCTTTTTGTTTTTGTCTCCCTAGCCCCCCCTTCTTTGTTCATCTTTCCTCTCTCCTTTCCATTGCTATCTCAATTCCCATATCTTAACCTTTTTTCTTTTCTCTGCTCCCCTTTCCCATTATCTTTCTATTTCTCTCATTTATTTAATTTTTTCTCCCCAAAGACAGAGAATTCTCTGTCTCTATCCCTTTCCCAGTTCTTCTCCTTTATTTCTCTGTTGAGAAAGGGAATTGGAAATTCAAATTAAAAAAATATTAAAGACCTAAATATATAAAATATCCTATGCTCCATGCTAGGACACAAAGATGAAAAATGATACAGTCCCTGTCCTCAAGGAAAGTACAGTCTAATAAGGGGCAAGGAGCTATGACTAGACCTGTGATTTCACTGGTATAGGGAACTTCTTGGTGGCTGAACTTGGTCGCCATCTTTTTTTTTAGTATGAGACAGTAGCCTCGAACACTGAGAGGTTACTTAACTTGCCAATATCACACAGCCAATATGCATTAAAGGCTATTTCAATAAGTATGGTACAAGACAGAATTTGAAAGGAGCAAAGGAGAGAGTCAAAGTGCTCTGAGAAATGTAATGAGCTGCTTTGTCTCAGTTTCTCCTGATTTCCTTCTCTCCTTTCCTCCCTCAATTCTCTTTTGTCCCCTCTACCATCTTTCTATCTGCTTTTTCTTTCCTTCTGGCTCCTCATCTCCCACTCTTTCCCTTCCTCCATTTTTTTCCCTACCTCCACTCTCTCCCTTCCTCATTCTTTTCTGTTTAGGACTGGAGGAAATCATTTGGGAGCATCTCTTTGTGAATTAAAGTCATTTACTTGTTCCCCCCTTTCCCAGTGGGCTAAGATTAGGAAGTCAGGTACCAGCCTCTTCAATTCCTGTCTCAAACTAGGCTGGGAAGAGAGGGCAGAGAGAAGACAGATAGGTGTAAAGAAGGGTAAGGGAGAGAGGGACCCGAACACATCAGACAGCACCACTCTTACCATTTCATTAGACAGGAAAGTGCCTTCCAATTTGCGGATCTCTTTGGGTGGCAGGAGGCTCCCCAAGCCAACTGCCTGAAGCTCTCTCGATAATCTGGGATCATTGATGACTTCACTGAGCAAAAACAAGGGGAAACGAAGAAATGAAGGACCTGTGAGCAGAGGAATCTTCCAAGACTGGGACACCTCCCTCCCATCCCCTCAATACAGAACTGATCATGGAGCTAGCCATGTGGATAGTCTCAAAGAAGAGGAAGAGATCCAGATCCCATACTCAAGGAGCTCAGAACGGAAAGGGATCTCAGTAGCTCTCTTGTTTACTCATACATCTGAAAGGAGTGCCATCACAACACATGAGACAAGTGATGAGTTTTTGTTTGAAGTGAGAAGGCATTCACTACCTCCTCAAGCATCGCATTCCACTTTGGGACAGCTCCAAGTGTTAGGAAGAGTTTCACTGATAAAGCAAAGTCTAAATTTGCATCTTTAAAATTTCTATCCATTGCTTCTGATTCTGTCCTCTGGGACCTTCCAGAAGATAGCCTTTTAAGTACTTCAGGGCAGTGATCATCTTTCTCCAGGTAAATATCTCAGTTCATCATATAAATTCCCATTATGGCACGGACCTGAATCCCTTCTTTGTTGTGGGGATTTCTCTTGGATAATTCCTAGCTCACCAATGTCCTTCCTGAAATGTGATACCCAGAACTAAACACCGGATCAGGTCTGAGTTGGGCAGAATATGGGAGGGTGGGAGAAGAGCAGACCCGGGTCCTACCTCTTAAGGAATTTCATAGTCTAGGGGTGACAGAAGAGAAAGGTGGGGGCAGGGAAGGGAAAAAGTCTTTTTAAGGGGATACTATATACCAGCAGCTGTGCTAAATGCTTTACAAATATTTAATTTGAGCCTCACAGCAACACTGGGAAGTATCATGATACGCATTTTACATACGAGTAAACTGAAGCAGAGGTTGAAAGAAGTGACTTGACCAAAGTCACACAGTCAGTAAGTGTCTAAGTTCAGATTTGCACTCAGGTCTTTCTAATTCCAGGCCCACTCTGCCATCTAGCTGCCTATAAGAGGAATAGGCCTGGGTCCTACCCTGAGAGAGTCCAGTCTGACTTAGGAGATGGCCTATAACTAGGTTAGAGAACAATATGAGACAGTGTGACTAAGGACTAAGAGACCAGCCACTCACACTCCAGGTCCAGGGAGCTCAGAGGAGGGAGAAATCAGGACTAACAAACAATAACTTCTATTTATGGGCACTTAAGGTTTATGAAATACATTCTTCACTTCAGAAGACAGAGGAAAAAATATCCTTAGACTGGCCCTCAAGTAGCTCAGGTATTCACAGACTACAATTTCTTTCTATAGTTCTTCTCTGAGGTTTGCAAAGTACTTTCCTCACAGCTATCTTGTGGGTAGTATGCTCATTTTACAGATGAAGTACCTGGAAGCTCAGTGCATCGATAGTCACATGGTTAGTAAATGCTGGAACTGTCACTTGAACTTAAACTTCCTGACCCATTCCCACAGTCTCCACTATTCTTTGCTGCTTCTTTAGTTCTCCAGAGAGATTTTGCCTCCATTATCATCTTTTAATTCTCATGAGGCATATAAGCCAGGATTAAAATCCCTATTTCATACATTAGAAAACTGAGGAAATTTAGCTACCCAAGGTCATGCAGCAGATGGGCAGGGCAGCAGGGCTAAAGCTAAAGTCACACATGAACTCTGCTCTATCCTCTAGAACCCTGGGTGGCCTGATGCTAAGTCTCCCAGCTCAGCTCAGGGTGTAGAGGACTGGGAGCACGGAACACGGAGAAGCCAGGCAGCCACGGCCAACGATGACTAGAATGGCTCCCCTGCTCCACTTCTATCCCAGAAGGCATTTGGGTCTGACCCTGTCAATCAGTAATTCCTCCTGGCTGCAGCCAGTACAGGACGCCCTGTGGCACCCTTTTGGGGGTGGAGCGAGTCTAATGTTCCAGATTATTAATCTCTCCTCTCTTCGCCTTCCAGCCCAGGCTCTAGCAGCTTTCCTGAAAGCTGACAGGAGTAGCTGTCTTTAGAGTCCCAGGGGATGCCTTGGCAAATATGTCAGGGACAGCACTTGGGCTGGAATCCCAGAGGTTGTTGTGTCAGAGACCAGGCATACCTGGGTCTCAGCCAAACTGGGCCCTCTCTTCCTGACGTCCCCCCCTTAAAAACTCCTTCTTCCTCTTCCTCATCCACTCCACTCTCTCCCCTTCCCAAGTCCCTATTGTCTCTAGGTCCTTGTAACCCTGGTAAGTTGTAGTAGGTCTGAAGTAGGGATCTATCTGGGCCAGTCCTTTCATAAACTCATGGATCCTCTGATACTCCAAAAGTGGGGGATGGGAGTATGGGTCATAAACCCAGAAACTCCGAACCGAAAGATATTAGAGATCACCTCATTCAACACCATTGCTTTACAGATGAGTTACTGTAGTTGCCTAAAGTCATAGAGAAATGGTAAATCTATGGGTTAGTACCCAGGGCTCCACTTAGGAACCGGCTCTTTATTTGAATTTATTTAAATGACATGAAATTTGAAAGTCAAATTCCCAGTACCAAACACTCCTCCCATCCTCGTCATGGGGTGGTGGTGGGAGGTTGGAAGGAATGTGTAGTAGAAGCAACACTGGATGGACATGGAAGCAGAGGGCCTGAGTTCAAATCCCCTCTCTTCCACTTCCTACTTGTGCCAGTGATTTAATTTCTGTGGGCATTTGTATCCTCATGAAGTAACAGGATTGAACTAGAAGGTCTCTAAGATCCTCAGGGCAGCTAGGTGGCCCCATAGTGCTTTGAGTGCTGGGCCTGGACTCAGAAAGACTCATCTTCCTGAGTACAAATCCAGCCTCAGACACTGACTAGCTGTGTGACCCTGGGCAAGTCACTTAACTGTTTGCCTCAGTTTCCTCATCTGCAAAGTGAGCTGGAGAAGGAAATGGCGAACCACTCCAGTATCTTTGCCAAAAAAAACAAACAACCCCAAAACCCCAACAACCTAAAAAGGGATCACAAGGGGTCAGACTTGACTGAAAAACAGCTGAAAAAGAACAAAAGATCCCTTTCCAGCTTACAATCTAGGATCTTATCCAGAGCTTCTAACTCTCCTCATGCTTGCCAGGAGGGGTTTTGGCTCTCGGTCAAGGCACAGCCTTGAGGAGGAAGTGACCAGCCACTGTCTGCCGCAGTCAGAAGACCTGAATTCTCATCCTGGCTCTGCTCCTGCCTTGTTGTGTGACCCTGAGTAAATCACTTCCCCTCTGAATCTTTGCTTCCTCTTCTGTCCCAAAGGGGAAAACACCAGCCCAGCCCTGCACCTCCCTCAAGATGCTGGTGTGAGGATCAAAGAGTTCTCTGAGCCCAAGGCTGATAATAAGCATTCATCAGAAAGTGGGAGACAATGTTTATCAGAGCTCTACCAGTGGGGGAGTTGATTATCTTCCTAAGAGGTGTTAGAAAGTCCTCTAGAGTAAACACAGCTGTCTGGAATACATTCCAACCTCCTCCCTATTTCAGCCTCAGTTCTAATTTCTGCAAAAGTCAATGACCCCCACAGCTACGCTTTCTGCCCCGGCAGCCTCTGGACTCGCTCCTCCTACAAGGGGGTAGGGTTTCCAGTGAGTATTTTTTGAGTTGGAGAGGACCCTAGAGACCATCTAGTCCAACTGTTTTATACTAGGATCAGATTTGGGGAAGGGACTTGTCCAGGATAACACAGCAAGTTAGTAACCGGGGTTTCTAGTCAGATCTTTCAACTCCAAACCCAAAGATCCAGTCTCATTAAAAGAAGATAGAAGGAATGCACAGATATTAACTCCTCTCCCATCCTCCTGCTTCCCTGGACCACCCAATATGTCTCCCAAACCTCTCCCACACTGTGCATGCAGGCAACCACCTGAGAATCTCAGAACTACAGCAAAGCCCTCTTTGGGATTTCTGGGAGTTAGAAGATGGGTTCTAATCCTGGTTCTGATACTGATTTACTCTGTAATATCAGGAAAATTCCTTTCCCTCTCCTCACTTCAGTTTCCTTATCTATAAATGAAGGGATTGGACTAAAAGTTTTCTAAGGTTGCTTCTCGATGTGACATTCTATGAGACCCTCTGTCTGGCGAGCCTCCTTGCCCCCCTTCAGGACCTCTTGGCAAAGATACCAGAGTGGTTTATCATTTTCTTCTCCAGCTCATTTTATAGATGAGGAAACTGAGGCAAGCAAGATTAAGTGACTTGCCCAGGGTCACACAGCTAGTTTTAGGCCAGGTTTGAACTCAGGAACATAAGTCTTCTGTACATTAGGCCTGGCACTCTATCCACTGTACCAGGTAGCTGTCCCCTCTTCTTCCATGCTGACCACCAGCCCTGAATGGGAGGGGGAGACTAACCTCTCATCCCACCAAAAAGAAGTCAAGGAGGAGGAAAGGCTGAGAGGTAACAGAACACACATTGAATAGGATGGAATTATAGAAGATAAGTAGACTATATAAAATAAGGATCATCAGTTATCACTGTTCCAGGGTAGAAGGTTCCTATCACTGAGGAAAACCAGAGTTGCTCCAGCCTGGCCTATAGCTAGGTCTCTGGTTCCCAGAAGGAAAGAACCCAATAGCCTCACCCTTCTTTCTAATGGGATAAACTGAAAACTAGTAGACCTGGGTTCTACTCTGAGCACTGTTGCCAAATCAGTGTGATATAATTATATATATAATTGTAATTTATGTATGATATATACTACATATATAATAATACATATACATATGAGAGAGGAAGAGGGAGGGAGAAAGATAGACATGGACAAAGAGAGAGGGAAAAAAAGAGAGAGAGAAAGAGAATGAGGCTAGATGGTCTTGCAGTTTGTACATTTTCTTTGGTACTCTGCTCTAAGTAACAATTCCATGGCCTAAGTACAGTCTCTGTTGCTATCCTCCAGAGTTCTATGTCCCCTGGTCTTGGAATTCCAAATTCTAAGCTTTACATAGTTCTACCTTCTATACGTTTTTGGTTCCAAAGTAGCTGACGTTAATGGGGAGGAAGGTGAAGAGCTATAACCCAAAATGCCCCACCAGTCCCAAGATTTAGAGCCTTGAGATCTAGTCCTGTCTCTTCCTTTTGGAGATGAGGGGACTGTCATACTACAACATCTCTAGCTATCACTTCCCCTTCTAGATTAAGCCAATTCCTGGTGGGCAGGTCCCATGTATTATCTTTACAGCATGGATGTAAACCAAAACCTTTTGTACATACTTCACAGATTGGTAACTTCATTGCTAAGGGAGTCCCTCCACTAAAGTAGTTGTGCTCCATTCCCTGTTCTCTCAATAACTCTATGGAAGTCACTGAGGACAAAAAATTCCATTGCACTGAACTTAGCTAGATCAAGCTTAAGAACATTAATTGTCTAATACCTCACAAGCCCAGTTCCCTGATAGCTGTTAGAACCAGATAAAAATTTAATTGGAAATGTTTAATAAAATAAATAAAAATACAAGACAACATAGGTAATATTGATTTGTGGTTTCCTAAATTAACATACTGCCCACAGAGAGCCTCTCTATTGAATTTGACATCACTGGTCTAATAGAAGGATAAATGGGTCTCAGAACATCTGTACATAGTACTTAATGAATACCTTCTGGAGTGGATTAGATTGGTCTACTTGGATCATAGGAAGAAAGACGAACCCTGAATCAGGGTATAGTCTTAGGTGATGTAGTCATTGAGTTTCAGTTCCAGGAAATTTAGAAAACATACAATTTAACCTCCTCAGGTAAAAATCATAGATAATGGAATATCAGAACTGGAAGGGCTATTAGGGATTTTTAGATTACAGTTCACTTTTGTTATAAATGGGCAATCTGAAGCTGGGGAAATGACTTGTCTAAGGTCACAGAAGTTACAGTAAATAGCAGAGTGGAAATTTGAACCTAGGTTCTATGGCTCTAAATCTAGAGGTCTTTCCAGGACAACAGACAGACATATACACTCATTCTGTGGTCTTCACTTACTTTGGGTAGTGATTATGCACCCACCGAAGCAGGAGGATGGTGTCTTGGTCATTAAGCTCAAACTGAGCCATGGAGGTGACTTGGGCTGAGAAGTAGTCATGATAGCATTGGGCATAGGTGCAGAACACATTGAACTCAGCTGGGTAGAGGTGTTGGAGGCTCTTGGACACAGTCAGAAGGTCTTCCTTCATCCTCTTGCCCATGTGCAGGAAGCTCTGAGAAGCCTCTGAACTGGTCTCCATGCCTTCTGGCCTAAGTCCGTCCAGGGTAGTGGAGGGGGACCGATTCATCCGCTCCTCCACAAAGTCTTTCACACCTTTTTGCCACAGCTTGAGCCAATGTCGGGGCCGGGTGCTTTCCAGGTCCGAGAGTTCCCTGGCCTCGGCCTCCACTCTTTGATCCTCCTGCTCCTGCTCTAGGATGACATTCAGGGCCCGGTGCAGCAGCCCAGGCTCACTCTCGAACGGCCGACAAACCACATGCAGCACAGCCGTCTGCAGAAGTGCATAGAGGGCTTCCACCTTGCTTTGCTGGCGGATCAGATCTTCCTTATTCATCCCAGTTGTGTCCTGTACCAGTGCCCGCTCCAGAGTCAGAAGGTGAGGAGCCATCTCAAGCTGCCCTTGTTCTAGAGCTGAGTAGAGTTCCTCCACTGTCCCCAGGGAAGAAAAGAGAGTTAGTCATGCCTGGGATTCCTTATGTGTCCTGATAAAGGAGGTGGTTCTTACGTCCTCTGGGGAGAAACATTCATTCAAGGGAATTATTCAGATCACAGGGTACAAAACTGTGAGACCCCTTGGGAGGAAGAAAATGAGGGCCTGAGACAGGAAGTGACTTATCCCAAAATCACTGAGTCAATAGGTAGCAAAGCTGGAATTGGATTCAGGTCCTCTGGCTTCAAATTTAGCATTCCCCCTACTTGATTATACTGCCTGTTTGGTATTTCCTTGGATGTTTTCCCTCCTTGAATGGAAGGGAAGGGGGCAGCATGATGATTGTTGACTCTAGTCAGAGGATTGAGGGTTGAGTCCTAATTCTGAAATCTCCTGACTATGTGACCTTGAATAAATCATTGGTCTTCTTTGGGCATCAGTTTCTTCCTCTCAAAAAAAAAGAGAAAACAATACCCATCCTATAAGGTTGTCGTGAGGTAGGTACTTTATGCAACTTAAACTGTTAAAAAAAATGAGCTATTATGATATCATCATTAGCTAAAGATTTTGAAGCACTGTGGAGGGAACTGCATACAAGGAATACAAGGAGAGAAAGATTGTGGCTGCCCATGGAGTCATGAAAACCCACATTCAGGGCCTGTCTCTGATACATACTGACTACAAGATTCTTGACAAGTGACTTAAGCTCCCAGTATCCTGTGCAGTTTGCTAAGACTAGGGATCACTGACCAGGTGTCTTATCCACATTGATAAATGGAATTTCCTCACTGAGAGTTTCCTATACCAGTGAGATGATAGATCTAGGTACACTTTTTCTTTCCCACTTCCCCACCACCATGGAAGAAATGGTACCCCATGTGTGCCACTTTCAGGAGGCTTCCTGATTGACTGAGAGTGAGCCTGTTATTTGAAGAATAGACCAGTTCATTGGATCCAGTGAGCCCAGAGATTTCTCGTAGGGAAGATGCATCCCATTCTTTTCTAGGGTCAAGGGTAATTGACACATCATTGTGATGCTTCTGTCCAAAAGAGGTCTGTGGGCTTGGAATTACTTGGAGGGGATAACCTTAGAAAGTTTAAAGGCTCCTCAGTTTGGAGCTGGGGAGCCTTATATATATCTAATGACCTAGACTTCAGTGTTATTTCTGCATATATACATTTGTATATCCTCAGTGACCTCACAAATGAGCTCAACTGGGCTGAGACAGGTTGGGGAGGAAGGAA
Organism: Bettongia penicillata ogilbyi; assembly: GCA_023548195.1. NCBI lineage: Eukaryota > Metazoa > Chordata > Mammalia > Diprotodontia > Potoroidae > Bettongia > Bettongia penicillata. The sequence continues at coordinate 3,029,540 of JAJHZJ010000665.1, read as the reverse complement.
ACAGGATCTAGAAAGGTGCCCACCTCAGAACTGGGGCAGAGGCAGGAGAAAGAAAGTCATTAGGATTCAAGGATGGCAGATCCCTGAATCTAGGGACCAAGGAAGGTCAGGGAGGCTGGCTTCTAAGGTAGGCTTTAATTTAGTAAAGCATGAAAAAACCCTACCAAACTGGGTCCTAGAAGGTATTAAGCTGGTGCCCCCTCAAGCCAATATGAGTCTGCCAAGGCCCAAGGTTCAGATTTAGACATTTCATACATGTTTAGGGTGCTCAGCTTTTTACAGGGCTTTCCCTCCATCTCTTCTCTTATTACCACAGGACCATAGATTTAGATCTGAAAGGACCTTAGGGGCCATTTAGTACAATCTTCTCATTTTACAGATGAGGAAACTGAGGCTCAAAGTATATAAGCTATGATCACATAGGTGCCAAAGATGGGATCGGAACCCAGGCCTTCCCAACTCCAGGTCCAGAACTCTAGCCATTCTACTATGCTGCCTCTCATAATAGATGACATTTACACAGGGCTTTAAAAAGTGCAAAATGCTTTACATACTTTCCCCTTATGAGCCTCACAAAAGCCTATGATGTAAGTAACAAAGGTATTATATAGATTATGCTATGTGACCTTGGTCAAGTTACTTCCCCTCTCTCATCCTTTATTGTCTGTGGCTCTGGAGAGAACGGTGGGTCTTCCACCTCCCCCCTGTGCGTCCACCTCTTACCTGTGTGTCTCTAATTCATCACAACCCAAGTGAAATTAATTTAAAAGATCTTCTGTCTCTGGGCACTGAGTCAAACCTTCCCCATGTCACTTTGATGGATCCCTTTTTCTACCACCTACCTGTAGGGGGTGGGACTTCAGGTTTAACCTCCACCTCCGGCTCTTCAGCCATGGGGCTTGGATTACTCTTCCTTCTCATTCCTTTGGTGAACACGTCAAACATCTTTCTGATTCCTTTCTTTTTCTTCTTCTTCTTCTCCTTTTCCATGTATTGGGGTGAGCCCCCATCTTTATGGGGAGAGAGATCCTCAGAGGAGGCCAGGGAGGTCGTGTCAGACTCTGTTTCTGACACTGCAGAGGGTTTTCTGCCTGGGGGGCTGAGTTCAGAGTCATATTGAGGAGGCACAGAGGGGTTTGTCTGGTCACTTATGGTTGTATGAAGGGAAGTCATCATCTTCATCATTTCAGCTCAGGCCTGGGGGGACAGGAGGGAAGTAACTATCACATGCAAATCTCTGTCCTACCAGACCTGAGCCAAGAGCCTAAATCCCTCGCTGCCTGACAGAGGTTCTGCCCCCAGAAACTCTATTTTCCTTTTTGTTGTTGTTCTTTTCTTTATTTATTGCTTTATTTTTCCCTAGTTCCATGTAAAACGTAAACTCTATTTTCTCTGACAGTTGAGGAGAAAGGAAAGTAGTTAGATGGGTCCCAGAATATAGGTATCAAATGTTTATCAAGGCCCTTCTCTTGGACTTGCTGCATGACCTTGAGTAAGTCATTCCCCACCTTCCCCTCTCTGATCCTACACTGTGTCACTGCCTCCAGAAAGTGCAATGGGTCTTCGAATCATTCCTACTTTCTGTCTTTTGAACCTGTCTTGTTTGGCTTTTCAAGGTACAGCTCAAATCCCATTCTTTCTCTTTCTTTTTCTTTCTTTCTTTCTTTCTTTCTTTCTTTCTTTCTTTCTTTCTTTCTTTCTTTCTTTCTTTCTTTCTTTCTTTCTTTCTTTCTTTCTTTCTTTCTTTCTTTCTTTCTCTTTCTTTCTTTCTTTTTCTTTCTTTTTCTTTTCTCTCTCTCTCTTTCTTTCCTTCTTTCTTTCTTGTTTATTTTTTTTAACATTTATCTTTAAATTTTAAGTTCCAAATTCTCCCCCTCCCTCCAAGCTCTCCCCCAACTACTGAGAAAGCAAACAATATGATATATGTGAAGTCATACAAAACATATTTTCATGTTAGCCATACTGCAAAAAAAGCAAGAAAAATTAAGGAAGTGAAAAAATTATGCTTCAGTCTCTATTCAGAGTTCATCAGTTCTCTCTCTGGAGGTGAGAGAACATCATTCCATAGTGCATTCTTTGGAATTGTAAACCCTACCTCTTTCATGAAACTATCTTTGAACACTCCTGAACCTCCTCCCCCTCCCATCCCTCCTTTCTCTGAACTTCTACAGCACATCTTTTCTTTACCAAGAGTCGGAGGATTTGAGAGTTAGACTAGATCACTAAGGTTATTTTTATTTCTTTGAAAGTTATGAGTGGGAGGAATTCATTAATATTTATCATAAGAATTTGAGTGATCATTGTCGTTATTACATCACTTTTAAGGCTTTTTGTTTCTCTCCTATTCTGTGTTACTTTTCACAGTTCAGCGCTAAGGTCTTCCCTTCCTCCCTTCCCCTTTCTTTCCACCCTTCCTTCCTTTTCCCCTCCCTCTCTCTCTTCAATCAGTTCCTTCCTTATTTCTTTTGTTCCTTCTTTCCTTTTATCTTTTTTTAAGTTAATTTATTTATTTTTAGTTTTCAACATTCACTTCCATAAATTTTAAATTTTCTTCCTCTTCCTCCCCTCTCCCATTCCCAAGATGGCATGCAATCTGATATAGACTCTACATATACATTCCTATTTCTAAGGGTTTTTTCAGACTCCTTACTTATTAACAGAGGAAAACTGTCTTAAGGACAAACATAGATTAACTAGATGACAGAAACAAGTTTTGACTCCACATCCACTGCTGTGTCATTGGGAACTTGGCTATTTGGAAGGGTGAGTTTAAAACCATTCCATTTGGTTTTGGTGCCTTGACTAGGTGAGAACACTTATTGATTTAAAGAAACATTCAGAGCTGAGTGTGAAAAGGGCTTGGACATCTTCCTGAATCAATAGCATAGACAGGTTGTGAGAAAATAGATCATGACCTAAGCAATTTATATAAAAGGGAGAATTTAGCTCAGAACCAGGGGAGGAGATTCTGAGCATCTTATCTGAATTTGAGAGGTTGGAGAAAGCATGGCATTTCTGTTATATCTTTGAGAGGCAAAGGGAGGACTGAGTTGTGACAGAGAGATATTGAGGGGAGTCTTTGGTTTGGCAGGCATCTCAGAAGGGAGAACTTAGGTTAAGGAAAACCCTAAGAAAAAGTCAGCTCTTTCCTCAACTCCTTCCAAAGCTTGTCTATACCCAGGCACTATGATGCAATCATGTAATCAATGCACTGAATTGTGCCTCAACCATAAAAAGGCCAGGGGCTAGGATAGATATAAATGTAAGGGTAGGCACAAATCCCAATCCTTGCTAAGGTGTCAGGATTTTTTTTTTTAACTGAGAGCTTGGAATGACTGTAACTGAACTTAGAACTTTTCATCTAAAATAAACTTAAAGACAAAGTAGAAGAAACCAAGGAATTTTAGGGGCCTTTATACTACTGCCCAGACTTAAAATAAGCTAATGATTATAACATAGTCCTACAAATATGTCATCCTAACTGTTCCATGGGAGTGACTTTCTTCCAACCAGACTGAGATTACTGAGGGCAGAACTGTCTGGATAGGAAGAATGGGAGAAATAATAGGATATAGGATAGAACTTTTCCCCAAGCTAAAAGAGAACATTCATTTATAATTAGAAAAAGCCTCAGAGGCCACTGAGTCCAACTCCCTTATTTTTACACATGTGGAATTTGAGACCCACAGAAGTTAAGGTGACATTCCCAGGGACCCATAGGTAGTAAGTGGCTAAGGTAGGATTTGATCCCATGTCTTCCCAAGTCCAAGTCCAGGGCTCTATTCACTTCTGCCTCTGTAAATCATTTAGTTCAACTGCATCCCCTTTGAAAGGAGCTGACTGAGGGCACAGAGAGGGGAACATTTGACTTGTCCAAGATCACATAACAAGTTCGTGGCAGAGCCTGAATGAAAAACCCAGATTTCCTAATTCCCATACACTGGGCTAAAAACGGTTCCCATGAAAGGTCTACCTTCCACTGGCTCCCCAGTCATTCCCAATAAACCTCCAAGGGCTAAGAATCATTCTGACCAAGCTCGAACTCTATAGCTTGAGGAAGAAACGGGCGTACTGATGTTAGGAAATTAATATATCTCAAGTGCATTCAGTTAGTCATTAATTATTTATTGACTGACTGTTCCACAAATAAGATACTCTATCTCTGTCTCTCCCTCATGTCTGGAATGCTCTTCCTCCTTAGCTCCAGTTACTGACTTCCCTGGCTTCCTTTAAGTGCCAACTAAAATCCCATGTTCTAGAAGAAGCCTTCCCTAACCTCTTAGTTACAGTGCCTTCCCTCTGTTAATTATCTCCAAATTTGGAATGCACCCCCTACCCCTCCAACCTTTGCACCTTAGAATATCTACTAAATTCTTTCAAGGCTCAGCTCAAGAACCACTTCATAGACACAGAGCCTTTTCTGATCCTCTTATCTGTGAGATATATTGCTTTATATCTCCTTTGTATATATTTTATATTCACTTACTTCTAAGTTGTTTTGCACTAGTAGAATATAGGCTTCTTGAGGGCAGCGAATGATTCAATTTTATTTCTATGTATCAGTACTTAGCACAGTAGCTGGCATTTAGTAGGCATTAGTAAACGCTTGTTAGATTAGTGAATTAAGAAGCTCCTTTTTACATCTCTCTCTTTCTCTCGGCCCAGACAGAGAGACTCCCCCAGACTAAACAGTTGGTTTCTAGGACCAAACAGAACAAGGGTCGAGTTGAAGCACAACAGTGGAAAGAGTCAGATTTAGACTCACAGACTCTTTATAGGTAGGATATCATGGTCTAAAATTCTGTAAGTGAAGGAAGCCCAGAAAAGATGGGAAACTCTCAAGAATTAAATTCCAAAGATATAAAGAGGAACAAATCTGAAGTAGAAATAAAGAGGAGATTGTCTAAAGAGGACACAAGGAACTCATCAACTGATGTCAACTTTTAAAAGACATAGAGAAAGTAAATCCTCCAGGACAGGTAACAGAGGATGATTTTCAAAAATGTGTGGCATGGTCCTGGAAGTAAAGTGCACAAAAGCTAAAGCTTGAAATGAGCTGAGGCTAGTGATGAAAAGAGGAACATTAAAGAAGGGATAGAACTCTGTTCAATCAGTCAACAAACATTTAAATATTAAGCACCTACTACTGTATGCCAGACACATTTCCTGCCCTCAAGGAATTCATCTTCTAATAGAGGAGGCAACATACAAGCAGCTATGTACATACAAATATAGATGGTATAAATGGGTCAAGAAAGAATTCCAGGCCTGGGGTGCAAGTCAGTGAGAATGTTCAGAGGCAGGAGAAGGAGGGTCTTGCATGAAGAACAACACAGACGCTAGCACCACTGGGTTGAAGAGTACATGGAAGGGTACGAATACTGGAAAAGTAGGAAGGCTCCAGTTTATGAAGGGTTTTAAATAACAGAGGATTTTAGTTTTGATCTGGGAGGTTCAGGGAGCCACTGGAATTTAGGAATAGAGGAATGAAATGGTCAGACCTGTGCTTTAGGGAGATCTTTTTGGCAGCTGAGTGGAGGATGGACAGGAGTGGAGAGAGACTTGAGGGAGGGAGACCAACTAGAAGCTATTGCAACAGTCCCTATAGAAGATGATTGAGGGTCTTTCACCAGGATGGCTGCTGTGTGACTGGCAAGAAAGGGATGTAAGGGAAATGTGAAGGTAGAAACAACAAATCTTGCAATAGATTGGAATAGGAAAAAAAGGCTGCAGATGTGGGAATAATCCAAGGTGAAGCTTGGCAAGGCACAATGGCATGAGGGAGCAAGGGATTCAAGTGCAGAAAAATAGTTTACTGTGGTTCACCAGTGATTGAGACAGGGAAAGGAAGAGATTATAGTTGGTGGTGGGTAGGGGAAGAGGACTGGGAAAGAACTGAAGAGTGGAGGGATTGTAGGTCACAGTGAGGACAAAGAACGGAGTTGGGGGTGATAGGATAAGGATGACACAGACCATGGAGGAAAGGCAGAACTGCTTTTGTTTTCTCTAACAAAGAAAATAATTTTTAGACAAGAAAGGATAAACAAAAATGATTAAAAGAAAATTGATACTCAAGACAAGTAAAAAGACAATAGGAGATCACTTCTTCCATGTATACAAAACTTGCACATCCAGATAAAGAAACTGGAGTAAACTGACAGATGGGACTGTCGAGGTACTGACAGTGATCAGATAGCAAGATCTGAGAAAGAGACAGCAACTGAAGAATAACAGAAAGACAACTGCTTTCCTGATTTTCAAAAAAAGGGAAAAGTCTTCAAGTTCCAACCTTGATTTCAATTCCTGGCAAAATTTTAACATTAATGAACTTTAATTAGAATTAGAATTAAGATCTGAGTTCAAATCCAGCCTCAGACACTTACTAGCTGTGTGACCCTGGGTAAGTCACTTAACCCTGTTTACCTCAACTCCTCATCTGTAAAATGAGCTGGAGAAGGAAATGGCAAACTGCTACAGTATCTTTGTCAAGAAAACCCCAAATGGGATCATGAAGAGTAGGATATGATTGAAATAACTGAACAACAGATTAATCAAAATAAATTAAGGTTTGATTGGAAAAGGGCCAACATGGTTTTATCAAGGCAGATTAATCTCATTTCCTTTATGACAAGGTTACTAGACAGGTAGGTCAGGGAACGCTGAAGTTATAGATTACAGAGAGAGAGAGAGACAGAGAGAGAGAGAGACAGAGAGAGAGAGAGACATAGAGACAGAGATAGAGAGAGAGAGGGAGGAAGAGAGGGAAGGAGGGAGGGAGGGAGAGAGGGAGACAGAGAGAGAGAGAGACAGAGAAAGAGAGAGAATCAGAGAGACAGAGAGAAATAGACAGACAGACAAACTGAGGCGTGAAGCTATGAAGATCTGGGTTCAAGTTCTGTCTCTGACTCATAACAGCAATGTGATCCTGGACAAATCCTTTCACCATTTCAGTGCTTTAGGCCAGAGGTGTCAGACAAGATTTGCAGTGCCACCAGCCACATTCCCAGTGCTTCTTGAACTAGGTTAAAATGTAGTTGGGAAATATTTAACAAAATAAATAAAAATACAGTAGAACATAGCTAATGTAAAGATGTGGTTCTCTAAGTCAGTATATGCCCCTTAAGTTCTTGGCCCTTATTTCAATTTGAGTTTGATACCACTGTTCTAGCAACTTTCTAAGTTTCTTTCTAATATTCTAAGTTGCAGAGAGAGTGCTGACCTGCAATGGTAGAGGGGATTTCCTCTCCTGGGAGTTCCTCATGTGAATGAAACCACAGGTTTCGTCTTTGCCGCTTAACTAGATTTTATTAGAAAAGCATTGGACAAAGTCTTATCATGCTGTTTTTACATAAAGAGAAATATGGACTCAATGATTGTATAATGATGTGGATTTAGAATTGATTGAAAGGCCATTCCTGAAGTTGTTGCTGTTGAGTCATTTCATTTGTGGCCAACTTTTCATGACCCCATTTGGGGTTTTCCTGGCAAAGATACTGTAGTGGTTTGTTGCTCCCAACAAAAGGCACAACCCAAGCTCCCCATCTGTCAACACCAGCTGTGGCAGTGCCTGTTTCTAGCCCTTCTATCTCCTTCCCCATCTTCAACCTTATTCCTTGCACAGATTCACCTATAGAGCAGTGAACCTAGGGTCAAGAAGACCCTAGTTCACATCTCTCCTCAAATATTTACTAGTTGGGTCTGACTCAATTTCTTCATCTATAAAATGAGAATAACAACGGCATTCTCAAGATTGTTGGGAGGTGCAGGACATACCTGGAACAAGCAAGAAAAAACATTTTTCAAGGTATCTAGAACCAAGGGAATCATGCAGTAATAAAGAAAAGAAAGCTCACATTTGTTTAGCATTTTCTGAACAAAAGCCTTGGGAAGCATGTCTATGTACAAGGGATCTTCTTCCTCTTTTATGGGTAGGAAATGGAAGATTAACACTCCCCTCTTCTCTCTATTTTGCAGATGAAAATATCAGAGGGGGAATTTAGCTTATCTTTACAAATCCACTTCATTTTACAGAAGGAGAAACTGACACTCAGAGAGGGCACAAGACTCCCTGGAGATCACACATCAGGGCAATCTCAGAACATGACTCCAGGGGGACTGATTCTTGATCCTTCTTTCCATTGTAGAAAGTACCCAAAAGAGCAAAGGTTTATTCTACTTAGTCTCAGACTACTCAGGGTGGAGGTTGGGGGACATACAAAGTAGGCCACAGGTATTGAAACTCTTATTTCCTACCACACCTCTCATTCAAATAATTAGCAAATCTGCTTTCTGTGTGGAGTATTTGCCAGAATATATCCTCCTCTGATATCAATCAGCCATCCCCTCCTAAGGCTGGAGCTGGTTTGTTGGAAGTATAGTGTTTGCCCAGCAAGACCTATTCCCAACATCCTGGGTAGCCATGAAGGGCCAGGAAAGTCTGATTTAACATGTACAGACGAGAGCATCTGTCTATCCCAGAAAGGCAAAAAAAAAAAAAAAATCATGGGGATCCCTGCCTGAGTCTTCATTTTCTCCAAATTGCATGGATGTAAACTTCCAAATTCTCTCCAATACATCCCTGGCCTCAAATACTGCTTTAAGACTTGGAAGGGACCTCAGACATCATCTAGCCCAATTGTAAGGACCTGAGTAGGAATCCTCTCTATAGCAACTGCCTACTGGGAAACTTAATACATTGCTAAAGATTTTTTATCTTGGCCTTCATTCTTTCCAACCTCAAATATATCCTTCACACAATGACCAGACATTCGTACCTAGATCTGGTCACATCAGCTCCAGGATCTTCTATATATCTGAAACTTCTGTGCCTGAAATCCAGAGCCCTCCATAATCTGAGACCACACTTAAAAACTTTGCCACTTTATGTCCCTTCCCCTCCATGTTTCAGCTATATTAGAAGACTGTTCTCTGAATATACCACTCTTGTACTGTGTCTGTAAACTCTCACCATGCCCTCTTTCTGAAGCATCTTACCTCTCAATCTTTATTTGTTGGGCTTTATTGTTACTTAGTCATTCAGTTATGTCTGACTCTATGTCAGCAAAGATCCAGGAGTGGTTTGCCATTTCCTTCTCCAATGTCTCCCCTTTTTATAGATGAGGCAAATATGGGTTAAGTGACTTGCCTAGGATCACACAACTATTGTCTGAGGAAGATGAGTTTTCCTCCAAGTCCAGTACTCTTCACTTCACCACCTAGCTGCCCAAGCCAACTTAAGTAACTTCCTTCCAGGAAGCTCTTCCAATAGGAGGATATATACAATATTTCACATAGCACTTGGTTCTGTAAATCTCAAATGTACTTGAAATGTAATGGTATGTATTTTCACAGTTACCTGTGTAGGTATCTCATCCTCCACTAGATTGTGAGCTCCATCAGAGAAGGAACTGGAGCTTATCAAAACTTTATATATCCCTCAGTGTCCAGAACAGTGGGTTATTAAAGATCATAGATTTAAAACTGGAAAGGACCTGAGAGATCATCTAGCTTCTAGCCCAGTGCCTACTTTTTACACACAAGGAAACTGAGACTCAGAGAAGTTAAGCAACTTGCTCAAGGTCACACTGAAATATTACATAGTCGAACTAGAATTTGAACCCATATCCCTCAGACTCCAAATCCTGGGCTTCCCTCCATGATACCACACTGCCAGAGCTCTTCCAAGTAAAGGGTTAACAAATGCAACTATATTGAAAAGAATACCTGTGGCCCTATTTTCTTCCTCTCTGCCTACTTCAAATCCTATTCAGCCTTCAAGGTGAAGATCATGCCTCTCCGTGATCAATACACATTGGTATGTCCCTTCTCATGCTTCTTTCAAAACCTTGGTATTTTAGAAGGGAATTTGGAAATTTCAAATCCTTTCCTCCTAGATCTTCCCAGTACAAGGATTTCCTTTATAGATTCCCTGACCATAGATGACTCAGAAGTTGGATCATCCAGCTATCCTCTCTTCCTTGAACACCTCCAGTAATGAGGAACTCTTTACCGTAGGAGGCAACTGAATCCCTCCTTGCTGGACAGTTCTGATGATCAGTGCTTCCTTATTGAATCAGTTTCTCTCCCCATCTCTGCACTGCTCTCTGCTCACCTCCCTTTGCAGCTCTGGTTTTCTAATACTGTAGGCATCTGCTGCTGTGGAAGGAGGAAAAGGTTCCCTGTACTAAGAGTGACAGCCTTGGGGATTGGAGATTTCCCCCAGAATGGTGGTAGCAGAAGGGAACGCTAATTTAGAGCCAGGGGATGTGGGTTCGAATGTGACTATGGTATTCATTAGCTGTGTGACCTGGTACAAGTCATTTACCTGTGCGACCTGGTACAAGTCATTTAGCTTCTCTGTGCCTCAGTTTCCTCCTCTGTAAGTTGAAGGGGTTACACTATGTTAGATAATCTCCAAAGCCTTTCGGAATGAATTCTTTCAAACTGAGGTTGGCTCTGAAAGTACTTGGTCATAGCCTACCCCGTATCCCCAAGCCCTCTGTCACCCGATATATGTAAGAGACTCTGAGATCCAAAAAGACTAGAGGACAGGGGTAGCAGGTTCCACTAGCTCTGGATTCGTCACCCCACCCCGTTTTCAGCTGAGTCAAAGTGTGCCCTTTTCCAGAAGAAGCTAAAAGGGTTTTGCAAACAATATCATATTGCCGTCCTGCCCTGTCTGGCGGGGAACAGAGTAAAGGAGATTTTTCGGGAACAGAAGGAACCTCAGTTTCGTCCCCCTCCATGTCCCTGTGGGGAAACTGAGAAATAATTGGAAAAGGGTAATTACTTAAGTCTACCCAGGAATTTTCAGATCCTTCCCATCTGAGCAGCCTTACCCCTCTCCCTAGTCACCAGAGCAGGAATCCAAGACCGTCTTTTGAGAGCAGAAGTACCTAAGTCAAGTCAAAGCAGAAGTGAGAGGAGGATACTGAGTTGTAAACCAGTAAGTCGAAGCAGAAAATAGGATTTAAACCCAGGACTCCCTATGCCCGGCCTGAGACTTTCCCTGTCCTCAAGGGTCTTTCACTTGTTCCCGCGGTGGGGACTCGGAAAGAGGTAGAAAGAGAAATTTCTTTGGACTGGAAGAGGAATCCCGGTGACCAGCCAAGAGTCAGGTCTGAACAGCTGCGCGCCTAGAGGAAGGGGCACTCACTCACTGTGTCTGCGCGTCTTGAGCCGGTCTGAGGGGCGCGAGGTGACAAGTTCTCTGCCTCTGCTCCAGCCTTCTGTGACCAGGTCAGCTCCCTGCAGTCCCACTTATAGAGAGCTCGCCCGAGCCCCAGCTTCGGGATTCCCGCCCCCTTCCCCGCCCCTTGGCTGCAACCGCGGAAAATCCGCGGGGCGTGACTTCAGTCTATATAATTTGTCGGGTGAACTCCCCAGGGAAAGAAGCCACTGCCCCCACCCCATGCGGGAGTGGAGGTGGACCCAAACAGCTGCCCCCACATCCCCAGAGGCCTCCGGTCATTGGTCAGCTACTTCCCTTTGTCAAAGGCAGCGGCTTCATGGGAGGCTGCCCTGAAATCTCGGGGCTCAGTTCTCTTTTTCTGATATCATGGCTCTGGTCTCATTTTACTCCTTTTTGTTTTTTCTAAGCTGGGAAAAAAATCCTTGGGGGATCCAACGAGACTTTCACCTAGCTAGAAATACGGGAAGCCTTTAAATCAGAGCATAATATTTAGAGATGGAACACATCCAGTCCAACCCCCTCATTTTACAAATGAGGAAACTGCAGGGGGAAAGACACTTGGATCAAGGGTCTGAAGACTCACGAGACCCATGTTCAGATTCCTGCTCCGCTACTTCCTGTGTGATCTTGGGCCAAGTCCTTTCGGTTCTCTGGATCTCGGTTCCCTCATCAGTGAAAAAGAAAATGACTTGTGCCGGAGGGAGAGCAAAAGGGGAGGTGGAGATGGAGAGAAAGTTGTAACACTTAATCGTGTGGGAAAATGAGACCTAAAAAGGCTACCAAGTTCATAAAAGTAGTAAGTGGTACTGGGATTTGACACAAAGTCCATCTTGCTGTCCAAATCCTGCCGCTCTTACTTGTTCGTTCTCTCCTTCACTCATTGGAGGCGGGGTGGGGAGCTCACTTTATCAGTCTCTGTTCTGGCAAGACAAGTGGAGGGCGCTACAGGAAAAGCTGTATTTGGGCGAGGGAGGGGATGAAGATGGATTTGATAGAAGAGAGGCTAGGCTAAGAGCCTTAGAGTCTGACTAAGTGTAAATAGGGGGACCTGGCTTGTTTTAGTACTGGCTCTGCTCCCTTACTCTGAGACCTTCCCATCTTGGGAACTGAGTTTCTCAACTGTAGAATAAATGGGTTAGATTTTGGACTTTTTAAAGTCCCTTTCAGCTCTAGCTATTTGTGTTTGAATCTATGCATGCATGATTCATCCACAGGAAAAGAGAAGAATGCCCAAACCCTGTGTTTGTGCCAAGTAGACATGCAGTTAGGATTACAGGGGTAGGTGTGTCTAAGGGGAAGTGGGGGGAGTGTATTGCCTCCTCCTCAGCTGTCTTTGTTCTAATATCGCTGTGACAACAAACTATTGCCATCCTTGCACTGTATTTTAAATATGGGTTACCTTCAGGAAGAAGCAGGCTTGAGTGAGCAAGAATTTAGCTGCCCCCCAAAAGCATGACAAGAACACTGAGAACCCAGGGCAGAGGCAGAAGTAGAAGCTGCTGAGGCAGAAAGCAAGGTAGAAGCAAAAGGTTGAGGGCAAAGGTTCCATGCTTCTAGGGCAGCAGCATCCCTGTTTTTCGGTTGATAGGAGTCTTGTCAGCCCCCTACTGGCTCTCCAATAAAGACAATGGAGCAGGTCATGGGCAAGTGCATAAGCAGCAAAGTGAAAAATCAATATTCTATCTACATCTATGGAATCTGTGAATGCTGTGGAAGAGGACAAGATGTGGTGGTATGTGTGCTTGGTTGGTACCAGACAGCACTCAAATGAGCTGCCCTCGGACAAATGAGGGACATCTTGTGTTTTGTGCCTGGATCTCTCCGTCTCACTATAGCCTTCTTTCCACTCCAATCCTTTTTCAGTTTCAAGAATCGTCTCTTAATGCCCTACTCTGTGCTGAGTATCACTGGGGATGCAAAGACACACATCTCACCAAGACCAGGTTCTTAGTCAATGAAGTAACCAACTTTGATCCCAAAAGACTAGGATGAAGAATGTTGTCTACCTCTTGATAGAAATGGGGGACTTAATATGAACATTTTGGACCATGACCAAAGTAGGCATTTTACCCAATTAGGGATAATAGTTTTAAGGAGTTTTTTCCCCTTTCCTTTTCTGAGGTGGGAAGGGGGAAGTGGATGGGAGAGACAAAAAAATGTTGTTCATTGAAAAAAAATGGAATCTATTTTTAAAAATGCCTTTGTGACCCTGGGCAAGCCACTTAATCTCTTCAGGCACTGAGTTTCCTCATTTGTAAAATGAGATTGAATCACTTTTGGCTTTAAAGCTATAATCCTATTCTAATTTTAGACTGTTGTGCTACTCCAAAGAGAAAATCCTAACCTTAGTCCCACTTTTTCAAACAGGGTCTCTGAGGAGGATTTAAGGGTTAAGGAAGGGGCATGCACTGGGGAAGAGTACTTTCTCCTAGGCTTTCAATATTAGATCAGAAATAGGCACCAAGAAAGTCCTAGACTTGAGAGCTGGGGTTATAATGGGAAACTAGGGGATAGTTTGGGGATGGACAGTGCAATTGGTGTATCCAAGGTATGATGGTTATAAGATATCAGAGAAAGAGGAGATGGTCATAAATGGGGGTGCTGAGGGAGGCCTTCTGGAAGAGGTGGAATCCAGAGCTTGCAGAACCAGTAGGAGGGAATGGATTTGTCCAAGATCACACAATTGACTCTTTTGTTCCCCCTTATCAAAGCTGACATGGCCACAGATCGGTCTACTCTTTGTCCCTTGAACACAAGTTCTTGCCTTTAAATCTTTGCTCATAATGTTTTCCATTCCTGGAATGTCTTATGTCCTCTTTACTGGCTAAATTTCTAAAAGGCTAGTGCAAATGCCACCTATTTCAGAAAGCCTTCCCTGATTCTCCTGATTGGTAATGCTCTTCCCTCTAGACCTCAAATGGTGATGTATTTTATGTCTAAAATTAAATTTGACCAAAATCTATTAAGTACCTATTGTGTCCAGAACTCTGGGACTGGTATTTCAGGATATAACGATTAAAAAATGACTGCTCTTGTAGTCATGGAATATATAGTCTGGCAGGGGAAATACACTAAACAAATAATTACAATAACACATTTATAATATTTTGTACCATGGTTACCCCACTCTGATACTGTAAGTGTGGTGTGGGCAAGTCACTCTCCTTCTCTGGATCTCAGTTTACTCTTTTGTAAAATGCAAAGGATACTCTCCCAACTCCCTTCCAAATATAGATCCTCTGATCTTTGTTTATTTCTTAACCCCTTGCTTTGCCATAAGTTCCATGAAAGGAGGGATCATGTCCTATCTAAACTTGTATGTCCTCCAGTGCCTAGCATGTTGCTCTCTATATACACTAGGCATAATTATTGTTTGAGATCAATTCTCAGTCTTTTAGCTTAGATCATTCCCTAATATTAGGGCCAGTATGTTCTCTGCTAACCCTAACACATAATTCAATACTGAATCTATAATATTTGTAATACAGAAATAAAAAATTTAATCAAAGATAAAAAGTGTCCCGAAAGAATGAATTAATGAATAAACTTCCTTCTAGTATTGGTTGGTTGTCATCCTTCGTTTTCGAAGAGAACCAGAATGACATCACCATGATAAAGTGAAGTTTTAATGTGTACGATTGTGGCTGATCAGACCAATGCAAGCTCGAAATGCTCTACCACAGATTGGTCACAGATAGTCCGCATGAACATTTGTGGTGGTTACTCCAAATTTGTGCATCCTATGTTTCCTTTGTGCTGTTTCAATTCTACTTTCCTCATAGAGCACAGCACCTTTTCTGATGTGGGCTCACCATTCTGAGCAGTCCTATGCCAGTGTCTCCCGTATCCCCAATCAAATCCAAAGTTCTTGAGAGACCTTGAGGGTGTCCTTATATCGCTTCTTCTGACCACCATGTGATTGCCTGCTGCATGCAAGTTCTCCATAAAATAGTCTTTTTGGCAGCATACATTTTGCATTTGAACAATGTGGCCAGCCCATTGGAGTTGTGTCTAAAGCATAGTTTGAATGCTTGGCAGTTTTGTTCGAGCAAGGACCTCAGTGTCTGGTACCTTATTCTACCAGGTGATCTTCAGAATCTTCCTAAGATAGTTCAAATGGAAGCAGTTCAGTTTCCTGGCATGGCTCTGGTAGGCTGTCCATGTTTCACAGGCATACAACAATGAGGTCAGCACAACGGCTTGGTAGACTTTCATATTGATAGTCAGTCTAATGCCTCTTCTCTCCCAAACTTTTCTTTGGAGTCTCCCAAACACTGAGTTAGCTCTGGCAATACTTGAATAGGTGTGTTGTCAGCCTCATTGTCAATGTGTACATCTCTGGAAAGTGCACAACCAAGGTAAGTGAACTTATCCACAGCATTCAAAAGTTATCCATTTGTTGAAACCTATGGTTCCATGTATGGATGGTGTGCTGGTGGCTGATGGAGCACCTATGTTCTCTTGGTGTTAATTATTAGGTCAAAATTAGCACAGGCAGCAGAGAATTGATCCATACTTTGTTGCATTTCAGCTTCAGAGGCTGCATCGAATGCACAATCATCTGAAAACAGAAAATTATGCACCAACACTTCCTCCAATTTGCTCTTGGCTTGTAGTCTTTTCAAACTGAAGAATTTACCATTAGTATGGTAGTTGACCTTGATGCCATGTTCATCCTCATTGAAAGCATTTGACAACATGCCTGAAAATATCATGCTAAAAAGCATGGGAGCAAGCACAACAGCCCTGTTTCACTCTTTGGAGTTTCCCTCAATGGAGATGTTTAAGAAGAAAAAGGAAGGAAGGAAGGAAGAAAAAGGAAGAAAGGAAAGAAAAAATAAAGGAGGAAAGGAAGGAAGAAAAAAAGAAAAGAAGTGGAAGGAAGAAATTCTTCCTAGTAATTAGAGTCATCTGAAAGTAGAATGAACTGCTTCAGAAAATAGAGACGTCTCCTCTTTCAATGGAGGTGTTTAAATAGAGGCTGGATGATCACCTATCTGTGATGTTGTAGAAGGGGTTGCTGGATAAGATGGGTTGAAATAACTGGCCCTCTGGACTGTCTGGTCTTCCTTCTGCTCAGACAGTTTGTGATTCTGGGAATGAATGCTGAGTGACAGTAGGTTAATCTGACCTAATATATATTCATATGTTAAAATGTTACATGTGCCAGGTAACAGAACTCTCAGGGAGATTCCCTGAATTTCCAGCAGCCCCAAGATATATGACTCACTAGTGGGAGGAACTTTGAGCACAGTGACTAGATGCTTGGGTAGGAGCAGAAAGTTACCTGGAAAGGAGAGAGAAATATTATTTATACAATATTATATTATAAAAGAAGCAGTACATTATAGTCAAGAGTCAGGAGACATTTATTGACCATGTCACTAACCTGATGTAGGAGTTTGGAAAATCACTTTAAATCTCTGAGTTTCTGTTTCCTCTATTAAGATGCAATTTAGTAGGTATAAATGTACAACTTTGTGACTGAGGTTAAACAATTAATTTCAGAAGCATGAGATGAGAGAGACATGACTAGACAGCAGATCATCTGAAAAGATCTTGGGGTGTTAGTGTACTGCAATTCTAATGGAAGCCAATAATTTGAAATGGCAGTGAATAAACTACTATAATCTTTGACTACATTGAATGTATACTATCCAAAACAAAGACAGAGATATGTGTTTTATACTCTTTCCTGGTTAGATTACATCTGGAGTATTGTATTCAGTCCTGTAGACCACATTTTAGGAAACTTTAAGCAGCTAGGTCATGGATAGGGTCTGGAGTCAGGAAAGACCTGAGTTCAAATACTGCCTCAGATATTTACTAGCTGTGTGACCCTGGGCAAGTCACTTGATCTCTGCTGCCTCATTGTCCTCATCTATAAAGTGGGGATAATAATAGCACTTACTTCCCAGGGTTATTGTGAGGATCAAATGAGATCCTATTTGTAAATCACTTTGCAAACCTTGAAGTGCCATGTAAGTGTTAGTGACGATGATGATGATGGTACTGATAAATTGCGGAGAATACAAAGGGGAGCAACCAGAGTGGTGAGAATTAGTTGGAAGGAAATGAGGATGTTTAGCTTGGAAAAGGGAAAAACTCTACTAGGTCACATAAGCATCTGACACATGTTCCGCCTAGTCTTAGAGGAACTAGGAACAATGCAGGGGGGAATGAGGGGGCAGGGAGAGAAGAGGGCTTAATATAAACAAAATTTTCCTGGCCATTAGAGCTCTCCAAAGTAGAATGGGCTCCCTCAGGAGGGAGTAAAAAAGCGCTGCCACTTATTGAGGATATTGTTGAGAACATGTTCTTGTCCCAATAAGGGATAGACTAAGCCAGGAGTGAGGAAATCTGTGGCCTGGAGGTCACATGTGGCCTTCTAGGTGCTTGAGTATGGCCCTTTGACTGAATCTAAACTTCACAGAATAAATCCTTATTAAGGGCATTAATTCTGTGAAGTTCAGACTTAGTCAAAAGGCTGCACTTGAGGACTTACAGGGTCATATCTGGCCCCAAAGACACAGGTTCCCTATCCCAGACTAGGTGGTCTCTGGTACTTCTTCTAACTCTTGGATTTTAAGAACTGGCAGACCTCGAAAGTAAAATGGGAAGGTTGAACTAGATCCCTAAGGTCTGAAGCTCTAAGGTGGATAGCTCTTACCTGTGGAATGTGTGCACTGGGGTTGTCCCCAGTACCTTCCCAGAATTACAGAACTTGAGATTTGGAAGGGATCTCGTGAGTCACCTAGTTCAGCCCATACATCAAAGAAATTACTGCAGAAATAAAATGACCATGATAATAATAGCTAGCATTTAAATAGCCCTTGAAGGTTTGTAAAGCACTTCATAAATATGATCTCATTTTATGCTCACAACAACCCTGGTAGATAGGTGCTTTAATAATCTTCATTTTACAGATGAGGAAATGGAGACACAAAGATCTTACAGCAGGGACTATCTTCTGCCATTCTCTGCATTTCCCTTAGCTTAGCACAGAGCCTGTCACATAGCAGACACCTAATAAATTTTTGACTGACTGACTGACTTGCTCAGAGTCAAACAGCTAGGAAGTTTCTGAGGCTGAATTTGAACACAGGTCTTGCTGCTTTGAGGAGTAGCTCTATACATTGAAGGCTTCCAAGGAGGGAGAACCCCTCAATTACCTCCTGATGAAGCCTGTTCCACTTTGAGGCCCTTCTAACAGTTAGGATGTTCTTCCTGACATCAAGCTGAAATTTGTCTCTTTGCAATTTCTGATTCTGTCCTCTGAAGTTAAATTGAATGAGACTAGTCCTGCCTCTTATGGTAGTCTTTCAAATACTTGAAGAGGGTTATCACGTCCTCTCTGAGTCTTCTCTGAATTTGGCTAAACATATTAGTTACTCCAACCAGTCCTTATGTGAGCTAAATTCCAGGCTTTTCTTCATTCTGGTTGCCATCCTCTAGATAACCTTCAGCTTATCTGTTTCCTTAAACCATGGTGTCAGTTCTGATAAGGGCAGAATACGGTGGGACTCTCACTGCTCTGTTCCCAGAAGCTAGACCCCTCCTAATTCAGTCAAAGATAACCTTAGTTTTATTGACCACCACATCCTATAGCTGATTCATATTGATCTTGCAGTCCATGAAAACCCCTAGATCTTTTTCAGAAAAACTGTTTTCTAATGATGCCTCCCTCAACTTATATATGAAGTTGATTTTTTTTGTGCCCAGATGTAAGACTTTTACATTTATTCCAATAGAATTGCATCTCATTAGGTTCAGTTCAATGCTTTAGCCTGTCAGTTTCCTTTTGAATCTTGAAGAGAGGTTCCCAAACTTACTTGGCCTACCCTCGCCTTTTAAAAATAAAAAATTGCTCAGTTCTCCCCTAGAAATCTACTTTCTTTAACTGTTTAATAATTTAAAAAAATTGTGTCATTTCAATAATATAAAATATATCTATATATTTTAAATGATACATCTTAAATTGAATTATTTATTGTAAAATTATGGGTTTTTTCCTACATTGAAATTTTGATGATGCAATATTATGTTATGTAACCATAAAGTATCATATTATAAACAAGTTCTTACATGCACACATTCCTGCCAGTGCATGCTGGACTTCTCAACAATGTGTGAATATGCTGTCCTTCCAACACTTACTTGTTAAGACCTGTCAGCATGCTTGACCACTGATTGGTTATAATTTGCATTGTATGTATTTATTTGGAAAATAATATAATCAGTGGTGACCTTGCATAGCCTTCCCTCACTCAAATCAAAGTCAACTGTGAGCCATGTCATTATTTTCCTGATGTCATGGTCCTCTTTGAAAGAGAAGGACAAACACAACCTGTGAGTAGACCAAGCTGCCTGAATGGAGACCCAGCTAACTGGGTAACTCAGTTCATCCTCTCCCTCTCCCTTTCCTTCTCCTCTCCAAAGGAAGGTAAAGCTTGGTGGCCAGAAGCTGCCCAGTTAACTTGGGGTTTACTGGCTAGATTTCCTTCCTTCTTTCCTTCCTTCCTTCCTTCCTTCCTTCCTTCCTTCCTTCCTTCCTTCCTTCCTTCCTTCCTTCCTTCCTTCCTTCCTTCCGTACAGCCCAGTTTTCTACCTGCAAAAATATGAAGGCCAAAATAAAGGAGTGCTTTGAATTCCTCTTCAACATTTCAATACTGAGCTAAATAGGTCAGGTAGGTGGTGCAGTAGATAGAGCACCAGTGCAGGAGTGAGGAGGACCTGAGTTCAAATCTCACCTCAGACACTTGATACTCACTAGCTGTGTGACCTTGGGCAATCGCTTAACCCCAATTGCCTCATCCTGGGTCATCTCCAGTCATCCTGATGAACATCTGGTCACTGCATTCAGATGGCTCTGGAGGAGAAAGTGACCTGGTGACCTGCACAGTCCTCTTTCACTCAAATCAAAGTCAAGTGCAAGTCATGTCATCATCTCCCTGATGTCATGGTCCTCTTCGAGAATGAAGGACAAATGCAACTATGTAATCACTATGACTTTAACCCTGTTATACAACAGATGAAACGTATAAATGTTTTTCAAAATTTTCTTCTCTTCTTTTCTTGTGCTTCCACTGTGCCTTTTTTTTTATTCAGTGCCCCATGATTATACCCAAGGCTATTGCCCCCTACCTTTCCAGTCATGACAGACTCCCTGAGGGAAATGCCAAGCTCTGCCTCCTATTGGAGCCATTGAGCACAAGCTAGATGTAGAAATATAGGAATCATCTAACAAATTCTAATTGATTCTAATTGACTTGAATGGAGTCAGCTTAGGGAACCAAGGATACAAGTTTGAGCATGACAGAAGTGATGAAAGGAAGAAATGTTTTTCAAAATTTTCTTGTGCCCTAGGGAGTGGTATAACCCCATTGGGGAATCTCTGAGACTATTTTTTGTAGTGTGGTAGATATCCCTCAGGGCAGCAAGATGGCACAGTGGATAGAGCACTGATTCTGAAGTCAGGAGTACCTGAGTTCAAATCTGGCCTCAGATACTTACTAGCTGTGTGACCCTGGCCTAGTTACTTAATCCTATTTGCCTCAGTTTCCTCATCTGTAAAATGAACTGGAGGAGGAAATGGCAAACCACTCCAGTATGTTTGCCAAGAGAACCCCAAATGGAGTCATGGAGAGTTGGACAGAACTGAAATGACTCAACAATAAAAATTATTCCCTGCAAATTTGCCTTTATTTAAGTATAACCTGGGGCACTCCACTGGAGGCCTCCTGCTACCTTGACATTAAACTATTTACAACTACTCTTTGAGTGCAGTCATCCGACCAGTTTTGAATTGATCTAATCATAATATCACCTAGTCCTCATGTAACTAACTTCTCCATAAGAATAGGATCAGATACTTTATCAAGCACTTTGCTAAAATCTGGGTAAACTATATCCACAGGACCCCCTCATTTATTAGGTTGGTTATCCTATTGAAAAAGGAAATGAAAATTTTGGAATCACAGCATCTCTTCCTTTCATCACTTCTGTCATGCTCAAACTTGTATCCTTGATTCCCTAAGCTAACTCCACTCAAGTCAATTAGAATCAATTAGAATTTGTTAGATGATTCCTGTATTTCTATATCTAGCTTGTGCTCAATGGCTCCAATAGGAGACGGAGCTTGGCATTTCCCTCAGGGAGTCTGTCATGACTGGAAAGGTAGGACTCAAACACAAAAGAATTAAAGAGCATTAAGTAAAAATTGTGAGACACACACTTAAGACACAGTGGTCATTATGGGCTGAGATGATCACATACAACCTATCAAAAATATCTCCCTGAGACAGAGGTCTGACCATGTCAGTTCCCTGCTCTGTTGATCTACATTTCCTGGAGGATAAAATGCACACTTAAAACATTCAGTGTTTAAGGTCATTCACAATCTGGCTTCCATTGACCTTTCCATTATTTTTCATCATATTTTACCTTCCAGCTAAACTGGACTACTTGTCACTGCCTGATTTTGATGTATCACATCCTAATTTACAGATGAGGAAACTCAGGTGTGGGAAAGAGAAGCAAATTGGTGTCATAGCTGGGTTGGAGTCTAAGCTCTTTGACTCCAAATCTTGTCTACTTTCTTCACTGTTGATCTGAAGAAGGAAACTATGTTCTATGATCCTGTGACTAGACTTCAGGTCTCCAAACTCTCAGATCAGGCCTCTTTCCATTGGCTGTAAACTAAGCCTGGTATGGAGGAGGTCAGTGAAAAGGACAGCAAGAATGGTGGCATGGATGCCTGGGTGGCAGGAGGTAGGCTTGGCTACCCGGGTAGGATGCTTGAATGCCAAGGTACTACTCAGCCTGAGTAGTACTCAGTCAGGGATGCAGGAGGTTGAGCAGATAAGGCTACTTCCAAATGTTTTACATTTGAATAGAGTACCAGTATCCTCTTACTAAGTGGATTGTGCTTATGTCTGGCCTTCTCTGCCACTGGGCTCAGAAGGCTTGAGCAGTTCCCTCTGAGAAATGACTTGCATTTCTTTTTCTTCCCTGCCCCCTCCCACATCAACTTCCCTTCTTTTGTTTTGATCTAAATTCTATGCCATAATCAGCAAAGCAATGAATTTTGAATCAAGAGGAGGTACATAAAATCTTGGCTCTTTCACTTCCTATTATGGGACCTTAGACAAGTTATTATTTCTCCCAGTTTCAGTTTTATCATCTATGAAAAAGATTTCTACATTTTGTCTGAATCTCATGATCCTAAATCACTTCACCTCAGTGGCTTCATTTGCAAAGTGGGGAATCATATACTGACACTATTTTCCTAAAATGTCTCTTATAAAGACTTTTATAACGCTTTTATTTCTTCCATGTTCATTCCAGTCACATTTCTTCTCCTGCCTTATAGTTTATAGCTTATAGAGTAGTAGTGCACATGTCAATATGTATGCATATATTATGTATCTGTTGTCTACATTATACATATACTCATATAATATATGTTTCCGTATGTATGTATATGCTCATATATCTATGTATAGGAGAAAATTGTGGTGGTGGTGGTATATGTATGTATACCTAGACCTGTGACTTCGTCATAGGGAATTCCAGGTGAAGAAATTCCCTCTCCAGGTTTAAGTCAGATTAGTACCTTCTCTGTAATTAAGAACTAAAAAAAACTCCTATGCATCACTTAGAGGTTAAGGGACTAGCCCCAGGGTCCCCTCATCAAGTATGTTTTAGCAGCAGAATTTAAACGCACATCTCTGACTCCAAGTCAGTAACATTAATCATTTGGATCAAACCTGAAGGAATGTGCCTCCTGCCTTCAAAGCTCATTTCAAGAGGCATCTTTTCCATGGAGCCTTCTTTGACTCTTGCCCACACCCCTCTGATGAAAGCAATCTTTCTCCTTTGCCCTCATCTCATTTTCCTATGTATTTTATACACTAGTTATTAGTGTATACTCCCTTCTTGTTAAAATGTGACCTCTTTTGCATCAGGGCCTTTGTAGCAGCTATCTTTATGTCCCCAGCACCCAACACAGGATTTTGCATAGAGGCATAGGGATTAGACCTGTAATTTCATTGGTGGGAGATCTTAGGTGGGGAAATTTCTTCTACTAATACAGGTTGTTAACCATTTTTCCCCCTTCCAGTTTGTAATCAGGGAGAGTTGCCTAAAGTATGGAGTTCAAAGACTTGTCCAGGGTCATGTAGTCCATATAAATCAAAGCAGCACTTGAACACAAGTCTTTCTGACTCCAAAGGCAGCTCCCTATCCATTATGCTAAACTACCTCTTATTGAAGAGAATTAAATTGAATTCTGATGTTTTGTGTGTTTCTCTTGCTCCTTCTTCTGAGCTTCCCAGAAAATAATCTTCCAGCTTCAGCAGGGAGAATGAATGACATGTCCTAATATTATAGCACACCAGATTTTCTAGTTGTAACCTTCCACTCCTTGAATTCAACTTTCTTCCCATTGTAAAAATTCCTTCTACAACTTCTCCAACGAAGAACGAAACGAAGAGTCATCTAGCCACCATTTGAACAGTTCCTGTGATGGTGAGGCCACCATCTCCTGAAGCAACTCCCTCTACTATGAGACAACTCAACAGTAAATGGTCTTTCTTTCACTGAGCTGAAGTCTGAATCTTCAGAATTTCTCTCCATTGCTTTTAATTCTCTTTGGGCCAAGCAGAACAAGTCCATGGCTACCTAAAGACAATAGTCACAGTCGTCCATCCCTAGCTATGTTTTTTCTCCTGGTTCAAATGATCCCTTCTATTACTTCTCCTGTGGCATGGTCTCTAGTCCTTTCACCATCACAGTCTTCTTTTGGACTCGTTGCAGCCTGAAGGCTGAGTTTGGTATTTCTTTCTCCTGTCTTCATGGTGTGACAGAGATAGAATTAGATGCAATAACACAACAGAAAACAACATTGGGAGGCATCAGATATAGAGAGGTTGATCAGTTCAATAGAATAGGTACACACCATCCAGAACCAAATAGAGAAGTATAATATTTGATAAATCCAAAGCCCTCAGTAACTGGGTAAGTACTTCAACAAAACTTCTTGGAAAACTGGAAAGCAGCCCGGCATTAATTACAGACAGACTTAACATTTCACACTATATAACAAGATAAGCTCTAAATGGATACATAACTTAGAGCTTAAGAAATCACATCAAAACAAATTAGGAGAACAAGGAAGGAAATCTCTTTCACAGTTAAAGAAAGAGGAAGAGCTCATAACCAAACAAGTTATCAAGTTACAAAAGAAAAAATAACTTTGATTAAGTAAAATTTAAAAGGCTTTACACAAACAAAGCTAATGTACTTAAAATTAGCAGGGAAACAGTTAACTGGGAACATATATCTTTGAAATATCTCTCAGAAAGATCTTACATGCAGGATATATAAAGAGCTGATTTAAATTTATAAAAAGAAAAGTCATTTCCCTATAGATAAATGATCAAAGGATATAAACAGGCAGTTTTCAAAGGAGGAAATCCAAGTTATCAAAATATAAAAGCTTCCAAATTACAAATTAAAGTGACTAGGAGATTCCATCACACACCCATCATATTGACAAAGATGACAAAAAAAAATGAAAATAGGAATTATTGGAGGTATTGTGGGAAAGGAAGAACCTTCAGACATTGTTGGTGGAGCTGTGAATTGGTCTAATCATTCAGAAAAGGAATTTGGAGCTATGCCCCAGAATAAATGATGCATTTCCTTTGACCTAGCAAAACTAAAACTAAGCCTATATTCCAAAGACATCAAAGAAAGGGGACTTATAGGCACAAGAAAATTTTAGTACCTCTTTTCAGTGGCAAAGAATAGAAAACTAAGGACATACATCAATTTGGGAATGATTGACCAAATTGTGGTATACAAATATAATGGAACATTATTTACTGACATGAGAAATGATGGAAGGCACAGTTTCATTGAAATCTGAACTTACTGTGAAATGGTACAGAATGAAATGAGAAAAACCAGAAGAATTTATAAAACGACTAGGGCATTGTAAAGAAAAACAGCTCTGAAAGACATAGGAACTCTGATTGATATAATGACCAACCCCAGTTCCAGAGTAGTGATTAAAAAAAGTATGATATCTATTTCCCGACAAAGACAGGTGAATGGACTCAAAATGTGGAATGAGATATATGTTTTTGGATATGGCCAATGTGGGGGTTTGTTTTGCTTAACTATGAAGATTTGTTCCAAGGGTTTTATTTTTCTTTTTTCAATTCTTTTTCTTTTTTGGAAGGAAGGGAGTAGAATGGAGGGTTGGAATATTAGGATTGCTTTAAAAAGTAAGAAAAAGAAATGAAGGCTATTGAAATTTTTTTAATGTAGAGAAGAGAACAGAATAACAGATAAATAGGATAAACAGTTTTAAAATTTGCATATCTTTTAAAAGAAAAGCAAACTCTACATAATAGAGATTTGCAGGTTCAAATGCAATCTTCTTTTATGTATGTAAAGATGCTCATTTTATTTTTTTAATTTTTTTTATTTTATTTTTCATTTTTAACACAGTTCATACCAGATAAAGCAATTCAAACTTTTGGTCAGGTGATACTTCTTTTTAAAGCATTTACACTATGGACCACAAAAGAATTCTTTTTAAAAACATTAACCAATTGAGACACAAATAATATTTATGTTACTAACTTCACAAGCTCTTGACCTAATTGTCTCCACAGTATTACTCAGAATTAAAGGAACCTAACTTGTTGTTGGTCTGAAGTCCTATGTCTAATAGCTTAATTTTAGACTTAACCTCGGATGTTCCCCTACCAATAACCTATAATTGAATAAATCTAGCATCAAGCTTACAAAACTTGACTATAAGAAATTGCCACCAAGAGTAGGGACATTGCAGGGATACAATATCTCCCCAACTTCATGTCAGTTTCAGGCAGGATTAGATTGTCCACTTGCATTCAATCAGGCTTAAAGTCTGCCAGGTGTCAGGCGGGGAATTTGAGTCAGGAGAATTCTATCTCAGCCCAGGCCGAACAGTTGCTTTCCCACCCTTCCCATGAGATCACCTTTTGCAGTTCATACCAGCAAGGTGCTCATTTTATTTAGTCAGAATAAAAAAAACAAAAATAAATTTTGAGAAAGACCTTAGAATTCTACTTAATACAGTAACTAATTATAATAAAAGACTGATAATAAAGAATGCTGTCCTTCCTCTACAGAGGTGGTAGACTGCAGGGGCAGAAGGGGACATACCTTTGTATCCTTTTTGATTTGTTTTGTTTCATTGTTACAAAGGAGGGTTTTTTTCGGGGGGGGGGAAGTGAGGAGTCATAAGGAAGTAACAGTAATTTTTTAAAAAGTATTGATAAAATATTTATTTCCAATAAGTTAAAAAAAAAAAAAGCCCTGGCCTCTGAGAGTCCTAAGTTTGAAACCTGACTCCAGCATTAACTAACTTTGGCCTTTGCCTTTCTTTGTGGCCCCAGAGCTTAACACAGTGCCTGGCACACAGTAGGAGCTTAATAAATGCTTATTGACTGACTGATTTTATGATACTAAGTTATCTTCTCTGGATCTCAGTTTCCTCATCTATGAAGTGGGAATAATCCTTGCACTATGTACTTCACAGAGTTGTTTTTAAGGAAAATGCTTGATAAAGGACTTTCCGAATGTAACCTGAGTCCCAAAGCCCATTGGTATGAGACTCTCTCCTTTGGGACATGGGGTACATAAATGTAAGCCCTTATTGTTATGATGTTTAACAGAATTCCTTCACCTTACAGTTCTGGCATCTTGAAACACTCATCTTCTGTCCTCCTCCGACTTCTACCATATAGTTTCCCAACCTCCAAATACTCCCAAATTGCAGTTAACAGAGTAGGAAAAAAATTGGCCCTGTTACTACTTCGATTATCATGAATCACTCAATGTGATTAATATTTGTTCAGTGCCTATTGTCTATAGAGTTCAGTTTGGTTGTTGCAACCACTCAGTTATACCCTGCTGAGCTTGATGCCTTTGTGGAAGACAAAGAAGAGCAGTCTTGCTTCTACAACTGGAGTCAGACAAAGGAGTAGGTGGGGCCTCTCTTTGGTTGAAGGCAGACCCATGACCCTTAGCAGACACTGGGAGAAAGGAAGCTGAGTTATTAGAGTCTCAGAGTAAAGGATAATTTCCCTGGAGAGGACAAATATTTACTTCTGTACTATGCCAAGCTGAGGAAGTATGGTATCATCAGGAGTGTGTTTATTTTAGACTTTACATCTCTCTAAGGGTTTCCCAGCCCAAGAATAGATTTGGTCCTCATGATAATCCTGTGATGTAGGGCCAGAGTCATTAACCCCATCCTCTAATGGAGAGGAAAACAGCCTCAGAGACAGGAAGTGATTTATGCATAATCACTCCACTAGTGGTGGAGCTGGGTCTAGAATGTAGGCCATTTTACTCCTAATCCAGGGCTCTTTCCTCTTCATTACCCTTGCCTCTACAAGAGTAAGAACATTTCCTCCTGGACATCTCCCAAACTAGTAACCTCAGCATCATCTTAGACTCCTCCCTTGCCCTCACCTTCCCTTCATCCTCATATCTATTTCTGAGTCTTATCTATTCTCCATCTTTCATCTTTCTTGCCTTTGACCCTTCTTTCCCAGTCACACAACTACCACCCAAATTCAGACCATCATCACTTGTCCAGAGCTATTGGAATTACCTCTTTTCAACCTCTTCTTTGTCCAATGCTCTGCCCACCTGCCTAAACAATCTTTCTAAGGCACAGCTCTGAAGCATATTACTTTCTCACTCCTAAACCTTCAACGACTCCTCTGACTCCAACCTAAATTATAATCATATTGCTTTCCTTCATTGTCCCTACTTTCTAATCAAACCAGACCATTTAGTCTACCTCCACTCATTGAATCAAGCGTTTTCTTACACTGGGAATGCAATTCCTCTTCTTGAGAGTTAAGTTTTCATTTTCCTTCAGGATTCAGACCAGGTATCACCTCATCCATGAAACTTTCCCTGATAACTCTACCTCCCATCTCCAAGTTCTTCCTGTTCTCAAATTATACTGCCTTTATTTATTGGAACATGTTGCAAACTTTCTAACAGTATATAAGCTTTTTTAGGTAGGGATTATTTCATTTTTGTTGTCATCCTATTACCTAACATGATGCCTGCTCTTAGAAGCTTAAAATAAATGTTAAGTTGAATGCATTAAGTTAAATTATGGACTTAGCTAATACAGAGAAGTGGGATGGGCAAGAGTAGGGGGAAATTTTTGGATTTTGGTCTTTAAACAGAGTGGGAAGGAAGACAGATATAGCCCATCTCAGACTCAAATCAGGATGACTTCCTAAAAGATACAATTCTGCTCCTGTACATTTCCCTTTTCTAAGTCATTAGAGAGAAGGCTCCTTGTCTTATGCAGAGTTAGATGGTCATAGACATGTAGGATTTTGATCTGGAAGGGCTTTTAGAAACAGTCTAATTCAGGACTTAAACTTTTTCCACTCATGACTCCTTTTTGTCTGAGAAATTTTTACTTGACCTTGGTATATAAGTATATAAAATAGATATACAAATCAAATATTTACTGATGAAAAATCATAAAGGTATTTATTTTAAAACAGTTCTTTGGCATACATATAATTTTACTATTTATTAAAGATGAAAGCTAATTTGCATACTAATGAGATGGATGTACTTGTTTGTTTTTACATAAAGAAACAAATCTTGATGGAATATTTGACCCTTCAGGACGCAGAGCATCTTCAATGTTTTTCAGAGTTGATTGATATTTTGATTTTATAATTGTCAATGCTGAGAAGGCTGCTTTGCACAAATGCATAATATAAAAATGTCAGAAATATGTTTAGGGCCTTTTCAGAAATTGTTGAAAATTCTGTCCTAATTCATTTAACAAATTTCACTTAACAAAATTCATTTAACAATTTTTTAGGAAAACCCAAGTTTTAAACCTGTGTTGCTTGACAACTTGGTAAATTCTTCTTGAATTTTTAATGGCAGATGACTGATGTTTTTTATTTCAACGGAGTATGGTTTATGAACCCAACATAGTTTTTTAGAATAAAAATTTGAAGGGAAGTATTTCTGAAATGGTGTCTCCAGGCACTTCAGATAATCAACTATAACTCTCACAATTAGATCTTTGGGAAGGTAATTTTCAATTATAAAATCATCTGTAACTGTAAACATTTCTAAAGAACCATTTTCCACTCTATTCTGCCATATGTTAACTTTTTAAGTAAAATATGTTAACAATTTTTTCCTTGAAGCAACAAATCTAAATCATTGAATTTTTTAAAAAAAAACCTGAAAAATAACACAGTTTTGAAAGCCATGAGTCATTATGAAAAAATTAACAAATTTGGTTTTCTGCTTAGTCAAAAATATAACAATTTCATCTTTCAGTTTCAATAATCTGTTTAAATTTCATCCGCTTGAAAGTCACCTTATGTCAGCATGTAATAATAAGCTTTTGTAATCAGAGTATATGTCTTTCCAAAGGTTTGAAAACAAAAGATCGGTAAAGGCATAACTTTTAATGTAGTTAATGATTTTGATAGTGTCACAAAGCTCATCTAACTCTGGTGATTTTTTTTTTTTGGCTATAAGTGCCTCCCAAAGGATCATGAAATGAGTAAAAGTGATATATTTATTCACTGCCACCAGCCATAACTTTTGGTACAAATCCAACATTCTTGACCATCATTGCTCCAGATCCATCTGTACAGACTCCAATACAATTTTTCCATTGTAAACCTTCATTGGTGAAAAATTCATCTATTTTAAGATATACATATATATATATATATATGCTGTTTGTGTGTGTGTGTGTGTGTGTGTATCTTCCCCTCTTGTGTACCCTTCCAAAAGGTGGCAAAACAATAATTCTTCATGTATGCTTCTTTCACAAACATATCTTAGATAAAATAATAACGGTGTCATGTTAAATATATCAGTTATTTCATCTAACTGAATTTCAAACTTTGGGCTGCCCTTAAGCCTGGTTACAAACTGCTGGAATTGGTCATTACTAATTTCAAAATTTCTTTTGGAAATGGTATCATTCAATAAAGGATTTCTAGAACCAAGAGCAGAGCCAAGATGGCAGAGTAGAAAGACAAAACTGTTCTAGCTCTCCCACCATTGCCCATAAAATACCTGTAAAAAATGACTCTAAGCAAATTCTAGGGCAGAAGAAGTCACAAAATGACATAATGAAAGAGAATTCTAGCCTAAGAGAGTCTGGAAGGTGGCTAGGAAAGGTCTATCACACCAGACTCAGAGCACAGTGTGGTCCAGCTTTGGCCATGCACCACCAACGGGACTGGAGCACACTTCAAGGTGTGGAATCATGGGTGGCAGCTGAAGTTCCCAGATTTCTCAACCCACAAATGCCAAAGACAGTTTCAAAGGTTAGTGAGGAAGCCCTTTCACCTGGGTGAGAGGCAAGCAAGGTCAGACCCCAGCCCTGACCCCAGGGCAGCAGCATCCACTTTTGGAGTGCTCTGCCTAAAGACCCTGGGGGAATCGAGAAACTGACCTGGATCTCAGTCCTGAGTGGCAATCCTGGGGTGAGGGGGAGCACTGACTTGGTGGAGCTGGTGGAGGCTCTGGAGAGGGATCACAGATCCTGAGCAGGAAAGAGTGCTTGTGGTTACTCCTAGACCAGAGTGCAGGTCAGGAGAGGAATAAACTCCTCTCCCTTGATTATCCCTTGGAGGAACTTACTGGTCCCTAGTGTATACCCTTCACTTGACAAAGGGACTCAAAAGTCAAGTAACTGGCTGAGAAAATGACCAAAAGGGGGGGAAAAATAAGACTATAGAAGGTTACTTTCTTGGTGAACAGGCATTTTCTTTCATCTTTTTGAATGAGAAAGAACGAAGGATACCACCAGAGGAAGACCTAAAAGTCAAGGCTTTTACATTCAAAACCTCTAAAAAATATGCCGTGGTCTCAGGCCATGGAACAGCTCAAAAAGGATTTTGAAAATCAAGTAAAAGAGGTAGAGGAAAAATTGAGAAGAGAATGAGAATGATGCAAGAAAATTATGAAAAGCCAGTCAACAGCTTGCTAAAGAAGACCCCAAAAAATGCTGAAAAAAATAACACCTTTAAAAATAGACTAACTCAAATGACAAAAGAAGTCGAAAAAAGCCAATGAGGAGAAGAATGCTTTAAAAAGCAGAATTGGCCACATGGAAAAGGAGGTTCAAAAGTTCACTGAGGAAAATAGCTCTTTAAAAATTAGAATGGAACAGATGGAAGCTAATGATTTTATGAGAAATCAAGAAATTACAAAACAAAACCAAAAGAATGAAAATATAGAAGACAATGTGAAATATCTCATTGGAAAAACAACTGACCTGGAAAGTAGATCCAGGAGAGATAATTTAAAAAATATTGGTCTACCTGAAAACTGTGATTAAAAAAAGAGCCTAGACATCACCTTCCAAGAAACGATCAAGGAAAGCTGCCCTGATACTCCAGAACCAGAGGGTAAAATAGAAATGAAAAGAATTCACAGGGGGCAGAGCCAAGATAGCAGAGTAGAAAGACACACATACACAGGGTCTCCCCATACAACCCATAAAATAGCTTAGAGAGGAACTCTCAACAAATTTTGGAGCAGCAGAAGTGGAGAACAACTAAGTGGAGGAGATTTCCAGGCCGGGGTGACCTGAAAGGCCCACAGGAAAGGTCAGTTGCACCAGACGCAGAGTGGAGCAAAGAGTCCAGCCCAGCCTTGGCCACTCGTGCATGGCTTGCGAACAGCCCTCGGAATCGCCAGTCCCAGCAGCAGCAGGTTCACAGATCTCTCAAACCACAGGCTCCAAGGGTCAGTGACAGGGTTTTTTCAGCTGGCCAGGAAGGGAGAAGGACCTTCCATAGCTCTGGCCTTAGGCAGAAGCCCACAGAGGCCACACTGGGCAGGTAACAGCAGTTCTCAATCCCTACATCAGCCCACATACATTGTTGGAGCGTAAAAACCCCTGGTGGCATTGAGGAGCTGAGTCTTGCTTCAGCCCTGTGTGGAGGCCCTATCTGAAAATCAGCCCCCAGTGCTGACTTGGTGGAACTGGAGACCAAGTGGCTGTGGAGAGGTAACTGCTAAGATTCTGGGCACAAAAATCCCTCTCTGCATCCAGACCAGTACACGCTTGATTGTGCCACTTTGGAGAAACTGAGATCTTACAGATTCCCAGAGTATACCCTACTCTTGACAAAAGATCCAAAAGTCAAGTAAAGGGTTGGAAAAAATGCCCCAAAAAGGGAAAAAAAATAAGACTATAGAAGATTACTTTCTTGGTGAACAGATATATTCTCCCATCCTTTTGGATGAGGAAGAACAATGCTTACCATCAGGGAAAGACATAAAAGTCAAGGTTTCTGTATCCCAAACATCCAAAATAAATATTCAGTGGTCTCAGGCCATGGAAGAGCTCAAAAAGGATTTTGAAGATCAAGTAAGAGAGGTGGAGGAAAAACTGGGAAGAGAAATGAGAGAGATGCAAGAAAATCATGAAAAGTGAGTCAACACCTTGCTAAAGGAGACCCAAAAAAATGCTGAAGAAAATAACAGCTTTAAAAATAGGCTAACTCAATTGACAAAAGAGGTTCAAAAAGCCAATGAGGAGAAGAATGTTTTAAAAAGCAGAATTAGCCAAATGGAAAAGCTCACTGAAGAAAATAATTCTTGCAAAATTAGAATGGAACAGATGGAGGCTAATGACTTTATGAGAAACCAAGAAATCACAAAACAAAACCAAAAGAATGAAAAAATGGAACATAATGTAAAATATCTCATTGGAAAAACATCTGACCTGGAAAATAGATCCAGGAGAAACAGTTTAAAAATTATGGGACTAGCTGAAAACCATGATCAAAAAAAGAGCCTAGACACCATCTTTCATGAAATTATCAGGTAAAACTGCCTTGATATTCTAGAATCAGGGGACAAAATAAGTATTCAAGGAATCCCAATCACCTCCTGAAAGAGATCCAAAAAGAGAAATTCCTAGGAACATTGTGGCCAAATTCCAGAGTTCCCTGGTCAAAGAGAACATATTGAAAGCAGCTAGAAAGAAACAATTCAAATGTTGTGGAAATACAATCAGGATAACACAAGATCTAGCAGCTTCTACATTAAGGGATTGAAGGGCATGGAATAGGATATTCCAGAAGTCAAAGGAACTAGGACTCAAACCAAGAATCACCTACCCAGCAAAACTGAGTATAATACTTCAGGGGAAAAAATGGTCATCCAATGAAATAGAGGACTTTCAAGCATTCTTTTTTTTTTTAGACTTTTTTTTCATATAAATTTATTTATTTAACTTTTTACATTCATTTTCACAAAATTTTGGATTCCAAATTTTCGCCCCATTTGTCCCCTTCCCCCACCCCAATACACTGAGCATTCTAATTGCCCCTATCACCAATCTGCCCTCTCTTCTATCTTCCCTCCCTTCTCTTGTCCCCATCTTCTCTTTTCTCCTGTAGGGCCAGATGACTTTCTATTCCCCATTAACTGTATTTCTTATTTCCTAGTAGCAAGAACAATACTCAACAGTTGTTCCTAAAACTTTGAATTCCAAATTCTCCCCATCCCTCCCTCCCCAGCCATTCCCCTTGGGAAGGCAGGCAATTCAATGTAGGCCATATCTGTGTAGTTTTGCAAATGACTTCCATAATAGTCGTGTTGTGTTAGACTAACTGTATTTCCCTCCATCCTATCCTGCCCCCCATTGTTTCTATTCTGTCTTTTGATCCTGTCCCTCCCCAAGAGTGTTGACTTCAAATTGCTTCCTTCTCCCATTGCCCTCTCTTCCATCATCCCCCCCACCCTGCTTATCCCCTTCTCCCCGACTTTCCTGTATTGTAAGATAGGTTTTTGTACCAAAACGAGTGTGCATTTTATTCCTTCCTTTAGTCGAATGTGATGAGGGTAAACTTCATGTTTTTTTCTAAGCTCTCCTCTTTTTCCCTCCACTAAAAAGTCTCCTGCATGCTTCCTGAATGTGAGATAATTTGCCCCATTTCATCTCACCCTCTCTCCTCCCACTACATTTCTCTCTCACCATTTACCTTAATTTCTTTTAAGATATGATCCCATCCTATTCAATTCACTCTGTGCTCTCTGTCTCTGTATGTGCGTGAATGTGTGTATGTGTGTGTGTGTGCACATGTGTGTGTGTGTGTATGTGTATGTGTGGTCCCACCAACTACCCAGATACTGAAAAGTTTTAAGAGTTACAAATATTGTCTTTCCATGTAGGAATGTAAACAGTTCACCTTTGGTAAGTCCCTTATGATTCCTCTTTGCTGTTTGCTTTTTCATGCTTCTTCTCATTCTTGTGTTTGAAGGTCAAATTTTCTTTTCAGCTCTGGTCTTTTCATCAAGAATGTTTGAAAGTCCTCTGTTTCATTGAAAGACCATATTTTCCCTTGAAGTATTATACTCAGTTTTGCTGGGTAGGTGATTCTTGGTTTGAGTCCTAGTTCCTTTGACTTCTGGAATATCCTATTCCACACCCTTCGATCCCTTAATGTAGAAGCTGCTAGATCTTGTGTTATCCTGATTGTATTTCCACAATACTGGAATTGTTTCTTTCTAGCTGCTTGTAATATTTTCTCCTTGACCTGGGAATTCTGGAATTTGGCCACAATGTTCCTAGGAGTTTCTCTTTTTGGATCTCTTTCAGGCAGTGATCGATGGATTCCTTCAATACTTATTTTGCCCTCTGGTTCTAGAATATCAGGGCAGTTTTCCTTGATAATTTCATGGAAGATGATGTCTAGGCTCTTTTTTTGATCATGGCTTTCAGGTAGTCCCATAATTTTTAAATTGTCTCTCCTGGATCTATTTTCTAGGTCAGTTGTTTTTCCAATGAGATATTTCACATTCTCTTCCATTTTTTCATTCTTTTGGTTTTGTTTTGTGATTTCTTGGTTTCTCAGAAAGTCAATAGACTCCATCTGTTCCATTCTAATTTTGAGAGAACTATTTTCTTCAGTGAGCTTTTCAACCTCTTTTTCCATTTGGCTAATTCTGCTTTTGAAAGCATTCTTTTCCTCATTGACTTTTTGAACCTCTTTTGCCAATTCAGTTAGCCTATTTTTCAAGGTGTTATTTTCTTCAGCATTTTTTTGGGTCTCCTTTAGCAAGGTATTGGCCCGTTTTTCATACTTTTCTTGAATCTCTCTCATTTCTCTTCCCAGTTTTTCCTCCACCTGTCTAACTTGATTTTCAAAATCCTTTCTGAGCTCTTCCATGGCCTGAGCCCATTGGATATCTATTTTGGATGTTTGGGATACTGAGGCCTTGGCTTCTATGTCTTTCCCTGATGGTAAGCATTGTACTTCCTCATCAGAAAGGAAAGGTGGAAACATCTGTTCCCCAAGAAAGTAACCTTCTATGGTCTTATTTTTCTTCCCTTTTCTGGGCATTTGCCCAGACAGTTACTTGACTTCTGATTTTCCTCTCCATCCCTGCCTAGATCCGCCCAGCTGATGCTTGGGGTCTGAGATTCAAATGCTGCTTCCCAGGTTCAGGGCTTTCAGTGGTGGGTGCAGCTGCTATTCAATGTGACCTTAAGTTCTGGTGCTCAGATTGGGGCAGGGTCACCTCCCAGGCTGAGTTCCCTCAGGGGGTTTATGCAGAGATCTTCAGTAATGGAGCGGAGCTCCTGTCTGCTCCGGGAGCTCCTAGCTGCCATTGCCTCTGCTGCTGCCTCCCGAGGGGGCCTCAGTCGCGGAGACACCACACTCCCCTCTTGGCCAGTCCAGAAGTCTCTCTCACTGACCTGTAGCGCCTGTGAGTGGAGGGACCTTCACGGCCACCAGAGGTTCCGTCCCTGAAGCCTGCTCGAATCTGCTCCTCTGGGGCCATGCAGCCAGGGCAGCTCAGGGATGGGCTCCGCTGTCTGGTGCATGACAGACCTTTGGGGTCGGTTTTTCAGGGCTCTCTAGAATGGAAATCTCTTCCACTGCATTTCTGCGTGGCTTGCACTGCTCCAGAATTTGTGGGGAGTTCTTTTTACAGGAAATTTATGGGCTGTGGGTTCGGAGCTAGCATACGTGAGTCTTTCTACTCTGCCATCTTGGCTCCTCCCCCTTTCAAGCATTCTTGATGAAAAGACCAGAGCTGAAAAGAAATTTGACTTTCAAACACAAGAATGAAGAGAAGCATGAAAAAGTAAACAGCAAAGAGAAGTCACAAAGGACTTACTAAAGTTGAACTATTTACATTCCTACAGGGAAAGACAATATTTGTAAGTCTTGAAACTTTTTTCAGTATCTGGGTAATTGGTGGGATTGCACACACACACACACACACACAGACACACAGATAGAGACAGAGAGCACAGGGTGAATTGAATAGGATGGGATCATATCTTAAAATAATGAAATTAAGCAGTGAGAGAGAAATATATTGGGAGGAGAAAGGGAGAAATGGAATGGGGCAAATTATCTCTTATAAAAGAGGCAAGTAAAAGACTTTTCAGTGGAGGGAAAAAGCAGGGAGATGAGAGAAAAACATGAAGCTTACTCTCATCACATTTTGACTAAAGGAAGGAATAAAATGCACACTCATTTTGGTATGAAAACCTATCTTACAATACAGGAAAGTGGGGGAGAGGGGGAATAAGCAGGGTGGGGGGATAATAGAAGGGAGGGCAGTGGGAGGAGGGAGCACTCTTGAGGAGGGATAGAATCAAAAGAGAGAATAGAAGCAATGGGGGGCAGGATAGGATGGAGGGAAATATAGTTAGTCTTACACAACACAACTATTATGGAAGTCATTTGCAAAACTACACAGATATGGCCTATATTGAATTGCTTGCCTTCCCAAAGGGAATGAGTGGGAAGGGAGGGATGAAGAGAAGCTGGAACTCAAAGTTTTAGGAACAATTGTTGAGTATTGTTCTTCTAACTAGGAAATAAGAAATACAGGTAATGGGGTATAGAAATTTATCTTGCCCTAGAGGACAAAAGAGAAGATGGGGATAAGGGAAGGGAGGGATGTTAGAAAGGAGGACAGATTGGTGAAAGGGGTAATTCAAATGCTTGTCATTTTGGGGTTGGGGAGGTGAGAAATGGGGAGAAAATTTGGAACCCAAAATTTTGTGGAAATAAATGTTGAAAACTTAAATCCATTTTAAAAAAAGAATTCACAGATCACCTTCCCAAAAGGAAAACTCCTCGGAATATTGTAGTCAAATTCCAGAGTTCCCAGGTCAAGGAGAAACTATTACAGACAGCCAGAAAGAAACAATTCAAGTATGGTGGAAATACAATCAGCATAACACAAGATTTAGCAGCTTCTACACTAAGGGATCAAAGGGCTTGGAATATGATATTCCAGAGGTCAAAGAAGATAGGATTAAAACCAAGAATCACCTACCCAGCAAAACTGAGTATAATACTTCAGGGGAAAAATGGAATTTCAGTGAAACAGAGGACTTCCAAATATTCTTGCTGAAAAGACCCGAGCTGAATAGAAAATTTGGCTTTCCAATACAAGAATCAAGAGAAACATGAAAAGGTACACAGGAAAGAGAAGCCTTAAGGAACTCATTAAAGTTGAAGTGTTTACATTCCTACATGTACAGATGTTATTTGTAACTCAGGAAATCTTTTTCAGTATTAGGATAGTTGGAGGGAATATATATATACTCACATATGTATGTGAGTGTAGGTGTACATGGGTATGTATGTATGTGTATATTATATATGTGTAGGTGTGTATATGTACATGTGTGTATGTGTATATATGTGTATACACACATATAAACAGAGGGCACAGAGTGAGCTGAATGTGAAGGGAGAATACCTAAAAACATACGGTTTGCTGCTGAATGGAATGTATTAGGAGTAAGAGAAAGGGAAAGGTAGAAGGTAGCAAATCATCTCACATACAAGAGGAAAGATAGAGCTTCTACAATGAAGGGGAAGAGGGGGGAAATGAAAGGAAACAATTGAGTCTTACTTGCATGGGACTTGACTTAAGGAGGAAATAACACATACGCAATTGGATATGGAAATCTATTTTACCTCGCAGAAAGGCAAGGGGGAAAGGGGATAGGAGTGGGAAGATAATAGAAGGGACAGCAAATTGGGAAAGGGATAATCAGAAGCAAACACTATTGTGTGAGGACAGGTCAAGGGAGAGAATGGAATAAATGAAGATCAGGGTAGGACAGAGGGAAATGTGCTTAGTCCTTTACAACATAAATATTATGGAAGTGCTTTGCATTGTTACACATGTATGACCTATAATGAATTACTTATTTTCTTAATGAGGGTGGGTGGGGAGGAAGGGAGAGAATATGCAACTCAAAGCTTTAAGAATGAATGTTAAACATTCTCCAATTGATAATTGGTCAAAGAATATGTACAGGCAATTTTCAGAGGAAGAAATTAAAGATATCTATAGTCATATGAAAAAATGCTCTAAATCACTTTTGCTTAGAGAGATTCAAATCAAAACAACTCTGAGGTACCATATCACACCTATCAGCTTGGCAAACATAACAGAACAGGAAGATGATAAATGTTGGAGAGGATGTGGGAGAGTTGCAACACTAATACACTGTTGGTGAAGCTGTGAGTTGATCCAACCATTCTGAACAGCAGTTTGGAACTATAACCAAAAGGCTATAAAAATATGCATACCCTTTGACCCAGCAATAGTGCTTCTAAGACTGTATCCCCAAGAGACTATAAAAATGGGAACATGTCCCACATGTACAAAAATATTTATAGCAGCACTCTTTGTGGTGGCCAAAAACCGGAAATCAAAGGGATGCCCATCATTTGGGGAATGGCTGAATAAATTATGGTATATAAATATAATGGAATACTATTGTACTATAAGAAATGATAAACAGGAAGACTTCAGAAAGGCCTGACAAGACTTATATGATCTGATGCTGAGTGAAAGGAGCACAACCAGGAGAACTTTGTGCACAGCAACAACCACAGTGTGAGAGAGTTTTTTTCTGGTAGACTTGGAACTTTATTGCAATGAAAGCACTTAAAAAAATTCCCAATGGTCTTCTAAGGCAAAATGCCTTCCACATCCAGAGAAAGAACTATGGAATTCAATTGAAGATTGTAGTAGACCATGTGTGTGTGTATATGTGTGTGTGTGTATGTGTGTATTGCATTTTGGTTTGTTAGATGATTTCTCCCCTCATTTTAATTTTTCAACACAGTATGACTATAGTGAAAATGTATTTAATAGGAATATATGTGTAGAACCTATACAAAATTGTATGCCATCCTGGGGAGGTAGGGGAGAAGGGAGGGGAAAGTAATAATCTAAGTTATATGGTAGTTGTTGTAGAATACTGAAAATAAATAAAATTATTTAATTTTAAAAAAATGAATGTTAAAAATTGTTTTAGCATGCAATTGGAAATTAAGCTATGCAGGCAATCGAAATCTATTTTGCCCTACAGGAAAATAGAAGGGGAGGCAGGTGCAAGAAGTGTGGGTAATAGAAGGGAGGACAGACTGGATGAAGGGGTAGATGAGGTGAATGCTGTCCTGGGGTGGGGTGTGGGGAGAGACAGGGAGAAAACTTTGAATTCAAATTCTTGCAGAAGTGAATGTTAAGAACTGAAAAATAAATAAATTATATATTAAAAAAATAAAAGATACAGATTTCATTCCCATACTTTTTTCTATGAACTATTTCTGACATTTTAATAGCAGCAGGTAACATGAGATCTTCTCTTATCACATAGGACTTTTCAGTTTTTGCAATTAAGCAGTTTCATAAGATGCAAGTTAATGCATTTCATTGACAGTAACAAATTTCTCAAAATATTGTTTTTCTTTATTTGAAGATTTTAAAAGTTGTTAAAAATATTCCTTTGGTTTATTGCAGTATGCTTCATGCTAGGTATTAAGATGCCATTTTAGTTTTACTGATTTCACACTCTCTGCCATCAAAACTTCATTACAAATTAAATAAAGAGATTTTTCTACACCATCATCATTATTAGAAATAAATCCACATTGCAAAAATCATTCTACGTATTTACTTTTTCTTGTTAATTGAGGTGTACTGCAACCTGGTAGTGAAGATTTTGGTTCATTGTTATCTATATTTTTACCTCTTATGTCTAAATTTAGCCACATATCCATAACCAAAAAGCATTTTTGTCCTGAAATATAAATAAACATTGCTAATAACTTCTCAAATGAATACTAGCTTTAGTTTATGAAATTACATTTGTTTGTACTTAATTTAAAAAGCTGATTGATGTACACACAGATAGCAGTGATAGTGGAGAAATATTACTAAAGGGCTTTTGTCTTTACTTGCTACAATTAAGCACATTTCTATAAAAGAAGGAGATAACAGCAATTTTTAAAATCAAACATTCTAATACAATATAATCCAAAGATATACTAATTTGATACTTACATGCTGAAGAAAGATAATAGGAAAATATTAATTAAACTATTTGTTTCTGTAAGAGCAGAAAACTTTGTGTTTACAATAAAAAAAAACACTACAATTCATAACACACAGTAGTCTCAAATCTGAGCTGAGGTATTTCTGGCA
Organism: Bettongia penicillata ogilbyi; assembly: GCA_023548195.1. NCBI lineage: Eukaryota > Metazoa > Chordata > Mammalia > Diprotodontia > Potoroidae > Bettongia > Bettongia penicillata. The sequence continues at coordinate 2,988,775 of JAJHZJ010000665.1, read as the reverse complement.
GCAATCATTGGTGTTGCATGATGAGACAGCATGCATTGTACAAAGAGTAAATGCTTTGTGTTCGGAACCTATATGGAGTCTAAATTCACAGTTTAAGAAGTGCAGACTAATTCACTTGCTCATTGATATTCACTTGCTCATATATCCAAGATATAGGAAATTAACAAATATATAAGACCAAGACTTAGTCTTCAGTGATTATGTGATCAAAGAATATATACAAACAGTTCTTAAAAGAAAAATTGCATCTACTTGCCCAATTCTTATTTTTAATAGATTGCTTTCTTCAGTTAACTTTTTCATCTTCTTTTCTATTTGTCCAATTGTTTGAGATAGGTTTTGTATCTCCTTATCCATTTGCCCAATTTTCCTTTTAAATTCTTCCATGAATTCTTTTTTTCATATTTTTAAAAATGTTGGACAATTTTTCTTCTACCTCTTTAATTTGGCTTTTAAAATCCTTCTTGAGCAAGAATGCTCTTTGAGCATGAGACCAGTTCATATTCCCTTCTGAAGTTTCAGATGTGAGTACAGTCTCAATGCTGACCTCTTCTGTATTTGCATTTTGGTCTTTGTCCCCATCATAAGATTCTATGGTCTTTTCTTTTCTGGTTTGCTTCTTGCTCATGATGATTGCCTTCTTCCTGGCTTTTAAAGTGAATCTCTGCTTCTGGGGTTCAGGGGGCTCTGTCCCACAGTTCTTGTGCTGAGAACTTGAGTCTTTGTCTGTTGTGGCCTCTGGTTCTTTCAGCTATAAGCTAGAATGCTGCAACTTACTTGGTGCTGATCTGACTGGTGTGCCAAGGCAGAGGAGAAGTCTTTCTGAGTTTCCCCAGAGTTATCCCTTCATAGCAATGCAAGGACCTAAAACATTCCCAAAGAACTCGAGGTAAATGCCATCCACATCCAGAGAAAACTATGGAATTGGAACACAGAATGAAGCAGACTATTTTCTCTTGTGTTATGTTTTGTTTTTTCTCATAATTTCTCCCATTTATTTTAATTCTTCTGTGCAACATGACTAATGTGAAAATGTGTTTAATAAGAAGGTATGTGTAGAACCCATATAAGATTGCATGCTGTCTGGGAGAGGGAGAAGGTAGGAAGGGGGAGAAAATTTAAGACTTATGGTAAGTGATTGTTGAAAACTGATAACAAATTAATTTAATAATAAAAAAGAAAAAAAGAAAAGTTGCAAACTATTAACAGCCATAGAAAGATTAGATCAAATCACTAATACTAAGAGAAATGGAAATTGAAATGGGGAAGTTTTACCTCATACTCAACAAATAGGCAAAGTTAACAAAAAGATTGTTAATATTTAATATGGAGGGGCTGTGGAAAAAGACAGGAACATATATGTTGTTGGTGAAGCTGTGAAGTGATCCAAACATTCTGGAAAGCAGCTTGGAATTATGCAAAGAAAGTGACTAAAATAATCCAAGATCCCACAACTAGGCAAGTACCTAAAAGAGGCCACAGACAGAAGAAAAGGTGCTATATACACCAAAATATTATAACAGCATTTTATTATGGTAGCAAAGAACAATGGAAACTAAGTAAACTGTGGTATATGAGTGTAGTGATATATACTACTCCATAAGAAACAATGAATATGAAGAATTAAAAAAAACAGGGCAAGTCTTTTGTGAACTGATGTAGGAAGAAGTAAGGAGAACAGGAAAATAATATATACCCAATGAATACAACATTATCAACAGAGAGAACAAAAACTCTGAACTGAACAAAATATATTTCTTTCTTTGCTGAGTAAGTAAGTCTATGAAATATTGTTTGTACTGTCAGCAATGATTGCTATTTTGGTTGTTTTTAATGAACTGCTTTTCTTTTTTCTTTCTAATATATATATATACATACATATGTATTTTTATATACATATATTATATATATATACATATACATATTTGTAGTGGATGGCTTGCTAGGTAGGAGTAACAGGAGGATTAGGGTTAGAGATATATTCAGAAATGAAAGTAATATATAAACAAAGCGTATCAAGTGTATCAGATTGAATAAAGGGATATGAATATAGTATGATGAAATAAGCAATGAATTTGTAGTTGGAGGACTTGGATTTTTAATCTAGTTCTTCTCCTTTGTATAAACAAGCTACTTCAGTTCTCTAGGCACCTTTTATCACCTGCAAAGTGAGGGGTTTGGATTAGATCATCTCTAAGAGCTTGTCCAGCTCTAAATCTATGATTTTAGGAGTGTTAAAATAGTTCACAGCCCTCAGTATTGTAGTACCTCCTGTAAACTTCTGTGAAGCAATAGGGAAGGGCCCTCAGAAGGAGACAACCCTTTCCCCAAGTAGTAGCATGGTTCTGTGGAAACTGTAGAAGGGGCTACAGTAGCCATACTATTAACATCTATTGATTAAGAAGATAATAATGACAAAAATATTTTTTAAAAATGTAAATAAGCAACAAGGTGTAGTTGATAGAAAGCTAGCCTTGGAGTCAACATCTGGGTTCAAGTCTCTTGACATATACTGGCTGTGACCCTGGATAAGAGAAACATAAATTGAAATGGAGAAGTTTTACTTCATATCCAGCAAATCGGCAAAGATGACAAAAGATTGTTAATAGTTAAAGTGGAGGGGCTGTGGGAAAAGACAGGAAGCTGTCTTTTTGTTGGTGAAGTTATGATGAAAATTTGCAAAGAAGTGATAAAGGGAGTTCTTTCCATGGGGCTTCCTATACATGTTAAGGCAAAAACAAAAACAAACAAAAAACACCAAGCCCCCTCCCCCCAATCCACCCCAAAACACTTTAAAATGAATTTTTATTTATTAATCACAATAGTGCCTACATTCATTTGAACACTATAATACACATATGTGCTGACATATTACCAATTCAGTCAGTCAATAAACGTTTATTAAGTACCTATTATGTACCAAGCACTAAGTACCAAGGATACAAAAAAGAAGTGAAAGGCAGTCCTTGCCCTCCCCTAATGGGAGAGACAAGCAAACAAATCTACATAATCAAGCTATATGAAGGATAAACGGGAAAACAAGGAATTATTATTGTTATTAAGAATAAATAGGAAATAATTAAGAGACATTCTGAAAGGTTTCCTGCAGAAGATAAGATTTTAGTTAGGACTTAAAGGAAGTCAGGGAGGCCAGGAGTCAGAGATGAAGAACATTCCAAGCATGAGGGTTGGTTGGTTGGCTATTGTCCTTCATTCCTGAAGAGGACCAAAATGACATCATTATGTTGGAGTTAAGATATATTGTGCCCAACTATGGCTTATCAGACCAATATGAGCTCAGAATTCTTTACAAGAGGTCAGTATCACAGTTTCTGTGGTTATAAACATTCATCCTCTGTTGGTTGGTCATCAACCTCTCCATTTCTCCTCTGGCTGATCTTTAGATAACATATACACCATTACATGACCCTTATTCAAATGAGCATTTGAAGTGACGATGTCTCTAAATTCAAGGGTCTCATGTCTCTTTTGAGCTACTGCAGTTCTGCTTCACTCACAGAGCAAGACACCTTTGATTTGGACATGCCATGCCAGGCAATTCTTTGTCAGTATCTCTCATGTCAAGCAATTGATTTCAAAGTTCTTCAGAGAGACCTTTAGAATATCCTAGAATATTCCTTCTTCTGATCACCATGTGAACACCTTCCTTGTGTGACTTCCCCACAAAATAGTCTTTTAGGCAAACATGTATTTGGCATTTGAATAACATGACCACCATGAGGGACTTCCAGAGAAGATGCCTGGACCCAGGGAGTGTTTTGATGGTAGAACAACCAGAAGACCAGACACAAAGGGTATGTGAAGAGTGGGGGAGCAAGGAGGGAGGACATTGTAAGAAGGCTGAAAAGGGGCTGGATTATAAAAGTCTTTGAATGTTAAAGAGAGGATTTTGTATTTTCTCTTGGAGAGAATAGGAAGCTATTAAGTAGGTGTTGGGAACCTGCAGCCTCAAGGTCAAGTGTGGCCCTCTAGGTCCTCAGATGTGGCCCTTTGACTGAATCCAAGCTTCACAGAACACCCTGCACTAGAGTTTGTTGAGTAGGAGATGACATGGTTGGACATGGACTTCAGGAAAATCACTTTGATAGATGATTAGAGGATGGACTAGAGTGGAGAGAGACTTGGGTCAGGCAGACTCACCTGCAGGCTATGGCAGTAGTTCAGGTGTGAGGTGATTAGGGCCTGCACTGGAGTGATGGCAGTGTGGGAGGAGAGAAGGGGGACAATTGGAGGGATGTTGCAAAGATGAAATCAACAGACCTTGGCTACAGCTTGGATAAAGAGGGTGAGAACTAGCCAGGAGTCCAAGATGACTCCCAAGTTGTGAGCCTGAGGGAATGAGAGCATGGTGTTACCCTCTACAGTAAGTAATAGGGAAAGTAGGAGATGGGGAAGGAGAGATTACTTTCATGTTGGGAGGGGACTGGAGGAGAAGAGGAGCAAGGGAAGATTTTGTAAAGGAAGTAACTCTTGGATTGTGTCTTGAAAGAAGAGTAGAACTCCAGAAGAGCTGGAGATTAGTAATGAATAGGCAGAGCCATTCTAGCGCTTATATTATGTGGGTGTAGGGTCCAATACATTCATCCATTAGAGATCCCTGATTTCATCAGTTGAATGGTCCCTTTCCGTCTATAGGTGCCATCTCCTTCACACTTGATGTCTTAATAGACTCAGGGAGTTTCCCCAAACCAAAATCTCATATGAGGAAAAATGGAGCTCACAAGACAATAAAGTAATCCGACTTTATGACAGGGAGAGATAGTCACAATATGAGAGATACTCAGGGAGAATGGTGGAAACAGGTCAGGTCCACTAGGGCTTTGGTTGGAACTACGCGTCCTGCTGGGGCCCTGGAGAGAATGAGTCATCTTTCTTCAAACCAGTAAAAGTCTGGTGGGTTTTTATAGGGTATTTATCCAAATCTAGAAGCATCAGGCATTGGGGGAAGGGTGCAAGGAGCTTGGACCTGGTACTGATTCTTGTTAATAGGAGGAGGGAAGACCATGGTGGCTGGTTGCAATTCAAGCTCCCTGCTGTCTGGAAAGGGGCTTTGGGCCTTCCTTGCTCCTCTAACTGGGACAGAATAACCCAGGGGTTTCTAAGCTTCCCTGAGGCTTCTGTGTTTAGTACCTAAGAGAGGCTACCAAGTTCGTTATGCCTAAATGGTCATTGTGATGAGTTTCTGTGGCTATAAACTTTCATCCTCTGTTGGTTGGTCATCAACCTCTCCATTTCTCCTCTGGCTGATCTTTAGATAACATATACACCATTACATGACCCTTATTCAAAACCTTTCTAGAGTGGTAAACACCTAACAAGACTTGGGTTCTGTTGGGAAAACTTTCTAGAGTACAAGAGTCACCTCTACACCACAATGAAGCTTGATAAGAGTTTGTAAGATGAGGAATCTGAAAATTTTAAAGTTTATAAAGTTGTTTCCTCACTGTAGACGTGTGAGGCAAGAAGTACAAAGTTGGGGAAACTGAGGCTCAGATCCAGAAAATTGTCCTGTCTAAGGTCTAAGATGAAAATATGGCTAAACCAGGATATGAATCCAAGTCTTCAGACCTTATATTTGTAGGACTCTTTCTCTTACATGGTGCTTCCCCAGACCTCAGCACAGTAAGAACTTTCACAACTTCTGAGGTTAAAAAGTTTCACTTTTTTTGCAATAATAATTACTCCCATTGGGCAGGGGCCCTTAGAAATTCCAAATTACATCAGGGCATTTCCTCTAAAAACTTCTTGAATGCCTGGAAACCAAAACTGGCTTTTCTCTGTGAGAGCATCTTAGCAAGTGTAGGACAAATCCCCGTTGATGATAGTGGGAGAGAATTCCACCTCTGAGGAAAATACTGTGTTAAATACATCTGAGAATCTTCCCTGACTCATAGATTCTGGAATTCTAGAATAACCTAGGAGCCCCTCCTTCTCACTCCAAACCCCAATTCCACCATTAGGAGTTCATGCTTCTGGTTTAAGCTTTTTTTAAAGGAAGAAAAGGAGAAAGGAAAGAAGGATAGGAAGGAAGAAGGAAGGAGGGAGGAAGGGAGGGAAAGAGAAAGAAATAAACAGAATTTATTAAGCATTTACTATGTGATAGGCACTGTGCTAACTGCTTTGCTAACAAGCAAAAAAGGAACATAGGAGACAAGTTGGTAGAGTAGTAGCAAGTGATACAATGAACTTTCTCCCAAATGCCTCCAAACAAATCTAGAAAATGTACTAGAGTGAATCCTGATGGGGAAAGGCAAGAAAAAGTCTCAGTGTAATTTTTTTAGCTCAAGTCAGCATAGGGAGACAGACTGAGTAGTCTGAGAACCCTAGGGGCAGAGCACAGAGCATGTGCAGCCAAAAACTGTCTGTGACCTAGGGCAAGAAGGTGTCCCAGACCATACCAGACCCATACTGGGGCACTACAGTGGGGACAGGTATGATCTGGCAGCGTTGTTATCTATTACCTAGTTCTGAGTCACAGCTTTAGGGAGGACTGAGGAAGGGACCAACTCCTTGTGCCAACTCCTCTGCCTTCCCCTGGCTTCAAAAGTCTTGGCCCTTAGGCAGTATGTCAAGAGAGGAGTAAGTTTAGATACAAATAGCAGTAGGGTGTCTTAGATCAGATTATCCATTCCAGTCTCCAAATGTGTAGAGGAATAGTCAAGGCAGGAATCCCATACCCAAAGGACGCCTGCAGTTCTGTCACTCTGAACCAGCAGGCTTTTATTTTTTTGTCTAGGTAAAGATGCCATTCTCTGCCTCATTTCTTACCTAGCCTTAATCATTGAATCAATATTGCCTCAGTCAAACCACCCTGTTAAAGACCTTAGCTTAAAAAGGCCAAGGTTTCCCACTGCATTTGGGGTCATCTCCAGTCATTCTGATCCATATCTTGCCACTGGACCCAGATGGCTCCAGAGAAGAAAGTGAGACTTTGCACAGCCCTCCCTCACTTAAACTCATTTCGCTTGTATATCATAGCATCACCTCCCTGATATCATGGTCCTCTTTGAGAAGGAAGGACAAACAACAACCACCTCTGTGAGTGGCTAAGTCCAATAGCACTCTACTGTTGCTTAGACCTAAACTTTGGTCAGGAACTTGCAGAGGTCAAAGGGGCAGGGAGTGGGGGCAATAATCAGATTTTTCCCTAGATCAGCACACTTAGAAGTGCTAAATCCAATCTGAGCTGTTCCTGAGGCACTAGGATAATGTAGCACTTAATACCCAAAGCAGTAATGGGACTAGCCTAAACCTTCTCTTCAGAAATGCTCAGTATCTGGCCCTAACAATAAGTCTAAAGTCAGGACATGGGCTGAGAAGAATGAGCAAATAAAAAAAGAATGCTGCTACTAAAAGTTGCCTTGGTGACAGATATACCCAAGACGAAAATCTAGACAAAGAGAATGACTCTAAAAAATGTACAAGCATAGCCTAAAAGCAAAACACAGCTTGGGTATGAATTAAACCAGAATTCCTGGAAAAACTGAGGAGTAAAAAATGTTTTTTAATAAATGAAATGAGACCTAGAGGTTAAAAAATGGAAAAGAAATTAAAGCTACAGAAGAAAGAATTGGAAAGGAAATTAACACCTTAGCATAAGAAGTATAAAACCTTGCCTAAGTAACAAACTCCATGAAAATTAGAAGAGAGTAGAAATCAATGATTGCATGAGACAAAAAGAAATGTTAAAACAAAACAGAAGAAAATGTAAATTCATAGCAAAAACAACTGACCTAGTAAACAGGTCAAAGAGAAAGATTTAAGATTCATTGGACTACCTGAATGCCATGACTAAAACAAGAACCTAAATATCATATATCAAGAAACCTTCAAGAAAATTGCCCAGATTAATCTGTACCAGAGAGCAAAGTAGAAATAGAAGTGTTGGTTGATTGTTGTTCTTGGTGCTCAAAGAGGACCAAAATGATCACAATGTTGGGTTCAAAGTATAGTATGTCCAACTATGGCTGACCAGACCAATACAAACTTGGAAGGCTACATCACAGGTCAGGCACAAGCAGTCCATATAAACATTTGAAGTAGAGATGTCTCTATATTTGTGTACCTCACATTTCTAGAACTGTAACTCCAGTCCCAAAGCCTATTGATGATGGGACTCTCTCCTCTTTGGTGGAGATCATGTATCAAAGGTGGGGCAGAATTGGTGACAGCAGTGGAGCTCAAGTCTCTGGAGTCTTTTTTGAATCACTGCAGGTGCTTCTGCCTTCAACTTTTCAGTGAGAAGATATAAGATACCAACCCTACTTTATGTTGCTGAAGAAAAAGATTCTGGGAAAACATAAGAGGAGTTAGTCTCCATCATTTCCCTATGTCTAGCTTGCTACACTAAAGACTTCGGGGAGTTTCCCTTTGGGTGAGATCTCTCTCTGTCTCTCTGTTTCTCTGTCTGTCTGTCTGTCTGTCTCTCTCTGAGTTACCATGCTCCCAATGAAAGAGCTCCTTCACTTTGTATTGACTGGTGTATATTCTCCTATGTATATTTTCTCTGATTTCTATTTTGCTATCAAATTGGATAAATGGGCTTCTTTGATAAGTGCTATGTGTGTTCATTGTGAAACTGGTATTTGGTGGGAAGAGAGTCAAACCTTGGATATAAAACCTAAGATCTTACTTCCCCCTAATAATGAACAGCAATCAGAAGCTAGTGTGAACCTGAAAATCAGATAGATTTAATTCTAATCTGGTACTCCCTCTCTCTGAGGAAGGAAGAGTGGACTCTGGCCCCAATCTCCTGTTTTTCCTCCTGACAAGAATTAAAGTCTTCTTTGGAGAGTTTAAAGATGTCTGTTCTGTCTTCCTTTGAGTCACACAATGACACCTCCATGCTACATATGAGTGGGAAGCCTTTTGCTACATAAGGAATCTACCATTCACTTCCTAAAAGTCCAAAATGAAAGTTTCCAGGAACATCTAGAACTTCCAGGCCAAAGGAAAAATATTGAAAGTAGGCATGATTTAGCAGCCACCACTGTAAAGGAGCAGAGAGTTGGGAATATGATATTCCAGGAAGCAATAGATAGAGGTTTAGAGGCAGCAGGGGTTTAGGGAGTGTTCAGGAAAGACTAGTACCTCTGGTGTGATGACTGCTGAACCCTTTCCAGTGCTGCTTTCCATCTTTGGTGTCCATCTGTTCCACCTAACTCTCACCTGTGACTCCAAGAAGCTGTAGCAAGTACAGTGACCACACCCTGGTAAATCATTTCAGCAGATGGGCTAAACTATTGAGGGTAACCAAGGAGTCTCAAACCCACTGTGAGTTAGTGGGGGTATCTACCTCAAGCACGTGAAGATTTCCCCTGGTATAATGGGTGGATGAGAACAAGCTATTCCAAATGTCATGAAGGCAACTGAAGCAGGCACCATGGAGTGCTGAGAGCTTGGTTAGACTGTCTTGAGTCATTACCAGTCGTCTTGATTCTGTCCTGCCACTGGACTGTGATGACTCTGGAGTTGAGAGGGAAACTGAGGACTGCATGCATTTCTGCCTTTACTCAAATCCAGTTTACACATGAGTCAAAAGACATCATTCAACACTCCTCCTCCTGCCCCTCGCCAAAAAATAAAATAAAATAAAATGATGCAGCAAGACAACATAATGCTATAGCGGGGAAATGGACTTTTCTCTATTTCATTAAATACTTTGCTGATCAAAAAGACCAGGGCTATGTAGAAACTTTGATGTTCAAGCCCAGGAGTCAGGAGAAACATAAAAAGGTAAATAAACATGAATGAACAAAGATAAGGGACTAAATAAGGATAAATGGCTTAATTCAGATGTGGGAAAGGATACATGTTTGAACACTATCATCATCAGAGGTCTTAGAGGGAGTCTAGTTAAACAGAAGGCCTGGAAGTCTTGATCTGAAAAGAAGAATGGAAAAGGAGGGAAGAAAGAATCCACTTGATAGGGAGGGAAGAGAAGGTTAGGGGAAATCATCTCACATAATCTAGGTATACAAGTTGATATCTAGTTTAACGAGGATGAGGGTTGGGGGAGGAGTGACTGACTTGAGTCTCACTCATCTGAATTAGTCAAAGGAGGGAGAAAAACACATACAAAGTTAGCTATGAAAATAAATTTCATTCAATAGAGAAATAGGAAGGAAAGGGGGGAAGGGAAAGGGGAAAATTATAGGGAAAGTAGGTTAAGGAAAAAACTAGTCCTAAGCAAAAACAAACCCTAAGAATGTATGAGATATTTGTAACTCTTTTTTGAGGTGGCAAAGTATGGGAATCTGAGAGGGTGTCATAAATTGGGAAAATAAGTTAGGGTATTTAAATGTTATGGAATGCTATTGTGATGTTAGAAACGAAGGGAGTGGTTCCACAGAAACCTAGGAAGACATATATGAACTGATGCCAAATTAAATGAACAGAACTGGGAGAAAAATTTTTCAAATTAATTTATTTTTAACATTCATTTTTTAAAATTTTGAGTTCCAAATTCTCTCTTTTCCTGTTCCTCCCCCACCCCCTGAGAAGAAATAATATGATCCCTATTATACTTATGAAGTCATGCAAAACATATTTCTATATTAATCATGTTGCAAAAAAAGTAAGAAAAATAAAGTGGAAAAAGCATGCTTCAATCTGCATTCAAAGTTCATCATCAATTTTAGAATACTCTCTACAAAGACAACAATATGATAGAGTTAAACAACTTTGAAAGAATCAGAAACTCTGGTCAGTGTAATCACCAATCATGAATACAGAGGACTAATGATGAAACATACTGCCCACCTCCTGATACAGAGGTGAAGGACTCAAAATGAGAAATATTATTTTGACATGATCAGTGCAGAAACTTATTTTGCTTGACTATACCTGTTTTTAATAAGTGGATTTTCTTCCTCATATTCTCAATAAGGGGAGTGGTGTTGGGTGGGAGGGAGAGAAGGCAAACTTTTGCACATTTTTACACACACATAAATATATATGCATATATATACTTACATATTCTTATACACACATAAATACATGCATACATATGCATATTTTATATACATAAACATAAATGCATATATACATACATATTTTTACACACACTCAAATTTATATATGCACATATACATATATATTTGTATTGTCAAGGCAATATTCACAGTACTGGTGTGAGTGAATATGCTGGTGTAGTTCTCAATCACAAAATGTAACAGACTCTCCATATAGAAGGCAGAAGAAAAACATTTATTCAGACACTAGAAAGCCAAATCCCCAAACCAGAAAACCCAATCCATCATAGTGATCAAGAAGTCAATGTAGGTTATCATGGAAGGGGCGAAGCCATTCTCAAGCCTCCTGCCTCCTGCTGGGACCTTCCCACAAACAAACACTCAGGAGCCTAAACTGTGCCTGCCTACCTGTGTCCTTCCCAGCCCTGACCAGCCTGATCAGCTTCCTCCCAGCTCTGCTCCCCATTTCCTGCTCCACCAACTCAGCAAGCTCTTCCTATCACATGTGACTTAGGCTTCCATGTGATTTAAGCAGGTCACATGGGTCTGTTAATGAATGGGAAAGATTTTCCCATTTAAATTACCATTACAATATTTTTACACAACATAAATATATATGCACATATATACATACATATTTTACACACACAAATATATATACTTAAAAAAACTACAAACAAAAAGAAAGACAGTCCCTCTCCTCAAGAAGTTTACATCCTAGTTGGGCAAGACAATACACAAAAAGGGGATAAAAAAAAGTAGGTGGGGGTAGTGTGGGAATGGAGGTGCTCAAGTAGGGGTATGGTTTTGAAGTAGGGAAATCAATAACAGAGGTATGGAGGAGAATGAAGGCTGGCTAGCCTTGGCCCCTCTACAAAAGGAGGCCCCAGGGAGAAACTCACCAAGGGGAAGACAGTCCTTCCCCCAGAAGTGTGAATACTTGGATCCCTATCATTTGAATGATCATAGAATAGTAGAAATGGAAGGAACTTGAAATATCATTGGCCCAACCTTCCCATTTTAAAGATGAGGAAACTGAGGTTCAGAGAAGTTGAATGACTCCCTCCAAGTCATACAACTATTATGTAGCAGATCCAGGATTCAAACTCAGATCTATTGACTCCAAATTCAGGAATCTTTCTGTGACACCAATCAACACTTCCTGGTTGGGGAGGCTAGTTGATGGAAGAGGATGGGCTAAAGAAGTCCAAAGGGTGAAAGGAAAATAATTTTATTATTTTATATAAATTTATATTTTATTATATCATATTAATTACATTATATTAATATATATGTATGTGGATACTTATATAAATTTATATTATATATGTATACATACATATATATGTTTGTGTGTGTGTATGTGTATACTACCTCTGACTTAGACCAGGCAGGGACTTGGAAATATCTGTGGAATAGGCATTGACCATGGAGCTCCCTGACCAACTGTCCCTTCACACTCCTCGGAAATGCCTTGTCTCTATAACTTGTCTCCATAGCTGGTCCTTTTTGCCCAGAGGCATGTTAGAAGCCTCCTTTCCTCCTCCCACTTCCCTATGGTATTTACCACTGGCCTAGCTCAACCTAGCCTCTGATGGAGGGACTAACTGGACAGCATCTCTCATAGTAGCAATCAGTGCCCTCTGGCAATGGAAGAGTGTTGTGTTTGGATAGAGTTCCCTCTTGAGTAGAAGGAAGCTTTATCCCACCCCTTACCTCCTGCCAGGACAACAGCCAACAAAGACTAATGACTTGTTGGAGTCATTCCCTGGGCCCCTGGAGCTTTTAATAGTCCTTAGGTCTTAGAATAATACTTTTTTTGGTGACAACAAAAAGAGGAAGTGCTTTCAGGAACCAACTCAGAATAATATTAATAACAATAACTCATATTTCTATTGGGGTTTAAGGTTTAAAAAGAGCTTTTCTCGTGACAACTTGGTGAGGTAGATACCAGAGTTATTGCTATTTTTACAGATAAGGAAATTGAGTTTTCAAGGGACAAGAGTGAATGGAGACGTCTATTGTGTATATATATATATATATATATATATATATATATATATATATATATATACACACACACAGTGACAAAAGTGTTGGATTTGGGGTTAGAGGACTAGAGTTAAATTCTTAATTGTTCTTTGCTTACAGAAATCTGTGTTATTTTTGCCTCACTTTTAAAACTTGTAAAGGAAGATGTCATTAATTTTAAAAACTAAGTTTAGCTAAGTTAATTATCTTAATTTGCTTGATGAAGTAAAAAAAAATGTTCTTTATGGTTTAGCACTCAATAAATATTTGCTCTAAAATAGATAAGAAACTAAATAAAAATCCCCTGGGTGCAGAGTCTAATGAAATTTGTTGCTCTGTGCACGCACTTTAAGTCTGTGACCTTAGACAAGTCATTTTTTCCTGGGCTTTAGCTGCCTGATTTGTAAAATTGGAGGAGTTGGGCTACATGGTTTCCTAAAGTCTCTTCCATCTTTAAATTATTTGATCATATGCCCAACGTCACACAACCGGTCAATGTCTCTGAAGGGACATTGTCAAGCACAGAGTGGAGCATTGCCTTCACTTCACCTTTTGGTGAGAGGGTCCTCTACTTTGGGGATGGCCCAACCTGGCCATGCTGCATTTCCCTCTTCTGCTTCTTGGTCTACCCTTCAACATTTGCCTCCTCCTTTATCTTCTTTCTTCCATTCCCCTCAGATGGCTTTCAGACATTGTCTTTCCCATTACATTCTAAGCTTCCTTGAGGACAGGAGTTAACTTTTTTTGCTTATATTTGTATCCCCAGAACTTAGCACAATACCTGGCCTATTAAAAAATATGTTTCATTTGTTACAATGGCTCCACTTTCCCCTCTATCCTGAATACCCTCCTCTGAACATACTGTAATGTGTCAAGGTCCTTCTTAAAATGTAGACATGGCACTCACATTTACATTCCAGGAGAAAATACAGACAATGTTTCAGGATTTTCAGCTGATAAGGGTACTTGGGGTGATATTACCTCATGGGGCCATTGGCCCCCATCCAACCTGGCTTTATTTAGGTCAGTTCCAGAGGTATATGGGCCTATTGGAGGGGGGAGGGGCTTCACATCCCTGCCCTTAGAGAGTCCCTATACGCCTGAGGGGAGAGGCCCTTGATTACAAGTCATATGAAATATAGTTGCCCAATCTCCCTGTCACGGGATGTTATTTTGGATGCTTTCTTCGAGGCACAGACAATCCTGGCCAAATATTCAGGAAACTCTGACATTCCTGACTATTATCCCTTTCCCTTCCCGAATGCCAAGCTTTGCTCCCTTGTCCCAAGGCACAATTGGTAAGATAACAGGATGAAGGAATAAAAATACTCTAGCTTTATTTACATAACCACACCCCAGGGCCTCTCCAGATAAACTATTAAAAATAAAGATTGAAGTACCAGGATTCAGGGAAAAGAGCCTGGGATGGTGCCTGTGATTCTATGGCTTTTTGTTTGATTAATTCCTAGCCAGTCCAACCCATATCTTCCCCCATTCTAGATGTTAATATTTCCTCATGTCTTCTCAGTAGGGAAGTCCTTCTCCACGCTTTAGTTTGGTCCCATAGGCCTCCTTCTTGGTTCTCAAAACTCTTACAATTCTTCTTGTCATTGCTTCCCTACAGGTCTGCCCCATTTAACCATCACAAGCACAATGGACTTGTTTTCTATACCATCAGGAAGCCCATTTCTGATTTTCCAGCTCTTTCCCTTTAGAATATAAGCTCTTTATATATTTTTTTGTCTTTATATTTCCCAGCATGCAGCACAGTTTCTGGTAAGTGGTAAGTGCTTGATAGATACACAGGAATTGTTTCTATTTCTCAGGTCATGTGGGGAGAACTCCTGCCTCCTCCATGAAGCCAACACCTACTTCTCCATCCTGTGAAGAACTTCCCTTTATTTGACTTCCCATGGCAATGACAGGAAGTCCTGTAAATTTACAGTTTCAACATTTATGTTTTCCAGAGTCTAAATTTCTAAGGCACAAGGGACTGCCAGCACATAGGATTTTCCATTTCAAACTTGTCAAAGATCCCCCACTCTATCTGTGGGCTTCTTACACTACAAATCCCAAAAGGGAAGGTCCCATAATCTTACTCATAATGTGGCCTTGGTTATTTCATATCAGAGATGGAGATATCTTAAACTAGTGGTGTCAGTCTTAAGTAGAACTAGATCCCAGTGGGCTACATATTAACTTAGAAAGCTAAATATTAGAAGGAGAAAATGACAAATATTGGAGGGGATGTGGAAAAGTTGTAACACTAAGTCACTATTTATGGAACCATGAATTGATCCAACCATTTTGGAGAGCAATCTGGAATTATGCCCCCCCCCAAAGTTATAAAACTGTGTATACCTTTTGATCTAGTAAGTAACAGCACTACTAAGTCTATTTCCCAAGATGATTGGGGGGAAAAGGAAAAAAAAAAACCCTATATATTCTCAAATATTTATAGCAGTTCTCTTTGTGGTGGTAAAAAACTGGAAATTGAGAGGATGCCCTCAATTGGGGAATGGCTAAACAAACTGCAGTATATGGTTGTGATGGAACTACCATTGTTCTATAGTTAATGATGAGCAATTTGGTTTTAGAAAAATATGAGAAGACTTGCATGAAATAATGAAGAATGAAATGGGCAGAAGCAAGAGAACACTGTATACAGTAATAGCAATACTGTTTGAAGAATAGCTGTGAATAATTAAGCTATTCTGAGTATTATAAATACTCAAATTAACTGCAAAGGACCCATGAAGGAATATGTTATCCAACTCCAGAAAAAGAACTGATGAATAGTAGTATGCATAGCATGGTTTTACATAAGTTTGTACATATGCTTATATATATATGTGTGTGTGTGTGTGTGTGTGTGTATGTGTATAGGTGTATGTATATGTGTGTATGTACGTGTAATATGTGTGTGTTGTGTGTGTGTGTGTTTGTGTGTGTGAAATAATGGCCTTCTCTAGTGTGAAGTGGGGGGAGGGAAGGAGACCATTCAAAACTTAAAATGTAATAAAAAAAATTAAAAAAGAAAGCCAAATATTATCTTCATCATGTTGTATTTTATTTTGTTAAACATTTCCTAATTATATTTTAATAGTTTTAGCTGCACTCTTAATCTCATGTGGCCTTCTGACCCTGAGTTTCATGCCTTTCCAAAAGGCAACACTTTAAAGACAAAGTGGTTCTTAGAGATTTATCTAGTCCTACTCTCCCATTTTACAGATGTGAAAATTGAGTCTCAACAAAGATAAATGACTTGCCCAATGTCACAGATTCCTAAATATTTTGCTGCTTCCAACCTCTCTCCCTTTAATTCATTTTCACAGAATGCCAGTTATTTTCCTAATTCACAACTCTGATCATATTACACACACCATCCCTCCCACCCAAGAAACTTCTATGGGGGGGAGATAGAAGCCGGGAAGGAGGGGGAAAGTGTATTTAAGCATTGTAAATGCTTAAAAAAAACTGGTTGAATTCCATTGAATAAAGTCCAGACTCCTCAGCCATATATTTCAGGACCCTCACAACCTGATGTTACCCTACCTTTCCAGCCTCAGTTTCTTCTCCTACCCTTCTGTGTTCACCATATACTTCCGCACTGGGCCACTCATGATGATCTGGTAAACATGCCTTTCTCCTTCCTCCCTCTGGGCTTTGGCCTGAACTGTTCCCCATGTTTGGAACATCCTAATTCTCTGCCTGTTGAACTCTCTGCCCATTCCTCAATATTCGACTCTTGTATTATTCCTTCCCTAAAGCCTTCCTTGAAGGAGCCCAGGATTCTCAGAATCACTGATTGCCCATACAGTAGATAACCTTGCATCTCTGTGTCTATCCCTCGACTGTGACCTTGGAGTTAAGTGTGTCCATATCCTAGCTTCTTATGAGATTGTGAACTGCCCCACTACCTCTGCCTCCTAGAATCCTTAGTGGTTTAACTCAGCTGTCACTTCCTACCTAATTCGGATTCTCCTATTAGAGGTTGCTGGTCCCTCAAATAATTTAATATTGGAGGATCAAGGATTCTTCCACATTGTCTCCCATGGCTTAGCACAGCTCCTTGAACAATGCAGGGGCTTAATTAGTGTTTGTTGATTTGAATTGAATCTACAAATATCAGGGACAGTGTCTCGATTGGTTCTGTTACCTTTTTATAGATGAGGGAAGCAAGATCCAAAGTCACTTGTACCAGATCTGGTACTCAAACCCAGGACTCCTCACTCTAGAATAATTTCCCCTCCTCTAGAAAACTCCTCAGCACTGCTCCTGAAAAGGTGGTGTCCCTTCTCATCTACTTTGACCTGAAGAATAGTGTGTTCATCCTTCATTGCAGAAGACCATGCCATCAGAGAAATGATGACATGACTTGCACTTGACTTTGTTTTGAGTGATGGAGGGCTGTGCAGGTCACCAGCCTCACTTCTCCAGAGCCATCTGAATCCAGTGACCAGATATTAATCAGGATGACTGGAGATGAGCCAGGATGAGGCAGTTGGGGTTAAGTGACTTGCCCAAGGTCACACAGCTAGTGAGTGTCAAGTGCCTGAGGTGAGATTTGAACTCAGGTCCTCCTGACTCCTGCACTGGTGCTCTATCCACTGCACCACCTAGGTACCCTGACCTGAAGCATAGAAACTCAATGGACTGTTATTGAAAGAGTTGAGAGAGAGTTAAAGAGCACAAATCTAGAATTATGCAAATGGATGGAATCCTGTCCCCTGGCACCCAGGCAAGGCTCTGGGAAATTAGAATCTACCTGGTAAAAGTCTGTGCCCTAGGCAGCCCAGTCCTGCTCCCATTGCCCTATTATAGGGTGGGATTGAGCCAAGGGATTAGGAGGGGCTGGGAAAAAGAGGTTTGGAACCTCTGGGACAGCCTCTTTGGTATACAAAGTCTCAGATTCTGGGGAAATGTGGACTTTCAAAATTCATTCCCAGGAAATGTCCAAGGAAACCTGGCAGTCTTTCTCTCCTGGGGTCAGGTAAACAACCAGACAAAAGCACCAGATTCTCTCTTTAAGAGAGTCCCTGGGCCCCTAGCTACCCCTTGCCCCCAGAAGCTCAAGGACATTCCATGGAAAGCAAAGAAAGCCACAGGTTTCCCCCTTTTGCTGGCAGGATTAGATGGGGAAATGCCCACAGAGGCTGAGTGAATTTCTATATGTAATGTAGGACACCAGTGGCAGAACTGGGTAGAGTGCCCAGACCTCTTGCTGGCCAGTTTACCAGGTTACCCTAGCTTTCTCAAACTGAGTCCCTTGGCCTGCCTCACCAACTACCAGAAGGTTTCCTGGATATGTCCCAAGACTAGATTTTGAAAACCCCCATTTTCCCAGAATCTTTGAATACCAAAGAGACTGTACTAGAACTCCAGAGCCAGGCTTCCCACAGCCACTCACTAAATTCTTGGCCCAATTCTATTATTCAACAAGGAATTGGGAGCAGGCCTAGGCCTGTCTGGAGGTCACATACACTGAGCAGGCAGAAAATTGCTTTATAAACGATAAAGTCAACATGAAAGAAATGTAGTAGAATTCTTTTTTCTATTTCTATTGAACCCTAAGCCTCTCCAAGGAGAGATAAGGATATGGCCTTGAGGGTAGGGTTAGAACTAAAAACTTGGCAATGTTTTGTCTAACGTGGTCCTGATTCAGAAAAGACTCAACAGATTAGGCCAAGTGAAATGTAATAAGATGAAATAGAATAAAGATAAATGTAAAGTTCTACACTTCAGTTTATGTAAGAGAGACCTGCAGTCATTCCTCAAATGATAAATGGTCAAAAGATATGAACAGGCAGTTTTCAGAGGAAGAAATTAAAGGTATTTATAGTCATATGAAAAAATGCTCTAAACCACTATTGATTAGAGATGCAAATCAAAACAACTCTGAGGTACTGATGGGGAGCTTGGTTGCATGTACTTGGGCCCCAATTCTAAAATCACATTTCTCTTTAAAAATCACATTTCTCCCTAGCCTCAAAATACTATCTCAGGCAGTTCCTCCTCAGCCCAAGGACACAGCCTGCCCTCGCAACAACTGTTATCTCCTTTCCTGTTATGGTAGCCAGATGCACCTATAGAAATCATTAGGCTTAGCCAGCTGTATACTGGCATAATGGGCTGTGTACTGGGTCATAACGACATTTGCTACTCACTGACCAATCATATGTATCGTAGACTTGGACATACCTATGCTCCCTTACATTAATGTTGTCTGACAAGACATTGATGAGAAGCCTGGTTTTTCTGAGCCAGCTCTGACCATTGGTTGACTTAGTGATGTTTCAGGCCTAAAACCACACCTCCAGGTAGGCTCCTCGCCAGCCCCTCCCCCCCACTCTCCCCCTCCCACCAAGACCCCATTGTACTATTTCCCTATGAATTTTGGGTAAAATATCTGTGCAGTAGATAATAAAAGTGCATGTTCCTTTAAGAACTGACCGCTCCTTAACCACTCCCTAATCCCACCCCAAAACACCTATTTAGCATATTATGCCCAAGTGATACTAAAGAATATCCTATATAAACTTTCCCTGTACCCCTTTAAGGTTCCAGGTTCCCTAAGAACTCTTTTCCGCTGAAAAGCACAATAAATCTTTACCTTGACTTCAACAGTGCTTGAGTTCGTGAATTCTTCTCCAGATGACCTGCTGCTAGTACCCTGATTTTTGTGGGGGTTTCACACCTCCTTTCCAGCCCTCATCAGTACCACATCACACATCAGATTGGCTAACATGACAAAACAGGAAAATGATAAATGTTGGAGAAGATATGGGAGAGTTGGAACACTAAGTCATTGCTGGTGGAGCTGTGAGGTGATCCAACCACTCTGGAGAGCAATTTGGAACTATGCTCAAAGGGCTACAAAAATGTGCATACCCTTTGACCCAGCAATATTGCTTCTAGGACTGTATCCCAGAGAGAACATAAAAATGGGAAAGAGTCCCAAGTGTACAAATATATTTATAGTAGCTCTCTTTGTGGTGGCCAAAAACTGGAAATCAAGGAGATGCCCATCAATTGGGGAAGGGCTGAACAAGTTATGGTATATGAATGTAATGGAATACTATTGTGCTATAAGAAATGATGGGGGCGGAGCCAAGATGGCGGAGTAGAAGGACGCATGTTTACAAGCTCTGAAACCAAAGCCCATATAATTAATGTAAAAAGAGACCCCCATAACTTCTGGGTCAATACAAGGTGTGCAGAAACGGAGTGGAAGAGATTTCCGTGCCAGAGAGCCCTGAAGAGCCATCCCCGGGGTCCGTTGCACCCCAGAAAGCAGACCCCACCCCAACGCTGCCCTGGCCGCGGCCCCAGAGAAGCTGACCCGAGCAGGCTTCAGGGACGGAAGCTCCGGCAGCCGGGAAAGTCCCTCCGCCCACAGAAGCTACAGGTCAGTGAGAAAGAAGGCTGGGCTAGAGGAGGGGAGCGGAGCATCTCCAAGACTCGGGCCCCTTCGGGAGGAAGCGGCGGCGGCAGAGATGGGGGCAGGAAGTGGCGGAGGCAGAGGGGTGGGCAGCGGCTGAGGCGGCAGCGGCCCGGGACTCAGGAATCCCCCAGCAGCAGGCAGGATCTTCATTACAGAAGGTTTCTGCATAAAACCTGATGGAGCTGAGCCTGGGAGACGGCCCTGCCTCCACCCCGCTCTATTACTGAAGGCCTCTGCATAAAGCCCCTGAAGGAACTGAGCCTGGGAGGCGGGCCCCCCACCCCGCCCCCACCCGCTCCATTCCTGAAAATCTCTGCATAAAGCCCCTGAGGGAACTGAGCTTGGGAGGCAGCCCTGCCTCCACCCCAGCGCCAGAACTAAAGCGTACTGCGGAAAGCACATTTGAATCTCAGAGGCCAAGCACTAGCTGGGCGGATCCAGGCGGGGATGGAAAGGAATCTCAGAAGTCAAGTAACTGGCTGGGAAAATGCCTAGAAAAGGGAAGAAAAATAAGACTTTAGAGAGTTTTTTCCAACAAATGCAAATGATCCCGACCTTCGGATCTGATGACGAGGACGTATTCCTGCCATCAGGGAAAGATGTGGAGGGTGGGGCCTCAGTACCCCAGACACCCCAGGGGGGTGGTGGGTGGGCTCAGGCCTTGGAAGAGCTCAGAAAGGATTTTGAAAAGCAAGTTAGACAGGTGGAGGAAAAACTGGGAAGAGAAATGACACAGATGCAAGAAAAGTATGAAAAACGGGTCAATACCTTGGTAAAGGAGACCCAAAAAAATGCTGAGGAAATTAACACCTTGAAAAATAGACTCACTCAATTGGCAAAAGAGGTTCAAAAAGCCAATGAGGAGAAGAATGCTTTCAAAAGCAGAATCAGCCAAATGGAAAAAGAGGCTCAAAAGCTCACTGAATTTAATAGTTCTCTCAAAATTAGAATGGAACATATGGAGTCTAATGACTTTACGAGAAACCAAGAAATCACCAAACAAAACCAAAAGAACGAAAAAATGGAAGAGAATGTGAAATATCTCATGGGAAAAACAACTGACCTGGAAAATAGATCCAGGAGAGACAATTTAAAAATTATGGGACTACCTGAAAGTCATGATCAAAAAAAGAGCCTAGACATCATCTTCCATGAAATTATCAAGGAAAACTGCCCTGAGATTCTAGAACCAGAGGGCAAAATAAGTATTGAAAGAATCCATCGATCACCACCTGAAAGAGATCCAAAAAGAGAAACTCCTAGGAACATTGTGGCCAAATTCCAGTACTCCCAGCTCAAGGAAAAAATCTTGCAAGCAGCTAGAAAGAAACAATTCCAGTACTGTGGAAATACAATCAGGATAACCCAAGATCTAGCAGCTTCTACATTAAGGGATGGAAGGGCATGGAATAGGATATTCCAGAAGTCAAAGGAACTAGGACTCAAACCAAGAATCACCTACCCAGCTAAACTGAGTATAATACTTCAAGGGAAAATATGGTCTTTCAATGAAACAGAGGACTTTCAATCATTCTTAATGAAAAGACCAGAGCTGAAAAGAAAATTTGACTTTCAAACACAAGAATGAGAGGAAGCATGCAAAAGTAAACAGCAAAGAGAAGTCTTAAGGGACTTAACAGAAGTGAACTCTTTACACTCATAGAGGGAAAGACAATATTTCTAACTCTTAAAACTTTTCAGTATCTGGGTAGTTGGTGGGACCACACATACACATGTACACGCATGCACACACATACACACATGCACACACATACAGAGATAGAGAGCACAGGTTGAACTGAATAGGATGGGACCATACCTTAAAAGAAATTAAGGTAAATGGTGAGAGACAAATGTAGTGGGAGGAAAGAGGGGGAAATGGAAGGGGGTAACTATATGTCATTTAAGAGGCAGGTAGGAGTTTTTTTTTGTGGAGGGCTGAGAAAAAAAAAAACCAAAAAAAACCAAGAAGTTTACCCTCATCACATTTGACTAAACGAAGGAGTGAAATGCACACTCATTTTCGTATGAAAACCTATCTTACAGTATAAGAAAGTGGGGGAGGAGATATTGCAAGGGGGGGGATGATGGAAGGGAGGGCAAAGGGAGGAGGGAGCAATTTGAAGTCAACACTTGGGGAGGGACAGGATCAAAAGACAGAAGAGAAACAATGAGGGGCAGGTTAGGAGGGATGGTAATTCAGTTAGTCTTACACAATACGACTATCAGGGAGGTCATTTGCAAAACTACACAGATATGGCCTATATTGAATTGCCTGCCATCCCAAAGGGAATGGGTGGGGAGAATTTAGAACTCAAAGTTTTAGGAACAACTGTTTAGTATTGTTGTTGCAACTAGGAAAGAAGACATACAGTTAAGGAGGAATAGAAAGTCATCTGGCCCTACAGGAGAAAAGAGAAGATGGAGACAAGAGAAGGGAGGGATGACAGAAGAGAGGGCAGATTGGAGATAGGGAAAATTAGATTGCTTGGGGTATTGGGGTGGGGGGAGGGGATAAAAGGGGAGAAAATTTGGAACCCAAAAATTTGTGAAAATGAATGTAAAAAGTTAAATAAATAAATAAATTAAAAAAAAAAAAAGAAATGGTGAACAGGGAGCCTTCAGAAAAATCTGGAAAGACCTATATAAACTGACGCTGAGTGAAATGAGCAAAACCAGGAGAACATTATACATAGTAACAGCCAGTGTGTGAGGACTATTTCTGGTAGACTTAGCCCTTTACAGCCATGCGAGGATGTAAAACATTCCCAAAGAACTCATGATACAACATGCCATCCACATCCAGAGAAAAAACTATGGAATCAGAACCCAGAATGAAGCATCCTATTTTCTCTTGTGTTATGTTTTGTTTTGTTTTTTTCTCATGGTTTCTCCTATTTGTTTTAATTCTTCCATGCAACATGGTTAATGTGAAAATGTGTTTAATAAGAATGTATGTGGCCTCCTCACAGCCTCTGAAAACTGCCTGTTCATATATCCTTTGACCATTTATCATTTGAGGAATGACTGCAGGTCTCCCTGTTCATCATTTCTTATAGCACAATAGTATTCCATTACATTCATATACCACAGCCCTTCCCCAATTGATGGGCATCTCCTTGATTTCCAGTTTTTGGCCACCACAAAGAGAGCTACTATAAATATATTTGTACACTTGGGACCCTTTCCCATTTTTATGACCTCTCTGGGATACAGTCCTAGAAGCAATATTGCTGGGTCAAAGGGTATTCATTTCCCAGCATGGAGGCCCAGGAACCCTAGTGGAGAAGAAGCTCCCACCGCTGTGGCCCTTTCCCTCTGACCCGCTGGTGCTCACCTGTCCATGTGTGGGGAGAGGGAACTGATCCACCCTCGCAGCCAAGATGCCCAAGAGGAAGGTCAACTCTGCAGAAGGGGAAGTAAGAGAGGAGCCCAAGAGAAGGTTGGCTAGATTGTCAGCTAAACCAGTCCTTGCAAAGGTTGAACCTAAACCTGAAAAGACAGCTGGAAAGAATAAATCTGAGGACAAAAAAGTTCACACAAAAGGAAAAAAAGGAGCAAAAGGAAAACAAGCAGAAGTTACTAACCAAGAAAGGAATAAAGATGACTTGCCTGCAGAAAATGGAGAAACTAAAAATGAAGAGGTTCCCATCTCTGATTCAGCAGGAGAGAAAGAAAACAAATCTGAATAACATCTTATACCAAGTGTTTTAACAATTGTCCCTGTTACCTCCCTTCTTGTACAATCCAGAGGAATATTTTTATCAACTCTTTTGTAAATGCTAGTTTTTTATTAGCTCTAGAAACACATTTTTAAGAAGGAGGCAATCCCACCTCATCACATTAATTTTTTAAAACATTTAGATAAATGTAAGCCAATCTGAAGTGGCTTTATTTAGATTCCTGTTTAAAGAGGTGAAATCATGTGCTGGTTTTCGGTTTGGTTTGTTGTTTGCTTTACTACAACCAGAAATTAGTAGAATGTGGACTAGTATGGTTTTGTGCGTCTTGTGCATAGACTTAACATTCCATAAGCAGTTTTGACATATTAAATGAAGCATTGATAGCAATTTGGAGTTGTGACCATGAATTTTAAAGCTTTTATTTTAATCTGTATCCATCTTGTCTTTCGGTACAATTGTTTCCTAAATAAAACTGCTCTCTGGTGGTGGATCTCCCTTTCAAAACTGTGTAATATCTATGACATTGTCATCTTTGGTAGTGGTGGTACATTTTTTTTCCAGTAACTTCATTAATGTGCTTTAAAAGACTGGAAAATCTCTATAATGAGTATAGTTTTATCAAATACAGAATTAGTGGAACTTTGCTTTGGTAAAGACCAAATACCTTATCCATATTCAGGATATTGGTATTTGATACCCTCTTTTTAGAGAGAGTTGTCTCCAAACTTAAAGTAAGAAAGTCACTGGAATAACAGTTCAGAAAAGGATTGTAACTACATAATTTTTAGGCTTTTCTAGCATTTTTTAAATGTACAATTTATTCATAGTGTCTATGTACTGATTACCAAATGAACTAGTAAAATCTTGATTATAAAAGAAAAAAAAGAATGTATGTGTAGAACCCAAATAAGATTGCATGCTGTCTCGGGGAGGGAGGGGAAAGGAAGGAGGAGAAAATTTAAGACTTATGGAAGTGATTGTTAAAAATTGAAAACAAATTAATTAAATAGATTTTTTAAAAAAGAGAGAGAGGCCTGCCTACAGGTCAGCTCTATCCACTGGACCCTGCTAGTTCCTGTATGCCCAGATAGATGGCTTTGTTGGGAAGTGGGATTGCTCCATCTGGCCTGAAACACAAGCCTGAAATCCATTTGGAGGCACCTTCACTTACCAAACTGATCCCCTAGGATGAGAAGATGGTGGGCAAACCTTCTGTGACTAGCCAGCCCACTGAGTTCAGCTGGAGTGTGTGTGTATAGGGTGTGGGAGGTAAGGAATGGTGATAGTAGTGTAGAGGGGAAGGTGGGGCTGCTTATCTCTCTCAGTTCCTTTTTCACCCTGACCAGAATGGAGGAATCAGGAGAGTCCCAGGAAAGGAGAGGCCAGGGCAGGCAGAAAAAAACAATGAATTTCAAAGATGATACTTAAGTTTCTCCCAACCCTTCCTACTTTCATTTTGCAAGCAAGCAAATGGAGGCCGAGAAAGGAAAGAGAATTGTCCCAAGGTCACATAGAGAGTTAGTAGGGGTATAGATCTAGGTAGTCCAAGTAGTTCAACCCCCACATTTCATAGATGAGGAAATTAAAAACCAAATGACTTGTCCAGGGTCACAAAATAATTGTCAGAAGTGGGATTTGAACTCAGGTCCTCTGACTCCCACAATCAGAGTTGCTTCTATTATATCATTCTGCCTCTCATTTCCCCTCCTCTAATTCAGACTTTAAGGTTCTGATTCCCAGTGAATTTGCCATTCCACCACTATCTTTGGACCATTATTGCCTGATTTTGACAGTTCAACAATTACTTATATTGTATTCAGTTCTGTTTTCTATCCCTTCTGAATGAGTCTTATCTTCCACCTGAAGAATATGAGATCCCCAAGGGCAAAACCTAAATATGATTTTTTTCCTTTCTCTCCGAAATGTGACAGAACACAAGGCTAGATACACTGTAGGTTTAACTTTTTAAAAAAGTATTCCTTATTCATTCATTCAATAAAAATGGCAGGTAGGACAGTGGTAATGGAGACAGTGATAAGAGACCTCAAGGGACTCCTACTCTAGCTGGAGCATCAAATAGGGACATAGCTAATTGTAATAAAAGAAACATCAGAGTGAGGTGGTGGTGGTGGTGAATGAGACAAAAACCCTTTAAACTAACAGGGATTTATAGAGCAGCTTCCTAAAGCTAGAAGAGATGATGCCTGAGATGGACCTTTAATGATGCCCCATGTGGGATAACTAGCAAAGTCTGTTGAAATGGTCCTCAACCTCTCTTTTTTGTCTTCTCTCCTCCAACTCTCCAAATATGCCTTCCCCCTACTGCCCATAGCTCCACTCTGCTCCCTTACCCAGGCTCTCTTGTCTTTTAGCTGAAATTACTCTTCACATAGTGAGTTCTCTCCAGTGAGACCCTGCCTGAACTTTCCTGCTGCGGGTCCAAATAAATGATAACTGAATGCCAAAAGAAACATGAATTATAAATAACATGGCTGTTTATCCCTTGGAAAGATGAGGATCATGCTGAGAAAAATGAGTCCTAGGCTGATAATACTGAAGTGAAAAGGAACATTCAAAAAATTCCAGGCACTTTGGCAGGTTTAGTGGAGCAACTGTTTGATCTTTGGAATTAGTAACAATTTCTTCTCTACTGATTTATAGAATCACTGGATTTGAGGGTTGGGAAGGATTTCAGCAGTCATGTAGTGAGTGACCCACAAACCAAAGGGATTCTCACTATAACATACCAGGGGTTACCAGGCTGTGCTTGAAGACCCCTAATGAGAGGAATCCCACCACTTCTTGAGGCAGCTCATTCTACTTTTGAACAGCTCCAATTGTTAAAATGTCCTTCCTAACATCAAGCCTAAATTAGTCTCTTTGCAACTTATTGTGCCTGGAGCCAAGGAGGATGAGTCTAATCCCTGACAATTCTTCATATACTTGGAGATAGTTATCATGCCTCTTTCCCACACCCACTTCTCTTTTTCAAGTTAAACTAGAAGACCTGAGTTCAAATCCAGCCTCAGACACTTACTAACTGTGTGACCCTGGGTAAGTCACTTAACCTCTGTTTGCCTCAATTTCTTCAACTTTAAAATGGATATAATGATAACGCCTATCTTTCAGGGTTGTTGTGAGGACCAAATGAGATAATATTTTAAAAAGGACTTAGCAGAGTGCCTGGCATATAACAGGTGATATATAAATGCATATTCCTTTCTCCCTTCTCCTAAACATCCCCAGTTCCATTAATCAGTCTTGATATAACATTAACTTAAAATCCATCATCATCTTGGCTGCCCTCTTCTATAGCTTATCAATGTCCTTCTTAAACTATAAGCCCAGAGCTGAACATAAGACTCCAGGTTAAGTCTGAGCAGGGCAGAGTGTAGTGGGACTCACTTTCCTCTTCCTAGAAGTCATGCCTCTTAATGTAGTACAAGATCACATTAACATTTATTGACACATGACAACTGCATCTTATTGCTGAGTTAGCTTATAATGCACTAAGATGCACAGATTCTTCCATACTCTCCTGTTCAATTAAATAAGCCCTTCCTCAGTGCCTACTTTGTGCCAGGCACTATACTTGGTGATGAATATTCAAAGACAAAAATGAAAACAATCCCTGTCCTTATATTATTCTGGAATGTTACATTCACCACAGTAATAGGATATTTTTTCCTTTCCTTCTTTTTTTTTTTTTTTTTGGTCCATAATTGTAATTTCATTAAGTAAAAGGAAGTCCTGGTGTGGCAACTGTCTCTATTGATGCATGCAGAGCAAAAACTTTTCTGAAATATGCAATTTTAGAGGATTGCCTGGAGTACAATGAGGTTAAGTGATTGGCCTGGGTCAGACAACTAGTATGTGCCAGAAGAGGCCTTGAAGCAAGGTCTGCTTGGCTCCACAAGTAGTACTCAAGCCACTTTGCCAGGTCTAAATTTAGTTTATACCAAAATAACAACATTGTACACAGCAAACAACTTTGAAAGACTTGGGGCTTCTGATCAACATAATGACCTACAGTAATTCCAGAGGACCTCCAAATGAAATATGTTACCAACCTCCTACTAGAGAAACAATGCTAGAGATGTGTGCTGGAGCTGGTTCTAATTTTCAGTGGGAACATTTACATCTTGGGAAGTGATAAATATTACAAGTCAGGACTTAATGCTTTTGTTTGTTGTCTAGATTTTTAAAAGTAATAGAACTTCTGGGTCATGTGAGCAACAATATGGAAGACTAGACATTTCATCTGATACCTATGACCTCTCAAACCTGTCCAAAACAGAAATTGATAAAGCAACTTCAGCTGTCTCAATGGTCTAGGACACCCACAAATCTAAAAGTATATTTAAAAAACATCACCTAAACTCCACAAGCTTACATTCCCTGACCCTAAGTTCACTCAACATCCCTCCCCCACATTTTATTCTACCAGCATCAGGGCTGCAATAGCAGTACCAAGAACCCAATACATGGATTGGGGGTTACAACAAAACCTAATCCTACACCCTGGTCCCTTCTACTCCTTTCCAGCATTGTAGAGAGCCATCGCCTGGCTCCAGCTATGAAAGTTTGTTGGGCAACCACCCAACCAGCACAGCAGGCTGTAATCCTTTAGGTACAAAAGCCTGCTTGGAATCACAAGGAAGATTGCTCTGATATTCTAGAACCAGAGGGTAAAATAAATATTGAAAGAATTCACTGATCACCTCCTGAAAGAAATCCAAAAAGAAAAACTCCTAGGAATATTGTAGCCAAATTCCAGAGTTCCCAGATCAAGGAAAAAATTTTGCAAGCAACTAGAAAGAAACAATTCAAGTATTGTGTAAATACAATCATGACAACACAAGATCTAGCAGCTTCTACAGTAAGGAATTGAAAGACTTGAAATATGATATTCCAGAAGTCAAAGGAATTAGAATTAAAACCAAGAATCACCTACCTAGCAAAACTGAGTATAATACTTCAGGGGGAAAAATGATTATTCAATGAAATAGAGGACTTTCAAGCATTCTTGATGAAAAGACCAGAACTGAACAGAAAATTTGACTTTCAAACACAAGAGTCAAGAGAAGCATGAAAAGGTAAACAAGAAAGAGAAATCATTAGGGACTAACTAAAGTTGAACTGTTTACATTCCTACATGGAAATATCATATTTGTAACTCTTGAAACTTTTCTCAGTATTTGTGTAATTGGAGGAGTTATACACACACACACACACACACACACACATACATAGAGGGCACAGGGTGAGTTGAGTAGGAAGGGATGATATCTAAAAAAATAAAATTAAGGGGTAAGAGAGGACTACACTGGGAGGAGAAAGGGAGAAATGGAATGGGACAAACTATCATAAAAGAGGCAAGAAAAAGCTTTTTCAGTGGAGGGGAAAAGAGGGGAGGTCAGAGAGAAAAAGTGAAGCTTACTCTCATCCCATTTGTCTTAAGGAGAGAATAATATGTACACTCAATTTGGTTTGAAAATCTGTCTTACACTACAGGAAAGTAGGGGAGAAGGGAATAAGTGGGGTAGGGGGGATGATAGATGAGAGGGCAAATGGGGAGAGGGAGTAATTAGAAGTAAACACTTTTGGGGAGGGTCAAGGTCAAAAGAGAGAATAGAATCAATGTAGGGCAGGATAGGATGGAGGGAAATACAGTTAGTTTCACACAACATGACTATTATGGAAATCTTTTGCAAAGCTACATATATATAGCCTATGTTGAATTGCTTGCCTTCTTAGTCAGAATGGGTAGGGAGGGAGAAAGGGAGAAAAGTTGGAACTCAAAGTTTTAGGAACAAATGTTGAGAATTGTTCTTGTATGCAACTGGAAAATAAGAAATACAGGTAATGGTGTATAAAAATCTATCTTGTCCTACAAGAAAGGAGAGAAGATGGGGATAAGGGAAGGGGGTGGTGTGGTAGAAGGGAGGGCAGATTGAGGGAAGGGGTAATCAGAATGAACGGTGTTTTGGGGTGGGAGGAGGGAGGGAGAAAATTTGGAACTCAAAATTTTGTGGAAATGAATGTTGAAAACTAAAAATAAATAAACATTTTTTAAAAAGATTAGAATGGAGCAGATGGAAGCTAATGACTTTATGAAACATCAAGAAATCATAAAATGAAACCAAAGGAATGAAAAAATAGACAATGTGAAATATCTCATTGGAAAAACAACTGACCTGGAAAATAGATCTAGGAGAGACAATTTAAAAATTATGGGACTATTTGAAAACCATGATCATAAAAAGATCATAGACATCATCTTTCATGAAATTATCAAGGAAAACTGCCCTGATATTCTAGAACCAGGGATAAAATAAATGTTGAACGAATGCACTGATATGTATAAAGCAAGTTGTATACAGCATAAATGGGAATTAATTAACAAGGAGAAGTCATGAGAATTAAGAGGTATTGGGAAAGGCTTCCTATAGAAGGTGGGATTTTAGTTGGGACTTAAGGAAGCCAAAAAGATCAGTAATTGGAGAGGAAGAAGGAGAGTATTCCAGGCATGGGGGACAGGCAAAAAAAAATACCTGAAGCCATGAGATTGACTGTTTTGTTCATGGAACAGACAGGAGATCAATGTCACTGAACTGGGGAGTATATGTTGGGGAGTAAGATGCAAAAAGACAGAAAACACAGGGGGCTGGATTATGAAGGGCTTTGAATGCCAAACAGAGCATTTTGCATTTGACCCTAGAAGCAATGGGGAGCTACTGGAGTTTATTGAGTATACCTCTCCCATCTGTGAATAGGAATGTATGTTTTTTAAAAAACATATTAATTAATTAATCTTTAGTTTTCAACATTCACTTCCATAAGATTTTGAGTTCCAAATTTTCTCCCTCCCCTTCCCCCACTCCAAGACAGTATGCAATCTGATAAATTCTACATGGACATTCATAATAAATATATTTTCACATTAGTCGTGTTGTAAAGAAGAATTAGAACCACAGCAAGGAACCACAAGAAAGAAGAAATGACAACAAAAACAACAACAAAAAAGAGAACAAATAGCATGCTTCAATCTGCATTCAGACTCCACAGTTCTTTTTGTGGATGTGGATAGCATCCTTGCTTTACTAAGAAGAGGTAAGTCTATCAAAGTTAGTCATAGCACAATGTTGCAATTACTGTATACAGTATTCTCATGGGTTCCGATCACTTTACTCAGCATCAGTTCATGTAAGTCTTCTCAGACTTTTCTGAAATCCACCTGCTCATCATTTCTTATGGAGCAATGGCATTCCATTACATTCATATACCACAACTTGTTCAGTCATTCCCTCAGGAAATGTATGTTTTTAAAAATTAAAATTTGTGTTTTAAAACACAGAGACTTTTAAAATTCTTTTTGTTTCATTCCAAATTCTCTCTCTCTCTTTCTGTCTGTCTGTCTCTCTCTTTCTCTCCTTTCCCCCTCCCTCATTCATTAACAAAGCAATAAAATTGAAATCTCTTAAAAGATATACATGGTCATGGAAAACAAATTTCTGTATTAGCAAGGTTCAAAGAAATAAAAAGGCATGGAACAATCTATATGAGCTGATGTAGACTGAAGTATGCAAAGCAGAGAAAAAATATATACACAGTAACTACAGAAATGCAAACTGAAAAAGGAATCATACATCAAAAAAGTTAAAAGGAAATATGATAAAATTATAAAAATCAAGCAGACTCAACTGAAGAGATATGAAAGGACATGGCCAACCCAACTTTTTGGAGAGGTGAGAGCTGCACAGGTTTTACACTTTGCACATGTTTTCAAACTTTTTCAATACATTCACTGGTTGTGCTGATTTTTTGTTCCTTTCTATACTATATAATACTATAGTGTGGCTCTCTGGGAGGGGGAGGAGGAAATATACTTGGGATAACTATAATGATGTAAGAAACAGAACAGAAGAAATCAGTAAAAATGCATTAAATAACAGAAAATGATGTAGAAAATGTTAATAATGAAAATTAAATTTAAGAAAGTGTAGTATGCATTAAAAAAGTTGGTTATTAAACATTTACTAGAAAACTCCTGGATGATGAATTCAAAGTGCAGTTGCAACATATAGTTTTAGATATGGCTGATATGGGAATTTGTTTTGTTTTTTTTCTTGTTGGGGTTGGGGAAATTTGGAGGTAGGAGGGAGAGAAGGCAGATCTTTATCTGAAAATAAAATATGATTGAATTTTAAAAACATGTTTGATTTGCACATTTGCAGAAAATTAAAGAGAAATTTCAATTCAAAAAATTTAAGAGTTTTGCTCTTAATTTGCTATAATGGGAAGGAAAAAAAAGAAATAAATTTTAAGTGCCTCCTACCATGTGTGGTAAAAGTTTTATGCATATTATCTCATTTGACCTCACAGCATCCTAGGAGATAGGTGCTACTATTATCCCTATTTTACTGCTGAGGAAAGTGAGGCAGATAGAGGTTAAATGCCTTGTCCAAGGTTATATAGCGAGTAAATGTCTGAGTCCAGATTTGAATTCTCCTGACATTATCCACTGCGTCATCTTCCTAGTATTTTGCACTGGAGAATGTCACTGCAAAGAACACAGACAGAGCTTGAGTTTTAATGTAACTTTGTTATATCATTGTAGACTATGTAGATGACAGAGTGCTTTACACATTGTAGCATATCCTCAATAGGATTTTCTCTTAGGAGTCCAGTTTTGAAGATGATTAGGATGCTAAATCAAAGTTTATTTGTTTTTGATCCCCAACTGCTTGATAGCTTCATGAAGTTCTGGGTCAGAAACAATGGGGAGGAGGCTAATTTTTTGGTGAGAGGTATGGTGGTGCAGTAGGACCAGAGAGTAGCTAGGTGGTACAGGAGAAAGAGTACTAGGATTGGAGTCAGGGGGACTTGAGTTCAAATCCAGATTCAGACACTTACTAGCTGTGTGAACCTGGGCAAGTCAGTTACCCCATTAGCCTCAGTTTCCTTATCTGTAAAAATGAACTGGAAAAGGAAATGGCAAACCACTCCAATATCTTTGCCAAGAAAACCACAAATGGGGTCACAGAGTCAGACACAACTGAAAAGTGACTGAAATCTATTGACTCTATGATGAAATATAAACTTCTCTGTTTTGCTTTTGAAATTCTTTACAACTTGTCTCCAGATTTGTCTCTCTGATTTCATTATGTCATTATAATTTACTCCCCTTACCACGTTCTATTATTTCTATTCCTTACACATGATGCTTTTAGTTCCATGTCTTTGTACCGTCTCTCATCTATGCCTGGAATACTTTCTCTTCACCGTCAACTCATAGAATCCCTCTCTTCTTTCAAACCCAAGCTTGAGCGCCACCTCCACAAACCCTACCCTGATCTTCCTGACCATCAGTACCCTTCATCCCAAACTCATTTGTATTTAATTGTTTTGTGTTTATTTTGTGTTTATTTTTCATACATTTATTCTGTATATAATAATGTTGGGTATGTGGGTGTTCAAGAGAGGACTAGTACCTCTAGTATGAGGGCTTCCAAGCCCTTTCCAGGGCTGCTCATTCTCCTTTGGCCTCCACTTGCCACCCAGCTCTCACCTGTGGCTCTGAGAAGCTGTACCATGCCCAGTGGCAAAAACCTGGTTATCTATCTCAGCAGATGGGCTAACCTAGGTTAAAAGTAACCAATGGGCCTCAGATCTGTTAGTAAGTTAGCATGTGAAGACTTCCCCTGTGGAATAGGTGAGTGTGAACATTTTGTTGGCCATGAAGGCAGCTGAAGCAGGTGCTGTAGAGAGGATAGAGTTTAGTCAAACACCAAGGATGCCAGGGTCATCCACTCATCCTGACTTTTGCCTTGCCACTGGACTTTGACTCTGGAAGAGAAAGTGAGGCTGTTGACTTCACACAATTCAGTTTACACATGAATCAAAAGACATCGCCCATATGATTTTACTATTTTATTATGTAACCAATCGATAACTTCACAATTTTATAATTTTATTAGCTTATTTTTATGATTTTACTGTCTTCTTATTTTATCTACTTCAAGTTCCTGTGGCTATGGGCTAGCAATGAAATAGGTGTAGATATACTAGGAGCTGTAGTCACAACCTTCCATGTAGGTGCCTCTGGCCGTAGGGTTGTCTTCTCACTAGACTGAAGCAGCAGTGCAATTTGGCAGCTCCCTGTGTATCTGAGCAGCTTTCTCAAGGACTGTACTGCTCACCTCCTGGCATGAGGAGGGTGGTAGAAAAAGTGCCCTAAATCTTGTCTGCTTCAGCTAACCCTGGCTTGACTACTTTGGCAGGTTGATCCCACCCTGTGATCAAAAAAAAAAAAATCAGACTCAAAAACTTTTGTGAGGATGATTCCACTCACCGTTGGTACATGGACTGTGAAGCTGGTGTAGGCTTTGCAATCAGATATAATCTACTCAACAATTGCATGCCTTCCAAAAGGAGTGAACTATAGTGAAAAGCTCATGACAATGTGATTACCACTTATAGAAAGCACCAAGGCATCATCATCAATGCATATGCTCCCACCATGAGGAGCCCTGGTAAGGTCAAAGAAAAGTTTAATGAAGCCCTGGAGACTCTCATCATTAATGTGCTGAAAGAGGACAAGCTTGTAATTCTGGGTGACAAACTATTAGATAGAGCAGGGAGTCAATGTGAAGAATGGAGTCCAAAACAGGAGCAGCAACAGTCACTTACTACTAAAGATGTGTTCTCATGATCTCATCCCCAATAATAAAATTTCATGGATTCATCCTTGTAGCAAACATTAGCATTTAATAGACTATATCATTGTAAGGAGAAGAGAGAATGTGAGTGACAAAATACGGTGCAGAGTGCTAGACCAATCATGGACTTATCCTCTCCAAGCTAAACTTGTGGCATTCAACAAAAGTGATGTCCCCAAGACATGACAACTTTCAGAAGACTCAACATCAACAGATTAAATTACTTCTCTGTGTGTGAACAATTTGTTGCTAATGTGGGGGGAAAACTGAGCCAATCCAGTGTTGGTAACAGTAGAGCAGAAAAGGGGTGATTTTTCAATACATGGTATACAGCACTGCATTTACCTTTCTGGGCCAGAACACTTGCAAATATCAGGATTTATTTGATGAAAATGTTGGGGAAATTCAGAAGCAACTAAATTAAAAACAAGAACTCTGTGGGATTTACCAGCAGGATAGTTTATCTTCTCTAAAAGGCAGCATTTAACTCCATCAAAAACAAAGTGCAAGCAAAGCTTATAGAAATGCAGGGTTCTTGACTTAGTAAGAAGGCAGATGAAATTCAGTTTTACACTGATGATAATAATAGCAATCCCAAGTATGTTCAAAATGCCTTGAAGGTTATTTATGAGCCAAAGAACTATGGTGCTCTCATATACTCAGTACTGATAGAGCCACACTAATCAGTGATAAGGACATGAACCTGGAGAGATGAGCTGAACAGTTCCATAGTATCCTCAACAGACCTTCATTAACCAGTGCTGAAGCATTGGTTGAAGTTTACCTCAAATTGAAGTCAATCCCCTTCTAACTGAACTTCCAAACTGTTGAAGTTCTGAATGTCATTAGGCTCCCTTCATGTGGCAAAGCAACTGGTGCTGATTCCATTCCAGCAGAGTTCAACAAGGTAGGGAGCCCACTGCTCATATAAAACCTGACAGAAATCTTCCAAGTTATATGGCAAGAGGAAGTTATCCCCCAGGAGATCAAGGGTGCTTCTATTGTCCATTTATATAAAGGAAAAGGAAATAAGTTGTCCTGTAACAATTACAGGGTGTTCTCTCTCTTAGTCATTGCTGTCAAGATTCTTGCCAGAGTTCTCCTTAATAGGCTGATCCTTCATCTGGAAGATGGCTAACTACCTGACAACTCCAGAAGAAATGCCAGGAATAGAACAGAGATCTGTACATGATATTTGTCAATTTAACCAAGGCCTTTGATATTGTCAATTGGGAGGACCTGTGGAAGATCATGGCAAAATTTGGTTGCCCAGAGAAGTTCAGTATTACACATTTGTTTTAACGTGATATGTTTGCATAGATTTTGGATAACAGACAATGCTCTTGTGCTTTCCCAGTCACCAAAGGAGTAAAGCAGGACTGTGTGGTTGTTACCATACTTTTTTTCCAAAAAATTTATTAATCTATTTGTTTTCAGTTTTCAACAATCTATATTCAACAATTCTGTAAGTTCCAAATTTCCTCCCCTTCTTTCCCCCCTCCCTCCCCATGACAGCATGAAATCTTATATGGGTACTACACATACATTCCTATTAAACACATTTTCACATTAGTCATGTTGCATCAAAGAATTAAAGCAAATGGGAGAAACTGTGAGAAAAACAAAACAAAATAAAGGAGAAAATAGCCTGCTTCATTCTGCATTCTGACTCCATAATTCTTTCTCTGGATGTGGGTGGCATTTTGCATCATGAGTCCTTTGGAAATGTTCTAAGGCCTTACATTGATATGAAAGGTTACGTCTATCAAAAACAGTGCTCACACACAGTGACTGTTACTATATACAATGTTCTCCTGTCTCTGCTCACATCAGTCAGCATTGATTCATGTAAGTCTTTTCTGGATTTTCTGAAGTCTGCCTGTTTATCATTTCTTAGAGCACAATAGTTTCCTTTCTATTCATATACCACAACTTGTTCAGCCATTCCTCAATTGATGGGCATCCCCTCACTTTCCAGTTCTTGACCAACACAAAAAGAATTGCTATAAATATTTTTATACATGTGGGGCCTTTTCCCATTTTTATGGTCTCTTGGGGATACTACCCTAGAAGTGGTATTACTAGGTCAAAGGGTATGCACATTTTTATAGCCCTTAGGCACAGTTCCAAATTGCTCTCCAGAAAGGTTGGATCGGCTCACAGCTCCACCAATAACGAATTAGTGTTCCAACTCTCCCACATCTTCTTCAACATTTATCACCTTCCTGTTTTGTCATGTTAGCCAATCTGATGGGTGTGATGTGGTATCTCAGAGTTGTTTTGATTTGCATCTCTCTAATCAATAGTGATTTAGAGCATTTTTTCAAATGACTACAGATAGTTTAAATTTCTTCCTTTGAAAACTGCCTGTTCATATCCTTTGACCATTTATCAATTGGGGAATGACTTGTATTCTTGTACATTTGACTCAGTTCTCTATATATTCTAGAAATGAGACCTTTATCACAGACTCTAGTTGTAAAAATTCTTTCCCAGTTTCCTGCTTCCCTCCCAGTCTTGGTTGTATTGCCTTTATTTGTGCAAAAACTTTTCAATTTAATGGAATCAAAGTTCTTCATTTTGCATCTTATAATGTTCTCTATCTCTTGTTTGGTTATAAATTGCTCCATTCTCCATAAATCTGACAAATAAACTATTCTTTGCTCACCTAGTTTGTCTATGATATCAGCCTTTATACCTAGATTATGTACACATTTGGACTTTATTCTGGCATATGATGTCAGGTGCTGGCCTATGCCCAGTTTCCACCACACAATTGTTCAGTTTTCCTAGCAGTTTTTGTCAGTGAGTTCTTATCCCAGAAGCTGAGGTCCTTGGGTTTATCAAACAGTAGACTGCTATAGTCATTCACTACTGTGTCTTGTGTACCTAACATATTCCATTGATCTACCCCTCTATTTCTTAACCAGTACCAAATGATTGCTGTGTTATAATACAATTTAGGATCTGGTATGGCTAGGCCACCTTCCCTAGCATTTATTGCATTAATTCCCTTGATATTCTGAATCTTTTTATTCTTCCAGATGAATTTTGATATTATTTTTTCTAGCTGTATAAAATAATTTTTGGTTGTTTGATTGATATGGCACTGAAAAAGCAAATTAATTTAGGTAGAATTATCATTTTTATTATATTAGCTTGGCCTACCTATGAGCAACTAATGTTTTTCCAATTATTTAAATCTGACTTTATTTGTGTGAAAAGTGTTTTTTAATTGTGTTCATATAGTCCCTGAGTTTGTTTGGCAGGTAGACTCCCAAATACTTCATAATGTCTACAGCAACTGCAAATTAAATTGTTTATGTGGGTTTATTTTGTACCCTGCAACTTTGCTAAAGTTGTACATTATTTTAAGTAGTTTTTTACTTGATTTTCTTGAGTTCTCTAAGTATATCATCATATTG
Organism: Bettongia penicillata ogilbyi; assembly: GCA_023548195.1. Classification (NCBI taxonomy): domain Eukaryota; kingdom Metazoa; phylum Chordata; class Mammalia; order Diprotodontia; family Potoroidae; genus Bettongia; species Bettongia penicillata. Next base: position 2,950,477 of record JAJHZJ010000665.1, on the reverse strand, counting down.
TCTGCAAAGAGTGATAACTTAGTTTCTTCTTTGCCTGTTCTAATTCCTTCCATTTCTTTTTATTCTCTCATTACTGAAGCTAACATTTCTAGCACCATATTGAATAACGGTGGCAATAATATACACTTGTTTCACTCCCAGTCTTCTTGGAAATGCATCTAGCTTATCCCCATTACAAAAAATGTTTGCTGATGGTTTTAGGTAGATACTACTTATAATTTTAAGGAAAACTCCATTTATTCCTGTGTTTTCAATAGGAATGGTTGGTGTATTTTGTCAAAAGCTTTTTCTGTATCTATTGAGATAACCATATGGTTTCTGTCAGTTTTGAGGTTGATATGATCAAGTATGCTGATAGTTCTCCTAATATTGAACCAGCCTTGCATTCCTGGTATAAATCCTAACTGATCAAAGTGTATTATTCTAGCAAAAGGTAACTGTAATCTTTTTGCTAATATCTTATTTAAAATTTTTGCATCTATATTCATTAGGAAATTAGTCTATAATTTTCTTTTTCCATTTTGGCTCTTCCTGGTTTAGGTTTCAGAATCATATTTATATCATAAAAAGAATTTGATAGGACTCCTTCAACAACTTTCCCAAATAGTCTATATAGTATCAGAATTAACTGTTCTTTAAATGTTTAATAGAATTCACTTGAAAATCTATTTGACCCTGGAGATTTTTATCTAGGGAGCTCATCGATGGCTATTCAATTTTTTTTTTCTGAGATGGGGTTATTTAAAAATTTTACTTCCTCTTCTATTAATCTGGGCAATTTGTGTTTTTGTAAATATTCATACATTTCACTATGATTATCAAATTTATGGGCACTCAGTTGGGCAAAATAATTTCTAATTATTGTCTTAATTTCCTCTTCATTGGAGGTAAATTCACCCTTTTCATTTTTGGTAGTGGTAATTTGGTTTTTTTCTTTTTTTTTTTTTAAATCAAATTGACCAAAGGTTTATCAATTTTATTATGTTTTTTTTTCATAAAACCAACTCTTAGTTTTATTTATTAGTTCAATAGTTTTCTTAATTTCAGTTTTATTGATTTGTCCTTTGGGTTTCAGTATTTCTAATTTGGTATTTAATTGGGGATTTCCAATTTGTTCTTTTTCTAGATTTTTCAGTTGCATGCCCAATTCATTGATCTCCTCTTTCTCTATTTTTTCATGTAAGAATTCAGAGATGTAAAACTTTCCCTAAGAACTGCTTTCACTGCATCCCATAAGTTTTGGTAGGTTGTCTCATTATTACCATTCTCTTGAATGAAGTTATTGATTGTTTCTATGATTTGTTGTTTGACCTACTTGTTCTTTAGGATTAGATTATTTTAGCTTCCAAATAATTTTTTGTCTATCTCTCCATGGCTCTTTATTACATGGAATTTTTATTGCATCATAATCTGAAAAGGATGCATTAACTATTTCTGCTTTTCTGCACTGAATTGTGAGGTTTTATGCACTAATACATGGTCAGTTTTTGTGTATTGCCATGTATTGTTTTTTTTTTTAAATTTATTTATTTATTGAACTTTTTACATTCATTTTCACAAAATTTTGGGTTCCAAATTTTCTCCCCTTTTATCCCCTCCCCCCACCCCAATACATCAAGCATTCTAATTTTCCCTATCACCAATCTGCCCTCTCTTCTATCATCCCTCCCTTCTCTTGTCCCCATCTTCTCTTTTGTCCTGTATGGCCAGATGACTTTCTATTCCCCATTAACTGTATTTCTTGTTTCCTAGTAGCAAGAACAATACTCAACAGTTGTTCCTAAAACTTTGAGTTCCAAATTCTCCCCATTCCTCCCTCCCCACCCATTCTCTTTGGGAAGGCAGGCAATTCAATATAGGCCCTATCTGTGTAGTTTTGCAAATGACTTCGATAACAGTCGTGTTGTGTAAGACTAACTGTATTTCCCTCCCTCCTATTCTGCCCTCCATTGTTTCTATTCTGTCTTTTGATCCTGTCCCTCCCCAAGTGTTGACTTCAAATTGCTCCCTTCTCCCACTGCTCTCCCTTCCATCATCCCTCCCTCCCTGCTTATCTCCTTCTCCCCCACTTTCCTGTACTGTAAGATATGTTTTCATACCAAAATGAGTGTGCATTTTACTCCTTCCTTTAGTCGAATGTGATGAGGGTAAACTTCATGTTTTTTTTCTCAGCTCTCCTCTTTTTCCCTCCACTAAAAAGTCTCCTGCTTGCCTCTTGAATGAGATATAATTTACCCCATTCCATTTCACCCTCTCTCCTCCCACTACATTTCTCTCTCACCATTTACCTTAATTTCTTTTAAGAGATTCAATTCACTCTGTGCTCTCTGTCTCTCTATGTGCGTGCATGTGTGTATGTGTGTGTGCATGCGCGCGTGTACGTGTGTGTGTGTGTGTATGTGTGTGTGTGGTCCCACCAACTACCCAGATACTGAAAAGTTTTAAGAGTTACAAATATTGTCTTTCCATGTAGGAATGTAAACAGTTCACCTTTGGTAAGTCCCTTATGACTTTCCTTTACTGTTTACTTTTTCATGCTTCTTCTCATTCTTGTGTTTGAAAGTCAGATTTTCTTTTTAGCTCTGGTCTTTCCATCAAGAATGCTTGAAAGTCCTCTGTTTCATTGAAAGACCATTTTTTCCCCTGAAGTATTATACTCAGTTTTGCTGGGTAGGTGATTCTTGGTTTGAGTCCTAGTTCCTTTGACTTCTGGAATATCCTATTCCACTCCCTTCAATCCCTTAATGTAGAAGCTGCTAGATCTTGTGTTATCCTGATTGTATTTCCACAACATTTGAATTGTTTCTTTCTAGCTGCTTGCAATATTTTCTCCTTGACCTGGGAACTCTGGAATTTGGCCACAATGTTCCTAGGAGTTTCTCTTTTTGGATCTCTTTCAGGCGGTGATCAATGGATTCCTTCAATACTTATTTTGCCCTCTGCTTCTAGAATCTCAGGGCAGTTTTCCTTGATAATTTCCTGAAAGATGATGTCTAGGCTCTTTTTGTGATCATGGCTTTCAGGTAGTCCCATAATTTTTAAATTGTCTCTCCTGGATCTATTTTCCAGGTCAGTTGTTTTTCCAATGAGATATTTCACATTCTCTTCCATTTTTTCATTCTTTTGGTTTTGTTTTATGATTTCTTGGTTTCTCAGAAAGTCATTAGACTCCATCTCTTCCATTCTAATCTTGAGAGAACTATTTTCTTCGGTGAGCTTTTGAACCTCTTTTTCCATTTGGCTAATTTTGCTTTTGAAAGCATTCTTCTCTTCATTGGCTTTTTGAACCTCTTTTGCCAATTGAGTGAGCCTATTTTTCAAGGTGTTATTTTCTTCAGCATTTTTTTGGGTCTCCTTTAGCAAGGTATTGGCCTGTTTTTCATACTTTTCTTGAATCTCTCTCATTTCTTTTCCCAGTTTTTCCTCCACCTGTCTAACTTGATTTTCAAAATCCTTTTTGAGCTCTTCCATGGCCTGAGCCCACTGGACATCCACCTGGGATGTCTGGGATACAGAAGCCCCAACCCCCACGTCTTTCTCTGATGGTAAGCATTGTACTTCATCATCAGAAATGAAAGGAGGAAGGAACATCTCTTCCCCAATAAAGTAGCTCTCTATGGTCTTATTTTTCTTCCCTTTTCTGGGCATTTTCCCAGCCGGTTACTTGACTTCTGAGATTCCTCTCCACCCCTGCCTAGATCTGCCCAGCTAGTGCTTGGGGTCTGAGATTGAAATGCTGCTTCCCAGTCTCAGGGCTATCCGGGGTGGGAGCTGCTGCTATTCAATGTGAGCTTAAGTTCTGGTGCTGGGGTGGGGGCAGGGCCACCTTCCAGGCTCAGTTTCCTCAGGGGCTTTATGCAGAGACCTTCAGTAATGGAGCAGGTGGGGGCAGGGCCACCTCCCAGGCTCAGCTCCCTCAGGGGGTTTATGCAGAGACCTTCGGTAATGGAGCTCCTGCCTGCTCGGGGAGTCCCGGCCACCACTGCCTCGGCCACTGCCTCTGCTGCTCCCTCCGCTGCTGCGTCCCAAGGGGGCCCAAGGAACGGAGACACCCTGCTCCCCTCTCAGCCAGCCCAGATGTCTCTCTCACTGACCTGTAGCATCTGTGGGTGGAGGGACCTTCCCGGCCGCCAGAGGTTCCATCCCTGAAGCCTGCTCGCATCTGGTCCTCTCAGGGCCATGTGGCCAGGGCAGCACAGGGGTGGGCTCCACTTTCCGGGGAGCGACGGACCCCTGGGGACAGCTCTCCAGGGCTCTCTGGAACCGAAATCTCTTCCACTGTGTTTCTGTGTGCCTTGCAGTGATCCAGAATTTGTGGGAAGTTCTTCTTACAAGAAATTTATGGGCTGTGGATTCGGAGCTAGCATACGTGAGTCTTTCTGTTCCACCATCTTGGCTCCTCCCCCCCATTACCATTTGTTAAGAAAAAGGTACATTCTTTTTTTTCCCCTTTCAGTTTTCTCCAGAGAGCTATCATATCTACCTTTTCCAGAATTCTATTAACCCCCTTAACTTCTTTCTTGTTCATTTTGAGATTAAATTTTTCAAGTTCAGAGAGAGGGAGGTTGAGGTTCCCCATAAGGATAGTTTTGCTGTCTATTTCTTCCTATAACTCTTTTAACTTTTCCTCTAAGAACTTGGATGCTATACTACTTGGTGCATATATATTTAGTAATGATATTACTTCATTTTCTGTGGTTCTTTTAGCAAAATATAGTTTTCTTATCTCTTGATTAGATCTATTTTTGCTTTTGCTTTGTCTGAGATTAGGATTGCTAGCCTTGCTTTTTTTTACTTCAGCTGAAGCATAATATAGTCTACTCCAGCCTTTAACCTTTACCCTGTGTGTATCCCCCTATTTCAAATGTGTTTCTTGCAAACAACATATTGTAGAATTATAGTTTTTAATCCATTCTGCTCACCACCTCCATTTTATGGGAGAATTTATCCCATTCACATTCATGGTTATGATTACTATCTGTGTCTTTCTCTCCATCCTAGTTCACCACCCCCCCATATATGCTTTTATTTCTCCCTTATCCCTTCCCCTCCTCAAAAGTTTTACTTTTGACCACCACCTCCCTCAATCTTACCTCTCTTCTATCAGCCCTGCTCCCTTTTCTTTCCCCATTTGCCTTCTGCTGTCTGTAGGGCAAGCTAAATTTCTATATTTAACTGAGTATGTTATTCCTTCCTTTAACCAAATCTGATAACAGTAAAACTCAAACAATGCTCATTTCCCTCTCTTCTTTCTCTCTACTATGATGTTTTTGTGCCTCTGCATGTGATGTAATTTGTCTTTTTCTGACTCCTCCTTTCCTCTTCTTCCTTTGCATCCCTTAATTATGTTTTTATCATCACATCAATTAATTTATACCCACACTTTCTCTCTATGTATATCTCTTTTAAATGTCATAATAAATATACAACTCTCAAGATTAACAAGTATCATCTTCCAATATATGGGTGTAAACCATTTGCCCATATTAAATAACAAGATTTTTTCTTTTCTTTTTTTTCCTGTTTACCTTCTTATTCCTCTCTTGAGACTTGTATTTGATGATCAAATTTTCTATTGAGCTCTAGCCTTTTTATCACGAATGTCCATCTCCTTGCCTGAAAGATTATGCTCAGTTTTGCTGAGTAATTGATCCTTGGACTCCTTTGTCTTACAGAAGTCCAAGCTCCTTTGCCTTACAGAGTATCATATCCCAATCCCTCTGATCTTTTAATGTGGAAGCTGCAAGGTCCTGTGTGATACTGACTCTAGTTCCTTGATATTTGAATTGTTTCTTTTTGACTCCTTGTAGTATTCTCTTGACCTGATAATTCTGGAATTTGGCAACAATATTCCTTTGTGTTTTCAATTTGGGATCTCTTCCAGGGGGTGATCAGTGGATTCTTTAGATGACTATTTTGCCCTCTGGATCTAGGGTCTCAGGGCAGTTTTCGTTGATGATTTCTTGGAAGATGCAGTCCAGACTCTTCTTTTGTCAGTGCTTTCTGGTAGACCAACAATTCTTAGATTTTCTCTCCTGGATCTGTTTTCCAGGTAAGTTGTTTTTTTCCATTGAGATATTTTACATTTTCTTCTATTTTTCATTCTTTAGATTTTATTTAACTGATTCTTAATGGCTCATGAAGTCATTAGCTTCTACTTGCCCAATTCTAATGTTTAACAAATTGTTTTCTTCAGTTAATTTTAGTACTTCCTTTTCCATTTGTTTAATTGTTCCTTTTAAGGCGTTATTTTCTCCAGTTAGGTTTTGTACCTCCTTATCCATTTGGCCAATTCTACTTTGTTTTTTTCATTTTTAACACAGTTCATATTACATAACACAACTCCAACTTTTGGTCGGGTGATATTTCTTTTAAAACATTTCTAATATAGACCACAAATGGATTTTTTAACCAACTGAGACACAAATAATAACTATATATGCTAACTTCATAAGCCTTTGATCTAATTGTCTCCACATTATTACTAAGAATTAAAGGACCCTAACTTATTGTTGTTGCTCTAAAGTCCTAAGCCTAATAGTTTAATTTTAGACTTGACCTCGGGTGCTCCCCTACCAACAATCTATAATTTAATAGATCTGGTATTAAGCTTACAAACCTTTTGACCATAGGAAATTGCCACTAAGAGTAGGGACATTGCAGGGAAAAAATATCTCCCCAACTTCATGTGAGTTCCAGGCAGGAGTAGATTGTCAATTTGCATTCAGTGAAGCTCAAATTCTGCCAGGTATCAGTGGGGAAATTGAGTCAGAAGAATCCTACCTCAGCCCAGGCTGAACGGCTGCTCTCCCACCCTTCTCATGAGATCACCTTTTTTCATTTCATACCAGTATCTCACAGGCTTACTGGCATCGTGGATTGGAGGCTCAGACCACCTTTGCTGCTATCCATACCTGGAGTTAGACTCAGAAGAACATTTACTTAATAGTCCCATAGCATCTTAAAATAGCAAGTTCCAATAACCAGGTTTCAGATATGACTACAATTTCACATTGGCTAAGGAACATCTTTTGAGGCAAGTCTTAAGTGGCTTACATGCCTTTCTAGATCTGTTCTAGTTCCTGCTTAAATAACAATCATAAAATCAAATTTACCATTAAAACCTTAACTTTTCCATCAATGCCAAATTTTACCTGAAGTTACCTGCCTCTAGGAGACTTAGACTAAAATTCATTTCCCCAAACTAAAGATGTCTCTGATTTTTTCTCAGTAATTCAGTCAACTGTTTTAATATAATTGCTTTTAAATCACTTTGTAACATGTCCCATTTTTCTCCCCATCTCTCCCCTCCCTCACCCCCTAATACCTTGCATTCTGATTGCCCCTTCCCTCAGTGAGCCCTCCCTGCTATCACACCCCACCCTTCCTTTATCCCTATCTTCTCTCTTTTCTTGTAGGGCAAGATAAATTTCTATACCCCATTATCTGTGTTTCTTTTTTCTTGGTTATATGCAATAATAATTCTCAACATTCGTTTCTAAAGCTTTGAAGTCCACCTTCTTTCCCTCCCTCCCTCCCTCCCCATCCCCACTGAGAAGGCAAGCAATTCAATGCAGGCTATATATGTGTCGTTTTGCAAAAGATTTCCATAATAATGCTGTGTAATACTAACTATATTGTCCTCTATCCTACCCTATCCCCCCTTATTTTTTTTATTACCTCATTTGACCTTGTCCCTTCCCAAAAGTGTTTATTTCTAGTTACTCCCTTCTCCCATTTGCCCTCCCTTCTATCTTTTCCCTCACCCCACTTGTTGTGCCTCCCCTACTTTCCTGTAGTATTAGATTTTCATACCAAATTTAGTGAGCATGTTATTCCCTCCTTAAGCCATATGTGGGGAGAGTAGCTTCACTTTTCTCCTCTCCCCTTCTCCCTTTTCTCCTCCATTGAACAAGATTTTTCTTTATATCTGTTTTGAGTTATATCTTGCCCCATTCCATTTCTCCCTTTCTCCTCTCAGTATTTTCCTCCCTCACCCCTTAATTTTTATATCTTTTTTTGTGGATATCATCTCTTCTGATTCAACACAGCCTGTACTCTCTATGTGTATGTATGTATGTGTGTGTGTGAGTGTGTGTGTACAATCCCTCCACCTACCCAAATACTGAGAAAAGTCTTGAGAGTTATAAATATTTTCTTTCCATGTAGGAATATAAACAGTTCAGCTTTAGAAAGTCTTTTATGATTTCTCTTTCTTGTTTATCTTTTCAAGCTTCTCTTGATTCTTGTGTTTGAAAGTCAAATTTTCTATACAGTTCTGGTCTTTTCAACATGAATGCTTGAAAGTCTTCTATCTCACTGAATGACCATTTATTCCCTTGAAGTATTATACTCAGTTTTTCTGGGTAGGTGACTCTTGGTTTTAGTCCCAGTTCATTTGACTTCTGGAATATCCTGTTCCAAGACCTTCAATCTCTGAATGTTGAAGCTGCCAGATCTTGTGTTATTCTGATTGTATTTCCACAATACTCAAATTGTCTCTTTCTAGTTGCTTGCAGTATTTTTTCCTTGACCTTGGAACTCTGAAATTTGGCCACAACATTCCTAGGAGTTTCTCTTTTCAGGTCTCTTTCAGGGATCAGTGGATTCTTTCAATATTTATTTTGCCCTCTGGTTCTAGAATATCAGGGCAGTTTTCCTCAATAATTTCATGGAAGATAATGTCTAGGCCCTTTTTTTTATCATGACTTTCAGGTAGTCCCATAATTTTAAAATTGTCTCTCCTGAATCTCTTTTCCAGGTCAGTAGTTTTTCCAATGAGATATTTCACATTATCTTCTATTTTTTCAAACTTTTGATTTTATTTTCTAACTGCTTGGTTTATCTCATTTTTCTGAACTCAGTTCCCTCAGAGAACTATTTTGTTCAGTGAGCTTTTGAACTTTCTCTTCCATTAGGCTAATTCTGCTTTTTCATGCCTCCTTCTCCTCATTGGCTTTTTGGATCTCTTTTTCCAATTGAATTGGCCTCTTTTTAAAGGTGTTATTTTCCTCACCATTTTTTTTGTTTTCTCCTTTAGCAAGCTGCTAACTTGCTTTTCAAGTTTTTCTATTGCCTGAGCCCAATTTAAGTTCACTTTGGAGGCCTTGGAGGCAGTAACTTCGTGTGATAGTAAGCCTTGTTCTTCTTCATCTGAAAGGATGGGAGGAGATACTTGTTCACCAAGAAAGTAAACTTCTATGGTCTTCTTTTTTCCCCCTTTTTTGAGCATTTTCCCAGCCAGTTACTTGACTTCTGAATCGTTTGTCAAGAGATTAGACTCAGCTGCTTGGTTTCCCTGGGCTTTGAGTGGGGCCATCACTCAGGGCTGGGGTTTAGATCATCTGCTCCCTACCACTCGAGGCCTTAAACTGAGCCACCTGAACAATGGATCCGGGCTGCTTCCCAGCCTGCATAGCTGCTTACAGTCTACTTCTGTGGCCTCTGCCATTGCTTGGAGCTATTGCAGGAGAAACCTGATTCCCTCTCCCTCGGCTGGGAAAGCCCTCCCCCACTGACCTTTGCAGCTTTCTTTGTTGCTTGTGGGTTGAGCTATTTGGGACCTTCCCTGCTAGGAACTCTGCCTAGGGGTCTGTTCAAAACCTGTTCCTCCCAGTTGCATTCTGCTCCGCTCAGTGTCCTATGAGATAGACCTTTTCCAGTTGGCCTTCCGGGTTACCTTTGACCGGAAACCTCTTTCAATCTGTTGTTCTGTGGCTTCTGCTGCTCTAGATTTTGTTGAGAATCATTTCTACAGGTATTTTGTGGTCTGTGGTGGAAGCGCTATTTTTAAAATCATTGATCAGTTTTTCTTCTGCCTCTCTAATTTGGCTTTTAAAATACTTCTTGAGTTCTTCCAAGAATGTTCTTTCATGGAAATGCTCTTTCGTGGGCTTGAGATCAGTTCATATTCCCTTTTGTGGTTTCAGATGTGTGTATAGTGTCAATGCTGTCCTCTTCTGAATTTGTATTTTGATCTTCCCTGTCCCCATAATAAGATTCTATGGTCTTTGTTTTTCTAATTTGCTTCTTGCTCATGGTGATGCTTTTCCCCCTGGCTTTTAAAGTAGATCTCTGCTTCTGGGGTACAGGGAGCTCTATCCCATGTTTCTTGAGCTAGGGGTCTGGTTACTGGCTTTGTATGCTGTGTCCTCTGGTTCTTTCAACTAGAAACTATATAATGCTGGGGCTTACCTGGCGCAGAGCTAGCTGGTGTGTTCCAAGGCCAAGGCTAGGTGAAATCTGAGTTTCCCTTGGGTTATACTGAAGCTCATAGTGTGACGTGGAGGGAGGGGTGGTCTCACCAATGGAGGTGTCCTCTTTCCTTAGGGATGTGCTAGAGTACAGGCAGGCTCAGTGACTGGTGAACCCCTGTCTGTGCTGGTGTCTACCCAACTCCCCTGCCTGGGGTCCTGGTGTTGGTGCCTACCAGCTCCTAGAGGAGTCTGTGTGAAGAGGTTTGGGAATAGGTACTACCTCTGGTGACTTAGCCTGCCTGGGCCAATCCTGCTCCGCTATGGCCTCGTCTGTGCTGGTGTAGCCCATGCTCTCTGTGCTTCCCCAGCCTGGTACAACAGATCGTTCCTGGTAACCTTTTGGGCTGTCCTGGGCTGGAAATCTGCCACACTCTCTCTCCTAGTGGATTCTGTCACTCTAAATTTGTTCAGATTCACTTTTTAGAGGTATCTGAAGGAGTTTGTGGAAAAGCTCAGGTGAGTCCCTACTTTCACTCCACCATCTTGGTGGATATTTTTAGTGGTTTTGTCAGACACCTTCAACAAAGATGAAAATGGCATCAAGGTCAACTGTTGCACTGACAGTAAATTATTTAACTTGAAAAGAATACTAGCCAAGACTAAAGTGGGTGGGGGGACAGTTGATGCATGACTTTTTGTTCACAGATTCCTTCGATGTGGCCTCCGAGGCTGAGATGCAGCAGAGTATGGATTGATTCTCTTATCATTTGTGCTAATTTTGACCCAATAATTAACATTAAAATGCATTAAAGTACATCAAATTTCAAAGAAAATCCAGACTAGTGAAACTAAAAATGCAATTTTTTCCCATTCAAATTTACAGACACCCTGAAATCTATCCACACCCCTCAGGTTTAAAGTTCTAATCCTACCTATCCTTTAAAGTTGTTGTGGCTTTTGTCAGTTGTTTCAGTGTCTGACTCTTTGTGACCCCGTTTGGGGTTTTCTTGGCAAAGACACTGGAGTGTTTGCCATTTCCTTCTCCTGTTCACTTTACAGATGAGGAAGGGTCATACAACTAGTAAATATCTGAAGTCAGAATTGAACTCATAAAGATGAGTGTTCCTGACTCCAGACCTGGCACTCTTTCCAATGTGCCACCTAGTTGTAATGCCATGTCCTCTGAGGAGTCTTTCCTAAGGGATCCCACTTGGTACCCATCTTCCCCTTCAGAACTCATAGACAACTTTGTTTTATACTTTTTTACTTTATCATATATTACTGTATATTATAGCTATCTGCATTTGTACCTCTTCCCCTAACTAGAATGACAACGTGAGATCCACAATGTCAGGGGGCCATTCTATCTAAAGTCTTCTCCCCACCACCAGTACTGAGTATTCTGCATTATAGCAGTTGCTTAATAAGGGTGCGAGAAATTTAATTAAGATAAAGATGATGGGGTTGGGGATTTAATGGTGGTCTGGAGGATGGAGAGAGGAACAGTAAAGAAGAATAGAGATGAGGACAGTGGAGATCACCATGTTGATGAAGATAAAGATGAAAGGGATGGTGCCCACCCACATCTGTCCTTCCCTGAACTAGCTGAGTCTGTTTCTAGGATGTCACTGAGCAAAGGTACTGGGCTGGCTGAGAGCTGATCCAATCATTTTGGAGAGCAATTTGGAGCTATGCCCAAAGGGCTACAAAAATGTGCATACTCTTTGACCAAGCAATTGCACTTCTAGGACTGTATCCCCAAGAGATCATAAAAATGGGAAAGGGTCCCACATGTACAAAACTATTTATAGCAGCTCTCTTTGCAGTGGCCAAAAACTGGAAATCAAAGGGATGTCCATCAGTTGGGGAATGGCTGAACAAGTTGTGGTACAGGAATGTAATGGAATACTGTTGTGCTATAAGAAATGATGCACAAGAAAACTTCAGAGAGACTTAGGACTTATACGAACTGATGCTGAGTGAGAGGAGCAGAACCAGGAGAACTTTGTACATAGCAACAACCACAGCCTGGGAGGACTTTTTCTGGTAGACTTAGCCCTTCACAACAACGCAAGGACCTAAAACATTCCCAAAGGTCTCTTGAGGCAAAATGCCTTCCACATCCAGAGAAAGAACTATGGAATTGGAACACAGAATGCAGACTCTTTTCTCTTGTGCTATGTTTTGTTTGGGTTTTTCTCATTGTTTCTTCCATTCATTTTAATTCTTATATGCAATATGACTAATGTGAAAATGTGATTCATAAGAATGTATGTGTAGAATTCATACAAGATTGCATGCTGTCTCCAGGAGGGAGGGGGGAAGGAGGGGAAGAAAATCTAAGACTTATGGAAGTGATTGTAGGAAACTGAAAACAAATAAATTTTAAAAACAAACAAACAAAAAACAAAGATACTTGGCTCAGGTTCCCTGCTGCTCCTTGGTATAGTGGACAAAGCATTGGCAAAGGAGTCAGAGGACCTGAATTTGAATTCCACCACTGATACTTGCTACTTGTATGAGTTAGAGCAAGTCATTTAAGCTATGTAGGCCTCAGTCTATTCTTTTGTAAAATATAAAATGTTGGGCTGTATGGTTCCTGGGGTCCCTTTTACCTTAGATTTATGATCCTTTTCTGTAGCTTCTCCTCTATATGGGAGGGTGGCTAGGTGGTGCAATGGATAGAGCACCAATGCAAGAGTCAGGAGGACCTGAGTTCAAATCTCACCTCAGACACTTGACACCCACTAGCTGTGTGACCTTGGGCAAGTCGCTTAACCCCAATTGCCTCATCCTGGGTCATCTCCAGTCATCCTGATGAATATCTGGTCACTGGATTCAGATGGCTCTGGAGGAGAAGTGAGGATGGTGACCTGCACAGCCCTCCCTCCCTCAAAACAAAGTCAAGTGCAAGTAATGTCATCATTTCTCTGATGGCATGGTCTTCTTAGGCAACGAAGGACAAACATACAGCTCTATATGGCATGAAGACACTCTCCCTTCCAGTGTATTTGCCATTAAAACTGATTCTTTGAGGGAGTGGCTAAAAGCACAGCCTTGTGTGTGAGAGGGAACTTGGGAGACATTAGGGACTCTCCAGGCCTAGTCTGCTTCCTAAACCACAGCCCTGAAAATTTCCCAGCCTCTTTGAGTCTTTTATGTTTTCTTCAGACAAGAATCTGACACTATGATCGGCATCAAAGGGTTTGGCCAGGCCTGTGGAGTGAGTCACCCTACCCTCAAAAGGGGGTGGTGGCCTCTAATGGGGGATTTCAAACATCCATTCCAAAAAAACAGTGTTGTTCTAGCAACCTTGGCGATGTACGCAACAGCAGTCTGTCAGAACCCCTTCTCTCAAAAGTTCCTTCTACCACTTAAAGCTCGTAGACTTTTGGCATTTCCCAGACCTACAAGTGTAGCCAGAGGAGACCTAGCAAGAGCAGTGAAACATTTACCCTCCTTGTAGCTTTCTCATCCTCTGGAACCCTTGTCCCAAACTGAGTATGATCTTAGGGGAATAATAGTAATAAAAGGAGATATTTCTATGGAGATTTAGGGGAGCTGCCTGTCCTATCTTGCCCAAGTCTGAAGAAGGAATTGGGCCCAAGGTTACAGCGTTGACAGCTGACCTCACCCTCCCTCCTACTAGACCCCATCCTCTCTACACATATAAACACCTGGGTAAGAAGGCAAGGGGGTAGGGATGGGAATCCTTGTAGTCTGGGACTGGAATAGAATAGAATAGGATAGGATGGGATGGGATGGGATGGAATAAAGTAGAACAGGATAGAAAAATGCCAGGACTGGAAAGGACCTTAGAACACAGGGCTAGTAATGGTGTCAAACTGAAATAGAAGCAAGGTCCACTAAACTGTACATGAGGATTCTTGCAGGCCAGATGTTGACTGAAGTGTTGACAGTATATTGCTATATTGACAGATATTATTATTATTATCTATGTTATTATATTTTATTTATTTTTGTTAAATATTTCTCAATTTCATTTTAATCTGGTCCAGACTATACTTGGTAGTGTTGTGAGTCATAGTAGATACCTCTGGTATAGTGGAAAAAACATGAAGCTCTGCATTAAAAACTTAGCTATGATACTTAACTTGTTGGAAGAGCTTCAGGGCTCAGTTTACCCATCTTTAAAATATAGGGGTTGGACTAGATTATACCTAAGATCCCTTCTTAGCTCAATATCTGTGATCCTATGATAGGACCCAGAGCACAAAGAATACAAAATGTCAGAGCTGCAAGGAAACTTAGAGATCATTAAACTCCCTCGTTTTACACAGGAAAAATCTGAGGCCCAAAGAAAGGAGGTGTTAATGCCTGAGCCAGGGCTAGAAACTAGGACTCCTGTCTTTGTAACCCCATTTGGGGTTTTCTTGGCAAAGATACTGGAGTGGTTTGCCATGTCCTTCTCCAGCTCATTTCACAGATGAAGAAACTGAGGCAAACAGGGTGAAGAGACTTACCTGGGGTCACACAGTTAATAAAGGTCAGATTTGAACTCAAGAACATGAGTCTTCCTGACTTCAAGCTTCATACCCTCTCCACCCTAGCCATCCAGACCATATCTTTACCGTTACTCAGATGATTAAAGGTGCCAAGAATGCAAGATTCCACAGTATATTTAGAATTGGTTTATTACAAAAGAATGTTTGATTCAATAGAATGAAACTCTCATTGCCTTAAATGCTTTCTTCCAACTAGGTATCTACCATGCATATGGCAAAATCTGACAAGATTCCTTGAAAGATGCCACAAGGGTAAATTTGACAGTTCTCTGAATATTAAAATCAAGTGAAGCACAACCATCTGCCTATCAAAGGGGTCTGAGTGGTCATGGTGGGGGCCTTGTGGAAAGTCCAAGTCAAAGAGGAGCTTCCTATAGATGGGAGATCCTCCAGACACTCTGATTTGTAGTTAATATTGTGCTGATTGCATCATGCCCCAGGACAAAGCAGAATCTACCCAATGAGGTCAATCAAAAGAATTTGGCTTAACTGTTCACACAGTAGTGGACATCTAGGTGGTGTCATAGTATATAGGGTGGCAGGCCTGGAGTCAGGAACACTCATCTTCCAGAGTTCAAATCCAGTCTCAGACACTTATTAACTGTATTTCCCTGGGAAAGTCACTTAACCCTGTTTGCCTCAGTTCCTTATCTGTAAAATGAGATGGAGAAGGAAATAGCAAACCACTCCAGTAGCTTTCCCAAGAAAACTCTAAATGAGGTCACAAAGAGTCATATATGACTGAACAGCAACATACAGGAAAAACAAGTGGATGAAGACTGCCTGTTGTTGAATGGAGGAGACTGGGGCTGTCTTCTTGGAAGTTCAACCAAGTGGAACAAGATGGTATGTGGTCCCTGGCTAATGAGGCAGCATATAGTATAGTGGGGAAAGGGTTTAGATTTGGAGTCATAGGTGAAATAGAATATAGATAACTTTGAACCTAAGTAACTCCAACTTGGTTTTAATCAATCAGAGGACTGCTATAGTTTGGTGGGAAAGCAAAAAGTATGCTAACACTTACCTTTGGGATAAAAACTCCCTATAACTTGTAGCCTTTTCAAATAGATGTTTTAAAACTAAGTTGCGTTACGTTATCTCTATCCAACTTTAATCATCCTGTTTTAATTATCTGGACCTTATATCACCTGTCTTGTTAGATCAGAAATATCTTAATGTGAAAATACTTTTATTCCTATATATTTCTGATTTTTTTTTGCATTGAGAATATTTTTACCATATTTTCCTGTATCCTATTAGTAAAATATTTTGCTCTGACAAAACATCTTATTATAGACAGTTAAAAGGACTGGAGCACATCAATTAATCAAAGGAATATCTTGAGCATTTCCCCTTTGATTTTGCTGGATTTTTCTGTATAGAAGGAGCTCTGTAGGAAAACCAAAATGAGTTTACACTCAGGGATGCTGATTCTCAGGGCTGCTCCCTTGCAAAGTAAAATATCTTTGAACTTTAGTGATTGTCTTGAAGGATTTTAGGTACCATAACATAGGACATGAGTTTGAATCTTGACTTTTCTACCTCCAACTATCTGTGTGATCTTAAAATCACTTAACCTCTCTGGGCTTCAATTTCCTCATCTATAGAAGGTAGACCCCTTCCTGTTCATAATCTATGACTCTATGATCCTAATTCTATGATCCTTAGGGAGACAGCATTGAAAAACTTGGAGAAGGGTGAGGTCATGGGGTACTGCACATCAGGGAAAGCTTTGTGGAGGAGGAACCTGAAACCCATCCTAAGGGTTGGGAGTACTGGGATTGGTCAAGAGAAGGAGGGGTGTGTGTGTGTGTGTGTGTGTGTAGGACTGTATAGATAAACCTACTATGGGTAGAGGTAGAGAAGGTGTGTATGTGGTGGAGGTGCTTAAAGCATAAATCAGGCTACAGTAAAAAGTACGTGGAGCGGATGGAAGTGGATTGAGTCAAAAAACGGGGGCTGGATTCTAGGAGGTCAGTATTAGGAGGCTGAGCTTGATCTTTTAGGCAATAGGACTCTTTTTTGAGGTCTTGGACAAGGGAGGAAGAGCAATGATTCCTTGGGTTACAGTAAGTAGGAGGGCTAGAGAACTGATACAGAACTTAGAACACAGAGCAGGAAGGGTCCTTAGAACATGGGATACAAACTGTCAGAACTGAAAAAAAACAAAAACCTTTAAAAGATTGTCTGGTCTAATTCCTGTATTGTACACATGAGAAAACTAAGGCCTAGAGAGAAATGACTTTTGTCTACACTGCAGAAGACACAGTAGATGAAGTTGTCAGTGAATGCATGCTGTCATTAATTTCTTACCCACACTCAGCTCTTCCTTCCTCTTGCTAAGTCCCCATCTTTGTGTTTCTGTTTTCCAAGCCCTTACCTCTCTCCTCACCCCCCTTTTTTCCCAGCAGGGCCTCAGTGGCTCTTCAGTGCTGATAAACCACTGGGGTGGTAGGTGGGGGTAGGGGGAGTCTGGGGCTTCCCTTTCTTAAAGTTGCTCCAGGAGTCTGGCTCCCTTCTCTGATGACCCCAGCTTCCCAACCAAGTCTCTAGGTGGATCATGTCAGAGCTGGAAGGAATTCTGAGACTTTGGGTTTGGAGAGACTGGGGAAGAGGATAGGAGAGGGTAGTGGTTGTTGCAGTGAGAGGGGGAAGGGGGTGGTGCCTGAACTATGAAATATCATCAAAGGAGTAAAACATCACTTCCCCTGCCAGCTGGCCCCCAAACATCTGACAGAAGTGACTGAGCCGGACACGCGAGGCTGGGGGTGGTATAGGTTCCCTGCCCCTTCCTGCTATTCTCCAGTTAGACGCAGAGGGCACCGGGGCCCCTGGTCTAGCAGGATGTAGTTCAGCTCTAGTTCCCGAAATCCCCTTCCCCCTTTCCCAGATTTGAGACATTGGTAGTGGGAAAGTCAGCAGTGAGGCAGGGGCCAGCTTCCCCACCTGGGTGAAGGTGTGTGGGTTTCTTTGTATGCCTTCAGGAAGCACCTTCCATTGCCAATGCAAATGAAGCCTGCGTTTCCCTGTAGTCCTTCCCAGAGCTTTAGGGGAGTGGCTGCCGGCACACTCCTCAAAGTCAGGGAAATTTGGAGGTTGAAGGGAAAGGGGGTTGGGGAAGTAATAACAGCCGGCTTTTATATAGCTTGATGATTTGCAAAGTATTTTACATATATAATGTTGTTTAGTATGTAAGAGTAAGGACTCAGATGCCCTCTCTACCCTCGCTCAGTCAGCCATCCTTTGCTGAACAACTTCCATTGTGAGCAAGTATCACTCAGGGTCTCCTTTGCTGTAGTTCTTACCTCTTTCTTTTCCAGAATCAGGTGCTGTGTCCTACTCAGGCCCCATGACCTCTTGGGGACAAAGAGAGTACAACAGACCCTGGCACCTTCCCCAGTTTCTCTAACTCTAGGCTCAGCTCCATGTTAAACAGCCTGGGGCCCTAGAGCCTTTTCTCAAAATTTCTGTATTCTTTCCCAATCAGGTTCCCTGCCCAAATCAGAGAAGTAATAGCAAACAGCGCAGTTTGTCTGGGATATAGTGTGTGGGGAGAATAATGTAAAATAAACTGGGAAAAGAAAGCCAAAGCTAGATGGCAGTTAAATGCCAAACAAAGGAGTTTTATCTTATCCTAGGGGTGATAGGGAGTCACTGAAACTCCTTGAGCTGAGGAATAACAGAGGCCAATCTGTGCTTTAGGAATATCAGTTTAGGGATAGCTGGGTGGTACAGTGGATAGAACACCAGCCCCAGAATCAGGAGGACCTGAGTTCAAATGTGGTCTCAGACACTTGATAGCTTTGTGACCCTGGGAAAGTCACTTAACCCCAGTTGCCTCCCCCCTGCATAAAAAGGAATATCAGTTTGGCAGTTGGGTGAAGGATACAATTAAGAGAGGAGAGACTGGAATCAGGGGAGACTAGTGCGGTGTGTGGCTACTGAAATGCTGTTCCCCTATACGCTATACAAATGAATGAAGCATTTATTAAGTGCTTATTATGTACAAAATACTTTTCTAAATGTTGAGGATCCAAATCGAAAAGCAAGGCAGTCCCTTGTTTGGATTGTATGTATTCTAATACATTCAATGCCCTATCACAACACCTTTGCAAAGGTCTCCTCCTATCCTTGGGATATACTCTGTTCTCACCTCTGCTTGTAGAATGCTTAGTTTCTTTCAAAATTCAACTTCAGTGTGAATGCCTTATAGGACGGCCTTCAGGATCCCCCTCGTTGCTAGCGTTCTTCCCCCCGAAACAACATTGTATGTATTTTGTACATATCATGTGACTTTTTTAGCCATCTATATGTTCTTCACTTCTCCTCCTGCTCCACCCCATCAAAAGTAAATTCACTGAGGTTTTCGTTTTTGTATTCCCAGCACCTGGCATATGCAACGTGCCCTTATTAAATGTTTATTGAATTGACCAGTCTATGTGAGAGGGGATAGAATCTTGGACCAAGATGGTGGCTGTGTGAATAGAGAGGAAGGAACAGATTTGGGACTTGTTGTGAAGGTAGAAATATGGAGGTGGCAACTAACTAGATGGAGATTAAAGTATTGATGATGACTCCAAGGTCATAGATCTGATGACTGGAAGGATGAAATTGCCCTAGACAGAAAGGAGCAAATTTGGAAGAGATAGATTCAGGGAAATATAATGAATTCAATTTGGGGTATGCCTTTGGGTCAACCATTTGGAAATGACCAACAGGCAGCTGGAGGTGCAGAATTTGAATACAGGATAGAGCTAAGGGTTAGAAATGTAGGAGTTATTCGGATAAAGATGATAACTGAATTCACAGGTTGATGAGACAGACAGAGATAGAGAGAAACAAAAAGCTCCCTCAGGACTTAGCTATAATTGGGGGACAGAATGTGGATGGCCATCTTTTGAAACATCCTGAGAAGGATCAATCAGACAGGTAGAGGAGAACTAGGAGAGAGTGATGTGTCCAAAGAACGTGGAGAAGAGAGAGACTCTAGGAGATAGTGGTCAACCATGATAAAAGATAAAAAGTCAAGAAGAATTGTAAAGAATGGGTAAGAGATCTTTAGTGACTATGGAGAGAGAAGTTTCATTTGAAGGTGACCTGTAACCTAGTTACAGAGGAAGAAGTGAGAAAGATGAGGCAGAGTGTAGATGGCTTTTTCCAGGTGTTTATCTGTGAACAGGGTGGGAGGGGGAGGAAGAGGAGGAAATGTAAAATGATAGTTTGAGGGTAAGACAGTCTAAAATGAGGGTATTTAAAGTATAGATGCAATCTGGGAGTGTGTTAGGCAGCAGAGAAGGAGATAGAAAATTAGAGGAAGAGAAAAGGTGATGGAGCAAACTTCTGGAGGAGACCCAGAAATGAGGATGGAGGGAGGGTCACAAGTAGGAGGGTTGGACTAGGCAAGGAAAAAGTTGACATCTTCCTCAGAGATGAAAACAAAAGATAAGAAAAAGGGGATTTGAAGTGTCAAATTGAGGAGAAACAGGAGCTTGAGATGGATTACTTTTATTTCCTCTATAGAATATGAGAGTCAGGGGACAGATGAAGATGGAGGTGGAGGTGGCTTAAGGAGAGAGTTTGGAACAAGTTCTGTGGGGGTTCAATAGAGAGTCAATCAAGGAAGAGCAAAAGAATTGCCATGGAATGGTTAGAGTCCTGTCAAGATTGATCAGCCAGTGTTAATTTGTTGTGGATTCAGCAATATCATGTGACTTTTTCCTGCTTATGAACAGGTGCAGAGGAGGCAAGATGGTGGGGATAACCCAGAGTGGGCTTCGGAAAGGCACAGGCAAAGATGGGAGAAGAGGGCAAGGGAGTTAAGTGTAGACTTTCCTAGTGTGTAATTGAACTTGTTGACTATTATAAGGTCAAGATCTTGAAGGGAGGAATGTTATGCCAGAAGAGGAGTGATTCCTAGGAAGACTAGGAAAATGGGTGGGGTTGGGGTGGGTATGACTAGAGGTCAAGATTATGAAGAAGAATAGGTTTAAGAGAAGTGAGAGTTTGAGACAGAAGGATAAAAGGTACTAGTGTAAGAGGGGAATATTGACATTCTGAACCATGTAGGTTTAACACTCATAGATGATGGGGAAATTGTGGGCATTGCAACCATCTTTGTATGCCAGAGTAGGGAGGAGGCTTGAGGGAGTGGTGTTAGGGGCAGAACTTAAACCCAGGTCTTTCCCAACTCCAAAGCAATCTCTCATCACCTTGCTGCCTCTCCAATATCCAATTTTTTCAAAGAATTCTTATCTGATGCAATTATATTTTTAAAAATAAATATAGAACATTTGGCATATGAAGGTGGGCTCCTCATGGAGTTGATCTCCATGTCATGTCTGGGAAGAGTTCTCTGCTTCCTACAGGGGATGGATGATTCAGGCATTCATATCATATCCCACCCACCTCCAACTCCTGAGCTCCAGAGCTTTGGGACAAGTTGGACCCATAGGCATCCTAGGACTGGGGTCTTCTCTCCAGTCCTCCTGTCAGGGCTCTGCTTATATGAAGGGGAGGGAATCCCCTGGTCTCAACCCGGGTCCCTGATTTCAACCTGGTCAGGACTGAACTTCCCATATTGAACCACGCATAATACATAATATTACTTAGGTAATATTGGACATTATCACTTCTTATGGCATTTTACCACCCTGCTAGACTATGAGCTTCATAAAGTCAAGGATCTCATCTTAGCTAAACTTCTTATCTCTCCCAGTGCTCAGGATAGTACAAAGCATGGTTTACTAAATGTTGAATTAATTTCTTATATAGTTGTTTGTGTTTATATCTAATTCAGTACTAGACTGTTGAGTACCACAATGGTGGGGACATGATTTTATCTAAACTTTCTGTCTCCCCAGGTCTCTGTACTTCCTCTGTGTAGAGGGCACTTGAAAAATGTTTGTTCAATTGTATTTTGTCTTCTTAGAATTCCACTATTTGTGTTTCTCATGTTTGGATTTCAGCATTGCCCTCCCCTGGCTACTGATTAAAGGAAAGAGGTCCTTTTTTGGAGAAGCATACTCAGTCTTTCCCACTTGAGAGAGAATATATTTATCTCCTAATTTCTTAGAAATAGGTGGAGTCAGGTGCTTAGGAGCAAGAGGGGAATCTGGAGACCTTATCCAGAGGAAGCAGAGGGGGGTATGGGAATGGAGAGAAAAGGAAAGTTAGGAAGGGAAGACTAGTGTAGATGAACTAACACCTTCCCCTTATTCTCAAGGAGAGGGACATCTGTGCTTTCTGGAATCCCTCTATCCCTTTCTCTAGTCCTTGGAGTCCTCAGCTCCATGAAGAACCCACTTCAAGGGGTCCCACATCTTTTCACCTTTAAGAATACTGTGGGACCCCACAGACCCTGGTTTTCCGCTGATTTCTAAATGCAGTTGAAGAGCACTTCTACACATGAGGGTACATCAATCTCCTCAAAGAATTTCTGGCCTGGGGGAGTCTCTGGTGCCTTCTTCAGCAGGGTCTGGGCATGACGAAGGAGGAGCTGGTTTTGTCTTCGGCCCAACTTCCGAAGGGCTAAAATGGCAGCCACATGCTCCTGCCTGTAGAGAGACACAGTGCTGGTGACCACAGGTGAGTCATGGGATCATGGGATTTTGAGCTGGAAAAAAACCTTTCAGATCTTCCAGTCCCTCCTTTTACTAATCTCCCTTAATGCTAATGCCTTTCCTCCAAGACTAGGTCCCCCTGTTTCCAGCTTCCTTGTGTCTTCTCCCTTTAAGTTATAAGCTCCTTGAGGGCAAGGACTTACTTTTTCTTATTTGTATCTCCAGTGCTTAGTATAGTGACTTGGTCCATCATAGGAGCTTAATAATTAGCGAATTGAATGATCTCTATCCTGAATATATCTTGTTTGTACATACCTATTTACTTGTAATCTTCCCCATTAGACTGGGAACTCCTTGAGCACAGCGACTATCTTTTGCCTTTCTTTGTGTCCCCAGGGCCTGATACATAGTAGGGGCTTAATGTTTATTTAATGACTGAGATGGGAAGAGAAGCAAATGGGTTTTGGCAGATACAGTCTTTGTTCCCCAGTGATAACAGTGGAAGATTTAACATAAACCAAAACATATATCACCTGATAATCAAGTTTGCACATGACACAAAGCTAGGAAGAAGGCATTTATTAATGCCTACTATGTGCCTGAGTAGATGGTACAATGGACCCAGTATGGAGTGCTGGGCCTGAAGTTAGGAAAACTCATCTTCCTGAGTTCACATCTGACCTAAGATGCTTCCTAGCTGTGTGACTCTGAGCAAGTCACTTAACTGCTATTTACCTCAGGTCCTCATCAGTCAAATGAGCTGGAGAAGGAACTGGTAAACCACTTCAATATCATTCTTTCCCAAGAAAATCCAAAATGGGTTCATGACATCAGACATGACTGAAAAACAACTGAAATGTGCCTGACGCCATGCTAGGTATTTTACAAATATTATAACATTTGATCCTCGTAACCCTGGTACTATTATTATCTCTATTTCCCTGAGGAAACTGAAGTAGAGAGAGGTTAAGTGACCTACTCAGGGTCTCATAGCTAGTAAGTATCTGAGGCAACATTTGAACTCAGGTCTTCACACCTCCAGGCCAAGTACTCCATATACTATGCCACCCAGCTGCTCCCTTAGGAAGGCCAACAAACTCTATTAGATTCAACTCAAGATGCAAAAATACCCCTCCCACATAAGAATGAGGGGCAAATCTAATAAGATAATGAGATAATTATTATATAGTAATTATAATTATATAATAATAATTATCACTGAGATAATGTAAAGTTTCTACTGGGTTTTGAAGAATCCACTGCACAAATACAGGAGGGGGAAGGTGTGGCCAGACAACAGGTCATGGGGAAAGCACTTGTGGTTTGAGTAACCTGCCTTGAACCCATCCTGGCTCTGTGATGCTTCACAGATTACTTGACCAGTCAGGGCACCAGGCAATGTTTGGAACCTGTAAAAGCTGCAGGTCTGCAATGGTACAGGGAGCTTCCTGAGGGACTGTTCCCTACAGGGGAAGGCATGGAAGGGAGAGAATAATTACGTAAGCATTTGTTAAGTGCTCGACTTCACTTACAAATAGTATCTTGTTTGACACAATGATGAAATCATTGGTCTCGACCAATCAGAATAAGGGATATGAGAGTCCTACTGAACTCTGCCCTGGTCAAAACCTGTCTGGAGTCTTGTATGAAGTTTTGTGCAGCACATTTTAGGAAGCAGATTGTGTTTGCCTCAGTTTCCTCATTTGCAAAATGAGCTAGAGAAGGACATGGCAAACCATTCCAGTATCTTTGCCAAGAAAACCCTAAATGGGGGCATAAAGAGTCAAATACAACTGAAACGAATGAACACCAACAGCATCTGGGTGGCACAGTGAATAAAATGACTTGGAGTCCAAGGATACCTGGGTTCAAATCCTGCTTGAGATACTTACTAGCTATGTGATCCTGGCCAAATCCCTTAATATCTCAGTCTCAGTTTCCTTATCTGTAAAATGGGGATAGTGATAACAACCTATGTCATAGGGTTGTTGGGAAGAGCAAATAAAATTGTATTTGTAAACTGCTTAACCCAGTGCTAGTATAGAGTAGGTACTTAATAAATGCTTATTTCCTTCCTAATGGTTTGTAAAGCATTTTATTCATTGAAACCCTGGGAAGGACAGTTAGTGCAAGCAAACTTGTCTGACTCTTTGAGACCCCATGGATCATACAGTCCATGGAGTTTTCTTGGCAAAGACACTGGAGTGGTTTGTCATTTCCTTCTCTGGTAGATTAGTGCTAGCTGTTATTAAGTATATGGGGAGTGATTGCGTGGAAACAGGAATGCATTTGTTCGTCTGGGCCCCAGAGGGCAAAACTAGAAACAAAGAGAGTGGAGGCAGGTGGAATTATAAGGAAGCAGATTTTGGCTCAATAAGAGGAAAAATGTCCTAGTTAATCAGAACTGGAAAATAGCGGGAGCAGCTACCTTGGGAAATAGTGAGCTCCCTATTCGTGAATATATTTGGAACCAAGGTTTATTGATTCCCAATCAGGAAGGCTATAAAAGATAGTGAGGCTGGGGTTGGAGGCATTGAGCTAGATGTATTGACTCAGAAGTCCCTTCCAGCTCTGGGAATTGTTAAGCATTAAGATATCTCCCCAGACACTTCAGGCTGGGATTGTTCTTCTAGAACGGTAGAGGGAGGAGCTTTGAGGAAGATCAAACTGACTTTCCTGACTTCTTTGTCACAGAACAGGGACAGCCCAAATGCCCGGAACCACCCTTAATGCCCTGTGGAAATCTTATATTCGCAGCATATCACAATTGAAAGAGAACTTCAGATCCATCCACTGGCCCATTTTTGAGAGGGGGAATCTGAGGCCAAGAGAGAAAGCGTGATTTGCCCAAGGCAGGACCTTGTGTTGAGTTTGTCTCTCTGGATGGAGCAGTGTCCAATCCATAGAGACGTAGAAGAGAAAGCGTGACATAGCGACTGGAGTCCCAGGTACATAATCCGAAGACCCAAATTCCAGGTGCTGCTATCTTAATAACTACTGTGTTTATAGGCACTTTTTGAAGTTTGCACAGTGTTTTACAAATATCTGATTTTATCCTTACAACTACCCTGGGAATTAGGTACTATTATTATGCCTATTTTATAAATGAGGAAACCGGGGCCAACAGTCATTAAGTGACTTGTTCAGGGTAATATAGCTAGGTGACACAGGCAAGTCTCCCCTGCCTATGCTTCCGTCTCCCTGTCTATAAAATGAGAGGGAAGGCCTAGAGATGATTGCTAAGGTTTCTTATAACCCTAACATTCGATGTTTGAGTAATCCCCTTCAGACTGGGTACTCCCTGAAGAAGGGGCCTTCGTTTCTTTATTTCTCTTCTCCCTCCCAACTCCCAAGATCAGGGGCTGCCTCAAGCTAGGACCTTGTCACTCCCTGTCAGGAGACAGAAGACCCATGGCAAGAAGGATTTCCTGAGAGAGATAATGTGCCTGCGTGTTTGGGGACTGTTAAACTGAAATGTGGAGCAAGGCTTTATTCTATTTTATTTTTTTCTAGAGATGGGGAGAGGTTCCACCCTATCTCTAGACCAGAAGTTGCCTCCCTCCTTAGAACAAAAAGGTGCCAATCTGGGAGATGTATGTCTCTCCAGGGAAAGGCCTGGCTATGCTGGGACTTGATCACTCCCTGATAATGAATCATTTAAAGTTCCAGGGGAAGCACAGTAGACTTCAGCCACCATGGCTCTGTTCTTATTTTATTAACCCACTCTCCTCCAAGGTCTCCCTGCATGTGAGGCTGCCCAGGGCAAAGGGAAGAGCCTAGGATAGAATTCAGGAGCCCTGATTTGGAAGATTACAATGTTCTGGGACTTTGAGCTGGAAGTGACTTTAGAGATCAATCTTTTTAATTCCCAGATGAGAAGGCTAAGGCTCAGAGAGGGAAAGGAGATTATCCAAAGTCACACAGCTACGAAGTTACAAATCCAGAATTCAAACCTAGATCTTCTGACTCCAGATCCTGGCTTTTTAATCCCTTATTCGGTGCTGCTTTTAGACCTGCCACCAACTTCCCTTTCCTGGACCTCACTTCCCCTTGACTGGAAGGACTGCCTTGCCCAGGCAGGACTGCTGTGAGGATCAAGGCAGCACTGGATGGTCAGGAGTGCTGAGAGGGAGGGGGCTCTGCCCACATCCACAGGCATGCCTTCTTCGGGGTCTCGGTGTTTGTGGATGACCCTGGGGAAGTGTTTAGATGCAGGGCAGCACTAACCTGAGGTCCGGGTAACCCCTAATGAGGGCTTCAATATGCTTCTTAATGTCTTCCTTGTTGGCCTCACACAGGATATCTGAGATGCAGGGGATCGCCAAACCCAGCCAAGAGGCTTCTGAGCCCTGGGAAGACAAGGAACCAGGTATAAGAAAAAGGGGTGAGCATGAGGAAGATGGGGAAGCTCGGTAGCACAGTGGATACAGTGCTGGGCATGGGCTCAGGAAGACTCATTTTCCTGAGTTCAAATCTGGCCTCAGACACTAGCTGTGTGACCCTGGGCAAGTTACTTAACCTCTGATTTCCTGACAAAATGGATCCACCAGAGAATGAAATGGCAAACCACTCCAGTACCTTTGCCAAGCAAACCTCAAATGGGGTCACAAAGGGTCAGACATGACTGAAAATGACAGAACGACAACAAATTCTGACTACGGTACCAACCACACCCCATCAGCAGCCAAAGGAAATAACTCTTGGGTAGTACCAGTCTTTGAAAGGTGGAGGCAATAGCATCTGATTCCTGTCTCATCTTGTGGGCACTGTCCACTCGAACTACTCCTCGAAGTCGTTCTCGTGGCCTCAGAACATGGGCCACATATTCCCGAATCACATAGCAGTGGATTTCCTGAAGACACTCCTGGGAGAGGAACAGGATAGTGGAGATCAGCCTCAAGGCTCCATAATTCTTTCCCCCCTGCCAAGGCTTTGGCCTCCCAATCTTTTCTTTCTGAGTCCCCTCTCCCCTCCATGTTTCTCCCCAGGACCATCCTCAGGACCCATGAACCACCTGACTATGGGGTTGAACCAGGTGCTTCAGGTGCTGGGCAAAGGTAACAGTCTTCTCCATGATTGGCTGTAGCTTGTCGGAAGTCACCCAAGCCTTGCTGCCCACCTCCTTGAATAGAACCTGTGGGAGCAAAGAGAGATCTATTCACCCCTTGTTCCTCAGCCTACAGGATCATTAGACCTATCTCTTCCAATACAATGTGACACCCTTTTTCCCTCACTCCCCACTCCACCTATACATTATAGAGTCTAATATAATACCATGAAAAGGTAGTCTTCCCCAACCTCTCCCAATCCAAATCCTCCCTAACCTTCAGAATCTAAGATGTCTCACTTCTTCCAGGAAACCCACTTACATGCTGCATTCCTCCCCTGACCTCCAAACCTTCTTTGCTACACAAGGTATACCCCCTAATGTATATAAACGGAACATAAGTAAAGCATGCATTGCTGCCTCTATTCCAGAAAAATGAGGCTCCTAGTTGCTCTTGCCCTGTCTTCTCCTGCTTCTGTGTATTCCCAAAGACCAAACCTTTCTTTCCTGAACAGACCCCAGCACATCTCTGCTTGGTGAAACCCTCTTCCTTCCTCTGCTACCCTCACTTCCCTGACATCCCCATTTTGACCTCTCTCTGAGAGTGAGCTCCCCTTCCAGAGACTCCTCACACTTCTTTGCACTTATTCCACCTCTTTTGTCACAGCTATTTGTATAGTCGTCATTCCCCATGTTAGACAGCGAGGGCCTTGAAATGTGTTCCCATATTGGGCTTCATGGCTGAGCCTCCAGCCTCCCCCACGCAGGATCTACCTCTTTCCTTCTCACCTTCCCCAGAGGTAGGACCAGAGACAAAATCCAGATTTTTGCAAAGGCTTTTTGACTGGCAGAAGGTTGAACTTTCTGATACTACTGACAATGCCAAGACCATGTTACAAAGTTTGGTTTTTGCCAGCAAGTAAGTGGAAACTGGGCCAACGTTACCTGACTCCACTGATTCAGAAAGAGCCTACACTGCATCCTGTTCTGAGACTGCAGGCAGCGCCAAAGAAGAGAAAACTTTATACCACTTCTCAAGGAATAAGCACCAGAGAAAGAACTGAAGCTGGTTGTGCTCAAATGCCGTGAGGTTGATAAGGATAACGATACATGGAGCTGGAGGCTTTATGCTGGTTATGTATTGTAACAACTGCTTGAACTACTCCTTTCATAAGCCCAAGGTCAAGTAAATGTATGTGTGTTAATTGCTAAAAAATCAAAGAAGAGAAAGACTATAAGGTCACTGGGGGGTCGGACCAATGGTAGATCTCTCTCTGTGTCTCCAGTGCCAAGCACAGGGCCTTAGTCATGGCAGGGGATTAATATTTGGCTTTTGAACAGTGAACATCCTGTCCTAGTCTCTGACTATATTCCCTGTGGGCAATTTTTGTCTTTCCAACAAAACTAGGACCTCCTTGGGGATGGGGCTCTGCTGATGGCTTTTACAGGGACTGTGCCTCATGCCTGGATTAGACTCCCTCCTCACTTCTACTTCTCTGTAACTAGGCCTCTTTTCATCCTCAGTTCATGTGGCACCTCCTATACAAAGCCTTTTGGAATATCATCTAATTATTGGCACATGGGTAACTAGGTGCTATGGTAGATAGAGCCTCAGTTATAGAGTTAGGAAGACTCCTCTTGTTGAGGTCACATCTGGCATCAGACACTTCCTAGCTGTGTGACCCTGGGCAAGTCACTTTACCCTATTTGCCTCAGTTTCCTCATCTGTAAAATGAGCTGGGGAAGGAAATGGCAAACCACTCCAGCATCTCTGCCAAGAAAACCCCAAATGGGGTCACAAAGAGTTGGACATGACAGAAATGACTGAATAACAATAACGAAATTGTTGGTGCTCTCACTTATCTCAATTTAGGCATAGATAGATAGATAGAGATATGTAGTGATGGATATTAGATGTAAACATAGATGTGGATATATATGCAGAAGGCATACAGCTTACACAAGAGTTGGGGGAAAGGGGCAAATATGAATTTATAATGAGCATATAGTATCCCCATTGTTATGTATATATACACACAATACATGTATATTAAATATTTATACATAATCACATGTCATATACAATGTGTGTATTATATTTATATGTATATATTATAAACATATACATACACATACATATACACATACATAATAGAAACCATATATTATGTGTTATAATGTGTTATTTATAGATAATACATACATAAATATAACATTAAGGACATGCACACCTATTATTTACATGGGTGTTATAAATTATGCCTATCACTATATTATTTACATGTGTGTGATATGGATATATATTTGTGTGGGTATTTTATATACATGTATAGTTCATATGTGTATAATGCATAACAATATATGCAATAACATGATGTGTATATTATGTGTGATGTATTACATATACTATATAATGCATAGAAATATACATGTATATTATATGTGCACATCAATAAATACTTTATACATATATTGCTAACATAATATATGTTCTTTATAATGAATAATACATAATAATTATGCAAAGAATTGGCAAGTAACTGATTAGATATGGGCATGGGAAGTGAAAAATCAAAGATGACCCTGAAGTTTTGAACCCAACTGACCAGTAGGATCACTAAATAGCCAGAGGAGTCTATGGCTCCCTGCTCCTAGGCTGTTTCCTGTTCCCCAGTTCTGAAATGCTTAAGGTTTAAATTGCATCCAATTCTAGTTAGAACTGGTTGCTGAAAATCTCTAGTGAGCTTGCTGACGTAAAATAGTTATAATTTCACCTTCCTCATTCTGAATTGATTAAATTTTCGGGACTTCCCACTCTTTTGCTATGAGGTTACGTTCCTTGGCCCTGATGTGAAAGCTGCCATGACAGACCTTTGGTCTGAAAACCTCATGTAAACCTAGACTTTGTGCAGCTCTGAACCTTTTGTTATAAGACATTTCACACTGTTCATCTGGCCACCAACCAAAGCATGCTCCCCTGCAGGTGGGGGAGAGGCAAGCCTCATGTTACTCTGAGCCTGACTGAATTACTATTCATCTGTCCAAACCCTCCCTTTGTAGAGGCTTTGCTTGGTTATGTCAATAAATCAGTCTAACCCATCCTAAAGTAGCTGCATGCCATTCATTAGAATTCAACTTCCCTCTTAATTTACATGATGGTAATAGTGCCTGCAACAGCAGGAGGTTTGGGGAAAAGATGATAATCTCAGTTTTGGACAGGTTGTTTTTGAGGTACTAAAAGGAAGTCTAGGCAGACATGCCCAACAGACAGTTAGAGATGTGAGACTACAGAGTTCATGGTGAAAATTTAGTACTGAATATACAGATCTGGGACTCATCTGCATAGAGATTATAATTGAAGTGATAGGAGGTAATGAGATTGATAAGGAAAGGGAGGGAAGGAGGGAAAGAAGGAGGGAGAGAGAGAGATACAGAGACAGAGATGGAGACAGAGAGACAGACAGAGACACAGACAGACAGACAGAGAGACAGAGAGAGACGGGGGAGGGAGGGAAACTAGGACTAAACCCTGGGGAATACCTGTACTTAGAGGATGGGAGATGGATAATGAACCAGCAAAGGAGACTTGAGAAGATGCTGTCAGGAGAGCCCAAAGAAGACAGTAGGTTAAGGGGATTGGGGTGGGGGTGGGGAGAAGTCCTGGATTAGTTGATCACCAGAAATCTCATCATGCTCTTCAACTCAGCCTTGGATACTCAATACCTTCCCAGATTCCTTAGCCCCTTCTCCCTTCTGATTGGAGGGCTGGAGGGTAGAGCGTTAAATTGCTTTGAAAGCTTCTACTTTCCCTCTGCAGCTCTGCTTGGTCTGAACACCTTGGAACATAATGTGGAGACTCCCTGGCTCCACTCTACCTCCCTTTTGTGTGTTGCCTTCCTCCATTCCATTGTAAGTTCCTTGATGGCAAGGAACTTTTGTTTGTATCTCCAGTGCTTAGCACTTAGCTTAGCACATAGTTGGACCTTAATAAGTATTTATTAAATTGAATAGGTCAATAGTTTCAAAAACTAGAGAAGTCAGTGAGGAAAAAGACTGAAAAAGGTCATTACATTTAGCCGTTAAGATACCACTGGTCACTTTGGAGAAAACCCGAGGCAGAAACATGTTTCATGGAGTTAAGAATTGAGGGGATGGTGCAGAAACAGGCACAGCAAGCAGGGGCAGCTCTAGGAACTTGGCAGTCAAAGGAAAGGAGAGACGTGGGACAAAAGCTTGTCAGGGTGGCAGGGTCAAATCAAAGGTTTTCAGGGATGGGTAAGACTTGAGCATGTTTGTAGATAGGAGGGAAGGAACCAGTGATAATGAGAGAGAATGATGAATATAGGAAGTTCCCAAAGGAGGGATAAGACAAAAGGAATGTGAAAAATGATCATTTCTCTCTGGTTTTAATGACTAACTATTCAATCAGAACCAAGTTTTTCCCTCTTTTCTACTTCCTCATCCAGAAACCAACCAGTTGTAGGAAATCTCTGTTAAAGTTTTACCCAGACCAATATCTAATCAGACAGTAAAAGAAGTTCTAAGTTTGGGTTAAAAAGTGTACTGCTGCTCATTGTGTTTGCTCTGACAGGCCTGGGAATATGTGTATCCTTCCTTTTGTCAGACAGGTGATATGGAAATTGACAAGTCTCTCTGACCAAGACTTAGGTAATCTAAGTCATGTACCCCAAGACCTTCATTATAACATAGCTCAGCCTCTCATTGCAATATTCATTTTCTCATTAATTGTTCACCAGAGTTACCACCCCTCAGGAACACCTACTCTTTGAAGGGCATATAAACATGTGAACCCACCAACAAAGACCATGAGGGGTCTTTGTTCTAAAAAAGAGAGCCAAATGACCTTCCTTTTATTAAAAGATATCCTGGCCTTATTAATAAGATGATATGTGTATGTGTGTTCATCCTTCATTGCCAAAGAAGACCATGCCATCAGAGAAATAATGACATGACTTGCACTTGACTTTGTTTTGAGTGAGGGAGGGCTGTGCAGGTCACCATCCTCACTTCTCCTCCAGAACCATCTGAATCTAGTGACCAGATATTCATCAGGATGACTGGAGATGACTCAGGATGAGGCAATTGGGGTTAAGCGACTTGCCCAAGGTCACACAGCTAGTGAGTGTCAAGTATCTGAGGTGAGATTTGAACTCAGGTCCTCCTGACTCCTACTCTATCCACTGCACCACCTAACTACCCAATAAGATGATCACATTACCCAGAAATGATGTCTCAGAATTTTTTATATAGTCACAGGCACAACAAAAGGAGTCAGTTTTGGCAAGGGGAAGAGATACTTACCTCATTCTCAGAGACTTTTGGGGAAGGAGAAGAGGATGAGTGAAGACATGGGCAGGTTTTGGAGTATGGAGAATGGCAGAGAAGAGGGTTCACAATGAATGATCTCAAACTTGTCTGCCAAATAGACAAAGTTATATGTCTAGAGGAGAAGGCATGGAGGTATAGTTGGAATCTTGAAGAGAGTGAAGTTTTCAAAGCAGCTTTTCTGAAGATTCAGAGATGATTAAAAGGGTTGCCATGCAGTAATGAGGGCCCAGTTTAGTTTAGATAATAAGGATTTGTGAACCTACTTCACACAGTGGACACAAGTACACACCATTTCAGTGCCTCCTCTGACTCACTGCTTCCTCTTATACATCGTCTCCATCCGTATATCATCTCTTCTCCCATGCAAACTCTTTTTGGATACCACCTCTTGTCACAGGACCTAGTCAACCTTTTCTTTTGCCTCTCTTACAAAAGGGATATTTGTAAATAGACATTTTCCCTAATGAGAGGAAAATAAAAAACTTTCCCATATCCTTCTCCATCTTTACCAGAAAACCCCTGCCACTTGCCAAGGTCTTCCACCCCGGCCTTTGTCAAAGATCAGCGTGGGTTCTGGCTGGTGAGCATCTCCCTGCATCCTTGTTCATTCCATAGCTGCATCTACCTGTGGGTCCTGCAGTCATCCTTATGTACAGATTGGTGGCTTCCACTGGAGCAGATAATGAGTATAGAAACTTAGACCCAAAGTCCTTACCTGTGTTTCTTGATGCAAATGAATCAGCATTTGCTTTTTGAATCTGCTTATCACCTTGGACAGGGTAGTTTCCACTTTCGTAAAGCTGCTTAGGAATTTGATGGGTAGGTTGGTCCTGGAGAGAAAAAGCCAGGAGCAAGTGAGCCTCCTAGCACAGGTCAAGGTGCAGGAGTCGGGGAAGGGGAGAAGGCTTATTCCTTCATGTCCACTCAATCAGATACTCTTCTGTATTTTGAGGTCTGTAATCTCCACCCCTTTATCCTCTTGAAACAATGGTCTAAGAGTACAGTGAGCCTCATAGAATATTAGAACTGGAAAGAGCTTTTGAGACTACTGTGTTCTAGCTTTAGGGCTGAAAGGGATCTCAGAGGGCAGCTAGTTAAATTTTTTCATTTTATATGAGTTCTTTCTCATCCTTTCCCCTCTGAGGCCCAGAGATGTTAAATCACTTGCTCAGGGTCACAATGCCATTGTAAGTAACAGAACTGAGAAGTGAACCCCAGGAGGACCTGAGTTCAAATGTGACTTCAGACACTTACTAGCTGTGTGACTCTGGGCAAGTCACTTAACCTCAATTGCTTCCAAATAAAAGAAAAAAGAAAAAGAAACTTAATTCCAGCTAGATTCTAAATCTAACAACACTTGTTTCACTGCCCCACAATACTCTCAATTAGTCAAAGCCCATGGAGGTAGAAGAGTGCAGTGAAAAATACACATTAATTTTCTAATCATGGCTCTTCTATTTATTGACTTCTTTCATCTTGGACAAGTTGAGCCCCCTTTTTTGAAACTCCATTTTGTCTAAGATGACTTTTGTTGCTTCACTCACAGGGTTTTTGAGAGGAAAGTGCTTAAAGCCTCTATAAACAAAAAACTATTACTATTTTATGAATAGGGAAATTGAGGCCCAGAGAAGAGAATTGACTTGCCAAAATTACAAAGAGAGTCAGTGGCAAACTGAAACTAGAATCCAAATTTGCTGCTTGGAAGGCCTGGGCTTTCAGCCTTAACTGGGCTGCCTCCAAAGAGCCTTGTTAATTGTCACTTTTACAGTCCTGAGAATTGAACCCTGCAGGGTTGGGTGGGGAATCCTCTGGTCAATTTTGATGGGGAGGAAGTAAAGACCTGCATTAAGAGAGATTATATGGGTAAGAGTTACAGTGGGCACCACCTGGACCCTGAAACAGAGTACCACAGACAGGGAACTACCTTGTCCCACTCCCAAATTCAGGGCCCTGGATTTCCAGATAAGAAACCTCCACCAAGGTTCCCTGATCTTCCCCTGCTCTGAGAATGACAGTGCTAGTTTCATGCCCATCTGTTGCCTGCCAACAAGGGAGGGCGCCGGACCAGAAAATCCCAGAATTGTAGGCTTGGCTCAGCTGTAAATGATTGTTTTGGGGTGTGCCTGTGAAGCATGTGAGAGAAAAACATCTCAAAAGGGCAGCTGGTCGCTGGAGGAGAAGGAAGAGGAGGAAAGTTTGATATGGCCTACTCTGTGGCTTTTCTGGGCACCACCCCATAGGGTAAAGAATATCAGAGCTTAAAGTGAGATTGGAAGCTATCTTGTCCAGCTTCCTCATTTTTACAGAGGAAGGTGAGGTTCTAGGGGAGAGATAACTAGGTCAAGGTCATGCAGAGAATCACCAGCCAAGCTACAAGGTAAATAGGAAGAGGGGCAGATGGGACAAAACGGATTGAGAGGCAGAGAAGCTTCACTCCTTTGTTCAATCAGTCAGTCAATCAGTAAGCACTTACTGAGCTCTGTTATGCTCCGGCCACTGGACTAAGTGCCAGCATTGAACAGACAAAACCAAACAGTTCCTGTGTTCAAGAAACATGACAACATATGCAGATAGAGGTGTATACATAAGACACAAACAAACTCCAGGTAACCTAGGCACAGAAGGAAGACCAACAGATGCCTTCTGCAGAAGATGGAGAATGAGTTGAGTCTCAAAAGGAAGCCAGGAGTTTTGAGAAGAGGAGATAAAGATGAAGAGTATTCCAGGCATGGGAGACAGTCACTACAAAGGCATGGAGAGGGGAGATGTAAGGAACAGCGAGCAGGCTAGGGTAGCTACTGGAGTAAGTGGAGAGGTGGGATGTGTAAGACTGGATAGATAAAAAAGGACTAAACTGTGAAAAACTTTAAATGCCAAGCAGAATTTCATATTTTATTCTAGAAGTAATAGGGAGTCATTGGAATTTATTGAGTAGCAATTTACTGAGAAATGTATTGAGTCTGACACAGTCAGACCTAAGCTTTAAGAAAATCATTTTGGCAGTGGTATAGAAGATGGATTGAAGGGAGAAGAGACTTGAGTCAGGAGGACCTGAGTTCAAATCTCTCTTCAGACACTTACTAGCTGTGTGACTTTGAGCAAGCCACTTAACCCCAAATGCTTCAAAAAAAAAAAAAAAAAGATAAAGAAACTTGAAGCAGGGAAATCAATTAGGAGGCTAGTACTTTAGCGTGCTTGAGAAGTGATAAGCACCTGTACTAGGATGGTGGCTGTATGATTGGAGAGAAGGATAAGTTGTGATAATTAAAACAAATTTTGGCAACTGACTGAATATTCTAACGATGGAGAGTGAGGAGTAAAGAACGTTGATGACCTTGACAAGTAATGGTGATGTTTCAGAAGGGCATGGCTCCTAGATGAAAGAAAGTTCTCTTTTGGATATGTTGAGTTTAATATGCCTAGGAGACATCCACTTTAAAGTGTCCAATAGGTAGTTCCTGGTGTTGAACTAGAACGAGACAGAGAGAGAGAGAGAGAGAGATGAGAGAGAGAGAGAGAGAGAGAGAGAGAGAGAGAGAGAGAGAGAGAGAGACTGAGACTGGATATGTAGATCTGGGAATCATTTTATAGAGATAATTATTGAACTCATTGAAAATGATGAGAGACTGAAACTGAAAGAATAGAAAGAAGACAATCCAGGAAAAATACTCAGGGGACACCCAAAGTTAGTGGATGCGATATGGATGTTAGCAAAAGAAACTGAGAAAGACTGGTCAGACAAATGTATCCCCTGGGGACTCCCTGTGTTCATGGGTCATGGGCCCATAAGATCACAGAATTAATCCTGGAAGGTGACTTTCAAGGACACCTAATCCAAACCCCTCATTTTACAGATAAGGAAACTGAGATCCAAGGTCACACAAGTAGTGAATAGCAGAGACTATACCTGAACTCATGTCCCCTGACTCCCAATTCAGCATTCTTTCCACCTTAAACAGAGCTCCAAGGACTCTGTCCTCCACACCAGTGCTGTTCCATATTTGCATTACTACCACCTAGTTTTGCTACTTAGGTAGTCAGCATGCTCCATGCCTCCCAGAGGCCAGACAAATTGGCCAATGCCTAGGGTCTGGTCAAGCCCTACAAGGCCTGAGATTCAGTTCAGAAGCTCATTCACCAATGATTCCCATTCGTATGACACATGCACCAGATTTGGTGTCAGAGGATAGACGTTCAAAGCCCAGCCTTCACTTCTTATTAATTTTGTGCCTTTGGGCAAATCACTTTCCTTTGGGCCTCAGGTTCCCACCTGAGAGGTCAGACTAGATTTCTTCCCTTCCAGCTCTTAGATCCTTGGTCCTATATGATATATTATGAGTTACATGACCTTGGTCAAGTCATTTAACTTGCTGAGTCTTAGTTTCCTTATCTGTGAAATGGAATACCTGCCTCATAGGTTTTTAGAGGGGGGAAGGGCTTGAGGAAAATATCTTATAAACCTTATTAAAACTCATAAGGGTTTTGCTGCCTTTCTTAATGGGCTATCAAAATTTCAGTATTTTATTAGAGACAACATAGTGTAGTATAAAAAGCAATAGATTTAGATGATAGATAATAGATAGTCAGCTAGATTATGCAGTGGATTGAACACTTTGGCCTGGAGTCAGGAGGATCTCAGACACTTACTAGCTTTGTGACCCTGGGCAAGTCACTTAACCCTGTTTCCCTCAGTTCCTTAACTGTAAAATGAGCAGGAGAGGGAAATGGCAAACCACTCTAGTATCTTTACCAAGAAAACCCCAAATGGGGTCACAAAGAGTCAGATATGACTAAAGCTATAATACAATAAGTAAAAAACAATAGATTTAGATAAAGCAGTGGATGTGTGTTCAAATTTATGTTACAATTTATGTGACATTGGGTAGATTACTTAGCTTCTCTGGGCCTCAATTTCCTTAACTGTAGAAAAAATATAGACATAAGAAGAGGAAATAAATGATCCCTAATATAATTTCTGAGGCCACTTGTTCAGCTCCAGAGTGCTGTCTGGAGTCCAGAAGCTGTTCAGTCATTCATTTCTGTCTGACTATTCATGATACCATGGACCTTCTATCCTGCAATATCTCTTTTTTTTTCACTTAATAGTATTTTATTTTTTTTCTAATTACATGTAAAGATAGTTTTCAACATTCACTCTTATAAGGTTTTGAGTTCTAAATTTTTCTCCCTCCCTCCCCCTCCTCCCCAAGACAGAAAGTAATCTGATATAGGCTGTACATGTACCATTATATTAATACCATTTTCACATTAGTCATGTTTCTACTATCTCTTGAAGTTTGTTCAAGTTCATGCTTGTCATTTCTATGATGCTATCTATCCAGCTCATCCTCTCCTATTCTCTTTTTCCTTTCACTTTCAATCTTTCCCAACATCAGGGTCTTTTCCAATAAGTCCCATCTCCTCATCATGTGGTCAAAGTATTTAGAAATTTCAAATCTGGCCTCAGATAATCGCTAGTTATGTGACTCAAGGCAAGTCACTTAACCTCTGTTTGCCTTAACCCACTGGAGAAGGAAATGGCAAACCATTCCAGTATCCTTGCCAAGAAAACCCCAAACGAGGTCACGAAGAGTCAGACACAACTGAATTCAATGAATGACAAAATGTAATTTCCAAATCCTACGCCTATAAATGCCTTGGCCTAAAGTACTTGGCTGTGCTTTACTTGTCCTCTTGACCTCTGCAGAATTTCTATACTGTATGCATCTCTACATTCAATCCACTGTGAAGCACTGGTTTGGTTCCCTCCATTTCCCAAATCTATCCCCATCCTTATCCTCCCACTGCCACCTCCCTCATTCAGGCTCTTCAAAGTTTTCTAGGTTGCACCCCCACCCCCACTGCCTCCAGTCTCCCTGTCTTCAACCCATTCTTCCAAAGACTGCCAAAATCGAATTCATAATTTGATAGCTCTGAGCAAGACCACGTGCCTGCTTTGTATATACTTTGTACAGGTAACCAAGAGTTCAAGCCTGGGTCATTTCCGTAAGACTTTCCTCACTGGTGGAAAGTTTTATGCAAATGGTCCAGGACTGAATCCCAGATTACATCTATTTTATGTGTATATGTTGTATGTGGGTATTTTTTATAAGTACATGTTGTCTCCACATTAGAATTCAGGCTCTGTGAGAGCAGGGAATGATTCCTTTGTGACCCACTGACTGACACCCATTAGGTGCTTAATAAATGCTTGTTGTCTGGTGTCCTTCCCTGATTGACAATCTTCTATTTCTCCTATTATTCGTGTAATGCAAACCTCTTAGCCTGGCATGTAAGCCCTCTGTAGGCTGACATCTCATAACACATCTCTATGTCTCATCAAGCCCATCTTCATTATGCCAAATACACCATAGGCTCATTCCCACCTTTATTTTTGAGCTGTTCCTTTCACCTTGGCATAGCACCCCTTGTGGCAATCCTGCCTCTCCCTAAAAGCAGCTCCTGCCACCTCCTTGAGGAAGCCAGGCCTGATTAGGCTGGTGCACAATGGCTCTTCCCCTCCGAATGTCTCTGTCCCTTATGGTATCCCACACTGGCTTCAGTGGCTGTGCATGTACCTTTCTCCCCAGCTAGATGACAAGCATTCTGAAGTCAAGGGCTGGGGTTCCTTTTCTTGTCTACTCCAGACTGGGATTTTCCTAAAAGAAGGACCCAGAATGGTCTCCTTCTATAATCTTCCACTGTCCAGAACTAGGAACATGGGAATTTAAGGACCTCCCTGAACTGGC
The DNA here is from genome assembly GCA_023548195.1 of Bettongia penicillata ogilbyi. NCBI lineage: Eukaryota > Metazoa > Chordata > Mammalia > Diprotodontia > Potoroidae > Bettongia > Bettongia penicillata. The sequence goes on along the minus strand of JAJHZJ010000665.1, from coordinate 2,911,051 downwards.
TATAAAAGGTTTGCAGATTCTTCAGTCCATTCATTCTTACTATTTTGAACTAGTGATTCCCAGGGGCCTTCTGCCACCTCGAGGCCTGAACTAGTACTGCAGATAGGGGAAACTGGTCCCCAGGAGTCTAGAAATAGACACTAAAGGACCGTAAGAAGCTGGTTTGGGGAGAAGGAGGGCAGGAGTGGTGGGACAGGGGCAGGTCTCAGATATGATATGCTTATAAGATCCCAAAGCAACAACCCTGATGGTATCTGTATGGGAGGTGGGGGTAGTAGAGAAGTAAGAGATCTAAAGTGGATAAAGACCTTTAGTCCACTTCATTTTACAGATCAGGAAACTGAGTCCCAGTAAAAGAGCATGACTTGCCCCACAAAGTAGTCACTTCAGAGCTGATATTCAAACCTAGGCCTTCTGACTTCAGATCTAATCCCCTAAGCTCACAGGCTAATAGACAAGTGAGTGGGGGTATAACTCTAAACTTCACCCAAGTTTAGAAAGTACTAGATGGGGAATGAAGGTGTCTGTCCAAGTTCCTCCTTTTCCATTTTATGACCTTGAGCTAGTTACTTCCTCTCTCTGGGGGGAAGTCATTTAACTTACTTCATCTAGAAAAGAGGGATAAAATTTCTTGCACGTCTTCCTTCATAAGGGTGTTGTGGAGAGAATATTTATGGGAGTATAAAATGCCATTGAAATAGGATCTGTTGGCATGACAATCATCAGAAGATCCCCAGGAATACCAAAGGACACCTTTCTCCCATGAATCCTTTCTTCTCTTACCATGGAGTTGGAAACATGGGACTTGGACAACTGGCTTTTTCTATGGGTTGCCCTCTCTGGACCTCAGTTTCCTCATCTTTAAGTTGAGCTCACTGACCCAGATAATCCTTCTGTCTCTAAATCCTGTGATTCTTGTTCCTACCCAATCACCGAAGTGTTACAACTTCAGAACACAAGCAGACCGGTCCTGAGAGATCATCTGGGTTGATGCTCTTTCATTTTACACATGAGAAAACTGAGGCCTAGAGATAGCCAGCATCACAGAGCTAGTAAATAACAGGAGTTGAACCCACATCTCTTGACTTCAGATCAAGCGCTTTTCTAAGATACCATGTCCCCTTTTTTGGGGTGGATTCCTCCAACCGGATGAACAAGCTCTCTAGCATGGCCTGGAGGCGGATCTTTAATGATCTGAGGAGGGTGGATGATTCTGGGTTCCAAGAGCTAACTCCTTTCTAAGGGCTTCTCTGGTAATAGTGGGAGGAACTGCCCACCCTCATCTGGCAGTCCACTCATGTCATTGGGTGGCTGAGCTGTCAGTCCAATATTATCCACACCTGGTGTTGTGGTTAGAGCTAACTGGGTCTTTCTTATCTCTCCTTGTCGGGAGCACCTGCCTAAGAGCTCCCACAGAGAAGGGGCCAAACTAGGGCTCTTCCTCTGCCTCCTGCAGAGCTGCATGAAAATACCTTGGCAGTAACTTCTATTTCTTTGTTCATGCAGGCTACATGCTACAAATATTATGAACTTCCTATTACAGCTGACGTTCACCTAGATGAAGATTCAAGGAGACCCAGTGAACTATTGGCAGGGCTGAGAAAATGGAATCAAAAGTTGTTTTCCTCTGAATCACACTGATGAGGAACAGGTAAAGGGGAAGGAAGGAGAGAGGAAGAAAAGAGAGACACTGGACCAGAGAGCTGAATCTTTATCCTCCATTCTCTCTACTATTAAATCTAATCTTCATACTGCTATCAGAATAACCTCATAGAGCTAATCACGTTTCTACTAAAGTAAATCTTTGTTGGCTCTCTACGGAATGCCATTATAGGCTCTTCATCCAGATATTTGAGGCCTGCACCATCTGGCACTAGCCTACCTTTCCAACTTTATCTCCTGTTACTTCCCTCTATACATTATACTCCAAACAAACACCTAATTTCTGTTCTCCAGACATGCCCAACCCTCTTCTGCCTCCAAGCTCCTGTTCATACCTCCTCCTATGTTTGGAATGCCCCATCACCTCTTTCTAAGTCTGTTGAATTCCTAATCAACAATTTCTCTTCCTCCTTTAAAATCCCATTCAAACACCACCTCCTCTAGGAAGCCTTCCCCATAAACTTTATCCCTAAGGCCTCCCAGAGACCTGTTCTGCATCTCTCCAATACACCTAGCAGGTACTATTAAGTATTTCAGATAACTATGTCCTTATCCTTCTAGCAGGCAGGGACCATAGTCTGCCTAAACTTGGCATCTCCTCCGTTGTTGAATATAGTGCTCTAAACACGAGAGCTGCTCAATAAACTTTTGTTGAGTGGAAGATGACATAGGAGGGATTTTGGCCTTGACCAGAAACTGCCTCCTTGTATCCCCAACCCCTAGAGAGTGTCCTCCCCTATCCTCCCCAGACATGGAAGCCTACTTCAATTCCTGGAAGGCAGTGACGTAGGCACAGAGGTAGGGCAGGAACAGGGCCTGATCTTTCACAGTGTCCGAGTTCAGGAACCTCTCCTCAAACCTGCACAGAGAGAGAGGGAAAGAGGAAAAAAAATCCTGTGGCTGCTTGGTCCAAATCAAGGGTTAAAGAATCATAGGATTTAGAGTCAAGCTGGAGACCATATAACCCAACCACCTCATTTTATAGAGGAGGAAACTGAGGCAGAGAGGAGGGGAAATGACTTGCCCAAGGTAATACAGATAATGTCAGAGTCAGTGTTCAAACTTGGGTCCTCTGACTCCAAACCTACTGTGTTTTAATGATATGATATGACATGATATATACCATGACATAATATAATATAAATGCCTAGGGGCATTAGTAAAACAGAAATAGTAACTGTAACAATATTTAATATTAATAATACTGAATATAATAATTTTTTAGAACAACCCAAAATACCCCAGTATACATTGCGACAACACAAACAGTGTCAGAATGGGTTAAATGATGGTAATGATCAGGTGTGTAACAGGGTAGTGGAGATCAGTTCCAAGTGGCAGATAGAGCTCTCATTGACTGTGTGATCCTTAAAGGGACAGCATTGCTGCCCCCCTCACTGCGCAGGAGAGAATTCACAAAGAGGTAGGTGGGGTACCAATGGAGCAGAGAGCAAAGGCTGACACATCCATACCTCACCTTCCACTATGGATAGGGGCATAAACCATGGAGATAGCCACCCAGGACTGAGATGAGACAGAAAGATGGCCTATGCATGCCAGAAACAACAATGGGGATGGTGATGCTTCTCTCCTCCCTGCTTCTTTCCTCTCCCCTTCTCAGATAAACGGAATTATTGGTTCCAACGCTTATCTCTGTTCTTTCAGATTTATTTACATTTTGCTCTAATTAGCACTAAATGGTCCTCTTAGGTAAAGCAGTGAGTGATTTCATGTGCTTCATTATTGTGAAGGGGGTCAAAGAGAAGCATGGGTAATGATGGCAGGGTATGCAGATGAAAGGAGCATGCAAGATTTGAACTTTAAGTATAAATGAAAGCATTCTTTTAATAAAGCATAATTATAGTATTTGGGCAGCTAGGAGGTGCAGTGAATAGAGTGCTGAACCTGGAGTCAAGAAGGCTTATCTCTGTGAGTTCAAATCTGACCTCAGACACGTACTAGCTGTGTGACCCCGGGCAAGTCACATAACTGCCTCAGTTTCCTCATCTATAAAATGAGCTGGATAAGGAAATGGCAAGTCATTCCAGTGTCTTCGCCAAGAAAATCCCAAAATGGGGTCACAGAGAATCAGACATTCTGGAAAATGTCTAAACAAAGAAATCGCAATATCCTTTAAGAAGAGAGAGAAAAAAAATGACACTTCTCTGTTGAACTTGTCCCAGCTGGGATGCTAGAGCTAAATGAGGGAGAATCTTAATGATTTTATATTTTATATACTTCTTAAAGCAGACTTTTTTTAAAAAAGCATAAAACTGGTTTCTCTTTTCTCTTATGCCAAAATAGGGGTTAATAGCAGTTACTGCTTGCTTGGAGGTAGATGAGAAGTGGACGAGGGGTCTGGGCTACCTTGGTCATTATTTTGCTGCAAACATGTTCAAGGATTTCTACCTTGATGGGGAGAGCTGGGGTTGGTAACTAGATGTGGTAGTCAGGTGGGAGGAGGGAGGGGGGATGGGCTGGAAGAGACCCAATTTTCACCTTTTAAAAGTTGTACCCCTCCCTTCCTGCAGCTGTCCAGCAGGTAAACTTTTCCATGTTATGTAAAGAATTCCTCACGGACAGACTGTTACACAGAAAACATAGGTTCTGGTCTCAGCTCCATCACTAATTGTCTGTGTGACCTTGAATGGTCTTTGTTCCCTCTATAGGCTCAGTTTCCTTCCCTTCAAAATGGGGACACAATAATCCCTTTCCTCTCAGGGTTGGTATGACAGTTCATGGATTATGAGCTTTAGAGATGACAGGGACCTTAGGGTTGATATATAGTCCAATGCTTTCATTTTATAGGTGAGAAAACTGAAGCCCAGAGAGGGTTCTGTGCCCTAAATCACGCAAGTGGTGAGTAGCAGGGGTGAAATTCAAACCCAGATCCTTTGACTTTAAATCCAGGTTGCTTTCCACCTGAGGACCTGAAGAAGATACAAGTGTGATGGGTTTTAATAACTATTTTAATCTTTACTAGGTGAAGAAGAGAAAATTCACCCAACTTTCACCCAGTCAATTACACCATGGGTTTCCTCTAATCCCTTCCCTGATCCCAGGAAAAAAGGAGGACTCTCTGGGGTGTGGGTGTGGGGGTAAGGTGTAATTCTGACTGTGAAGACTGGGATGAAGCACTGGTCTTTGAGCCTCAAGCAAATCCTGGGGTTACAGATGGCAAAACTGAGCCCTGAGCCCCCAGGCATCCATAGTACTTGGTGATATTTCTTTCTCTTCCCCTACTCCCTCTTACTTCCCTCCCAAAGAAAGGCAGGAGTTCCCACCTCAGGTAGTCTTGGGAGGCCCTCTATGGAATAAGGGGCCCAGCCTTTGGGGAGTGACTGACCTGGGGATGAATTCATTCAATGACGTCTCGAAGATCTGTAGTGTGGTAGCCTCCAGCCCCGAGGAGATGGCCCGGGCTGTATTCACATGCTCCCCAATCATCTGGGAAGAAGGTCAAGGAAGAATTACAACAACTGTACCTGATGGAGGCCCCAGTTTATGACTACTGTATTTCCTCCCCTTCAATACATCTTTTGTGATCTGTCACATTAATTCCCCTTATATATGGATCTGGTGATGTCACTCCCCTGTTCCAAAGTCGTTCCTGGCTCCCTATTACTTAATAGAGTAAAATTCCGGTTTCTTTCCCTAGTGTTCCTGTACAATCTGGAGTCTTTCTGCCTTTCCTGCTTTATCCTCCACACACTCTAGATCTAGCTAAACTGACCTACTCTTTCTTTCACAACACTGTACTCCTATGCCTTGGGGTCTCCCTCTTCTTTTTCACTTGTTGAATCCTTTAATGAAACTCATTCATCCTTTAAAATTAAACTCTAATGCTATCTCTTCCAAGAAGGGCATCCTCCATCTCCTTCTCTACCCACTCCCTTCTTTACTCTCCTGTCCATTTCCAACTCTAACCCCATTCCCCTAGGAACAATCTTGTGCTCAAATTTCACTTTGAATTTTGTTTTATGCTTTGCTAATTATACTTATTGGGACAGCTAGGTGGTACAGTGGTTAGTGATCTAGGTCTGGAATCAGGAAGACTCTTCTTCTTGAGTTCAAATCTGCCCTGAGACACTTGCTAGTTGTGTGACCCTAGGCAATCATTTAACCCTGTTTGCCTTAGTTTCCTCATCTGTAAAACAAGCTGGAGAAGGAAATGACAAACCACTCCAGTATCCTTGCCAAGGAAACTCCAAATGGGGTCATGAAGAGTCACATATGACTAAAAAATGACTCAAAAACTCAACAAAATATGCTTACTACATAGTATTGTGTATTATAGTTAAATATATTTAAATCTTATTCACCTTCTAAACTGTAATTATGGGAGAGACTGTGTTATTGAAACTTTGAATCTTCCTCAATGGCAAGCATTTTGCTCTGCATACACATCAGAGGCTTAATTCCTGATCGCTTACACAGCCCTCCAATATAGATAAATTGGCTATCAAAGTTGTGTTCTTCTTCTTGAGCGACCTGTCTCATCTCTTAGAGATCAGTCAATCCTCATCTCTCCCAGAGATTCTTTTTTTTATTAATTCATTTATTTTTAGTTTTCAACATTCACTTTCGCAGGATTTTGAGTTCCAAATTTTCTCCCTATCTCTACCCTCCTCCCACCCCAAGACAGCATATATTCTGATTACCATTTCCCCCAATCTGCCCTCCCTTTTATTATACTCCTCCTTTCTCTTATCCACTTCCCCTCTATTTTCTTGTAGGACAAGATAAATTTCTATACCCCATTGCCTGTATGTCCTATTTTTCAGTTTCATGTAAAAACAATTTTTCACATTCGTTTTTCAAACTGAGTTCCGCCACCCCCAGAGACTTGCTCTGGGACTGTGTGACATAATGTGGATAATTAAGACTTCCTGGCCCTGGGGATACGAACATGATGCTCCTCATCCTGAAACCACCTGCTCTCTTTTCATTTCGATTTCTCTTAGATTCTCATCGTGCCAGCATAGGCTGCTAATAATAGCTGGCATTTATATAACACTTAATTTAACGTTTGTAAAGCACTATATGAGTATTACCTCATTTGTTTCCCCTTGACAATCTTGAAGAATTACTGCTGTTTTTATTCCCCTTTTACAAATGAAAAAACTGAGGATGAGAGAAAATAAGTGACTTGTCTAGGGTCATACAACCCAGTGTTTGAGGCAGGATTTGAACTCCAAGCCCTGTACTTTACTAGACCAACCCAACTGCCTCAAGATGATGAAAAGAGACCTGGCAGCTGGAAGTGATGCAGAAGGTCAGAATTTTAAGGAGACGATGTATGTAAAAACTGAATTTGAGTTTGGATATATACGGCCAGGATAATTCTTCATTTCCATACTATGTTCCATCTGTAATATGGGCATGTGGAATGGCAGGCATTAGCAAATATAGAATAATCTCTGTTATAGAAGTGATTGAATAAAGGTCAATATACTCTCTAAGCCAACACATTCTCTACTAACCTCAGACATTTGGTTTTGTATATAATTGATAGACTGCAATTTTTATGGGAAAAATAAGAGTAAAATAAATTATTTTTCCAGTAAAATCTGCTGTTTCTGTGAGCTGATAACAAGCTCATATTATTCCTAAAGAGAATGAAAGAAAGAAGGAAAGAAGAAAAGAGAGGAAGGAAAAAAGAAAGAAAAAAAAGAAGAGGAAGAAAAAGAAGAAAGGAAAGAAGGAAGAAAAAAGAGAAGGAGGAAGAGACAGAGGAAGGGAAGGGCAAAAAGAATCAGAAGATCTATGTTCCAGACCTTACTAAGTCCCTCACTTTGACCTTGGACAAGATGTTTCTTTTGTCTGATCTCATCCTTCATAACACACACACACACACACACACACACACACACACACACACACACGCACGCACGCACGCACTCTCACTCACTCAGGAACATTTGCTCCCTTTTCCTCTCAGTCAGTAGAAATGCCAGATCTATTTTCTCTACCTTATCTGTTCTCATGCAACGATAATAATAATAGCTAACATTTATATAGCATTTCAAGATTTGCAAAGTGCTTTACATATATTATCTTATTTTATCCTCACAACAATTCAGGAGGCAGGTGCTATTATTATCCCCGTTTTATAGATGAGAAAGCTGAGGCTTACAGAGATCAAGCGACTTTTCAGTGGACATATATCTAGTAAGGCAAGATCTGAACTCAGGTCTTCCTGATTCCAGGTCCAATACTCTAGCCACTGCATCATCTAGCTCAGTGGTGGGGAACCTGTGTGATATCTGTTTATAGTCTCAGAATATAATAAGTAATAGCTCTTATTTTTATAATATTTTTAGTTTTTAAAGAATCTACCTCATATGTGAATATATGAGAACACATATCATTGCCTCATTTTACAGATGAGGAAATGGAGGCACAAAGAATTTAGTATTACAGAATCTTATAATCTTGGGAGTTGAAGGGGGTCCCCAGAATAGTCCAATCCTGGGGTGGGGAAACTGCGGCCTCGAGGCCACATGTGGCCTTCTAGGGCTGCACTCGAGGACTCTGTCAAAGGGCCACATGTGGCCTCAAGGCTGGCTCCCCACCCCTGGCTCCCCACCCCTGGTCCAGTCCAGCTTTCTTTGGCAATAAAGGAATCTCCCTCTACAGCCTCTCTGGCAGGTAAGTAGCACCTGTGCTGTAGGTCTCACCTGAGGCAGCCTATTTGCATTGTTACACAGTTACAATTGTAAGAAAGTTCTCTTTCATTTTGATCAAAAATCTTCCTTCTCGTTGAACCTCCCTTTCGTCCTTGGGCCAAATAGAACAGGTCTTAAAATACAGCAAGGACTGTCATGGAAAGGGGCTTGTTCAGCTTGGCTCCAGAGGAGATGGCTAGAAACAGTGAGGAGAAGCTGTAAAGAGGCAGATTTTGGTTCGGTGTAAGAAATTCTTGCCAAGCTAAAGCTGGCCAAGAGGACTTCCATAGTTAGAAAATTCCCCCTCATTCGTGGTCTTCAGGCAAAGGTTTGAAGACCTATCTACTATTTGTTTAGGATATCATGGACTTGATTCTTGTTCAGATATGAGATGGATTAAATAGCCTCAGAGGTCCCTTCGTCTGAAGCCCCTCTTTGACGTGTTTTTGAGAGCCATTCTGTCTCTAAAGAAGCAGTATGGGATAGTGGACCGAGTGATGGACTCAGGGAATGTGGGTTCAAGTTCCAGCTCTGTCAATGTGTGACCCTGAGCAAGATACTTCAGCTTTCGGAGCCTGTTTTCTCATCTGTAAAATGGCAGTGATAATACTCACCCTTCTTATTCAATAGGGATATTGGAAGACACGGTAAACCTTAAATGTCTTGTGAGGAGGAGCTGTTATTACTGAGAGGGACATTCTCCTGTGATCTTAAGTCTTCCCTTCTTCTCCGGGCTGACCATCATTAGGTTTTGTTTTTGGTTTTTTTTTTTTTAAGTGATCATCATACGGCTTGTTTTAACTACTTGGACCATCTTCTTTGTCCTCCTCCAAACCCACTTCAAGTAGTCAGTTTTTACTAAAAGTGGTTTCTAGAACTAAACTCCAGATGGAGTCTGACCAGGGAGGAGAACATCAAGGATCCTCACCTTGCCCTTGCCCTGACTCCGCCCCCTTCCCAAAATATTTCTCACTTACTTGGGTGACTTTAGGTAAATCGTCTAACCTTTCTGAGCCTCCATTTCTTCATCTGTAACATGGGCATCATAATATTTGCACTCTGTCTCTGTATTGTTGCGAGAAATGTGCCTTGGAAATCTTAAAGTGCTACAGAAATAGAAACTGTTATCAGTTTTGTTATAATTACCCACCATGTGAATGTCGATGGAGATGGGGAAGTGGTAGAGACCTTGAAGCAGGGTGGGTCTGTCCTTTTCTGACCACCGGTCCAGTTCCAGCTTCAGAATGCTGTCAAAGCAGGTACTGATCTTGGTCTAAAGAAAAGAAAAAGGGAAGGAAATTCTCTCATTCTCTCTCTTTCTCTGTAGTCTTTGTTTTCTCCCTATCTCTACCTCTGTCTCCCTTCCTCCTTTTTCCTCTCTCTCTCTGACTCTGTCTCTCTCTTTTTGTCTGACTCTCTGACTCTCTCTGTCTCTGTCTCTCTCTGTGTCTCTGTGTCTCTTCTCTGTCTCTCCTCTCTCTGTCTCTGTTTCTCTCTCTCTCTCTCTCTTTCTTTTTCATAGTGCCGTTTATCTCTAAATTCTTCAACCCACTGTTGCCATCAGTTAGAATAGACAGACTTTTCCTTCCCTTGAATTTCTGTTTCCCCCAAGAATACAGCCTAATTTTGTGAGTGCAGAGAGGTTTATGAGAGTCTGTTTCCTGGCTGCAGGTCATGGTTGGGACAGTACCAGTTCTCCTGAGAGAGAGAACAGGCCCAATGCCAGGATGCACCCATATCAGACCCAAGGTTTCATATATGTCCACATCACTTTGCCCCTTCCCTCTCATGGTCCCAAAGCTAAATGAGCCCTAGGACCCTCTCTGTTCCTTTCTGGTATATAGTCCAAACTCGTACTGTATATAAGGAATCCCTTGTACAACATTCCTTAGAGAGGATTATTCAGCCTCTGGGTCACTAGGGGTTTGAGTGGATAGAGTCCAGAGCCTAGAGTCAGCAAGACTCCTCTTCCTGAGTTCCAATCTGGCTTCAGGCACTTACTTGCTGGTGACCCTGAGCAAACCACTTAACCCTATTAACCCGTTTCCTTATCTATAAAATAAGCTGAAGAAGGAAATGGCAAACCACTCCAGCATCTTTTCCAAGAAAACCCCAGATGGGGTCACAAAGAGTCAGACATAACTGAAACTACTGAACAATAACTCAAACACCCAAACTCTTAAAGACTTAAGAACTCAGGAATATACAATAACCAACAAGGATTCCAAAGCACCCATGCTGCCTACCTCTTGAGAGAGAAGTGACAGACTCAGGATGCAGAATGAAATTTTTTTTTTTAGCATGACCAATACAGGAGTTTGTTTTACTTATTTATATATATTCGATGTATTCAATTGGTGTTGAAAGTGGGAAGAAGGAAAAATAAGTTTTTATTCATTGAAAAGAGGTTTTGCATGAACAAAAATGAGAAATGGTATTGAGTGGAGGAAAATATTTGCATCAAACATGTTTGATAAAAATTTGACAGTCAAAATTATAGGACATTGATTAAGAGCCAAGTTAGTCAAAAACTATGAACAAATGGTATTCAAAAGAAAACTATCAACGACTATGTGAAAAGCTGTTCAAAATCACTAATAATAACAAATTGACCAGGATGTAAAAAAATAGAAAAATTCAAGGTGGTAAAAGTTAAGGATAGGTAGGCACATAAATTCACTTCTGATGCAGCTGTAAATTGATCAGATCAATCTGAAATATAATTTGTTATTACACAAGAAAAGGTATTGAATTGCTTATCTCCTCTGATGTATTAGATGCATTAAGCTCATACTGCAAAAAAGTTAATGACTAAAATAAAGGAATATATGAATATATTCTTTCATTTACTACAATACATTTACCACAATGTATTAGATGCCTTACTAAGCTCATACTGCAAAAAAGTTAATGACTAAAATAAAGGAATATATGAATATATTCTTTCATTTACTACAATGAAAATAACACTAAATAGCAAAAAAAAAATCCAGGTCAAATACATCAGAAAATGGTTATTCCAAATTATTGAAGTTAATTATTGAAGTTCCTCTTTTCTATTAACAGATTTATGTGGCATACCATTAAGCACAATCATTCTATTAGATGGTTTTCATAACTTCTTTTTAAAATAAAAAGATACTGTGAGGAGGAGCAATGTTATTTTGTGGGAAATAAACTAGCCTCAAACAAAATATATCAATTTCTGAAGAAGAAAAAAAGAGAAATGAATGTGGGAAAATTTTGAGGAGCCTGAGCAAGGACATATGGTAAAGAGTATTTGGGTAAAGACAGAGGCAGAAACCAAAGCAGTTCAGACCAGCTGAACAAAATGAGATCCTAAGCCTGGCGTGGTGGCCTGATATAGAAATGGGATAATTAACACTGACTGGACATGCACTAGAGGATATTCTCTGCCAAGAACAGAGGCTATTGGTTAGCCTTAATGACAGTATTGTTCTTCAGAAGGTAGAGAACCTAACAAAAAGAACAGCTGTTGTAGATCTGATTTTTATAAGAAAAAGTCAGCTGCTGAAACAGAGATTACAGAAACCCTAGGAGCAAGAGAGCATACCACCTAAGGGCCCTTCCAATGCTCACATTCTATTATTCTATCTATGAATTTCTCTTGTCCTAGAAATTAGTGAATACAGAGCCTTGTTATATAGTCTTTTCTCTCTGGATTTTTGCGACACTGCTTTCTCCTAGTTTTTCTCCAACTATGTAATCTCTCCCTCCATCTCTTTTGCTGATTCATCATCCATCCCATAACCCCTAACTCTCCCCAAGCTTTTGTGCTAGGCCCTTTTCTCTTCTCTATCTACAATATCCATCTTGATAAATTCACCAGCTCCCATGGATTTAGCCATTATCTCCAGGCTCATGACTCACTAATCATTTATCTAGCTCCATTCTCTCCTGAGTGTTAGTACTGAACCACTGTGTCCCATTGGACACGTCAGATAAGATGTCCTACAGATGTCTCAAATGCAGGTTGTCCAAAACTGAGCTCTCTTTCCCCTTGAACCTTCTCCGCTTCCAAATTTCTCTATTTCTATCAAAGGCATCACTGTTTTTCAGTCTCCCAGATTTTTAACCATGGCATTATTCTTGACTTTTCATTCTCCTTAGAGGATTATCTCCAGTTTTCCTGACCTGTATCTTGCCACTGGACCAGATGACTCTGGAGGAGAAAATGAGACTGGTGACTTTGCACAGCCCTCCCTCACTTAAATCCAATTCACTTGCATGTCACGGCATCAATTCCATAATGTCATGATCCTCTTCAAGAATAACAGACAAACAAAAAAACTCATTCTCCCTCGTTCCACCTATCTAATCAATTGCCACAGCTTGCAATTTCTACCTACACATCTCCCACATCCAACCCTTCTCTCTCTTCACATAGCAACTATTTTAGTTCAGACTCTCCTCAGCTTTCACTTAGATTCTTCACCAGTTTTATCTTTGATCTCCCTGCCTCATCTCACCATTCCAGTTCATCCGATACATGTCAAAGTCATTTTCCTTATGTGCAGATCTGACCATGTCAATCCCTTACTTGGTCAGTTTCAGTGACTTCTTATTGCCTCTGGGGTAGAATACAAATTCTTACGGTTAACTTTCAAAGTCTTTCACAATCTATCCCCCACCTACTTTTCTAGCTCCCGTTGAATATTACTTCCCCTGTGATCTAGCCAAATTAGCTTCCTCACACAAATATCTCATTTTCCATCACTATATCCTTGCTCCTGGCTATGTCCCCATATCTATAATGACAGCTCTGCCTCATAGAATCTCTCTCTTCTTTCAAGTTGCAGCTTGAGCACCAGCCTTCTCCACAAAGATGACCCAGTTGGTAGTGGTCTCCCTACCGGACTACCTTGTATTTAATTACTTTCATTTATTTCTCTTTATTCTCTCTATATTTATTTTGCCTGTATATATATATATATATATATTTTATATATATATATACTGGGAAGAGGGGTGACAGGACCTGGAGTCAGGAAGACTCATCTTTGTAAGGTCAAATCCGGCCTCAGGCATTTATTTACTACCTCTGTGACCCTGGGCAAGTCACTCTCAACCTTCACTTGCCTCAAATCCAGCATCTGTGAAATGAGAAGGACATAGCAAACTACTGCAGTATCTTTGCCAAGAAAACCCCAAAGAGACTCACAAAGGGTTGGACATGATTGAAATGACTGAACCCCAAACAGGGTCACAAAGAGCCAGACATGACTGATAACGATTGGACAACAATTATACGTACTTGTTTTCCCTATTAGAATGGAAGTTCTTAGGGAGTAGGAATTGTTTGGTTCTTTGAATTTGTGTTCTCTGCATCCAGCAGAGAAGGTTGGTACACAGTAGGCACTGCATAAATGCTTGCTGATTGGTTGAATCACAATAAAGGAGTTGATGGCCAGGGAAGCTGATGCTGATCAATCAGCTCTAAAGTTTAGGGTTGGTTGGTTGACATGGAAGCCCTTACAGTAGAACCATAGCTACCAATTTTAGAGACAGGGCAAGTACCACAATGCTTTTCCTGAGGTAAACAATAAGGCAAATTCAACCAGAAAAGGTTCAGACCTCAGAATACAACACACCATGGATACAGATAGTTAGACATGTAAGGTCTCTGGCTGGGTGGCTACCAATTGTAGATTGAGGAGGACCAGGACAAACAGAAGAAGGTTTTCTATTGGGATATAGATGGTTTCTTGAGGTAGGGAGAGTTATGGCATTACTGCGTCACAGATTTAGAATTAGAGGAGATACTGCATCCAACCTCTTCATTTTTTAGATGAGGAAACTGAGGCCCAGAGACTTGTCCAAGGTCACACAGGTAGTAAGCAGAAGGCCTGGGATTTGAACTCAGGCCTTCTGATTCCAAATCCATCTTGGTCCTCTTGTCATTAGAAAGGTTAGAAGGACTATGGTTGTGGAATGCTGAACATATTGCATATACAGTCACAGTGGTACTGTTGATTAAGTTTTACTCAAATTTTCAATGCATCATGGTACCATACTGGGAAATGATTATAATTTTTAAAAAAACCAGCTGAAAATTAATTAAATGAAAAAGGAACCTGGGGAAGAAGATTTTTGCTGGTGTAATTAACCTCAGTATTATCCATTCCTGTGATTGTTTACAGTCAAGAGATTCTTCATATCTCATCTAGATTTCTTCGTAGGGTCATAGCTTTTAAAGCTGGAAGGGAATTTTAAAGTCATCTAGTTGGACTCCATATTTTTCAGACAAAGAAATTGAGGATAGGGGCAGTTAGGTGGTGCAGTGGATAGTGTACCAGCCCTGGAGTCAGGAGGACCTGAGTTCAAATCCAGCCTCAGACACCAGTTGTGTGATGCTGGGCAAGTCATTTAATACCTCCCCCCCTCCAAAAAAAAAGCAAAATAAACTGAGGCCCAGAAATTTGCCATGGTGAAGCAAATAATAAGAGAAGCTGGGATTTGAGCTGATATATTCTGACTTCTGGTTCACCACTCACTACACCACACAGCTTAAGTTTGGGCAACAGCTTTGAAATGGCGGTGTCCTCAAATCTGATCAAGGAGCTTCATATCACAATTCACACAGAAGCAAATCCTTTTGACTGATCATGATATAAGACTGACAATGATTGGTTGCCATGGGTCAAGTGACAACCGCCCAAAAATTCTTTAGTGTGCTCCCTGTGGCTGACAGGTTGCATGTTGTGCAAGCCTGCACTGAAGGGTGATACCATTTGGGAACTTCCTGTTCTCACTAATATTTTCTTGCTACCTAACAGTTAAGCTCATTTGTTTTACCTAATGGAAGTAAATGCTGTCAGTACTCTCTAAATCCAAGCCCCTTGGGCAAAATCCTGATGATTTACCCATCACCCAGATCACTCCCCTTAGAAACTGGCTGTCCACCTCTACCCACCCTTTCCCCCACCAGCCATACATGGCCCAGCCCTTGGATCTTACCTCCAGGAACTTGGTGTAGTCACTTTCCAGTTTTTCCCATACCTCAGGTGCTAGCAACTTTGGCATCATAGTCATATCTAGTGCCAGGTCCAGGGATCCCAGAAAGTCCTTGCTAGGAGGACATACAGATATGGTCATAACTTTGATCTTGCCGTCACCCACAAATGCACCACTTCCAGGTTCATGAGCTCTGAAATTCTCTTACCTGATCACAAGCATTCCACTTCTCCCTTTTCCTTTCAACCCCAAACTCCAAACCCTGTTCTTCATTCTTACCATGACTTCCAATCCCCGCATCTTTCAGTTCTTTTCTAGACCATCACCCTTGTATTGTCTACATTCTGCTCCCTTCTCATTTTGACCCTTCGATATGCCAGCTGAACTCTACACTTTTCTCTTCTCTTGAATTCCTTGCCCCCTTATCCTGTTGAAGGTCTTGCCCTCTCAAGTGTTAGTTTTGGGTTACGCCTACCACTCCTGTCTTTGTTCTTACATACTACTTTAAAAAGCTGGAGAAAATCATGAAACTATGCTGACTGGGTCCCCTATAAATTCATGTTATATAATTTCAACTGGGCCCTCACTGCAGCAAAGCAACCTTTTATTATCTCCCTAATTGACTCACTATCCCACTCAACACAGGGGCTTTGCCAAACCTGTTCATCCTTCCTAAGAAGGGATAGGTCCAGAAAAGTGGGAAAAGGACTCACATGTACAAAAATATTTATAGCAGCTGTTTTGGTGGTGGCAAAGAATTGGAAATTGAAGGGATGCCCATTAATTGGGGAATGGCTAAACAAGTTGTGGTATATGAATGTAATGGAATACTACTGTACTATAAGAAATGATGAGCAGGCAGACTTCAGAAAAACCCGGAAAGACTTATATGAACTGATTCTGAGTGAAGTGAGCAGAACCAGGAGAACATTGTACACAGTAACAGTCATATTGTGCAATCACTAATTGATAGACTTGACTCTTCTCAGCAATGCAAGGATCTAAGACAACTCCAAAAGGCTCATGATGGAAAATGTCATCCACATCCAGAGAAAGAACTATGGAGTCTGAATGCAGATGGAAACTACTATTTGCTCTCTTCCTTTTTTGTTTTGTTTTGTTTCTTCTTTCTCGTGGTTCATTCCATTAGTTCTACTTCTTCTTTACAACATGACTCATGTGAAAATATGTTTAATATGAATGTATATGTAGAGCCTATATCAGACTGCATGCTGTCTGTCCATATTTTTCAGACAAAGAAATTGAGGATAGGGGCAGTTAGGTGGTGCAGTGGATAGTGTACCAGCCCTGGAGTCAGGAGGACCTGAGTTCAAATCCAGCCTCAGACACCAGCTGTGTGATGCTGGGCAAGTCATTTAATACCTCCCCCCCCTCCAAAAAAAAACTGAATGTTGTAAACTAAAAATAAATAAGTTTAATTTTAAAAATAAAATATAAAAGAATGGATAGATCCCTCCCCTGGTACATTTTTACTTAAGAACCTTGCCTCATACTTCACTGTAAGAAATTAAAGTCATTTGTCAAGAGAACCCTCTTCTTCCCTCCTCCTCCTACCACTATCTCCTCCTTCACTCTTGTCGCACATGAAGAGGTGGCCCTTCTCCTTACCTTCATGTACCCAAGTGATCCCACTTAATCGTATCTTCTCCAGGAGACAGTCTACTCTATCAGCCCTACTCTTTTATATAGCTTCAATCTCTCCCTTTCTGCCAGCTATCTTCCTATTGCCTACCAGCATGCCCATGTCTTCCCCATCTTCAAAATATTCTCATGTGATCTGCCCATGCCTGATAGCTGTCATACCATCTCTCCGGTAGGCCACATGTAATCCCCATATCCACTTCCTTTACTGTCTTTTCTTAATTCTACAGTCTGGCTTCTGGCCATTAAACTGAAACTGCCCTTTTCTTCTATCCTCATCTTTCTTAACTTCTACAGCCTTTACACTGTGAATTATCCTCTTACATGGTACAGTGGATAGAGCATTGAGACTGGAGTCAGGGTGACCTGAGTTCAAATGTAGCCCTGTGTGACCTTGGACAAATCACTTAATCTCTCTTTGTCTCAGTTTCCTTATCTGTAAAGTGGGAATAATAATAGCAGCTACCTCCCAGGATTGTTATGATGCTCAGGTAAGATAATAATTTTAAAGCATTTAGCATAGTACCTGGCCCATAGTAAGTACTATATAAATGTTGGCTGTTAGCTATTATTATTTTCTTTGATACTTTCTAGGTTTCCATGTCACTGCTCTGTCTTGACTCTCCTCCTACCTGTCTGATTATTTCTTCTCAGTCTCTTTTGCTGGATCTTCATCCTGGTCACAATTGGTAATTGTGGGTGTCCCCTAGGACTCTGGCCTGGGCCTTTTTCCCTTCTCCTACAGACTATTTTGCTTCTTGTGTTCTTATAATCTCTCGATTCAATTATCATCTCTATGCTGAGGATTCTCAGATCTACTTATCTAGACCTCCAGACTAGTATCTCCAGCTATCTATTGGACATCTCAGACTGGATGCCTTATAGACATCTTCAATTCAACAACATGTCTTAAATTCCATTCATCTTTCCCCTGAAACCTTCACCCTCTTATCAGCTTCCCTATTATTATTATCCTCATAGGCTCACAACCTCAGGGTCATCCATAACTCCTCACTCCCTCTTACCCCCCAGTTACCCCACTTTCAATCTTTTGCTAAGTTCCCTCACTTTTACCTTCCTAAGATTTCTTACGTATGCCCCATTCTCTTCTTTGACATTGCCACCACCCAGGAGTCATCATCACAAAGCTGGATTATTGCAATAGCCTGCTGGTAGTTCTCCTTGCAATGCTCTCCCTACTCCAGTCTATCCCCACTCAACTGTCAAATTAAGCTTCCTAAAGCTCAGGTCTGATCATGTCACCCCCTATTCAACGAACCCCAGTGGCTCCCTATCACATTCAGTATCAAATATAAAATTGTTTGGCATTCAAAGCCCTTGACAACCTGGATCCCTCCTACCATTCCAGGGTTCATTCATCTTACTCACTCCTATATACTTTTGTAATCCAGTGACACAAGCTTCTTTGCTTTCTTTCCTAAAACAAGATACTCCCTCTGTAGATTCCATGCATTTTCAATGACCTGGGATTTTCTCCTTCCTCATTTCTCTCCCTGGCTTCCCTGGCTTCAAGTCTTAGCTAAAATCCTACATTTTATACAAAACCTTTCCTGATCTCTCCTAATGCTAGAAATTTCCTACTGAAAATATCTCTATTTTTCTTGTATCTGTCTTGTCTGTACATTTTAGTTGTATACAGTACTGGTCTCAGACACTTACTAGTTATGTGACCCTGGGCAAGTCACTTCACCCTGTTTGCCTCAGTCTCATCATCTATAAAATGAGCTGGAGAAGGAAATGGCAGACCATTCTAGTATCTTTGCCAAGAGAACCCCAGATGGGGTCATGAAGAGTCAGACGTGACTGAAAACAACTAGACAGCAACAACATACAATGATCTCCCCCATTTGGCTGTGAGCGTCCTGAAAGCAGGGAATGTCTTTTGCCTTTCTTTGTACCTTTGTGTTTAGCACAGTGCCTGGTATATAATGAGTGTTTAATAAATGTTTATTGTCTGACTGACCAAATAGGAAAAGGCAAGGCCCAGGACAAGTAAAGGAAAGGTGGGATTACTTGATGATGGAGGAGCTTCTTTCTTGGCTGCCTGGCTGTGTTTACCCTTCCCTTCTCACGCTCTCTTTCCCTCAGACGTCATCTTGGTCAATAAGTAAACCAACTGCCCGGGACATTCTTTCCCTTTAATCATGGTGTTCTCTTCTCACCAAGATTTTGAGCTAGAGAGGACCTCAGATACCATCTGGTGCCACCTCCTTATTTTAAATAGGAAAAAACAGAAGCTGACACCAAGAAAGGACTTGTCCTAGGTCACACTGGAAGCCAGTAGCAGAGTTCAGAATAGAATCCAGACTTTCTGACTCCTAGTCCAGGACACTTCCCAACACAACTCACTTGTCACATCCTTGTCAGGATGGGCCTGTCCAGTCAGAACAAATGAATAACCATTCACTCCATATCTAGGAAGGGTTGGTACAGTTTGCAGGACTGTGGGAGGACAGAGGAAGAACTGCCTAACTGAACTGTCCTGAGCTCCTAAATATTCTTTCTCACCTTTAAGGACACTTGGGCTGATTTTGGAGACCACACCCCCAAGGTGCAGCCTGGCTGCATCTTCATGTGGGAAGGAGAGATGGGTTGGTTTTCCTAATCACATTTTGTTTCTTGTGGCTTAGGTTCTTATGGTTCCTAAGGTGATTCTTTTCTGTTGTTGGGGGAAGGGAGAGGAAGGGGAAGGAGGGCAGGGACAGGATGGTTAAGTGACTTTCCCAGAGTCACAGAGTCAGTGTCTGAAGCTGGATTTGAACTCAAGTCCTCTTCACTTCAGGGCCATATTATGGTGATTTTAAAGGGAGCTCAGATAAACTGGAAATTTTCACTTAAATGTCTTTCCTTTGCCAAGATTTTAATAGGGAATCCACAGATGCTTTGGGGCTTGAGCCCACTCAAGGCAAGGAGCAGTGAATGACAGGTGACTCAAACAAGAAATGGGAAGTATGCCTAGAGCAGAGAGATTAAATAGAAACTACGACAGCAAGTGAAGCGAGGATCTAATGGGGAGAAACACAAGAAGGGGCAAATACTCTAAGACCTGGAATAAATTCTTCAGTGAGATGACCATGACAAAGAAAGCTGAGGGGAATGGTACTCTTTTAAGAAATCCTATGTGTTCTTTCTCTCTGATCATTTAGGAAATAGCTGACCATTCTATAGATAGAGCACCGGTCCTTAAATCAGGATGTCTTGAGTTTAAATCTGACCTCCAATACTTACCATTAGATTCTAAGCTCCTTGAGGATAGGGACTTTGACTTTTGACTCTTTTTTGCATACCCAGTGCTTAGCACAGTGCCTGATACATAGGAGGCACTTACTAAAGGTTGATTGATTGATTAGCAGCTGTGTGATCCTGGGCAAATCACTTAACCTCTGTTTGCCTCAGTTTCCCCAACTGTAAAATGAGGATAATAATATCTCCTACCTCCCAGGGTTGTTGTGAGTCTCAGATGAGATAGCATTTGTTTAAAAAACACAACAACACTGCTTAAGGTAGCTGGCACAGAGTAGATGCTATATAAATGCTTAAAATGCTCCCTTCTTTCCGAATTTGGGAGACCCTGTCGATTATGCCCTAGGAAAAAAATCTCCTCCTCTGCATTTGCACACCATTAAATGAGTGCTCCAGAAAAATACTGGGAATTGAGAATCAGAAACTGGGCTTGCCCAATGAATCCTCACACAATGGGTACTCTGCTTATAGGAAGCCAAACTGCCTCAGACCAGCAGAAACATTTGAGTTCCGGAATTACTGTCACAGACTGAGCATTAACCCAGTTTTCATCAAGAGTGGGAAAATGCCAGGAAGAACATCTCACTAGGTTCCCCCAGAGCGTGACTGGGAGGGGGAACTGAGACTGGCATTTTTCAACCTGCCCCACAATAAGGTGTCAAGGTTTTGTTATTGTGCATTCGGTTTAGTCATGTTCATCTTTTTGTGATGTCATTTGGGACTTTCTTGGAAAAGATACTAGAGTGGTTTGCCATTTCCTTTTCCAGCTCATTTTACAGATGAGGAATTGGGGCAGACAAAGTTAAGTGAGATGCCCAGGCTCACACAGCTAGTAAGCATCTGAGGTTGGATTTGACCACACAAAGATGAGTCTTCCTGACTCCAGGTACAGCACCCTATCTACTACACCATCTAGCTGCTCAAGGTGCCAAGGAGGAGGCTTATTGGCTGCTCTATAGAGGATCGTGTGGACTGATGCGATGCTGAGTTAATGAATGCTATTTCCTTTACTCATTTCTAACATTCTGACTAAAATTCTACATGACATATTCTCAGGTGAATCAAATAACGTCTACAGCCAGTCTCTGATGGGGCAAAAGGGATCAATTTTCCTGTTAGGATGGGAGCTGAGCCAAGATCTGATTGGGTAATCTATACATATAAACCTTATATCATTGTAATAAATAATTACAATACCTCTAATTGAATACCTCTAATTTATCCTGTCTACGGCTCGTGTATATGTGGTTGTTTAAATGTTGTCTCCCTCATTATACTGTGCGCTTCTTGAGATCAGGGACTGTGCTTTTGTCTTTCTTTGTACCCATTTAATGAAGTGCCTGGCACATAGTAGGTTCTTAATAAATGCTTATTGATTGACTTGCCTTGTGTTGGCTCCCCAAGAACATAGGAGGCAACATATTACAGTGGAAAGAACTCAGACTCTGGCATCAGAAGCCCTGACTTCAAATACCCCTCTTGGATGCCTACTATCTATATGACCTTGGGCAAATCCCTCACCTTCCCTGGGCCTCAATTTCCTTACCTGTAAAATAAGGAGGTTGGTCTACATGGCCTCTGAGGTAGATTTCTGATCCTATATCCCTTCTAGACACATGCTCCATGATTCTTCCCTCTACCTTATCTCACAGGTGCTGAGTGACTCACCTGCCATAGACATTGGCCACCCAGTCCATTATCACGTAAAGTTGCTCAAAGCCCTGAGCCACCTGCAAGAGCTCCTGGAGCCGGGAAGACACAGCTCTATGGAAAGCATCCATGTAGGTCTTCCACACAGGGAAGTCCTCCGGGTAGCAGGGCTGCACCTCCTGCCAGATCTTCACAAGGTCCTGCTTGACCACCCTGCCAAGGTCCGAGAGGAGGCTGGCCAAGCTAGGATCACTCATGCTCTGGCCCACTTTTCCCACCTCATCCAAGGCACTCTTCTTTACTGCTTCTTCCCACAGGGTCCTCCACTTCCGAGGGGCTCTCAGAAAGTCCCTATCAGGCGGGTCCCCTGGGTGAACCTGTTCCTCCTTCTCAATCAGCTGGGCCATGTACAGCAGAGCATCTGAGTCCACTCTGGGCTGACTCAGAGTCTCATGCACAATGGTCTTTATCTCGGCCGCCATCACATCATAATGAACACAAATGTCCATGGCCTGGCGAGCATAGGCAGTCACGTCATCCTTGAACCTCCCTGAGTGCTGGTCCTCCACGAGTCTGGCCTCCAGCTGGCATAGCTGGGAAAAGGCTTTCAGCAGCTGTCTTTCAGCAATGAGATCAGACACTGACTTTTCTGTCAAAAGAAAATAGCAGTAAGTACCTGGGGGCAAGGAACATAGCCCTGACCTGGAAGCCTGGGAGACAAACTCTACAGCTGACTTACTTCCTGGCAAAGTAACTTTCCCCTTGAGGGCCTCCATTGTAAAATAGAGATAATGATTCCTGCCCTATTTCATGAATTTGTTGTGAGGATCAAAGCAAATTGGAAAAAAAGCATTTGTCAAGAACCTGTTTTATAGGGAAAAACCCCCTCTATTCTGTTGTATCTGACTCTTAAGACCCCTTCTTCAACTCATTTTACAGATGAGGAAACAGTGGCAAATAGGATTAAGTGACTTGCCCAGGGTCCCATAGCTAGTAAGTGTCTGAGGCTGAATTTGAACTTGCAAAGATGAATCTCCCTGATTTCAGACCTGGCACTCCATGCCAGGAGGGAGGAACCTGTGGCCCTGAGGCCATTTGTGGCTCACTAGGTCCTCAAGTACTCTTTTGACTGAATTCAAACTTCACAGAATAAATTCTTTTATTAAAAGGAATGTGTTCTTTGAAGTATAGAGTCAGTCAAAAAGCCACACTTGAGGACCTAGAGAGCTACATGTGGTCTCCAGGTCACAGATTTCCCCAATCCTGCCCTAGCACCCCAAACAAAACCCAGATAGGTAATAGTTCAGAAACATATTATAAATTGAAAGGTCTTTTGTAAATTGTAGAGTGCTTTGTCAATAGTACACTTTAAGCTATAAAGTTCAATTCAATTAAGAAGAGCTTTGTAAGCTTCAAGGTGTTATATAAAAGTTAATTCATTAGAATGTAAGTTCCTTGAGGGCAGGGACTATCTTTTTCTTATCTGTATTCCCAGTATTTAGCATAGTACCTGGCACATGGTAAACTATTAATACATATTAAATTAAAGCTATTATTATTTTTATTATTTGGTAAATATTCATCATGTGCCTGCCATGTTCAGGCATGATATTAGCGCAGAAGCTGCAAAGATACATAACAAAGTTGCTACCCTCAAGAAAGTTTACTGGGAAGGTTACCATATTTATACAGATGGAGTATAACACAAGGTAAACAGCAGCAGGAACCAAGGAGAGCAAGAGCTCTAGGAAAATCTGGGAAGAGGGGGAGGAAGCACTTTCAGCTAGAGGGAATCAGGAAAGCCTGCACAGAAACTGTGGCACCTGAGGTACATGCAGAGATGATGATGGCTGACCAGCCTAAAGTCAAAGAAGTAAAAAAATAAAATAAAAATGACATTAAGTTTGGGGAAAAGCTAATAGTTTGGCTAGAGCTGAGAGTATGTGAAGGAAGGAGGACAGAAATAAGGCACAAGGCTGGAGCCCAGTTGTGGTGAGCCTTGAATGCCAGATTAAGGAAGTTAGCTGATCCTGTAAGGAATAGGGATGCTCTAAAGGTTTTTTGAGAAGAAACATGGCCTGCCTCATGAAACCCGTACACTAGGAAGATGGAGTAGAGGGGAAGAAACTGGAGGCAGGGAGGTCATTAGGGGTCTTTGGGAATAGTCCAAGGAAAAGGCAATGCGGGTGATGGGGAAACGAAAACACTTGGTAAACTAAATCAAGCCCTCCAGAAGCCGTGAACTGTCAGGACTACACAGGAAGGATTGCTCTGCTCACTGGTTGGTGTTCTCCTTACCTTTCTCCTCCTCCATTTTGATCTCTGGGGGGTCTTCAGAGGACCTCTGGGATCCCCTTAATAACCTTGGAAGTCGGTTGGTCGTGTCTTCCTCAGTTTTCATGAAAGACCTGAAGAAGCGTGAGCTCCTTCGACGAAAGCTACTCTCCTCTTCTACCTGGCCCTCAGCGCTACCTTCCCTCTTGCTCAGCCTTAGAAAAGCCCTCTTGAAGTTGGTCAGCCCATGGCCACTGTCATCCTCCTTTCCAGGGCAAGAGTTTGTGGAGTCGACACTAAGCTTCCTATCCCCTTCGCTCTCGGTTGGAGAGCAAGGCTTGCTGGGAGCTCTTTCTCTCTCTTGCTGGGGGTCCTTTGTTCTTGCTGGCAGGGTCTTGCTGAAGGGATCTGAGGAGAAAGGGAAGAGAGCCCCATTGCAACTCAGCAACCAGAGAGCAAGATTCTGGATCCCCAACTGGATCATAGGCTTTGGGACTTCAGATACATTGAAAGATTATTTCCCTCCAGCTATAATTAATAAGAAATACCACTGGTGACTCTGGGGACATTATCCTGTCATGGAGTTCACAGGATCATAGAGAACCAGAAGGACTTTAGGCACTATTGAGTCCAACTCTCTCATTTTGTAGAAGGGGGAACAGAAATTAAATCATAAAATACCTTGCAAACTGGATGTAAAGTGTTTTATAAATGATAAAGTATTTTATAAAGCATATTTTTGAAGTGCTTTATAGACTATAAAATGGTATGCAAATATACAACGTATTATGATTATCATCAGTTCTAAAAGCCTTGGCCAAAGATTTCAGAAAAACCTAGAAAGACTTATATGAACTGATGCTGAATGAAGTGAGCAGAACCAGGAGAACACTGTACACAGCAACATTGTACAATGATCAACTTTAATAGATTTAGCTCTTCTCAGCAATGCAAGAATCTAAGACAGTTCCAAAAGACTCATAATGGAAAATGCTATCCACATCCAGAGAAACAACTATGGAGTCTGAATACAGATGGATGCATACTATTTTCCCTCTCTCTCTTTTTCTTTCTCATCATTTTTCCCTTTGTTCTGATTCTTCTTTCGTAACATGACTAATGTGGAAATATGTTTAATATGATTGTACATATATAACCTATATGAGATTGCTTGCTGTCTTGGGAAAGGGTGAGGGGAAGGAGAAAAAATTTGAAACTCTTATAAAAGTAAATGTTGAAAACTATCTTCACATGTAATTGGAAGAAATAAAATACTAAGTGGTGTGAGAGATGATCTCTGAGGATCTCTCAGGAGTGAAGCCTCTTCAAGGGGTTAATTGTTTCTTGTCTGGTTGAAGCAGTTGCAGCAGGTTGACCTTGTAGAAGAAAAGTTTCAACATATTCTGTACTTTCCCAAGACTACCCCCTTTACTTTCCCAGGCTGCCCTCTGTATTTTACCAGCCTTTCCCCACCTTGGTTTTAGACACAGAGCAGGGAGGAATAACACCTCCCCCCCTCCTTTTTTTTAGGGCTAATGTGTGAAAACTGTCTTTGTTCTCTGTTGCTGGGGTACATTGACTGGAATAGATTGTACCCTCAAGGCTTGCACCAATTAGCCCTAAGGAAGGGGGCTGGGGAGGGGACATTGCAGTTAGGGCCTGTATAATCTACAGCTCCACTCTCTTCAGTTGGTGCCATCTTTTGGGCACTCTGAGGAAGCCCTTTCTTGAAAAAGTCAATAAATGAACTATTCTTTTTGCTAATATCTCTGAGTCTCTGATTCATTGATAAGGGTCTCTGTACTCCACACAGTGGGGAGGGGGTAGTCTTGGCCAGGTCAGACCTAATGGCTTGCCTCACCTGCTTCAGAATCCTCTTCCTCCAGTGTCTCTGGTTCACAGGACAGCTGCTGTCTCATCTCAGGATCACTGGGTGGCTTCTGATTCCTGTCTTTCTCTTTCTCTTCCACCTTTTGGGAGGAGCTGAGGAGGGACTGTGAACTCCTTCGGACGAGCCTCTTCTGTCCCACAGGGTCCCCAGACTCCACATCCCTCTTGATCTTCAGCGAGAACCCCTTCTTCAAACTTCCCAGCAGTAGATGACCATCCTTTCCCTTCCTGTGACTCAAGTTGGAAGACTCATCAGTCTCCTGCCCACAGCTCTGGATCAGGGAGTCCTTGCCAGGAGAATGCCTCTGCTCCTCCTGCTGGTCCGCCATGCTGGACAGAGGTGTTCTAGGAGCCTGAAAAGAGTCTGGGAGAAAAAGAAGAGGCCAGTGAGTCCTGGTCTTTAGGGAGCCCAGGAGACACCCATTCATTCCTTCCCAATTAACCCAGTCATGGTTAGTAACTCAGTTTCTTCTCAATTATTTGAGTGTCGCAGGATATTGGCATTTAGGGAGCCAATCCCCAGACACTCTCGCCCTGGGGATTTTCTTTCCTAAAGAGTACTGCCTCCAGAGAAGCAGATTGTAAGCTCCTTAAAGGAAGCCCATTTGGTTTTCTTCTTTAGACCTCCATCACTTAATAAGTTTACTTAATAAGTTTATTTCCTTATTAAGTATTTGTTATCAAATTTCTCTGATATCACATCTTAGGAAAGCTATTGACAGAGAGTATACAGAGAAGGGGCAACAAAGACAGTTTAAAACCATTGGGAACCATCTCCTTAAGAATAGTTGAAGCAGCTCAGGCCCAGAGAGGAGCAGGGATCAGTAAAGTTATACAGCAAGTTACTGGAAGGAAGAGTAAAGACTGGCAGGCAGACCTCCCAGCTCCCAGGGCAGCATTCTTTTGTTGTCACCCTCATACAGGAACCCAGAGGAAGAGGGAAAAAGCCTACCCCCCCATCTGGTTTCTCCATTCCTGAAGTCATCTCCTCCTGTCTATGCCCCCAATAAACAGCCGCTCTCCAGGGAGGCAGGACACACAAGTGGGTCTTCTGCCCCTTAAACGCTAGGATACCTCCTGTTCATTCCATAACAGGCCAAGGTTTCAGATGAACATGAGACAAGGACAGAACTTCAGGGAGAAAAGGATTAGGGAAGACATAGGCAATCTTTGGTCTTCTTAGGAAGAAATCATGACATCTCCTCTCCTTACTTCCTTTTGCCACGAATTTTGGGGTAGATGGGCAGAATTGTTTCTCTCAGAGACACTGGGGTTTTAAGGTTCTGCAGAGGGCTTCAACCCGGGATGAAGGGTGACTTCAAGTTCCAGGCTGGACTTGGTGGGTCCTATGGGTAATGGACTGGACTGGGAAGGGACAGGGACAAAGTCCCATGCTTACCAAGAGGAGGCAAAGAAGGGTAGTCCCAGGCTCAGGAGGGAGAGCAGCCATCAGTCTATAAGTAGACTACCAGGAAGGTTTCTTGTATAGGGCAGCCCAGCATAAAGGGGTGGCTTATCTGAGTTGGGCATGAGGGAAGGAAAAAGGGAAGGAGGGGAGAGCAGAGATGTTATGTTTATATTTAACATCAATGGGGACCAGCCCCTTCTTAGATATTTGGGGACAGAGAAGCCGGAGGCAAGGGAAAATACATTCCTTCTCTTACTTCTCAGCACTTGGGCAGGCCAAAAAATGAGGAGTTACAATCCTGGTACAGGGACTAGGACTCCAACTTAGCAGGTGAGAGATGGGTCCATCTATATTCCATCCCTAGGGACTCAAAGTGTTGGGAATCCAAACGCCACCTGCAGCCAATTTGGGTCTCTATTTTCCTATTCATATGACATTGGACACATCACTTCACCTCTTTTGGTCTCAGTTTCTCCATGTGTAAAATGAGAAGATTGAATTAGATCTGGGGTTCTGAAGCTATTTTGCGCCATGGACCTCTTTGGCAGTCTGGTGGAGGCTTTGAACGCCTTCTCAAAATATCATTTTTAAGATGCATAAAATAAAATACATAAGATTACAAAGAAAGCCAATTATATTGAAATACATTTGTCCAAAATATTAAAAACAAACAAGCAACAAGTTTGCAACCACAGATTAAGAATCTCTGGATTAGATGAGAAAGTCTTTTTCAAGTATGAAAATCATTTTCCTTCTTTCTTTCCTTCCTTCCTTCCTTCCTTCCTTCCTTCCTTCCTTCCTTCCTTCCTTCCTTCCTTCCTTCCCTCCCTCCCTCCCTCTCTCCCTCTTCTTTTCTTTTCTTACTCTCTTCCTTCCTTCCTACCTTTTCCAATCCCATTTGACTAGCTCTGCTTCTGACCTCCCGTATACTTAGTGCAGCCCCCTGACTTAACCCACTACATCTTAGAACTCCTGAGCTCAGGATATCTGCCAGACTCAGTCTCCCATCTAGCAGGGATTAGTTATGTACCACCATATCTACCTGAAAGAGTATGTTTTAAGTTCCCTTTTAGTACTGGCATTATATATTCTATAACATGGGAGAAACAGGAAGGACACACTCAGTGACTTCTACAGCCTCTGGGACTTTCTAGGCAGTGAGATAAGAGGAAACTATCCAGGCTCAGCCCTCCTGAACCCCACAGTCTAGAGGGGAGAGAGAAGGAGCAAATTCAGACTCAAAGGTACTCTGGGGAACAGGTCTGGGCTTTCCAAAAAGGAACTCACAGACTGACCAAGAAAAGGACTAAGGTTAGAATCTAGTAGCCTAGGGTCTCCTAGTTCTTGACCTTAGCCTGGGGGAGGGGAGACTGGGAAGTCTTTTTCTAGGAGCCATAGTACCACTGAAGTCTCCTTTCTGACTAGATAGGAGGGGAAGAAAGGAAAGATGCGGGCAGGAACTCCAGTGTATCATTCTTGTTCTCCAAGTGGTTTCCTGCCCTTCTTGTAACTGATATCGGCTTCATGGTTTAGCAATACCATGCCTAGTCATGGCTTGGGTCAACAAAGCTTCGGGAAATTGGCCAAGTTACCCAGACTCCTCCTGCCTCTTCCTGCCTTTAGCCAACAAGCAGTCTTGAAACCTAAGGCACTGGACTGGAGTTAGAGGAGCTAAGTTCAAATTCTTTTTGTACTTATTACCTTGGCAAATAACTCTGTCTCTCTGGGCTTTCATTTTCTTATCTATAAAATGAGGGGTTTGGTTCATATATAGCTATATTTAGCTATAACAATAGCTAACTTTACACTCTGTGGCAGGCTGAGTGCTTTACAAAGATTATCCCGTTTGTATCACCTACTTCACAACAATCCTGGGAGGTAGGTGCTATTATAATCTCCACTTTACAGATGATGAAACTGAGGTAAACGGGTTAACTGCCTTGCCCTTCCAACTAGTTTCAGAAGTCATATTTGAACTCAGGTCTTCCTGATTCAAGGTGTGAAGTTTTATCTACTACACCACAATATGGAACACTCTTTCCAGTACTAAATGCTATGAGCCTAAGAATTAGAAGGGACTTATAAATTGTTTAGTGCAGGGATACCTAGCAGTGTCTGTGTCATGCAACCCTTTGGTAGTCCACTTAAGCTAACGGACCCTTTCTCAGGGGATCCCTCTAGTCCTTTTAAATAAATGAAGGTAATGTTAAATTTCAAGTACAGGTTAGTAAAAACAAAAATGTGAAATTTTTTCCCCTTTCTAAGCTCACGGACCCCCTGAAACCTATCCACAGACCACACAGGTATTTATGGACCTCAGATTAAGATATAGATATAGGGAAACCCTTTCATTTTGCATTTGAGAAACCTGCTACCCAGAGAGGCAAGTGATTTGCCCAAGTCCAGCTTGACAGCCACTCTCTTTTAGATCTGCCTGGATCTTCTCTTATTTGGAACAAGTTCCCAGCCACTGTCCTTCCTAGTACCCCGCCCTACCTCCCCAAGGAAGACTTAGAAGGGGAAGGAGTCTGGATCCCCTCATCCATGTAATTCTTCCTCCTTTTTCCTTCTCTGGTCCTCTGTTAATATTTCAAAGATAAGAAACCTACAGGTTCGTAGTAGCAAGCAAATATTGGTGTCTGAAGAGGAGAGAGTCCCAGCTAAAAAGCTTCTCCAGGAGTACAAGTTTCCCTGACCATATGTGGTCCCCATATATGTGTTACCTCCTACATATTTCCTACATTATCCATATACATTTTCTCTCCCAACCCAGAGGTATG
Organism: Bettongia penicillata ogilbyi; assembly: GCA_023548195.1. NCBI lineage: Eukaryota > Metazoa > Chordata > Mammalia > Diprotodontia > Potoroidae > Bettongia > Bettongia penicillata. The sequence continues at coordinate 2,880,818 of JAJHZJ010000665.1, read as the reverse complement.
GAAATCTGGGGCAGAATGTACTCCTGTGGGTATGGGGGAATTTTTCCTTTTCACTTATTTTGCTATATTTAATTTTTGTGTGTCCTCCGGTTGGTCTGGCAAGGAATCATGGGAAGGAGGAGCTCATAAGCCATAGTTTCAAGTGGATGTTGAACCTCCCAAAGCCTGGCTTGAGTTTGGGATAGCTCTCAAGGGACCCCTAATTTAAAGAGGCTTGAGTAATGACAGTACGCCATGTTTACATAGTATTTTAAAGTTTAAAGTGCTTTCTTCACTATGACCCTGTAACATAAGTACTACAAACATTCCTATCATTTTGCAAATAAGAAACCTGAGGATCAGAGAGGAGGACGGATTTGTCCAAGGTAACGGTATTAAAGGCCAGGCCCAGAACCAGATTCTCTGCCTCCTAAGCTGGGGTTTTTCCCCTCACATATATTACTTATATTAACTTCTTACCTGAAGCTTGTCGCATGAAATCCCAGAATTTCAAAGCCAGAAGGGACCTCAATGGGCATCTAGTCTAACCCATCCCACACAAGGAATCCTTCTATAACAGCCTCCACAAATCATTGTCCAGCTGCTGCTGCTTGAAGACCTCTGGTTTTGGGAAACTCATGACCTTCCAACTGAGTTCATTACAGACATCTGTAATTATTTCCTTACATTAAGCTAAAATTCACATCTTTTTTGATTCTCCCCACTCCACTCCCCTGCTTCTGCCCTCACTATTACTTAAAAGCCAACCTGAATAAATTGCATCCTTCTTCCACATAGCAGGCCTTCATAAGAACCAAAGATCATAGATTTTCAGTAGGAAAGGATATTAGAAGTCTTGAGTCACCTCTTTATTTTACAGATGAGGAAACTGAGGCCCAGAGATATTCAATGACTCTCTCAAGATCATACAGCTAGTAAGCATCTACTATGCCCCTATATCTTCTCCTCTCCAGACTTAACATTCTTCGATCCTGTCATCATATAACCTGATATCCAGTGCTCATCCCATTCTGGTCCCCCTTCTCTAGACATACTCTAGCTTATCAAAGTCTCTCCTAAATGATGGTTCTCAGAACTCAACACAATATTCCGGATGTGACCTGATCAAGGCAGAGTACAAGGGGATATCAACGTCCTCCATTTGGACACTATGCTTCTTAATGCAGTCCGGGTATTAGGTTAGCTTTCTTGGTTACCTTGCCTGGGTTACTACTGTTGTTCAGAGCCTCAGTTATGTCTGACTCATTGTGATTCAGTGCCCCATACTGTCCGTGGGGTTTTCTTGGCAAAGCTACTGGAGTGGTTTGCCATTTCCTTCTCCAGTGAATTAAGGCAAAAAGAGGTTAAGTGACTTGCCCAGGGTCACAAAGCTAATAAGTATCCAAAGGCAGATTTTGAACTCCGATCTTCCTGACTCTAGGCCCGGCACTATATCCACTGCATCATCTAGTTGCCCCTGGGTTACTATTAACTCATGGAATGTGAATGCAACAGAAGGGCTAAAACAATAAGAACACATATCTATCCATTGGTGATCCTCAGTCCTTCATGGGATCTTACAGACTGTATAGAACCTGGAAAAGTCATAGGATAATAAGATTTAGAATTAGAAAGAGTCTTAGAGATTATCTAGCCCAAATACCTCATTTTACAAAGGAGTGAAGTGAGACCAAGAGAAGGGAAAGAAGTCTGTACCTAAGGTTATAAGGGCAGCTGGGTGACACAATGGACAGCATGGTAGGCCTGGAGCCAGGAAGACCTGATTTCAAATCTGGCCTCAGAGAGCTGTGTGACCCTAGGAAAGTCACTTAACCTCTGTTTGCCTTCGTTTCTTCATCTGTAAAATGACCTGGAGAAGGAAATGGTAAATCACTCTAGTATCTTTGCCAAGAAAATCCTAAACAGGGTCACAAAGAATCAGATACAACTAACAGATCAAAAATTCCCAGATTATATAGGGAATAAATCACAGATCAAGGATTCAAATATGAGTCTTTTGACCCCAAATCCATTGATCTTTCCCCATATCCCATAACCTTTCTGATCAACACATTCTCTTGTCTCTGCAAAAACAGGAGAATCTGTCCAAATTTAAGGACACCCCCACTCCTACCTGATAACACTCAAGGCCAGTTCAAGTGACCAACTCCAGGCAGATGACCGAGATTACTCCCCAACTGGAAGTAATCTCTCTGACTTCTGTACTCCTTTTACCATGTTCTGCTTTTTATTTTGTGATAAAGCAAATATTTATTAAGCTTCTAGTCTGTACATAGTCCTCTCTGGTGCTAGTTTAGATAAGCCATCATCCCATCACTCATGGAGCTCAGAGTCTAGTGGAGTGGGGAGGGGACAGGAAATTAACCAGGCACCAGCACAGCTAGTTGTACTACACTGTAGTGAAGTAGACCAAGGACTGTTTTTGGAGTCAGTAAAACCTGGGTTCAAATCCTCTCTGTAACAAAAGCTACACAACAGCAAGGAAGTCACTCAATCTCCCTGACCCTCAGTTTGGTCATCTAAAAATAATAGTAATAATGCCTATAGTATCTACCTTGTAAGGGCTATGGAATTTGAATAATAATAATACTAATAGCCAACATTTATAGGGCGTCACCTCACTCTAAGTGAATACCTGAACAAGCCTTAGGAGAAAAAGGCCAAGGTCTCCCACTGTATCCTGGGCTGTCTCCAGTCATCCTGATGAATATTTGGTCACTGGATCCAGATGGCTCTGGAGGAGAAGAGAGGCTGGTGACCTACACAGCCCTCCCTCACTCAAAACAAAGTCAAGTGCAAGTCGTGTCATCACTTCCCTGATGTCATGGTCTTCTTAGAAAACAAACGATGAACACAAACAACAACAGTGCCTCCTATGTGCCAGGGCATGTGCTAAACACAACAACAACCCTGTGAGGTAGGATCTATTGTTATCTTCATTTAACAGATGAAGAAATTGAGGCAAACAAAAGAACTGGCTAGCCCAGAGTCACATAGCTAGTAAGTGTCTGAGTCTGGATTTGAACTCAGATCTTTCTGATTGCAGACTCCCCTTCACCACTTCACTGTCCCTCACAGTAAGGGACTTAATACTTAATAAACAATGCTTAAGCAAACTTTATAAGTACTTCATAAATGTCAGTTATTGAACAATCATTTGATAAATGCAGTTTCAAAATAAAGTATTTTGTGAGGTCCATGTATATATCTTATTTACTCTGTTAAATTGAGTTCCTTAAAGACAGAAGCTAGGTACCATTTACCCAAACCCCTCATTTGACAAAGGAGGAAACTGAGGCCCAGAGAATGGAAGGACCTTGGCTGAGGTCACAAAGCAAGACAGTAGCAGAGACAGGACTGGAATCCAGGGCTTCTGGACTCTCAGCCCAGGAGTCTCCATTACTCCACAAATCAAGGAAGAAAAAAGAAATTCCTTCCAACTTCTTATTCCCCTGGGCCTAGAGGAAGATAAGAGGGAGGAAAGGAGAGAGTGAAGGGGAAAAAATAAAACATGGCAGGAGGGGGGAGAGAAGACAAAAGGTAGACAGAGGAGAAAAGAGAAGGAGTCTTTCTGATGTCTGTGGGAAGTCTAACCTTCTCTGACCTTCCTGAATTCCTGGATTTTCATTTGGCTCCTATTCCTGGTAAAAGATAGGGAAACACAGGATTCCTGTCCAGGTCTCATTTCCCATCATCTTCCTTTCCCCAGGCCTCTGACCTCAACTTCCTCCCACCCTCCAACCAAAGAGCCTGCTTCCTTCCTTCTCACACTTTTCTCCGCTCCTCTCACCCTACCCCTAACCCCCTGTTTTCCCCTTCCCTTTCACTTTCTTTTCTCAAATTCAATTCTCTCCTTGTTGTTGTTGTATTTGTCCTTAGTTCTCATCAAGATGATGATGTGACTTGCAGTTGACTTTGATTTGAGTGAGGGAGGGCTGTGCAAAAGCACCAGCCTCACTTCTCCTCCTGAGCCATCTGGGTCTGGTGGCCAGATATTCATCAGGAGACTGGAGATGGCCCAGGATGCAATGTGAGATCCTGGCCCGTTCAGGCTAAGGTCTTATCACATTCTCACTTTGAGTGAGATATACTCATTCAACGAATAGGCTTCTTTAAGTTACTCGAGGGATGACCCCTTTAATGAAAAAAAAAAAATCAAACTGGGAGGAAGTGTGAAGTAAACAAGAGATACGGTAAATTGAATAAATTAAGGTGTATAAGATTCAGAAGCAATTGAACACAGTAGCAATTCTCTCCTCGCTTTTGGTAGGAAGAGAAGGGGGGAGGGAGGAACCAGGGGACACCCCTGGGGCTATTGAGGGACCAGTCCCTAAGGACCTTCTTAGTTGATCCAGCCCTGTCATCTCAACATAGCAAAGCTGTTATTCCTTATCTCTATAGAATTATTGCCTTTGTTTTACAGAAGGAGAACCTGAGGCCCAGAGAATGGAAAGGGTCCCCTAAGGTGACCAGTGCCAGAGACAGGATTATAACACAAGCAGACCGGAGGCCTTGTGCCTCTCTCTCTGGGCTTCCTCTTTCCATTGGATCACCTTGCTCTTTGCTAGGGTCTTGTCTGTCTTCCATCTCCTTTCTGACTTCTTCTCCCTTCTTTCTCCTACTTTCTCCTTATATGATGATGTAGAGAAAAGAGCTTACAGGGCAGCTAGGTGGTTGAGTGGATAGAGCACTGACCCTGGAGTCAGGAAGACCCAAGTTCAAATCTGACCTCAGGTGCTTATTGGCTGTGTGACTATGGGCAAGTCACTTGACCTCAGTGTCTCCAATAAAAGGGGGAGCAGGGAAGAGCCTGGAGTCTGGGACTTGAGTCTTTGTCCTAACCCTGAGTCCCTTCCTCACTGTGTGATCTTGAACAAGCCCTTTTTCCTAATGGGTAACATTTATTTTTCACTTTTTTCCTTTTAAAACAAAAAGCAAAAAGTATGAAATGGAAACTCAGAGTTTCACATAGAATTCTTTTTTGTGTTCTTCTCTGTGCATGGAAATGACCTCTTTTTAGGTATTTAAGTTAGAAAAATTAAAATAAGTTTAAAAACTTAAGGACAATAAACCAATCAAAAAACTTATTAGGAAAAAATAAAATAATAAAAATAATAATAAAATATAATATAATAATATATTAATATAACATATAATTATATGTAATATATAATAATATAATAAAAATAATAATAAATAATAAAATAAAATAAGGCAGTCCTTCTTTCTGGGCTCCATGTTCCTCCTCTGTAAAATAAAGGAGTTGGAAGAAATCGGGGGTCTTAACCTTTTTTGTGACAAACTTTGTAGTTTGATGAAGCATATGGTCCTCTTTTCAAGATAATACTTATAAATGTATAAAGTAAAACACATAGAAAATCAATTATATTAAAATAAAAATATCAAAATATTTGATTTAAAAAAAAAAAAAAGCAAGGTTGTAGTCCACAGTTAATCCTTAATCATCCTCATCACTAGATGGTCTCTAAGATCCTTCCAGTCAGTGATTCTCTGTTCTCTCCCTTTCCACCCCAATAAGCACACTGATACAGCTTTGATATTTTATGTCCAGTACTGTCTCCTAAAACCTTTTCCAGCTCTGGTGTTTTTGGAGTCTCTCTCCCATTCCTGAAACGCCTACTCTCCCCTGCCCAAGGGCTGGTCAGGGCTGCTCAGATCCTCTCTCTAAGAACCCTACCTTGAGTGAGGAAGCAGCTGCTCCTGGCAAAGGCTCCTTCCTGGCTCAGGACATGGCTGAGACTGAGCTTACCGCATTGTAACCAGGAGAGGAGAGATCAGGAGGTGTTAACACCTGTAGACTCACCAGGATCCAAAGACCAACAAGCACTCCTTGGGATAAGGAGAGAGAATCTTAGATCTGAGCTGGAAGATCATATGATATGGTAATTAGAGTTGAAAATGGTCTTAGCTCATAGACTGGAAGAACTACTCAACACTTGAGAGGGTGGGTGTCAAAGAGAACAAGAAACTTGACAAGGGGATACAGGAACTATTTGGTAAACAAACATAAGACCATATATGTACATATATATATATAAAATATATGCACCAAATTTGGAATTTTATTCCATTTTCCAAAAGTAGCAGTTAAGTGAAAAAATTTGGAATGGACAGAAAACAATGAGGAGGGAAAGGAAGAGTCACCATGGGAAAGGGAGGTAGCATTATAGGGCATCTGATATGAAAGAAGTGGTTGAAGGAAAATTCTTACTGACCAAGACCCAGATGAATGAGGTTTGGATATAAAATCTTGTAATAACTTGATCTCTGTAATAAGTTGAAACTCCAAATTGATTTCCCATCACTGAAATTACAAAACTCTTGGTGTATCCATAGAGAATCATGCCCCATGTCTTACCAAATGTGCTCAAGGCTTTAATTCCATTGAAAACAACTTAGCTCTATGAATCAGGATCCTCAGTCTTGTTCTCATTCAGAAAGAAAGTAAGAAACAAAATGGAGCCTGGACATGATTTACTGGTATCTTTTTCAATAGCCACAGAGAGAATTAGTGACAGCTAGCATTTATATAGCAATGAAAGTTTTGGCTGACTAGTTTTCTACAGATGAGGGAAACTGAGGCTGCAGGAATTTAAATGACTTGCCCAAGGTCATATAACAAGAAAGTGTCTGAGGCAAGATCTGAACTCAGGTCTTCCTAATTTCAAGTTAAGTACTCTAACCACTGCATTATCTAAATAGTTTAGAATACGTAAGAACCTCGGGCCTCACTTATTTAATTATTCTGATAAATATTTAACAACATTATGATTATATTATATTATTATATAATGTGATTATATTACTATGACATCCCCCAAAATGTTATGTGTCACAGTTTTCTTCATGAAAAATTAATCTATTTTATTTCTTATGTGCTTATGTATAGCAAATTTCTAGCATTTCTTTCCTTTCATTATTGAATAGGAAGTATGCGAAGATTTCTTGAAAACCAGGGGCTATGGGACCAAAAAAATTTAGGAACTCCTAATTTAGGATCATTTTTCCAGAGGAAGGTAACTGAGATACAGAGAAGGAACACAGCTTATTGCTTCAACAACTGCCTTAGCCCCACTGTATGTCCAACTGTGGGCTAGCTCAAATGTAGGGAGATAGGAAGATGGAAGCCTGAACTCTTGTCCTCAGTCCATGCCTGGTCTGAGACACAAGACATACATGGGAAACAGTGTAGTGGAAAGGGTGAAATGTTTAAAAAATACTTGCAGGAGTAGAGAAGGAAGTTCAGAAGGAGATACACACAAGCACGAGTTTTATGATGTGATACATTTAAAATATGCTTTAGAAAACCTCGTGTAACAGAAGTTCAAAGTTTCATAGATAATCCTCTTCTGTTCTTTGTATGTTGAAATATTCATACTTCAAAAGTTCATACTTTTAAAAAAAAGAATATATTTTTTAAAGAAATAGCACTGGATTTAGAGTCAGAGGACATGGGTTTGAATTGTGGATGTGCCACTTGTTGTCACCTATGTAACCTCAAGTAAGTCACTTAATATTTTGAGGCAGTTTCCTCACCTATAAAATAAAGAGATTGGACTATGCGATAGCAATAATATATCTTCCCTACTCCACCCACCCCAAACCCACTCCCTTATTTTCCATGCAAGTTGGGCTAATTTCTCTTTAAAAGATATTGAAACCATCTTCAAAAATTAATTAGCTCAGAACGTCTAAAGGCTTGGGCCATTGGCATCACAGTACTGATCACCTGAGCACAACGCATCCACGAAGAGCTCCAGCCTCTCTCTCTGATGCTTGGCTGGCAGACCCTCATGGATAACAGAACAAAGGGGAGAATCAATCAGTTGAATCCATTCCTGGTATCCTTGTTAAATATCTTTCCCTTGATGTAGCTAAATAACTCTCTTTTCATTACTGTTGAATGATTTACAAGTGAAACATTTAGTTCCATCATCAAACCTAAATTAACAGGAGACTGAACTGAGTTAGGTCTAGCTCAAAACAGACTAGATAATCTCAGGTCTCCTCCAGTTCTAAATCTGTCCTATGATTAGAGAGCCTCTGAAGTCTATATTTCTAATAAGAGAAAAGAACAGCACTGTGGACCATCAAGTTTTCAGCTGTGGGGTTCAAATCGTCAGAGCTACCAAAATTCTGAGGCAAGAGAGCTCTAAGAGACTGGAATAGTCAGAGGTAGGTTCATGGGGAAAAATGCGAATCAACAGGGATCTAAAAGGGAATTAAGAATTGAAGGGAGAGTGAGAAAAGATCTTCCCAGTACAGGGAATAGTATAAAAGCTCAGATTTGCAAAGGAATCATAAAGGTGGTCCAATACTTAATATAATATACTTAAGCAAAAATCCTTCCATAAAGTCTAGGCGGGTCATTCTGCTTTGGGATTTCTCTTTTTTCTTACGAGGAGAATAAATCTATATCACTTCAGTTTACTCCTAGTTTTCTCCTCTATGGCCAAGCAGAACAAGTCTAATTCTTCTACTAGTAGGGTAGCTAGGTGATACGATGGACTGAACACAGGATTTGTGGTCTGGAAGACTTTACTTCAAACCCTACATCAGTCACTTACTAGTTGTTCGACTCTGGTCAAGTCATTTAATCTTTATCTTGGTTTCGTCATCTGTAAAATAGGCATAATAATAGAAACGTGGCAGGGGCAGCTAGGTGGCACAGTTGATGGAGCACTTGGCTCGGAATCAGGAAGACTTATCTTCATGAGTTCAAATCCAGCCTCAGACACTTACTAGCTGTGTGATCCTGGGCAAGTCACTTAGCCCTGTTTGCCTCAATTTCCTCATCTGCAAAATGAAGTGGAGAAGGGAATGCCAAACCACTTCAGTATCTTTGCCAAGAAAATCCCAAAAAGGGATCACAAAGAGTTGGACATAACTGAAACGACTGAACCACAATCTTATGTGCTTATTGTATCAAATGAGTTGCCATATGTAAAGTGCTTTGCAAACATAATGATATTATTACTACATGACAGTTGTTCAAACACTTGAAGAAAACCATCATACTCCTCTAAATCTTTCAATTCCCCAAGCTAAACATCCTTTGTTCCTTCAACGGATTTTTTCATTCTTTTTTTAAGAAATTCTATTTTCTTTTATTTTCAGGTCTGCATTCTTTGCCTCCCACTTCCTCCTTCTCCTTGCGTTGAGAAAGCAAGAAAAATAAAACCCCTTTCTACAAACATGTGTAATCAAGCAAAACAAATTCCTACATTGGCCTTAGTCCAAAGAAAATAATCAATTGGTTGCCCATGGCATGGTCTTCAATCTCTTTACCTTTCTGCCCTCCCTCTTTTGGACATATTCTCATGTCTTTCCTAAAGTGTGAAGTCCACAACTAAATACAAAACTCCAAAGAAAGAGGAGGCAAAAAAACTCTCAGTTCCCTCTTCTGTATATCATGTTCCTCTTAATGCCACCAGTCTAAGAACTGGCTGGATTTTTTGCTGCCCTTTCAAATCATTAATTCATGTTGAGTTAACTAAGACCCCTAGATTTTTTTCTCAAAATAAATTTTATTGGCATCTATTTTTATGTCACCATCATGTCTGGATATATTTCCCCCACCTGCCACTCTCCCTCCCTCTAGAATAATACACCACTGTTCCCTTCTAACAGGGAAAAATAATTAAGTAGAAAGAAGTAGGCACCCAATCTGACAGGGTAAGCCCAATTCTACCCCTATCTCTCTGCCCTCTCTGCTTCAAAGAGGCCAGTTTCTGTTTCATTTATTAGCTATTCTCCATGATGGGTTTTTTTCAGTTAACTCAGAGTTCCTTTTGGTGCTACTTTTACTTACATTGTTGTGGCTGTGTATACATGGATTATGCCATATTTTTCTTCAGGATCTGCTTATTTCATTCTAAATCAATTCTCCCTTTTTCAAACAAACAGTTTCCTCACCATATCAGCTCTACCTCATGATCCATCAGCTGATTTTGGGAGGATTTATTTGTAAATATTTGAATTTGTTCTTATCAGATTGAATTTCATTAGGTTGGATACTTGTTCTTACCTGTGGAGATTCTTTTTGGATCCTGAATCTAAGTGGCATAGTGGATAGAGCACTGGATCTGGAGTCAGGAAGATCTGAGTTCATAATTCAGCCTTGGACACTTATTAGCTATATAACCCTGGGCAAGTCACTTAACTGCTGATGGCCTCAGTTTCCTCAACTGTAAAATGGAAATGTTATCTCCCAGAAAATCAAAGGAGACACTTAGCATAGTGTCTGGAACATAGTAGGTGCTCAATAAAGGCTTATTTCTTTTCTTCTCTCCCTCTCAACTTCATATCTTCTGTTAATCTCTTAAGTATGGTACATGATCCTTATGCCTACAACCAAAATATTAGTAAAAGTGATAAACAACTTGCAAGTCATAGAATCCTCTAATAGAAGCCCCCTCTTGTCATTGACATAACAACACTCTAAGGGTCCTATCCTTTGGTCATCCCTAAATCCAGCAAAAATGAAGGATAGAAGGCCAGAATGAGCCTTGAGTATATAAGGGACAGGGAAATTATTCTGGATGGAATATAGAGTATTAAAGGGGGAGGAAGGATGGGATTGGGGATAGATCAGACTGGACAGAAAGATTAGAGCCATGATATGGACAGCCATGAATGCTAGGGATTTGATCCTATGGGAAATGGGGAGTCTGTATATTTATTTTGTTCCTGACAGTTCTCAGTTACCCAGTCTGTGAATTATCTGTTATTGAAGGGATCTTAGAGATCATTTAGTCCCCATCATTTTACAGAGGAGAAAGCAGAGGTCAAATGTGGGGTGAGAACCTGCCTCAGGTCACATACTGAGTTAGTGGCATAACTGGAATTGGAACTCAAATCTCTTAATTCTGAAGTCCAGATTCTTTCTACCCTATTGTAGAAACTGATGGTGGATTTGGGGGCCAACAAGTTTAGAGAGGAAGCATGTTTTGGTAGAAAGAATACTGATCTTGGAGGCAAAAAGTTCTGGTCACCAGTTGTGAGACCTCCAGTAAAATCGTTGTCTACTTGATCCCCAGCTTTCTTAGATTGAGTCAAGTCAAGTCAAAAAGCATTTCTTAAGCCTTGACTATGTGCCAGGCACTGTGCTAGAGAGAAAAGCAAAAGTCAATCCCTGTATTGAAGGTGCTCACAATCTATCAGGGGAGATGACAGTAAACAGGATAAAATGAAATTAATTTAGAGGGACATCATTAGCATTAAAATGGCAAAGGGAACCAGAAAAAGCTTCTTGCAGATAGTGGTATCACAGGCTATGTGGAGGGGGGAAAAGGTGTAAGAAGAGTAGAAAGGCCAAGTTATGAACAGCTTTGAAAACCAAGATTTTACATTTGATTCTGGAGGTAATAGGGAGTCACTGGAGTTTATGGAATAGAGGGGTGATATGGTTAGACTTCAACTGTAGGAGAGTCATTTTGATAGCTGAGTGGAGGATGGGCTGGAAGGAGAAGAGACTTGAGTCAGGAAAACCAATCAACAAGTCACTGCAATAGGCAAGGCATGAAGTAGTCATCTGTAAAATGGGAATAATATTTCCACAGTGTTTATATTACAGTTGGTATGAGAAAATAAGTTTATAAACATTAGAATAACATAAAAATATGAGGTGGTATTTTTTCTTAGCAGTACCTATATTTTCTTCTTTTTAAATTTATTTTTTGATAATATTTCCCCCCAATTACATGTAAAAACAATTTTTAAAATTCATTGTGTTTTTTTAAGTTTTGAGTTCTATATTCTATCCCTCCTTACCTCTCCTCCTCCCTCCTTGAAATGGCAAGCAATCTGATTTAAGTTATACATATGCAATTATATAAAGTATTTCTATCTTGCTCATTTATGGAAGAAAATTTGGAAAGAAGAAAGGAAGAAACAAAGAAAGAAAAAGGGAAAAAGAAAGAAAGTGAAAACAGTATGTTTTGGTCTGTATTCAGGCTTTCTCAATTCTTTCTCTGGAGGTGGATAGCATATTTCATCAGATTCTTTTGGGATTATTTTGGATCATTGTATTGCTTCAAATAACTAAGTCATTCACAGTTGATCATTGTATAATATTACTGTTAGTGTCTACAATGTCCTCTTGTTTCTGCTTCCTTTACTCTGTATCAGTTCATGCAAATTTTTCTAGCTTTTTCTGACACCATCCTGCTCATCATTTCTTATAGAACAACAGTATTCCTTTACATTCATATACCACAACTTAATCAATCATTCCCCAATTGATGGGCATCCCATCAATTTTCAATTCTTTGCCATCACAAAAAGAGTTGCTATAAATATTTTTGTTCATGTAAGTCCTTTTCCTTTGATCTCTTGGGGATGTAGACCTAGTATTGGTACTGCTGGATCAAAGGATAGGCAGAGTTTCATAGCCCTTTGGGCATAGTTCCAAATTGTTCTCCAGAATGGTTGGATTAGCTCACCAACCCACCAACCATGCATTAGTTTCTCAGTTTTACCCCATCTCCTCCAACATTTATCATTTTCCTTTTCTGCCATATTGGCCAATCTGACAAATTCCTATATTTTCAAAGAAACCTTTCAGCTCTAAATCCTATGATCCCATTAATCCCACATTCTTTGTTCTTTTGTGACCTTCCTTTCTTCCAGAGCCCATAGTCCTGCACTAATACTTTTATTGTTGGCAGGAGAGTAAAGGCTAGACTACGTCCCATGTCCCTTGTCTCAGAACAGTAAGGGAACTTGTAGCTGGACTCATTGTTCAAAAGCCTTTAAAGGATGAGAAATTATTGATCCTGCCCTTCCCCTATGCCTGGGTAGCTGGGTAACTAGAAGGCCAATATAGCCAGGCCCAGGTCCAGCCCTGGCAGCTGATCTGATTAATAATGATAAATGATTTCTATTGATATACTGAATATATATATCTAAGGAGTAAGGCTGCTAACAGAAGGATAGAGAAGGCCATCAGTCTAACTTTGGGATTATCAGTGTCCTGGACCATGTTCCAAATCCACAAAATTGTTAATTCAGGAACAATGGAAAGTCCCTAGCACTTCAGTGAAAGCCTCAGCCCTTTTTTATATGCTATAAATATTTTTGTATATGTGGGTTCTTTTCCCTTTTTTATGATCTCTTTGGGATACAGACCTAGAACTGGTATTGCTGGGTCAAAGGGTATGCACAATTTTATCTATGGTACCTTTTAGCAGGATGTAGTCTCCTTCCTTATCTTTTTTGAAGTAGATATATTTTTGTTTTTGCTTTGTCTGAGATCAGGATTGTTACCCTTGCTTTTTTTTTGTTGTTTCAGATGAAGCATAATATATTCTTCTCTAGCCTTTTACCTTTACTCAGCATGTGTCCCTCTGCTTCAAATGTGTTTCTTGTAAACAACATATTGTAGGCTTGTGGTTCTTAATCCACTCTGCTATCTGCTTCCATTTTATGGGAGAGTTCATCCCATTCACATTCAGTTATGATTACTATCTGTGTCTTTCTCTCCATCTTATTCTCCTCGTTTATACTTTTCTCTCTCCTTTCTCCCTTTCACTCCTCACTAGAGTTTGCTTTCAACCACTGTCTCCCTCAGTCTACCCTCCCTTCTATCAGCCTCCTCCCTTTACTTCCCCTTTACTCTTACTAACTCTTCCCTCCCTTCTCTCCACTCCCTCCCTTTTCTTTCTCCTTTCTTCTTTCTCCTCCTATTTCCTATAGGTCAAGTTAGCTTTTCTATTCCTGACTGATTATGTTATTCCCTCTTTGAGCCAGATCTGATGAGAGTAAGTTTCAAATAATACTTATCTCTCTCCCTTCTTTCTCTCTATTGTAATATGTTTTGGAGCCTTTTCATTGTCTGCCTCTTCCTTTCCTCTTCTCTCAGTACAATCCCTTTTTAACTCTTAGATTTTTTAAACATCATATCAAAGTCAACTTATACTCTTTTTAAATGGCATAATAACAATACAGTTCTCAAGAGTTACAAGTGTTATCTTTCTTTATAGGGATGTAAACAGTTTACCCTTATTAATAACATGTTGTTTTTTTTCTTTCCTGTTTACCATTTTATGCTTCTCTTGAGTCTTGTATTTGAAGATCAAATTTTCTGTTGAGCTCTGGTCTTTTCATCAGGAAGGTTTGGATGAATTTCATTGAATATCCACCTCATACCCTAAAAGAGCATGCTCATTTTTGCTGGGAATTCAGCACTTTTTATCAAGAGTATTATAGTAGGCTAACTGATCTCTCTCTCTAGTCAATCCTCACATTAATTAATTTAACCCAATCCCTTCTAACAAGCTGTAAGTACCTGCTATGTGTGAGGTATTATACTAAGCCCTGGGGATATGCAGAAAAGAAAATTAGTCCCTGTTGTCAAGTAACTTATATTCTATTGGGGGGATCTAACACATAAAAAATACATAAATATTAATTATTTGAGGAGGGAGATAACATAAGAAGAGAGAGCAGACAACATTCTGGAGAACAATTTGGAACTATACCCAAAAGGCTATGAAACTGGGCATACCTTTTCATCTAGTAATACCAATACTAGATCTGTATCCCAAAGAGATCATAATAAAGAGAAACGGACTTACATGAACAAAAATACATACATATATATATATATATATATATATATATATATATATATATATATATCAGCACTTTTTGTGATGGAAATTGAGGGGATGTCCATCAATTGGGGAATGAGTAATTAAGTTGTAGTATATGAATATAAGGGAATACTATTGCTCCATGAGAAATGATAAGCAAATAGACTTCAGAAAAACTTACATGAACTGATGCTGAATGAAGTGAGAAGAACCAGGAGAACATTGTACACAGCAACAGCAACATTGTATGATGAACAGCTTTGATAGACTTAACTCTTCTCAGCAATGCAATGATCTAAGATGATGGGACTCATGATCGAAAATGCTATCCACATCCAGAGAAAAAACTATGGAGTCTGAATGCAGATCAAAGCATACTATTTTCTCTTTTTATTCTTTCTTATGATTTTTCCCTTTTGTTCTGCTTCTTCTTTCATAACATGACTAATATTTGATATGACTGTACATGTTTAGCCTGTATCAGATTGCATGCTATCTATCTTAGGGAGAAGGGAAATTTTAGAACTCAAAATCTTATAAAAGTGAATGTTGAAAGTTAAAAATCATAAATAATTTTTTTTAAATGAGGAATCAGAGAGGCTTCCCATAGTAGATAGTAGAGGAACTGAACCTTGAAGGAGGCTAGATATTCTTTGAGGTGGAAACAAGCAGAAAATGGAGGTGGATGGAAAGCTGAGTTCAAGGAAAAGTAACTGGGACCTTTTGACTCAGGACATAAGAGTCTGATAGGGAGTAATGTGAAATAGGCATACCAAGACAAGATGGAGTTTCAACATAAAGGGTCTGAGAAGAGGATTAATGAATGACAAGGTATGGTTGTTCAGTCACATCTGACTCTTTGTGACCCCATTTGGGGTTTATACACAATTCAAGCAGAAGTGACAAGATCAGACCCATGCTTTAGTTAAGATTGTTTTGGCTACTATATGAAAGAGAAGATGAATTGGTTAGGGGAGACCCCAGAAGCTGAGTCCAGTTTGGTGTCTGTAGCAATACTCAAATTGAAAAGTAAGGAGTACCTAAGTTGAAGTGGTGACCTATATGAGCATTGAAGAGGTGGGTGTTAGAGATGTTTTGGAGGTAGACCTGACAAGGATTGGCACTTGATTGGATATGACAGTTTGGTGGGACAGGGACAGGGAAGCAGCTGTTATTGAACTCGACAGAAACAGAGAAATACTGCACAGTGAAGAAGAGAGTATGGGAGATAATGAATTTCTTTTGGATGTATTAAATTTGATGTGCCTCTAAGACATACAGTTGGAGATGTCCAATAGGTAGTCGGTGATGTAGGACTGGAGCTCAAGAGAGATACCACACAAACCTAGAAGTCATTTGCACAGATATTGACTGACTACATGTGTGAATTCACCAAGCATGGGGATATGGAGAAAGAATAGAAAGGGATTCAGGATAGCTCATTTGGGCCCGGAGGGTAGGAGATCAGACATGAAGTAGGTCTGGCAAAGGAAACTAGAAGGACCACTCAGTCAGCTGCCAAAATCATCTTCATGATGCCTAACATGTCTGACCATGTTATGCCTCCACTCTGAGATCTTCACTAGCTTCCTGTTGCTTATAGCCTCAAATCCAAACGTAGCTTCACTTTGTTTTCAGTGCCTCCACAGTCAAACACTACCTCCCCTTTCTAGTCACCTAGCTCATGCTGCTTCCTCAGATATATTCATTTCTCTAGCCTGCCAAAGTTCTGATCCCTAAGCAGACTGGCCTAATCAGAAATCAGCACATCTAGACTTGAGTACTGATTGGCAAGTGACGTTTAAGTAGCTGTGGGACCATGAACAAAAATCATTTTCTTGATTTGGGGTTCAATTTCCTTCTGTCTGTAAAATGAGGATAATTATTATATTTCTTATCTAAAAGGGCTAAGAGGAAAATAATTAATATGGAAATGGGGTTTATTGATATTATTTGTTCTAATTAGGCCCTCCTAAAAGCCATGGTTTACCCTCTTAGCCACAAGATAGATCTTCTTTCTAAGATCATGGTTGATCATCTGAGACAGAAATGATCATTTGTCTGCAACTCAGACTTTGAAGCCCCCATACCTCTCACTAGGCAAACTGGGGCTTCTATCTCACTGGGTCCCACACTGGGTCCTTGAATCACTTCTTGGTTCTGTCTGACCACTCCTGTTCAGTCTTCTTTGCTAGACTCATATCTTGCCTCCTTCCCATAGACAGAACTCAGTACTCTGTCCTTGCCCCTCTTCTGTTGTCTCCAAACTCTACCTCTTTCCTCATCAGTTTCCATGGGTCCAACTGTAATCTCTCCAAAGATGTCCCCTATATCTATATATCTAGTCCTATTCTCCCTCCAGAGCTTTAGGCCCTTGTGATTTAGAACTAGATGTCCCACTGGCACCTCGGACTCAACATATCCAAAAATCTAACTTATATTTTATTCCCCAAATACACCCTTCTTTCTAATTTCTCTATTTCTGTTGAAGGCACCTTTAGCTTTTTATTCACCCAGGTTCACAGCTCAGAGTTATCCTCATCTCCTCACTCTTGTCACACCATTATGTTTAATCAGTCTGCAAATCATGTCATTTCTACCTCCAGAACATCTATTTCCATCTCCTTCTCTCCACTCCCATGACCACCTCCATAACCCAGTTCTTCATCATCTCTCGTCTGGATTATTGCAATTGCAATAACTTACTCCTTAGTTTCCCTGCCTTGCATCTCTCCCCTCTGCAATTCATCCTCCAAATAGCTACTAAATTAATATATGAAGTACTTCACAAACCTTGAAGAGTTATAAAATGTTAGCTATTATTATTTTTATCCTTACAACATGGGTCTGACCATGTCACTGTCCTGCTCAAGAAGCACTAGCGGCTCTTAATTGCTTCTCAGGTCCAATTCAGATTCCTTTGCTTGACATTTATTGACCTTCCCAACCTGCTTTTCCAGTCTGGTTATATATTTACTCTCCTTCACAGACTCTTCATTCTTGCTAAACTAACCTTGAATTTCCTCACGCTTGATATTACCTCTTCCATCTCTGTGCTTTCACATCACACACACACACACATACACACACACACGCATATACACACAACACACTCATATGTGTACATCTTATTTACCCCAAAAAAGTGTAACCTCCTCAAGAGGAGATATTGGTTTTCTGTTGCATAGCACAGATCATGGAATGTGGGAGGTACTTAGCTGTTGATTGTTCGACATCCCTGAAGGATTGGGATATGGTTTAGTCTCCTGTCTCCCTCATAGCCTAACCTAATATATGACCCTATACACAGTAGGTGCTCAAGGAATATTTATATTTTCCTGACAGATATCATGATGTATTGACAAACTGGATGGACTAACAGAGTGATGATAGGCTAACGGATCAAAAATCAATGGACTGATGGATTGAGGGTCTGACACCCTGGTGGGCTAATTGTACCAATGGTAAGAAGCTCATGGCAGTTCTTAGACCAAGATCAGGTGACCTTGGACCAAGTATCGTCATTAGTGAGGCAGATGGTTCTCTCTCTTCTCTGTTCTTTACCTCAGGCCTCTCTTGTCTTGTTTCTTCTACTCTGCTCCTTCCCCCTTTTTCCAATCTGTGTCTTGGGCCTGTCAGTGACCCTTTCTATTCTTTCCAGAGTTTCTAGGAGGTTGGATTGAGTCTAAAGGAAGGTGTCTGGGCCCAGGGCTTCTGAGGAAATTTGTAGAGGTGAAGAGTCTGTGTGAGGAATCTAGGAGAGCGAGCATGACCCTGAGGTGAGAAGGATTGGTATGTGACAAAGCTGTCTAGGAGAGGGGTACCCTTGGAATGTGTGTGTATGTATGTATGTATGTGTGTATGTATGTATGTATGTGTATGTGTGCGTGTGTGTATGTGTGTATACATGGAAGCTTGAGTGCTTGTGCACTAGGGGGTGGAGTTAGACACTGAGAAGGAGTCTGGGTGGAAATTCCCAATGCTGTGTGAGCTGCTGCGGGCCAGTGGCCAGACTATGCTCAGGGAGATAAGATCATAAACCAATGAGTGGCAAGACCTGGCCCTGAGACAGCATTCAGGCCTCCTGAGTCTCCTCCCCCTACTTGTCCCTGCCTTACAGGGTAAGGGTAAGGTTAGGGAGATGACCTAAAAAACTTTGTGGCCTTAAAGGATCCCAGTCCTACTTTTCCTTCCTCCCCTCCCCCATCTCATTCTTCTCTTACTTCTCTTTGAGTGGAAAATGGTGCAAGAGGAAAAGTTCTGCACCAGAAATCAGGAGACTGAGATCTTCTCACTCTGCTACTTCTTAGTTTAGTGATCCTGAATCAATTGCTTTTATCTCTCCTGGTCTCAGTTTCCTGTAATATAAAATGAGGACGATAATATCATCATAATTTATCTCACACATTCAAAACTATGTAATTAGGAGCTACTGTTTTCTCAGAACACTCCATCTGGGTCTACTTTTGGGGGCAGCCAGGGTGTAGAGTGAATAGAGCACCTGGACTGGAGCACCTGGTCTCAGGAAGAACCGAGCTCAAATCCCACCTCAGACACTTACTAGCTGTGTGTCCCTGGGCAAGTCGCTTTCCTTTAGTTTTCTCATCTACAAAATGGCAATAATAATAGTTTCAACTTCCCAGAGTTGCCGTGAGGATCAAGTGAGTATAAAGTGATTAGCACAGTGCCTGCCTGGGACATTGTGAGCTAACTTACTAAATGTCAACCATTATTATTTTTATTATTGTTACGGGGTTTGAGGTTTTGGGGGTTTGGGTTTTTTTTTTTGCCTTTGTATCTCCAGCACTGTATGCATTGTCTGGCAAATAATAAGCACTTGAAAAATGCTTGTTAATCGATTGACAAGTTGAAAAAGAAAAAAAGACTTGAGCTGGCAATAAGATTGCCCTCACTAACTTTCTGGATATGAGATACGTATGGTAGTCATTATAAACCTAAGAGAGAACTATAGTACAGCAAAAAGGAATAAGGAAATAGGATAGGTTGGTTATACTCACTCTTACAGATTACAGATTTTAAGGAAAGGGTTTTCTGATAAGAGTTCATCCCATTCCCCAACACCGAATCTGATCATCTCAGAGGTGCTGTGCTGGAACCAGCTCACACCTGTTACCAAATTTTCAGTGTGAACACTCACACCTCAGAAATCAGTAAATGCTGCAAATCAGGACTTGATTTATTGTTTTGTTGATTTCTAGACTTAAGAAAGTTATGGATAAAATGTTAATGCAGATTAGGGATTAAAGGTGTATTGAGCATACTTTTTTTGGGAGAGTCAACTGTTAAACACTTACCAGTACACTCATGTTACTAGGGACCAAGTAAAGCAAAACTTGTTCAGACAAAGGCACATTCCTTGTAATTTCATTAAATCAATCAGTGGCTCCCCGTTAATTCTTTTACAGTAATAATTGCAATAGAAATTTTTTCTGCCAAGATGGCTACTTGAATGAAAGGCTGACCACCTGGCTCCCATATACCTGCTCCAGCAAAATCTTGAAATTTACGCAGACTGAATAAATGATCACGAAATCCAATAAGAAATTTTAATGAATGACTTCTTTCATCACAGAATTGCACAAGGTCAACACATGCAACAGGGGAGTAGGAAACAGAGGAAACATCTCCTGTTTCCCAACACACACACACACACACACACACACACTCGCCACTGCCAGTACAGGAGAGCCTGTGATTAGAGACAGGGACATATATAGCCTATAAGGCTATATGTCTGAAGGCAGAAAGAGTCCCTGAGAAAGTAAAAAAGCCAGAGAGTTGGGTCATTGGAAGCCTTGGAGAATGACAACAACAGAATATCCAGTAACTAGCAAGGGACGAGAGCCCTCAGACCCAGGCAGCCCTGGTCCAAAGTTTTCAAGGCTTCCCAATACCAGTTGGGAACTTTAAAGATCCAAATGGGCTGATTCCAAGGAGTGGAAGTAAGAGCAAAAACCCAGGTGATCCAGAGAGAGACTACACCTCACCCAATAGTGCAGAAGGAGACAAAGAACCTGGCCCTTAGATGAAGCCCCAGTTCATGAACTAAAGCAGGAGAAATGAGTAAATCAAAGAAGACACTGAAAAGTATCAGAAATTATGGCAACTCCAAATGCATAACTATAAGCTACAATAACTATAAGCTACTCAAATAAAAAAATGGATTGCTCACGAGAATTACATAAATACCATCAAGAAATAAAGAGATAAAAAATTAAATGAAAGCTCTGAAGGAAAGTACTGAAAGGAAACTATATAGCTTAGAAGAGAAAATAGTAAAGCTTAGAAGAGAAAGTGGTAAGAATTCTCCAAAGCTAGAATAAGCCAATCAGAAATCAGTGGTTCCATGAAACAGTAAGAAATACTCAAGCAAAAATCAAAAGATTGAAAAATTAAAAGGTAGTAAGATATCTGATATAAAAAAAAAAAACACATCTGAACTGGAAAACAGGTCAAGGAGAGATCATTTAAAAATAAATGGACTTGCACAACCAAAACTAATGCAGCAAAAATTAGAAGGAAAACAGGAAATGGGGAAAATTTTACAGCAAGTTTCTCTACTAAAGGCCTCATTTTTCAAATATATAAGAAACTGAGCTGAATTTACAAAAATACATGTCATTCATCAATTGATAAATGATCAAAGGATATGAACAGGCAGTGTTTAGAAAAAAAATCAAAGCTAACAATAGTCACATGAAAAAATATTTTAACTCACGTTTGATTAGATCAGATTAGCTAAAAAGACAGACAAGAAAAATGATAAATGTTGGAGAAGGATTTGGAAAAATTGGGACATTGATGCACTGTTGGTGAAGTTGCAAACTAGTTCAACTATTCTGCAAAGCAATTTGAAACTACTCCCAAAAGGCTATAAAATTGTGCATACCCTTTAACCCAGGAAGATCACTATTTGGTCTGCATCTCAAAGACATCAAAGAAAAAGGAAAAAGCTTATGTGTACAAAAATATTTAGAGCAAATCTTTTTGTGATGGCAAAGAATTGGAAATGGAGGGGATACCCACCAATTGGGGAATGGCTGAACAAGTTGTGGTATGTGATTGTGATGGAATATTATTGTGCTACAAGAAATGATGAGCAGGTTGGTTTCAGAAAAACCTAGAAAGACTTATATGAACTGATGCTGAGTGAAGTGAGAAAAACCAGGAAAACACTGTACACAGTAACAGCAATATTGTAACACTTATCAATTGTGAAAGACTTAGCTACTCTGATCAAGACAATAATCCAAAACAATTCCAAGTGACTGATGATGAAAAATGCTATCTGCAGAGAGAGAACTGATGAGTTAAGTCCAGGGTGAAGTATACTTTTTTTCAGCTTTATTTTTCTTATGTGTGTGTGTGTTCTTTTGCAACCTGGCTAATATGTAAATATGTTTTATATGACTTCACATGTAATCACATAATAATTTAAACATAGTTGATGTCATATTCATACGTAATCAGTGCCATATTGCTTGCCTTCTCAATGGATGGGAGAGGGAAGAGGGAGAGAACTTGGAACTCAAAAAATTATTAAATGAACATTAAAATTCTTTTACATGTAATGGAGAAATATTTAAGAAAATAAAATATAATTTTAAAAAATCATTGGACTCAGTGAAAACTATGCTCCCCCTCAAAATCTTAGACGCTATATTTCAAGAACTCGTGCATGAATGCTGCCCAGACCTATTAAAACTAGAGGATAAAGTGAAGGTGGAATCTATCTATCACTTCCTGAAAGGACCCCCCAAAGGAAAAGTCTCAATAATGACATCAGCTAAAATCTAGAACTCCCACATCAAAGAAAAAGTACTGCAAACATCTAGAAAGAAGAAATTCAAAATACAAAGAACCTACAATCAGTATCAGCTTCTACTATAAAAGAGGAAAACTCTTAGAATACAATATTCTGAAAGGCAAAAAGATACAGTCTTAAAATAAAGAAAAACTTATCTTACAAAGCTGAGTATTATCTAATGGGGAAAAGGAGGGGAATGGACCTTTAATGTAATAGAGTTTCAAGCATTTCTGATGGTCAGCGCTAAATAGAAACATTGAAATAAAATCACAAGAGGTCAGAAAAAGCCAGAGAGATAAAGTTGTTTGAAGAATTTAAAGGAGTTGTATGATATATATATATATATATATATATATATATGTGTGTGTGTGTGTGTGTGTGTGTGTGTACGTGTGTGTGTAATATTCTAATAGCAGAAGGAGAAACATGTTTCTCTTCAGAATATTAATGTTTTCAAAGGGTATTCAAGGGAGTTAAATAAGAAAAAAAGAAGACCTGTGAATGGATTCAGTGTTGTCCTGAGGGTTTGAAGAAGGAAAATAGAAAGGAATATAAAAGGAGGACATACAATGGAGAAAGGAAAAAAAAGGGATTGTCACTTGGGACTTCTTATAATTGGGGTGAGTGAGAAGAAAAATATACAACCACGGTAGAAGGGGTAGGGAAAATTGACATCAGATGAATTTTACCTTTGTCTGAACAGACAAAGAAGGTTTCAACATAAATATATACACACATATATACTAAGAATTTGGTGTAGAAATATATCAAATTCACTAGGGAAGAAAGAAGACATAAGGTTAAGAGAAAGGAGCATATGAGAGAGGAAAAGTCATAAGCAAAATACATTTTCTAATATTTAAAGGGAGGGATTAAAAGGTGAGAAGAGAAAAGAATTAGAATCTAAAGTGGTACCTTAGATTTCCTCTTAGCCAACACGGGGATGAGCAAATTATGGTGAATGAATTGCATGTAAGTGAATATTATTATACTTTAAGAAATTCTGAAAGAGAAAATTTCAGAGAATCCTGGGAAGTTATTTGTCCTTCATTCTCAAAGAGGGACATTACATCAGGAAGGTGATACCATGACTTGCAAGTGAATTGGATTTAAGTGAGGGAGGGCTGGGTAAATTCACCAGCCTCACTTTCTCTTCCAGAGCCATCTGGATACTGTAGCAAGATACAGATCAGGCTGATTAAAGATGACCCTGGAAGCAGTGGGAGACTTGGCCTAAGGTCTTTCCCAGGTCTAAGTTTGACTGAGGAAGTGCCTATTCAGTGATTAAGGATAGGTAAGAGATGAGGCAAAGAGTGGCCTCTTTTACCTAGTCAGTATATGTACACAAATACACACACACACACACACACACACACACACACACACACACATACACACGATTTCTATCTCAATCTGGGAGGGGAAGACTTTCAGGGATTTTGGCCAAAACAGAAACAAGTGTTATATATATTCACTTTGAGCAATTAGCAGCAATGATGATATGAGCTTGGGCTAGGATCTAATGTTGGTCAATTAATGAGAGCCAGAGTGAATTGGGTTTATGGCATGGTCTTTAAGAAAGATATGTTGTGAGATTTCAGCTATCAAAATTTGTATTCTTTTGGGCAAGCACCTGCAGGTAAGGGCATGATACCATATGCAGACAGAGGGAAAGGAAGGGGGCAAGGCAAGACAAGGGATGAATAAGAAAGGAATTGAGTTGCCCAATGCCAGTTGGGTCCCCAGTGGGCAGTATGGATTCACACAAAGAAGTGAGCAAAATCAGAACAATTTATATAAAGACAGTAATGCTATTTTTAAAAAGCAATTTTGAAAGATTTAAGAACTTTTATCAAAACAATGTCTTAAGAGAACCTATGATGAAGTATGTTACCAATGTCCTAACAGAGTGGTGATGGACATAAGGTTCAGAGACATGCATTTTTGAACATAAATACTATGTGAATTCATTTTTTTGCATGATTATGCTTATTAGTTAAAAGGGTTTTTTTTTCCTTTCATTTAATGGGGGGAAGGTGGAGAGATTAAGGTTAAGGATGAAGGATTAGTAATAGTGATATCCCCCTACCTCCCAAAAAAAGAAGTCCATTAAAATCTTGAAAATTCACAGGCAATTCAGAAGAAAGCAGCTTGTAGAATTTATTATATACTTTTTTTTTAAAAGCAAGCTGTGTGAAATAGACATTCACTGTTACACTGAGAGTCCTCTTTTTTGCTATTATGCTATGTGTGTGAAATGTTCTTTTTTGATGTTTAAGTTCAGAATAATTTTTATTAATAATAACAATTAAGTAGAGGCTGCATGGTTTAGTGGCTGGAGCAGTGGACTTAGAGTCAGGAAGACTTAGATTCAAATCCTCCAACAGACTGTTGCTAACTGTATGTTCCTGGTCAAGTAGTGACCTGTCTGTGCCTTCATTTCCTTTTCTTTAAAATGAAAACTGGTTCTCAGTGGCCTCTAAAGTCTTTTTCAGCTTAAAAAGTACTTTCCTCACAACAACCCTGTAAGGTAGAGAAACTGAGGCAGGGGAAAGTTCGGGGGGAAGGGGGAAAGATGTTCATTACACAGAAAATCAGTGAGGGTTTCTAACTCCCAGATCAGACCTTTGTCCTTCCAAAATATTGCTCTAACTCTGTTGTGAATGTTAAGCTGCCATCTCCTCCAGGAAGACTTTCTTGTTCAACCCAACCCTCATTCATATCTGATGTCTCCTAAACTCCTACAGGACTGATTTAGGCATTTCATAAGGTCATCAGTTTACAACTGGAAGGGAACAACTTAGACACCATCAAATATAAACCCCTTATTTTACAGATGAAGAAATGGAGGCACAGAGAGGGCAAGTTAGTGTTGATTCTTGACTAAGCCTCCAGGTGCCACAGTGGATAGAGAGTATTGAGCCGGAAGTCAAGAAGATCCCTCTTTCTGAGTTAAAATCTGGTCTCAGACACTTACTACTTGTGAGACCCTGGGTAAGTTATTTAACCCTGTTTGCCTCAGTTTCCTCATCTGTAAAATGAGCTGGAGAAGGAAATGGCAAATCACTCCAATATGTTTGCCAAGAAAACCCCAAATGGGGTCACAAGGAGCTGGATACGACTGAACTCAAGTTGATTCCAAGTCCCTTGCTCTAGCTACTACTCCACTCTGAGTGCCTCAGTGAACTCAAACTAATATAGTTCATGAATAAGCCTCTCTATGAAAATCAACAAACCCCTGCTTTGTTCAGGTCCATGGACTCACTGCCGGGGATATGAAGACAGACACATACCGCCCCCCACCCATGACCTTGCCCTCAGGAAGCAGACAATCTAAGTGGGCAAACATCACATTCACAGTTAAATACAGTACATGATGTAATGTGATTGGGGCAAAAGAAAGGTCCAGACAGAATTGTCTAGAAAGAAAAGAGGGAAAGGTGGAGGGAGGGCTCAGGAAAGCTTTCCTAGAAGAGGGGGCACCTAATTTGAATATTTTACCTGCTTCCTTCAGAAACAGGTTAAGGTGTCATTCAAGGTTCCCACTAACCCTTCAGGGAGGAAGGTACAGAAGCACAGGTTGCCAAACCTAAGAGAAACCTTAGAAATAATCTAGTCCGAATCTTTCCAGACATGTCAAATAAATCAGCCAACATTTATTAAGCACTTTAACCACCTTGCCCTACTTCCTACACTCATTGGCATTTATGTGACTGCTAATTCCTAGAAGCAGCCCCTCAGGCTGGGCAGTTCACTCTGTGATGGGCACCAGTAACTAGCTGCCAGCTCCCTAGATATCAAAGGGTACCTTCTCCACTCTTATTATCTCCTCCCCTCCCACCTATGCAGATCTGCACAGTACCTACCAGTTCTTCAAAGAGGTCAGATCTCTGATGAGAGGCAGGCTGGGACAGCTGGTCCACTCCTTAGCCCCATGTGGGTTTGACAGCAAGCCTTGGGATGGGAGGTGTGGGAGGACCAGTAGCTGGGGGTTTGTCCTCCTTCTTTCCTGCCCTTCCTTTCTCTGTGTCTACTCCTTCTTCCTTCTCTCTCTCTCCTCTCTCTCTCTCTCTCTCTCTCTCTCTCTCTCTCTCTCTCTCTCTCTCTGTTTGTTTTCTGCCTCTTTCAGTCCTTTGTATCTCTCTAGCTGCTTTCACTTTCCAAAGTGAAAGTAAATGCAGGGAAATGCTGCAATTTCTATGACCTTTGCCTTGATTCCAAAGATGGGAATATTTAATTCCTACAAATTAAATAAATCAAGTTATGCATGGAAAAAATAACCTGGGGTCACAAGCTTACAGATTTAGAGCTACACAGTGCCAAAAAGGCCAAATATACCAACCCCTCAATTTTACAGATGAAGAAACCGAGATTCCAGGACTCACTTTTGTGGCTTGCTCAAGGTTATATGGGTCAGAACACAAATGAAAAAGCATTTGTTTGTTTTGTTGTGTCTGAGTTTTTGTGACCCCATTTAGGGTTTTCTTGGCCAAGATGCTGGAGTGGTTTGCCATTTTCTTCTCCAGTTCATTTTAAGATGAGGAAATTGAGGCAAACAAGGTTAAGTGACTTGCCCAGTATCACACAGTGTCCAACCTTGGATTTGAACTCAGGAAGATGAGACTTCCTGACTCTAAACCCAGCATTCTATCCATGGTGCCATCTAGCTGCCCAGAAAAGAGCTTAGAGACCATCCATAATAAGGCTTCAGCACATAGTAAGTGTTCAGAGAGTAAAGAGCTTGGAGGATGCTAGATATAGATCTAGTTTTTCTCACTTCTCTTGCCCACTGCTAGAAGCCCCTGAAAGGATTTCATCTCTGAATTATTTCCTTTTTTAAAAAAATTATTTTTTTCTAATTACATGTAAAAGCAATTTTTAACATTCATTTTTTTAAAATTTTAAAGTTCCAAATTCTCTGCCTCTCTTCCCTCCTCTCCATCCTCCCAGAAATGGTAAGCAAACTGATATACATATTTAATCATGTAAAATATTTCCATATTAGTCTTTTTGTTCAGGAAGATTTGAATAAAAGAAGAATGAAAGGAAGGAAGGAAGGAAGGAAGGAAGGAAGGAAGGAAGGAAGGAAGGAAGGAAGGAAGGAAGGAAGGAAGGAAGGAAGGAAGGAAGGAAGGAAGGAAGGAAGGAAGGAAGGAAGAGAAAAACTATATGCTTCAGTCTGTATTCAGAAAATATCAGTTCTTCCTTTGGAAGCAGATACCATGTTTCATCATGAGTCCTTAGGATTGTCTTTGATCATTGCATTGCTGAGAATCGCTGTCACTCATGGTCTTTTTTCATACAGTATGGCTGTTACTGTGGATAATGTTCTCCTGGCTGTATTCACTTCATTTTGCATCAGTTCATATAAACCTTTCCAGTTTTTTCTGAAATAATCCTTCTTGTCATTTCTTATATCACAATTCTATACCATACCTTGTTCAGTCATTCCTCAATTGATGGGCATCCCCTTAATTTCCAATTCTTAGCCACCACAAAAAGAGATGCTTTAAATGTTTTTGTACATGTGGCTCCTTTCCCCTCCCTCTTTTACAAAAATCTCTTTAGGGTATAGAACTAGCAGTGATATTGCTGGAGCAAAAGGTATGAACAGTTTTATAGTCCTTTGTGCATAGTTTCAAACTGTTCTCCAAAATGGATCAATTTGCAACTCCACCAACAGTGCATTAATGTTCCAATTTTCCCATATCCCCTCTAACATTTATCATTTTTTCTTTTGTCATATTGGCCAATTTGATAGGTGGCAGGGGGTACCCCAAAGTTGTTAAAATTTGCATTTCTCTAATCGAAGTGATTTTGAGCATTTCTTCATATGACTATAAGTAGCTTTGATTTCTTGATCTGAAAGCTCCTTGTCCATATCCTTTGACCATTTATCAATTGGGGAATGACTTGTATTCTTGTAAATTTGATTCAATTCTCTATCTGAGAAATGAAGCCTTTATCAGAGAATACTTGCTAGAAAAAAAAATTTCCCTAGTTTTCTTCTTTTCTTCTCATTTTAGGTGCATTGGTTTTATTTGTGCAAAAACTTTTTAATTTTATGTAGTAAAAATTACCTATTTTACATTTCAATCCTCTCTCTATCTCGTTTGGTCCTAAATTCTTCCCTTTTCCATAAATCTGACTATTCCATGTTCTCCTAATTTGCTTATGATATCACCCTTTATGTGTAAATTGTGTACCCATTTTGACCTTATCTCGGTATTGCAGTGTGAGATATTGATCTATAGCTAATTTTTGCCTTACTGTTTTCCAGTTTTCCCAGTTGTTTTTGTCAAATAATGAGTTTTTGTACCAAAAGCTTGGATCTTTGGATTTATCAAATACAGGTTACTATAGTCATTTACTACTATGTATTATGTACCTAGTCTATTCCAGTGATCCATCACTCTATTTCTTAGCCAGTACCAGATTGTTTAGACAATTGTTACTTTGTAAAATAGTTTGAGTTCTAATATGGCTAGACTACCTTATGTCACTTTTTTCATTGATTGCCTTGATATTCTTGACATTTTATTCTTCCAGATGAATTCTGTTATTATTTTTTCTAGCTCTACAAAATAATTTCTTAGTAGTTTGATTGGTACAGTACTGAATAAATAGATTAAGTAGAATAGTCATTTTCATTACATTGGCTTGGCCTATCCATGAGCAACTGATATTTTTCTAGTTGTTTAAATCTGACTCTTCGTTGTTGTTTTTGTGGTATGAAAAGTGTTTTTTAATTGTGTTCATATAGTTCCTGGATTTGTCTTGACAGATAGACTCCCAAGTATTTTATATTGTCTACAAGTCATTTTAAATGGAATTTCTCTTTCTATCTCTTGCCATGAGGCTTTGTTGGTCATATATAGAAATGTTGATGATTTATCTGGGTTTATTTTTTATCCTGAAACTTTGCTGGTTATTTCAATTAGTTTTTAGTTGATTCTCTAGGATTCTCTAAATATACCATAATATCATCTTCAAAGAGCGATAGTTTTATTTCTTTATCACCTGTTCTAACACTTTCAATTCTTTTATTCCTGTAGTTAACATTTCTAGTATAATATTAAATAATAGTGGTGATAATGGGCATCTCTGCTGCACCCCTGATTTTATTGAAAAGACTTCTAGCTTATGCCCATTATAAATAATGCTTGCTGATCATTTTAGATAGATATTGCCTATCATTTTTTGGAAAGTTCCACTTATTCCTATGCTTTCTAGTGTTTTTAATACGAAGTCTTGTGTTTTGTCAGAAGTTTTTTCTGCATCTGTTGAAATAATCTTATGGTTTTTGTTGATTTTGTTATTGATATGGTCAACTATAATTTTCTTAATATTGAGCCAGCCCTGCATTCCTGGTATAAATCACCCCTGGTCATCGCATCTGATCTTTGTGATTCATTGCTGTAATCTCCTTATTAGTGTTTTATTTAAAATTTTTACATCAATATTCATTAAGCTAATTGGTCTATAATTTTCTTTCTCTGTTTTTGTTCTTCTTGGTTTATGTAAGAGCATGTATTTGTGTCATAAAAGTAATTGGTAGGACTCCTTTGCCCATTTGCACAAAGAGTTTACATGGTATTGGAATTATTTGTTTTTATATGTTTGGTAGAATTCACTTGTGAATCCGTTTGGTCCTGGTAATTTTTTCTTAGGAGCTCACTGATGGTTTGTTCAATTTGTTTTTCTCAAATAAGGTTATTTAAATATTCTATTTTTTCTTCTGCTAATCTGGGCATTTTATATTTTGAAAATATTCCTCTATTTCTTTTAAGTTGTCAGATTTATTGGCATATAATTGGGCAAAGTAGTTCCTAATAATTGCTTTAAATTCATCTTAATTGGTGGGTGAATTTACCCTTTTCATTTTTGATACTGGCAACTTGGTTTTCTTTCTTTTTTTTAAAATGAAATTAATCAGTGGTTTGTCTATTTTATTGGTTTGTTGTTTTTTTACAAAACCAACTTTTGCTTTTCTGTATTAGTTGAATGGCTTTCTTACTTTCAGTTTTATTTACCTCTCCTTTGATTTTCAGGATTTCCAACTTGGTGTTTAATTGGGGATTTTTAATTTGTCCTTTTTCTAGTTTTTTTAGCTGCATGCCCAATTCATATCTGCTTTTTCTGTATTTTATTGATGTAAGCTAAGAGGTTAGAGTTTATATATTTACCCCTAAGTAATATTTTGGCTGCACCCCATGAATTTTTGTAAATTGTCTCATCATCATTCTCTTTAATGAAATTATTGGTTGTTCCTATGATTTATTCTTTGGACCACTCATTCTTTTTGTTGTTTTTGTTGATTCATTGCAGTCATGTCTGACTCTCCATGACCCCGTTTGGGTTTTTCTGGCAAAAATGCAGGAGTGGTTTGCCATTACCTTCTCGAGCTCATTTTACAGATGAGGAGACTGAGGTAAACAAGGTTAAATGACTTGCCTAGGATCACATGGCTAATAAGTGTGTAAGACGAGATTTTAACTCAGATCCTCCTGACTCCAAGGAAGGTCTTCTGACTCCAGGGCAACTAGGTATCACAGTAGATAGAGCACTGGTCCTAGAGTCAGGAGGAGCTGAGTTCAAATTCAGTTTCAGACACTTATCACCTACATGACCACTCTAGTATCTTTGCCAAGAAAACCCCAAATGGGCTCATGGAGAATTGAACATGACTAAAATGACTCAGCAACAACAAATAACAGCTACTTGACCCCAGGCCCAGAGCTCAGTCCACTGTATGACTGATCAATTTTTAATCTATATTTCCATGACTTTTTATCAAATATAATTTTTATTGCACTGTGATATGAAAAAGATGCATTTAGCATTTTTGCCTTCCTGCATTTGGTTGTGGGGATTTTTTTTGCCCTACTATACGATCAATTTTTGTGTAGGTTCCATGTATCACTGAGAAAAAAGTATACTCCTTTTAATTCCCATTAAGTTTTGTACAGAGGCTGATCATATCTAACTTTTCTAAAATTTTATTTATCTCCCTAACTTCTTTCTTATTTCTTTTTTGGTTAAATTTATCATATTTTGAATTTATCTAAGAGGGGAATATTGAGATTGCCCAGTAGCATAGTTTTACTATCTATTTCTTCCTGTAACTCTTTTAACTTTTCCTTTAAGAATTTGGATGCTATAATATTTGGTGCATAAATGTTTGACATTGACATTATTGCTTCATTGTCTGTGGTACCTTTTAGTAAAATGTAGTTTCCCTGATTACATCTTTTAATTAGATCTATTTTTGCTTTAGCTTCATCTGAGGTCATGATTGATATCCCTGATTTAAAAAAAAACTTCAGCTAAAGCATATTAGATTCTGCTCCAGCCACTCACCTTTACTCTGTGTGTCTCTCTGCTTCAAGCATGTTGCTTGTTAACAACATATTGTAGCTTTATGGTTTTTGAACCACTCTGCTGTCGTTTCTGTTTTAGGGGTGAGTTCATCCTATTCACAATCACAGTTATGATTACTAACCATGTATTTTCTTCTATCCTACTTTTCTTCCTGTTTATCCTTTTCTCTCTGTCTCCTTTCACCCTGTCTCTCCTCAAAAGTGTTTTGCTTCTGACTAACCTCCTCCATCCATCCTCCCTTCTATCAGTCTCTACCTTTATCTCCCTGTAATAGCAAGGACTCTGGCAGCTTTTGGGGACAACCAAATTCTCTTTTCTGGACTGGAGGACATGGCCCTTGTTACCCTGTGTCTCATTAGAAATTAACAAAAGGTGTCTGAGGACACCCATTAATCTTACATTAACCTTGTAATCTCTACCTTCCTATTTCCCTGTATGATGACAGATTTCTATCTCAAGCTAAGTGTGTATGTTATTCCCTCTTTGAACCAATTCTGATGAATGTAAGATTAAAACATTTTGCCCCCACCAATCTTTCCCTCCACTATGAAAGCTCTTTTGTACCTCTTTCTGTGAGACAATTTACCCCATTCTACTTCTCCATTTCACCTTTTAAATCCTTTTTGAGCTCTTTTAGAACTTCTTTTTGGGCCTGGACCAATTCATGTTTTTCTTTGAGGCACTGCATGTAACTATTTTGACTTTGTCATCTTCTTCTGAATTTGTGTTTCAATCTTCCTTGTCACCACAGCAAATTTCTATGGTAAGGTTCTTTTTCTGTTGTTTGCTCATATTTCTAGTTTGTTTCTTGATTTTAATTTTATGTTAATATTGGGCTGTGCTTCCAGGGCTGAGGGGGCAATATCCCAAGCTTCAAGTTTTTTGTGCTGCTGTTTTCAGAACTACTTTTAGGGATCTGTAAGTCTTTGGTTCTTTCAAGGTTGTATGATCTAAGGAAAGCTGTGGTCACTGCTCTCCTGGCTTGCACCCTGGTTTGTGAGTAACCACAAGCACTCTTTTTCAACCTGCAATTGTTATCAGAGTCTTTGCTCTTGCTAGTCTTCCTCTTACCCCTGGGTAAAGTATGAGCAATGCAATAGAATGCTTCTCCCAGTACCAACAAAGGGTCCCTTGTAATCTCCTTCTGATCAGTTATCCAACTCTCATACTGTCTGTGAGATGAGAGCTCTGGAAACTGCGGCCACTGCCAATTCAGTTGCCCCCAAAAGCTGCTGCTGGCTTGCCAGCTCATGTGGTCTATACTGGGACTGTCTGTGTTGGACTGAGTTCCACTCTAACCCCAGTGAGACAAACCTTTCTGCTGACATTCCAAATTGTCTTAGGTTGAAAAATCTTTTCACCTCAACATTTTGTTGGTGCTGCTATTCCAGAATTCAACTTGAAGAATTATTTTAAAGTTATTTGGCAGGGAATTTGAGAGAACTCAGGTGAGTCCCTGCCTTTATTTCACCAATTTGATTCTTTTCTATGAATTATTTTTACCAACTTTACTAGAGTTCTACTTAAGAATTCTTAAATCTCAAGGGTCAAGATCAGACTTGACAAGTAGGAATGTCTTCTACAAATATCCTGAACAATTAATGGGAAGTTCACTACCTCTCAAAACATTTCACTTCTCTTTGGAATACTCTTGATTGTCATAGAGTTAACTTCCTCACTCCCCACCCTTCCAAATATCAAATTGAAATCTGCCTCCCTGTAACTTCCAACCATTGCCCTTAATTTTTCTGTCTGTGACCAACTGCCAAAAAAGACAAGTTTATTCCTCTTTTCCATGAGCATACAATAAAAAATGTTGTCTCTATTTCCTTAAATGTTGAGTTTGACTGGGTCAAAGTATTTCATTTTCTATCTTCTTAAGTGCATACAACAACTAGAACAACCTCTTCACATTTACCCAAAAAACTTTTCCAAAAAAGCAGGCATTCCAATAATGTTATCAGACAAAGCAGAAACAAAAATTCACAATATAAAAAGAGATAGACAAGGAAACACACTATCCTGAAAGAAACCATGGAAAATGAACCAATATCAATATTAAACTTATACCCTACAAATACCTTAATATCTATAGTCATAAAGGAAAAATTAACTGAATTTCAAAAGGATATCAACAATAATAGTAGGAGACTTTGATATCCCACTCTCAGTTTTGGAAAAATCGAAAAGAAAAATAAACAAAAAAGAAAACAAAGAATTAAAGAAATTTCTCATGAAGCTACAGCAAAAAGACTTGCAATATCTTTTAAATGGGACTGCTAAAGCATATGCATATTTCTTAGCATCACATGGAACTTTTATTTAAAAAATAATCATGTATTAGGACACAATGATTTTGCAAATAAATGTAAAAAGGCAGAAATATTAAGTGTATCCTCTATAGACTATTAGGGAACAAAAAGAGTAATCAGTTTAGGGAACACAGACCTAAATGGAGCCTTAATATTGAATTCATAAATAATAAGATCAAAGAACAAATCATAGAAACATTAAATAATTATATACATGAAAAATCTAAGGATGAAATATACCAAAATTTCTGGGATCTGGCTAAAAGAGTCTTTAGGGAAAATCACATTCTTAAAAATATACTTTAATAAAGTAGAAAGGGCAGGGGAGGAGCCAAGATGGCAGAGTAGAAAGATTCACATATGCTAGCTCCAAACCCACAGCCCATAAAATACCTGTAAAGAAGAACTCCCAACAAATCCTGGAGCAGCAGAAGCCACACAACAATGGAATGAAGGAGATTTCTGTTCCAGAGAGCCCTGAAAAACCAACAGCAAAGGTCCATCGCACACTGGACCCAGAGCAGATCCCAGCCCTGCCTTGGCCATGCAACACCGAGAGGAGCGGATCCAAGCAGGTTTCAAGGATGGAATCTCCAGCAGCAGCACAGGTCCCTCTACCCATAGATGCCAAAGGTCAGTGAGAGACCCTGTTTGTCTCCACAACTCAGGCCCTCTCGGGAGGCAGCAGCAGAGGCAGCAGTGGACAGGAGCTCCCAAAACAGGCAGGAGCTCAGATCCATTGTTGAAGATCTCCACATAAACCCCCTGAGGGAACTGAGCCCATGGTGGCAGCCCTGCCCCCACCTGAGCAGCTGAACTTAATCTCACACTGAATAGCAGCCCTGCCCACCCTGAAAGCCCTGAGGCTGGGGAGCAGCATTTGAATCTCAGACCCCAAGCACTAACTGGGCAGATCTGGAGGCAAGATAGGAGTGGAAAGGAATCTCAGAAGTCAAGTAACTGGCTGGGAAAATGCCCAGAAAAGGGGGAAAAAATAAGACCATAGAAGGTTACTTTCTTGGTGAACAGATATTTCCTCCTTTCCTTTCTGATGAGGAAGAACAATGCTTACCATCAAGGAAAGACATAGAAGTCAAGGTTTCTGTATCCCAAACATCCGAAATAAATATTCAATGGGCTCAGGCCATGGAAGAACTCAAAAAGGATTTTGAAAATCAAGTAAGAGAGGTGGAGGAAAAATTGGGAAGAGAAATGAGAGAGATGCAAGAAAAGCATGAAAAGCAGGTCAACACCTTGCCAAAAGAGACCCAAAAAAATGCTGAAGAAAATAATACCTTGAAAAGTAGGCTAACTCAATTGGTAAAAGAGGCTCAAAAAGCCAATGAGGAGAAGAATTCTTTAAAAAGCAGAATTAGCCAAATGGAAAAGGAGATTTAAAAGCTCACTAAAGAAAATAGTTCTTTCAAAATTAGAATGGAACAGATGGGGGCTCATGACTTTATGAAAAACCAAGAAATCACAAAACTAAATTAAAAGAATGTAAAAATGGAAGATAATGTGAAATATCTCATGGGAAAAACAACTGACCTGGAAAATAGATCCAGGAGTGACAATTTAAAAATTATGGGACTTCCTGAAAGTCATGATCAAAAAAAGAGACTAGACATCATCTTCCATGAAATTATCAAGGAAAACTGCCCTGATATTCTAGAACCAGAGGGCAAAATAAGTATTGAAAGAATCCATCGATCACCACCTGAAAGAGATCCAAAAAGAGAAACTCCTAGGAACATTGTGGCCAATTCCAGAGTTCCCAGGTCAAGAAGAAAATATTGCAAGCAACTAGTAAGAAATAATTCCAGTATTGTGGAAATACAATCAGGATAGCACAAGATCTAGCAGCTTCTACATTAAGGGATCAAAGAGTGTGGAATATGATATTCCAGAAGTCAAAGGAACTAGGACTCAAACCAAGAATCACCTACCCAGCAAAACTGAGTATAATACTTCAGGGGGAAAAATGGTCTTTCAATGAAATTGAGGACTTTCAAACATTCTTGATGGAAAGACCAGAGCTGAAAAGAAAATTTGACTTTCAAACACAAGAATGAGAAGAAGCATGAAAAGATAAACAGCAAAGAGAAGTCATAAGGGACTTACTAAAGTTGAACTGTTTACATTCCTACATGGAAAGACAATATTTGTAACTCTTGAAGCTTTTTTCAATATCTGGGTGGTTGATAGGATTACACACACACACACACACACACACACACACACAGAGAGAGAGAGACAGAGAGCACAGAGTAAATTGAATAGGATGGGATCATATCTTAAAAAATGAAGTTAAGCAGTGAGAGAGAAATGTATTAGGAGGACAGAGGGAGAAATGGAATGGGGCAAATTATCTCTCATTGAAGAAGCAGTCAGGAGACTTTTTAGTGGAGGGAAAAAGAGGAGAACTGAGAGAAAAACATGAAGTTTACTCTCATCACATTCCACTAAAGGAAGGAATAAAATGCACACTCATTTTGGTATGAAAACCTATGTTACAATACAAGAAAGTGGGGGAGAAGGGGATAAACAGGGTGGGGGGAATGATGGAAGGAAGGGCAATGGGAGAAGGGAGCAATTTGAAGTAACACTCTTGGGGAGGGACAGGATCCAAAGAGAGAATAGAAGCAATGGGGGGCAGGATAGGATGGAGGGAAATATAGTTAGTCTTACACAACACGACTATTATCGAAGTCATTTGCAAAACTACACAGATATGGCCTATATTGAATTGCCTGCCTTCCCAAAGGGAATGGGTGGGAAGGGAGGGATGGGGAGAAGTTGGAACTCAAAGTTTTAGGAACAACTGTTGAGTATTGTTCTTGCTACTAGGAAATAAGAAATACAGGTAATGGGGAATAGAAAGTTATCTGGCCCTACAGGACAAAAGAGAAGATGGGGACAAGGGAAGGGAGGGATGATAGAAGAGAGGGCATATTGGTGATAGGGGAAATTAGAATGCTCAGTGTATTGGGGTGGCGGGAGGGGACAAATGGGGAGAAAATTTGGAACCCAAAATTTGGTGAAAATGAATGTAAAAAGTTAAATAAATTTAACAAAAAAAAATTTTAAAAAATAAAGTAGAAAGGGAAAGGACTAGTGAACTCAATATGCATCTAAAAAATTAGAAAGATAAGAAATAAACAAATCCAAAATAGCCAAAATAGGAATTGAGATTGAAAATTAGAGGAGAAATAAGTTGGAAACAAAGAAAAGATAACAAAATGGATAAGCAAAACTAAAAGTCACCTCTTTGAAGAGACTAGTAACACTGAAGAACCTTTAGCTAACCCAAAAAAGTGTAAGAGATCCAATAAAAAAGGTAGCAAATAAACAAGATGAAATCACATCAGTATCAAGAATTATCAGAACTTCCTATGTAGTTATATGCTAACAGAACTGAAAACTCAAAAGAGAATAATTCCTTTAAAAATATAAAATATCCAAACCAACGGAAGACCAAATAGAGTTCTTTAAAAATTTAGTCCCTGAAAAGGAAATAGAATTAGCTATAAAGAAACCACCAAATGGAGGAAAGGTTTCCCTGGCCCTGATGAATTCACAGGAGAAAGCTATCAACCTTTTAGAGAATAATGGATGCCAATATTGCATAAATTTTTCTCAAAAATTGAGAAAGAAAGCACTTCTCAGATGACTTGAGAGAAAAATATAGTTCAAATACTCACACCAGGGAAGGATTAATTAAAAAAAAAAAGAGCTACAGTAGACTGATGTCATCAATCAATGTCAATTTAAAATTTTTAAGTAAAATCTAATCAAACAAAAGAAATCAGTTCATCTAAGAAATAAACTCATCATAATCAAAATGAATTATACCAGGGATGCAAAGATAGTGCATATTAGGAAAATGATATTATTAATCATATTAGAAATAAAAACATCTGAAAATTACATAATTATTTTAAAGCATGTGGAAAATACAATGTACAACACACATTTAAGCTAAAACCCTAGCCATGAAAGCATCTTTTTGATATTATAAAAAATATTTGTCTAAAGCTAAAAGTAAGCATCCTATGCAATGGGGATACAATAGAAACTTTTCCAGTAAGTATAGGAGTAAGGCAAGGATACCCTCTCACTCCATTACATATATTATATTTTACATATACATATTACATATACATACATGTCACAGTTATTCAGTCATTGATAATAATAAAATCCCCATAAACCTCAAAATATTTGTACTAGCACTTTTTGTAGAGACAAAGAATTAAAAATCCAAGCGGATGCCCATCAAATGGGGACTAATTAAACTAACTGTAATACATGAACATAATGGAGTTTTACCATGCTGTAAGAAATGAATAACAAGATAAATACAGCAAACATGGAAAGATTTAATGATCTGATGTAGAGGGAAGACAGTGAAGTAAGCAGAGCTAAGAAAATAATGTAGATAAGAAGATGATTATAACAATGTAAATGGAAAGAATAACCACCACAAAATGAAAAATAAATCTTGTGAAATTACAAAGAAGCATGTCTTCAAAGAAGAGATTTGAGAATACACTATTACCTTACTTTTTTGCATAGGTGTTTTACATTGCATGTATTTCCAGTCTTTTTCAGTGTATTGATTTGTTTTCCTGGTGTTTTTTCCCCAATCTTCCTCTTTTTCTTCCCATAAATTTCTTTCCTCTCTCTCAAATCTTCATTCTCATAGACTTAAATAAATAAATATCAATTCACCAGCTAAACAATTTAAAAGACACTTCAAATTTTTAACAAAGTATTGTAATAAGAAAGATCAGGCAGATTCACCTCTAACCATCAGCTACAACTGTTGACTTTTCAACTCCAGAAACAATCCCTGTCATTCAGCCCTTATGGCACCCACAAATGGCAATGGAAAGGACTGTGAATTCTAGGTATGGGAAGCAGCTAACAAAAATGTCATCTGAGAAGGAAAGCAGAGCTTACCATACATGGGAAATAGAGACAATTTTTGAGTGTCAGAATATATAGCTGCAGGTGTTCAGAGAAGGCAGATATTCTTCTGTGTAGATTGATAAAGTTAAAGATGACTTAATGGATGGGTTGCACTGAAAGTTGGAATGGGAGCTGAACCTTGAAGGATAGACAATATTAAGAAAGAGAAGAGGAGGGAAGAGTACAGATTAGGCAAGGGGAATAACTTAGATTAAGCTCTGAGTTTGGAATGAACCTCACCCATAAATGGTATAGAAGGGAATATTGGACTTTTTGTTATGCAGACTTCTCATAAATGGCAGACCCCTCCTGAATCCCAGGATCCCTGCCAGGCTGAATGAGGCAGGAAAATCTGGGGAAAACCAAAGAGATTTTTTTTAAAGTACTAATTGTGAATTCCTTCCTATTTTCCCCATTGATTCATCAAGTGTTGTACTCTCCTTTCTCCTCCATCCCTTCATTTCTACTGACCCCTGAACCTTTTCTACTTCTTGTCTATTAAAATGCATTAAGACCCAAGTCAACAAGCTCTCACTTCTTCCAGATGTCTTCTACAGTTAACTTTGTCCTCCATGTGTCAGATAGTCATGGGTCATGTATCCTGAGGGAAGAATGGGAACCTCATAAGGCTAAGGGGGTGACCTCACTCCTTTGTTTGCATTCACTGTATTGTGATGTATTGTCATTTCTATATTTGCTGAGTTTATTATCTAGTTTAAATTAATCCCAGGAGGTGGAGCCAAGACGGAGGAGTAGCAGAAAGTAGTACAGCTCCCTCCCTCCTCCTCCTCAACAACTCCTCCAAACAAATCTAGAACGAGGGTGTCAGACTCACAGAGAAATGGGGGCCATTAAATAGTACCTGCAGGCTGCATATTGACTGGGTTTAAAAATGTGATAGTATGTTTTATTGTATTTTTTTATTTGTTTTGTTAAATACTTCTCAGTTGCATTCCAATCTGATTCAAGAGTGTTGTAGACCACACCTGCCCTCAGCTGACATGTTTGTCACTTCTGATCTAGAAGACACACCAGATTGAGTCCTTATTGAGAAATTCAAGGGAAAAAAATTACAGTGTGTCATTTTTCCAGCCCAAGTGCATATAGGGAGTCGAACAGAGAGGCTGCAAACACTGGATGCAAGTTCTGGCTAGGAGTTTGCCACCGCGAGCATTTCAACACCTGATAATAAGAACCACCTTATAATCAGAGTGGGAAAAAGGAAACGGTGAGGGATGATGCCAAGGGGTTTTTGAGATGAAAAGAAGGAGGAACTTGTGGAAATGCCCTAAATTTTCTCAGGAAAATAAAAAACGAAGTTCTCAGCTGAGAGGGTGGGGCAGAAGAGGTTTGAAATAACTTCTAAGGGGATTGAGATTGGCAATCCATGACAAAGGAGTTAAAGAGGTAAACTTGATGCAGGGAAGGCCCAACTGAAGTTGGATACCATGAATTTATAACTTAATCAGACACAATTGATATGTGACTTCTTTCAGATACATCTGAAAGAAACTTTGAGTAGGAGTGGAGAAGGCAGATGGTAATCCAAGTTTGAAGTTTGACAAAAATGAGAATTGATAGGACAATGAGGTGAGAGATTTCAGAGTAGAGGACAGTGTAAAGTTGAATTTGCTAGCTGTAGTGTCAAGACTGGAAAGCGAAGAGAAGTGAAATCAGAGCAAGGGTAACTGCCTAAGAAAATACTGAGAGGTAAAAGAGGTGACTGCAGGTCAGGAAGAGGGTGAAGAATTAACTTAGGAGGTATAATGAAAGACAGAATAATAGGATGTTATATTCAAATAGAGTCATATCATCAGATTTCTTTATTAAGAAGAACAGTAGTGGATAATGGTGAAATACAGGGTATGATCATTCCTATGTGCAGCTAAGGAGGGAAGGAGGAATAGGTCATGGGACTTTAAAAAGATTGTGGATCTGCTAGGTTAGGAACTTTGAAGGAGCTGGACCTATGGATATTGAAGCCCCCTAGTATAAGGGAATAGATAAGGAAAGAGAGGAAGACTGTTTCTCCTTGAGAAAACATAGAGAATGACCTGTGGTTCAGTACACAACAATCGAGATGATCTGGATTGAGTGAAAAATTTTAATTAAGTGAACTTCAAAGGAGATAAGGTTGTTGAGTGACAGAAATAGTTTCAAGGTGGCAGTGAATAGCAAGAAATATTTCAACCTTCCCTCTAGGATCAGGGTATTGGAAATGTGAGTGAAGATACAGCCAGTGCTTTTGAGAAAGTTGCCAGGGTGGCAACGTTATTGGCAGTGTAAGGGAAAGAAGATGAAACTGGTCTCAGAAAGAGACAATAAGAAGGATTATGAGAGAAAGGTTCAGAATGAATAGTTGTTAAACTAAAGGGTACAGTGGAAGATGTCAGCAGGGTTAAAGTGGGGATGTGGTGCTCCAAAATATATGACTCCCCTAGCCCCTTGAGACCATTACCTCTCTGTCAAGAATGAGTGACATGCTTCATCACAGGTTCTCTGGAAGAGTTATCTGTTTCCATTGATAAGAGTTTGCAAATTATATGCTACAGCAGACTACAACTTTACCATCATGCAAAGGTCTGAAAGGTACAAAGAAAACCAAGTTCACGTGGAAATATTTGTACCCAACCTATGGTAGAGCATTCTGAGTTCATAGTGGTCTGATCAGTCACCGAAAACATACTATAACTTGACTCTAACATAGGGATGTTATTTCGCTCCTCTTCAAGAATCCAAGATAACGTAGAACTAACCAACCAATAAAGAATAACTGCTCTTAGTGTTTATTGATTATCTAATGTGCTTTAGTGGAGCAAAATGTAGCCTTAAAAGCCTTTCTCTAACAATTTTGTCTTACTCCTCTCTAACAAGGTTTCTCCCATGCACATCTTAACCTGATAAAAGATACCTTGAAAGAGGTAACAGCAGAGATGATTTTGTTTGACAGTTCTCTGGCTATTAATATTAAACAGGTTATGAAACATGGAAGCATATTCTCTCCAAAAGTTTTTGCACTCTCATGGGAGGTCTGGGGAAGAGTCCAACTAAAAGGAAGATTTCCTATAAATGCTGATGTCCTACAGACGCTCCTATTTGTAGATGACATGTTGCTAATAGTATAAAGTTCCAGACCACTGCCTCCTAAATGAGATCTGTCATCACTCAACAGAGTTCAGCCTAACTAGCCACAAAGGAAAAAACAAGTGGATGAAGACTGAGTATTGGATAGATAGTCCCTAGATCTGGTCTATCAGCACAAATATTTTCAGCAGATGTGTCCTAGGCATAGTGATATATGGTCCTTGAATTAAATAGGAGGGAGAAAAGTGAATTATACTTAGGAAACTATGTAGCACTTTCAATGACCTCAAGTTTCTCCCTGAAACAAAAATTTCCCTGTTATCAATTTTCTTCTGATTGTAGTACATGTCTACGGAAGGTCAAAATCTTTGAGGAAACAAAATTGAAAAGGCAATGGAAAGAGTTCCAGTGCGCAAAAAAATAGGTTTTAATATGTTACTAGTAATGAGTTATGTACAACAGAAGAAAAGAAGAGGTCTTTAAAGCAATGTATGATTAGAAAAGGAAGTAGGTCAGTCAATGACAGTGAGAGGTCACAGTAGGTAAAGTCAGCAAGGAGTGAGGGCATACACAATGTACTCAATGTGTTGTTGTTTATGTAATGTCAAAAGAAGAATCCCAGAAAGTTGCATGGGCCCTGAGGAAGATTCCCTGGGGATATGGGCAAGATTTTTTTGGATGAAAAGATGTGAATGTGTTTCAAGCAACCCATTGGAAGCAACACCCACATCATAGAGATCACAGATTGTTGAGGGTATTAAAGAAATACTCTCTTCATCTACTTATTGAATTAAATAAGTTTAATTTTTAAAATTACTTAGGTACCTATGGCTTATGATTTTGTTAGAATAAAGGATAAATGGAGGAGGTGTAGTATGAGGTAATGTTATAAAAAAAGTCATATGACAACAGATATGGAAGTCAAAGGAGTTCAAAGTTTACTTAGCTGGACAGCCACTAAAGGTTTTTTAGAAAGAAATGAGTCTTTCATCACTTGTCTCCCACTTCCAATAAGTAGTGAGTGTCTCCAAAGAGTCTATCATATACCTTCATTTTATCTCTCTCTACGTTTTCTCTCTTGGTGGGTTCATTCACTTTGTTGTTGCTCATTTGAGGTTTTCTTGCCAAAGATCCTGGCGTGGTTTGTCATTTCTTTCTCTGTCTTATTTTACAGATGAGGACCTGAATCAAATAGGGTTAAGTGACTAGCCCAGGGTCACGCAGATAGTAAATGTCTGAGGCCAGACTTGAACCCAGGACGAGTCTTCCTGACTCCAGGCCAATGCTCTATACACTGCACCACTTCTAGGTAAA
The DNA here is from genome assembly GCA_023548195.1 of Bettongia penicillata ogilbyi. NCBI lineage: Eukaryota > Metazoa > Chordata > Mammalia > Diprotodontia > Potoroidae > Bettongia > Bettongia penicillata. Next base: position 2,837,313 of record JAJHZJ010000665.1, on the reverse strand, counting down.
TGTCTATATTTGGGCACAGTCTCTCCTGATGTATGATCCCACGTCTCCAACTCTGTTACACATTTTCATCCACATGTCCCATTGCCACCTCAAACCTGACATGTCCGTAACTCTTCATCTTCCTCTTTAAACCCTTCCTCCTTCTTCTAAATGTCTTTTTTTCTGTTAAGGACACCCACACCCTCTCAATCACTTGGGTTTGAAATTTCAGTTATTTTTGACTCTTCCTGCTCCCTCACATAATCGGTTATTTGCCAGATGTTATCAATGTCATTCAACAACTCTTTTCCTCTACAGTATATAGAGCTAGGTATGTTTATAGAGGACTCTCAGGGTTATGTAAAAATCAGTGGCTCCATGGTACATTCCTGCTAGCCCTTAAATGTCAACCCCATTCAACACAGGTGTCTTCAAGCCCCAGTATCCTACCTGGTGGGCAGAGGAGGTGCTGTGGGCCCCACTGATCAAAGATGCATGGCCACAAGCAGGGTCTTGCCCTAATGTTGAACTACTTGCCCCTTTTCTGATGCTGAGAAAATTTTTACGCCCCAAAAGGAGAGATAAATGACAAAGCAGTAATAATAAAAGTACTAATTATTCCTTAGAAGCTAATAATCCAAGGGAAAGAATCATAGGTTTGGAATCAAAAGACTAGACTTTAAAGCATTGCAGTCAAACCCTGACTCTGCCTGGGACTTTGGACAAATAATGTACTGTCTCTGGGCCTCCAGTTTCTTAATTCATAAAATGAAGGGGCTGGGACTAGAAGATGATTTCTAAATCTTCTAAACCTTTTGCCTCTGTGACACTATGGCTACTAAGGGCCTTGTTGTCATCTGACCTTCTGTTATCCTAACTACATGGCCTTGAACAAAGTAGAAGACTGGTCTTAGAGAAATCTAGTTCATGGGAAATAAGGCACCTAAAGAAAGATAAGATTACCTTATCTTGGTGAAGAAGAGAGGGATTGGGGGAGAGGGGGGATTGCGGGATAAATTATATGGGCTTGTCCCACCAATAAAGCTGATTTCTAGGCTAATAACTTAACTACTGTCCCACATATAGAGATCAACATCTACCCCTTTCTCTACTCCCACTGCCACCTTGCTAGTGTAAGCCTTCAAATCCTCATTACCTGTACCATTCTTCTTGTTCAATCACTGACGCGTTCAGACCTGATTTGGGCTTTCTTTGCAAAGATACTGGAGTTGGTTTGTCATTTCCTTCTTCAGCTCATTTTATAGATGAGGAAACTCTGGCAAACAAGGTCGGAGTGGACTTGTCCAGGGATCACATAACCAGGAATCTGAGGAATCTGAATTTGAGCTCAGGAAAATGAGTCTTCTCGACTCCAGATTTGGTGGTCTATCCATTGAGCCACCTAGCTGGCCTTGTATTCTAATAGCTTCCAAATTTCCTTCTCTACAATTCATCTTTCACACAATTGCCAAAATAGTCTTACTAAGATACATTCCCTTGCTCAAAAACTTTCAATGATTCCCTCTTTCTTATAGGATAAAATAAAAACTCTTTGGGTCAGGATGTAAAGTCCTACACAGTCTGACTCCAGTCAACTGTTCCAGTCTTATTTCATGTTATTCCTTTTCTCAGTCTCCATGATCCACCAAAACTATATTGCTATAGGTATTCTCTGTGTGAAATATTTCATTTTCCTACCTCCATGTATTTGCACAGCAAACACCTAATGTCTGACTTTCCCTTCTAATCTTACCTTTCATATTCATTATCTTC